>JAPDNY010000007.1:67329314-68529314 GCA_029375565.1 Gekko gecko
TCTGTTCCTCGTATCCGGCTCCCCTCCACAATGCTCTTGCAGCTCTTGGCCCTCGGTGGCCCCCGATAGTACAGTCACCTGGCTCCCATCTCTGCTTCTGTTGCTGGGGCCGGTATGGGTCCGTGGCCACTCATCACCATGTCGTCCCACTTCCTGGCCTCTTGGGGGGGGCTCTGAGGAAGGGGGGAGACCCTCCCCCGGCACCCCCACCAATGGCCATGGGCTTGCTGCCACCGGCCCTGGGCCCCCAGCTGCCAAGGAGCCTGCTGCCGCTGCCAAAAGGACGCTCCAACTTTGGTCCTGAAATGACCACAGCACCGCCCAAGCTCTGGCTGCACCACCGGCACATGCTCTCCTGACACCGGGTGAAACAACATGCCAGTCCGAGGTGGTAAGTCATTGAGCTCTCATTAGGCCAGCTGGTCCAGGGCTCTGTGACAGGTCGAGTCTGCAATGGGGAGGGTGATGTACTCTGGGGTGTCTTTGCGCCCTGCTCCCCACAGTGGATTCCAACTCAGTCTGCAGCATATTCCCAGGCTGAAGCAGTTTGTTGTTTGTTGTTATTACAGCTCAATTCTCAGTCCTCAGTGCAGGAGTGCGAGCACAGTTTCCTGCCTCTCCGCCATCTTGAATCTTACAGAATCTTATAGAAAACAATGCAGAAAAGAATGTTACATTCTGTCATTATTTACATTATTCATATACAATCTAGTACCATACCAGGGTTGTCTATCTCAATATATAAAGAATGGGGGGGGGAGTGAATGCACCTCCCCCTTTCATCTGCACACCCCTCACTCTCAGTCTGAAGGTGTGTACACCATAAGCAAGTTCCAGCCCCTGATAGCAAGCACAGAGCATGGGGAACCACCACCATGTTTTGTGTCTCAAAATGGATCTTACAACAACAAACACAGCAATGATCTTGTAGTGACAACATCTTTTAGGGAAGACTTTTTGGGAGAAATCAGGGAGTGCAAAAATGTCAATGAGACAAAAGCAATTAAGCCCCACTAGGCTAGAAGACAAAGATGTGTCTCCCTTGTAATGTCTTTTACATGGCATGTTATTACTAAGCATTAATGCAATTTGGATGTTAAGTATCCTGGGACAGGCTGGAGCCTCTAATTCAGTCCTTCCCATTGTCCCAAAATTCCGACTGAACATATGTCTCATTGCCATGTCTCCAGTTTAGTGTGGATACGGAATGTGTCTATACTTTGATTTACTATTTGCTAGTATTTGTTTAGGATAAGTCCCCCTCCCAAATATTGTACCAAATCCCTCAATAAACTCCATATTCCTTTTTTAAACCTTTAAATCAGATCTCTGTTGTCCTTTTCCATCTGAGTTCACTACTCACAGCCACCTCTTTAGGTAAAAGATCCTGTTTTTCCACTCCCTGTATAAACATGTAAGCCAATTCATCCTGTCAGTCTGAACACATGTTCACATTTGTGGGGTGTGTGGTAACACCTGTAGATCAATTTTTGAAGTCTGGCATCCTGATTCTTGCTAGAAACTGTTCAGCGATAATCTCTGAATAATCTAATATGGGGCAACAAAGGGATAAATGTTCTGTGTGAACATGTAGCAGATTCTGGTGTGAATGGCAGTGTGAGGAAGGCAATTTTGCACATGCAAATACCAGAGTTTCTTGGTGTCTTTCCCCCTCAAGCTGCAGCTTTCCAGGAAGCATCCCACTTTGTTCCCAAACATCCCCTGACCTTTCAGAGCCAATTGTGGAAGGGGTGACTCAGGGGGCTGCAGGAGGAAAGGGTTGTGGGAAAGATCTGCTATGTGCTCTTTTCTTGGTTCTGTGGACTCAACTCACCACTCTGTAAATGTTGTGCCATTGTGTATGAGTCTTCCTTTTGGAACATCAAGGGCTAGGCTGTAGATGGATCAATGAGGGATGGGTCTAAAGGACAAATGATCAAAGTGTGATGAACAAGAGGTTATCCAGCCCTCAGTTGTCTGCTACCAAATCTTTGCCAAGGCCTTGGCAGGGATTTCAGGGAGCAGATGGAATATTAAGGGAGGGGGGAGTTCTGTCAATATTCAGTTTTTATTTCAGATAGGGTAGACCAGGCCTGTAGTCACAGTGGGGCATCTCGGGGCCTGGCCCCCCAACTTACCACCCCCCCAACTTCCTATCTAGCCCCCCCCCCAACTTCCATTTTTAAATTTTATTTGTGGTGCTCACTTGGGGGGGGGCTGTGGGGTGCCCCTGACTTATTTTAACACCCTCCGAATTAAAAAATCCTGGCTACGGGCCCGGGGTAGACAATAGATTATGGTGGTCAATGAAAGGGTAGTATTTCTGTGTTCTGAGCAGCCAGGGAAGTTGGGAACCTGGTTGCCAGATGAGTGGCTCCAAGTTACTATTTGTCTGTCATTTTGAGAAATAATGCTGAGCTGCAAACATTGAGTCAGAGCTGGTATAGAGAAGATTGGCTAGTGTGTGATTACTTAAGGATAGCGATCCCAGTCAGACAGAAAACTGATATCAAGAGTAAAGGACAAGATAAACTATATCTCTTACGTTTTATGAAATACCAATCTGAATGGTTGCCTGTGCAATTATCTGTAACATCTTCTATAACATTCTCCAGCAAACTGCTAAGGTTTTTATATTAAACTTATGCCTTCTGTAAACTATTATATGCTTGCATTTTTAATACTATTCATGTTTCCCATCAGAGTGTAAAGGGAATTAAATCCTGTAGAGAGATTTTCAAAACTGGTGTCTGTACCCTTTGCTATCAAAATAATCTAAGGCACACAGAGAAATGCTATTTTAGTCACAAGAGACTTTGTGGGGATAGTCTTTCACACAGGGTCTGCAGTAGTTGGTCTGCTCTGATTCTGTGTAAATGACTTTGGGCTTTTGTTGACTTCTGACCACCACCTAGTTTCTGTAGTGTCAATTTCTCAGCAATGTGGTTACAAAACAAGCAAGATCCCAAATATTTCCTCAAGGCTTTATGATGTTGGCAGCAATATAAATCTCACTGAAAACATCTGGAACTGATGTCTGGGGATGACTCAAAGTTCCCTTTAAGCTGCACTAGGGGGTACTAGCACACAGCATTTTAGCTGGTAGGGCAGCCTACAAGTGAATTGAGAATGAGATTTCCCTCTTTCATTGGAAACAATGGAGGATGGGGACACCTCCTTCTGGGGCTCATAGAATTGGACCCCCTCGTCCAAACTTTTTGAAATTGGGGGGTGGGGTGAGGAGAGGCACCAGCAGCTATGCTGCAAATTTGGTACCTCTCCCTCAATAAACAGGCCCCAAAGCCCCAAATACCCCCAGACTCATTATTCATTATAGCCTGTGGGCCCCATTGACTACAATGGTCCCCATAGGCACACCCCTGTTATGCTTTTCAGTATGATTTGCAACCTGCCTTGAGTCACAGGGGAAAGTGGGATATAAATATTTGAATAAATAAGTAATTTGGGCACACTGATAACTTTTAAGCAACTTCCTGTTTGTTAGGTTAGGTAGGGTTCTGACAGTGATTATTCCACCTCTGTTATACTTGACCTGTAAAGCTAATTGTCATGTTTCCTATTCTCTGGAGGCCAGATCTACCAATGTAGTGGAAAGTGGTGGGTAGACCTGTTCTCCAGAGGCCAGGTCTACCAATATAGTGGAAAAGGCTGGGTAGACCTGTTCTCTGGAGGCCAGGTCTACCAATATAGTGGACTGGGATGGGTAGGCCTCTTCTCCAGAGGACAGGTCTACTATTATGGTGGAAAGGGATGGGTAGACCTGTTCTCTGGAGGCCAGAGCTACCAATATTGTGGACTGGGGTGGGTAGACCTATTCTCCGGAGGCCAGGTCTACCAATATAGTGAGAAGGGGTGGGTAGACCTGTTATTCAGAAGCCAGGTCTACCAGTATAGTGGACTGGGGTGGGTAGATTTGTTCTCCAGAGGACAGATCTACCAATATAATGGAAAGGGGTGGGTGAAATTTGATTTGATTCTGTTTTCTCTTATAACATTTAAATTATTCTTAAAATATAGTTTAAATATAATTTTTAAAAATTATTCTGAGCTTTTTACAAGGCTATGGAATAATCTAAAAATGAATGTACATGATAGTCAAATGTAGATTCACAACTTTAATGCCAGCAGCTTTTTTCGCTCACTAGGTAGAATTTCTGCTCACGACACTAGAACTTAGAGGAAACATTTTCTGGGGTCTGTGTTTTCTCAGGTAGGACCAATGCTCCCTCTAAGCTGTGGAGTCTTGTGAGCAAAAATTCTGGTTTGTGAGCTACTGACATTAAAGTTGTGAGCAAGTGATTTAGCTACTGCATACATTAGTTTGCTCTGGAACCATCCTGCCTGAGCTAAGACAAAAATCCATGAGCTGGAAGATAAAGAACTGTGAGCTAGCTTAGAGGGAACATTGGGTAGGACCCACAAAACGAATGATGAACTGTGGTCTACCTTTCTCTCTAAAGTGCATGGGGGGGACAGGGAGAGGTCTGGTGAGTGCTGCTTTCAATAATCTTGACATAATCTAGAACAACTCCACTGAAATCTCTAAACTTGTATAACTAAGAATAGATCTGTCCTGCAAGTTTCCCAGGATAATATCATGTGTGATTTTGCTGAATACAAAGAAGGTAAATATGAATGTGAAGAAGATAATTCCAGAGCTTTCCTTAGTATTAGAATACAGCAAGAAAGAACACTCTGCAATTTGCTGTGAGATCGCATCAGACCTAGGCTGATACTTACCAGCATTCCCTTATTTCACTGGGTAAGTCTGGGCTTAGAATTTGCCTTGCTTTGCTACCACTGTAGGAATATACAGCATTCAGCAATCTAAACCACAATTGAATGCTCATGAAATGGATTTACAGAGTCAACAGTCACCTTTGACAGGATTACAGTGCAGGAGTTATCTATACTGTTTATGACTTAGAAAAAAAATCAAACTCTCTGCACAATGCACATAGCGGAAGGATGAAGACTCACTGGTGCAGATCTCACTGCACCAGAGAAGCCAACCCTTGTCACAGTCTGTTGTATACCACGGCAGCTCAGTTGTTTCCACTAAGAGAAGAAGCTGAAGCTGCAGACAGAACTGCTGTGTGTGTGTGTGCCTCCATCTCATAGAAACTGTATCAAGTCCTTCTTGATTGCATGTTATAAATTATATATCACCTTGCAACTTTAGTATAGTCAGTTCCAGGGGTCTTTTGGGGCCAGAGTGTGCCGGAGAGCTGCTCTGGCAGCCCAGGCGCTGCAAGCCCCGCCCCCAGCTCCCTGCACTGAAGCACTGCAGCCCTGGGGTGGCCTGAAGAGGCCCGTCTCCGGCCTCCTGGGCCTGTGCTGGCATGCAGCGGCCCCGGGGTGGCCTGAAGAGGCCCGTCCCTGGCCTCCCAGGGCCTGCACTGGCACGCAGCAGCCCTGGGGTGGCCTGAAGAGGCCCATCCCCAGCCTCCCAGGACCCACACTGGCACACAGTGGCCCCAGGGCAGCCTGAAGAGCCCCATCCCCAGCCTCCCAGGGCCTGTGATGGCACGCAGCAGCACCAGGGTGGCCTGAAGAGCCCCGTCCCCATCCTCCTGGGGCCTGCGCTGGTGCGCAGCAGCCCTGGGGTGGACTGAAGAGCCCCGGCCCCAGCCTCCCAGGGCCCACGCTGGTGCGCAGCAGCCCCAGGGCAGCCTGAAGACTCCCGTTGCCAGTCTCCCGGGGTCCACGCTGGAGTGCTGCGACCCCTAGAGAAGGCATTGATGGGGTGAGGGATCTGGGCAGGTGGGGGGTTGGATGGGGGATGGGAGAGCTTTCCTCCCTGTCCCCATCTCTTTACCCTCTTTCTGTCCCTCCTTTCCTTTCCTTTCTTTCTTTCTTTCTTTCTTTCCTTTTCCTCCTTCTTTCCGTCTCTCTCTTTCTTTCCCTCCTCTCTTTCTTTACCTTCTTTCCTTCTCTCCTTTTTCTGTTTCCCTCCTTTTGCTCTTTCCTTTTCCTCTTTCTTTCCTTCTTCCCTTCTCTCTCTTTCTTTTCCTCCTTTCGTTCTCTCCTTTCCCCCTTTCCCTTCTTCTTCCCTTCTCTTTCTTTCCCTCTTTCCTTCTCTGTATCCCCTCTTTCCTTCCTTCTTTCCCTCTCTTTCTTTCCCTCTTTCCTTCCTAGAAAAGCCAAACCTCTTCCTTCTTCAGTTTCTGCTACTTCTGCCCCCAGTATTTGGCATTCAGAACTGGCTAATACTACTGATGGATTTTTCTCCATAAATGTATCTAATCCCCTTTTAAAGGCTTCTATACTAGCAGCCATTGATGCATCCTGTGCTAGTGAGTCCTATACATTAATTATGTATTATGTGAAGAAAGACTTTTTTTGCCTACAAATTTCATTGGATCCAGTGCATTACACACCAAGGGATGTCTTTCAGGACCTTTATTTCCTCTCCTGCCATTATCAGTTTTTTCTTATTTGCTTCTTGAAGAATTTGATCTCTTACTGATTTTCTATAGAATTTTACATGGACCTCTCTTGGAATTTTATGTTTTCTGGAATATGCTGGCATTCTATAGATGGCTTCGATGTTTTCGTTTATTTCTTTTTCATTTCCTATGTTAAATTGCTCTGCAATATTTCGTGTTAATTCTTCTTTTAATTTTTTTTCTATTTTTTTTCTGATATATTTTGAAATCTAGGAATAGTTTCAGCCTTTTCCATCTCTAGTATTATAAGTGATTCTTCCATTTTATCTGTTTTAACTTTTAGATCCTGAACATCTAGGTCAATGTCTTCAACTTTTTCTTCTAAATACTTTGTAGATTTTGTTAACTTTTTATTTCTAATTTAATTTCTTCTGTATCATTTTTTAGTTGTTTTGCTATTTGGTCCATTTTATTTTGTATTGGTTCCAGTTCTTTTTTTATAATTTCTGCATTTTGCTCTGCAGCTATCTGTAAAAAATTTTGCATCATGTTTTGCAGGTCTGCCATTGTCACATAAGGCTTAAGTTGTGATAAGCTTGTAGTTTGGCTAGGAGATGCAGTTGGTGTTTTCCTGGTGGGTCCCGTAGACATGTTTTTTTACTTAATTAAATCTGTGAGTATATCTCTATAATTTGATGATCTCAGTATAGAGTGTTAGCAATCCTGACTAATCCAATTTAATTTTACTAATTTAATAGTCTATGAAGTTGAAGGGATGCTGTTAATTTAATTGATCAGTTAATTATATAGTTTTATTTTGGTGACTAAATAAATAAATGAATTTCATAAGATGTTGTTTTATTTTATCGTGAACAAATTATTTGTTACTAATTAATTACTAATTAATTTTATATTTTATTTTTACACTTTTTTATGAAACCTAATTTTCACTTTTTTATATATATATATATGTATGTGTTTTATGGCTCTCTTTTATAATTTCAATAATCTTTTAAGTTGTCCTTATTTCCCCCTTATATACTATAACCGTTTACCTAATTAATGTTCCCTATATCTCTTAAGGAATTTCACTAATTTTTGTACTTATATATTTTCAAATATTCATATATTCTTACTCTCTGCTTGTCTCTACTGTTAATTTTCACTCTTTGCCTGAGTTCCCCCTTTCTTTTTACTTCCCCTTTAAGGGCTTCATGACTCAGTGCCTTTGCTTATTTCAGTTCACTCTTAGGCATCCCCCCTCCCTTCTTTTTGCTCTTCTCGTCGCTCTCCCGCCCTTCTGGATTGCTTCTCCCATCGCTCAACCAGTTCCAGGTGCTGACAATCTGCAGTTCTCACTCTCTTTCCCCTGCCCTTCTTTCTTCTCCTCTCGTCGCTCTCCCTCCCCTCTGAAGATCCTCCTGTCGCTCTCTGTAATCTCAATCAGCTTCTCCTCCAGATTTCGCTGCATCACCGCTCTCCCCTCTGATTTCAGGTGCTATAATTGCTTAAAGAGACAGAGAGAAAAACCTTAAGTAACACAAGCTAATTGATGATTAAACCTTTTCTTTGTTATCTTCCTTATTTTCCCCCTTATTTATTATGTGTGGGTTACAGTTAGTAGCCGCCTAACCTTCAAATCATACTCCCAACAACAACAAATCTTTCATCTTCCCCTGTCTCTTTCTTATGGTTTACACTGGTTTATCTCCTTGTCTCTCGTCTCCCCCAATCACACAGTATAACAAAGTAGTAAATTTAATGATACTTAGCTTCGGGTATGCTGTTTAGATTTTTTTCCTCCTTATCACGCTTCTCCTCCCATTTGTCTTCTTTGAGCTCCTTATTAGTGTCCAACAGCAAAGTGAAAAATCTTCTTTGCTAACTTCTTCCTCATTCTTGCTTGAAACAAACCATAATTCACCCAGAAGAGTCGCCACTCTCTTAGCTTAGGTTTAAGCTAAACATTCCAAAACACCTAGGAATTTTCTGGCTGAAAAAAATTGCCAAAAGAATGAAGTTGTAGGGTGGTAGTGTGTGGAGCTCATCCTCACACGTCTAAGGCAGCAATTATTTAGATTTAATTTTAGTTTTATTATTACGGTCTTAAGATCAGCCTACAATATAAACATAATGAGAGAAAGAGGGGTGAAAACAGAGATAATATACAGAATAAAAATCTAAATTTAAAAACTTTTAGAATGCTACTCCCACAATATAAGAATCAGTGCACAGAACTCAGCAACTGAATGTGTAATCTCTGCATTCTTATCTGATAGAAGCCAGTGAAGCCTTGCTTTATTTGTATTAATGTGACCAGGTATCCTGTCACCTAATGGGGTAATAATTTTAAGATGAGCCTCTCTGTAGAATGGGCAACTGAAAAACATATGCTCTACCGATTCAACCTCGCATGAAGTGCGTGAGCATAGCCTTTCAGGGTAGGGTTTTTTATTGTACCTGTCTTGAATAACCACAGAAGAAAGGGCAGAACATCTAGCTAGGGCAAATGCCCTTTTAGAGTTCTTTCCCTCCACAAATATGTAGCTGGCTCAATGGTGCTTTTGATATTTAGCAACACCCTGAGTTTTGAAACCTTAGTGATATCAGATTGTTGCTCCATATCCTCAACTCTTTGTTTAATTAGCCCTTTGGCTTGTTCAAATCCATAGGATAAAAGTAGCTGAGGTGAAAAACCAATTCTATGAATATGAAAATAAACTGCATTAATCCAACTGGATTTGAAATCATCCTGGAATATCAGGGGAAGCAAGCCTTGTGGGTTGAAATGACTTTTCAGTCACATATAGACAGACAGAATACAAACCCTAGCTTCAAACCTAAGATTACCAGACTCCAATCATATCCAAGCACTGGATACACAGTTAGGAACTTGCAGAACAGCTCTTAAAAATTTGGATTGAACTCTTTCTTGAGATGCAAAGCATGAAGAAGTAGGTCCTAGGAATGTTCCATAGAGCAATTGTGCCAATGTTTTGGCCTTAAATAACTTCAGGGCTGCAGGAACAAAGTGTCCACCATGAGTTCAAAAAAATTTCAATATAGCATTTGCAGATCTTTTCCCTAGATCAGCAGCATATTTGCTGTGCTTATCCCTAGAACTGGAAGCCTGTAAAACTATGCCCAGATATTTAAAACTATCAGCTTGTTCTATCTGATGGCCATTTATTGCCCAATTCCTGGATTTTGGCCTACTTCCAAAGGCTATAATTTTGGGGGTTTGATAGTTAATTGAGAGAAGCTCCTCTTCACAAAACATGCTGAGCTTCTTTAGGGCTTGCCTAAGACCAACTGGGGTTCGAGATAATATCACAGCATCATTGGCATACAGTAAAACAGATATATGCTGGTTAGCAAGTTTAGGGGGATGAAGTGTTAAGCCAACTAACTATATTATTTATATAAAAAATAAACAAAGCTGGGGCTAATAGACATCCTTGCCTGACACCTCTGAAGATTTTAATAAGATCATGCGGGGCCTGCAGTAAAACCAAAAGTCTTTTATCGATATTTGAATTTAAAAGCTGATTCTAGAGTCGAGGTCTAGAAACAGAATCAAAGGCAGATTTGAGATCAACAAATGCACCATATAGCGATGTTGCTCCCCTGGCTAAGTATTTCTTGATAAGGTGCTGTAGTATCAGGCAGTGATCAAGTGTAGATCTGCCTGGTCTAAAGCCTGCCTGTTCAATAACCAAGATATTTTCTTGTTCTAACTAGTCTAGAAATTTATTTAATAAATGTCCTGCATAAAGTTTGCTCATGATGTTTAGCAAGCTGATTGGTCTATAGTTGGATGGGTCCTCCTTCTGACCCTTTTTATAAAAAGAGACAACTATAGGTAAACCCCATGACTTGGGGATCTGGCCCATATTATCAATATGAGTAAAAAGGGGAGCTAAAAAAGAGGCCCACCAATCTTTATTCTCTTTTAAAAGTTCTGTTGGAATACCATCTGATCCTGAGGCCTTGGAATTTTTTGCTGCCCAATAAGGAATTCAATCTCTTCAACTGTTATGGGGGACCATTCCATGGTATGTTCTAATGTTACCACCGGTGAAGAATGAGCAGCATCATTGTACAAGTTCTCTAAAGAAGGAGACCCATCTATCCGCAGGAATACAGGCAGTTATTGGAGACTTAGCACCTATTGCTCTACAAGTAACTAACTTCCAGAAAAGGGATGTATTTTTACTTTTGGCTGCATTGATGAACTCTCACCACAATTCTCTGGGGTACTCTTTCTTTCTATATTTTATCAGTAATTTGTACTCTTTTTTTGGACAGAAGTTGGAAAAGAATTTCTTGCTTAGCTCTCTCATCAGCACTTCAGTATAGGTGATAGACTGTATTTAAAGCAGTTTTGGCCACTATGCATCTTTGATTAAACCATGGTTTAGATAGATTGAAGGGTTTGGCACCCTTGACTGGAGAGAAGTGAAAAAGAAAAGGATATATATTTTGTATGAGATTTTCATATGCTTCTATAGGGTCTTGAACTACCATCGGATGCCCCAGCGCTTGACAGGAGTTCAGTAGACTACCCGAATTTAGAAGTTCTTTTAAATGTTGACCTAGAGTGGGAGACCATCTCACTTGGCAGCCAAACCTTTCTGTAGGTTGGACCATGGTAGAATATCTGGAGGTCAGATGAGGGTCCTCAGGATCTAAAATGACCCGCAAAAATAGTGGAAAATGGTCACCCTCCAAGTATGGGAGAACTTGAAATTTCTCAGTCAGGGAAGATAAAGTTCTACAGGTTAAAATGTAGTCATTTTTTTTGTCCCAAGGTGCACTACTTTACCTACATTAAATCTTATTTTGTTTTCCATTTACTCTGTTTGGAGAGATCCTCTTTGAGCACTTCATACTCCACTTTGGTCTTTATCATCCTGAATAATATGTTGTCATCTGAAAATTTAGGTATTTTACTGCTTATCCCTGATTCCAGATAATTAATGAACAATTGCATAGAACTGGTACTGGTAAGGTCTCTCTGTAGGACCCTACTATTTACTTCTTTTCATTGTGAGAACTGTCCATTTACTACTAATCTTTGCTTCTTGTTGTTCATGCTGGTACTGTTCATGAGAAGATCCATGCTTTTATTACAGAAGTTAAGTTAGTATAATGTCTACTTGGCCACCTTTATCCAAATGCTTGTTAATACTTTTAAAAAAAACTGTAACAGCTTTGTGAAGAATTACTTTCTTTTATAGAAGCCATGTTGATTCTTCCTCAGCAGGACTTATTCATTTGTATGTTCAAGGCAAGTCCATTGTTTTGACATATGCAAACCTGTAGAATGGGTGGAGGGGTTGCAGCACTGTCAAAGCAAGATCCTTACACCTTCCAGGGTCTTTTCTCAGACATGACATCCATTTTGTGTACAGTTTGGCCAAACTGCCTGGCATATGAACTCCTAGAGTGCTATTAAATGGAAGGTGCTGGCTTCTACCTTACACCTCAGCAACAGTGCATGGTCTGCCTGCTTTCAGAATTGTCTGACAATTGCCCAGTACAAAAGTTCTACTCAGATCCAGATTGGCAAATTCTAAACTGTAAATATAATTCTGTCCTGATCTAGATGGCCTAGGCTAGTCCAATCAGATCTTGGGAGCTAAACAGGGTTAGCACTAGTCAGTACTTGGATGGGAGACCACCAAGGAAGCCCAGGGTTACTATGCAGAGGCAGACAATAGCAAACTACTTCTGTTCCATCTCTTGCCATGAAAACCCCATGGGCCGCTATAAATCCATTGTGACTTCCCAGCTCTAAAAGTATTTGGTTTTCACCAGTATTTTTGCCTTGTGAATCTGAGAGCTCTCTATTTATGCAACATCAAATTGATTTGTTCTTTAAAATATTTGTTAAAAAATTAAAAACCCGAAGAAAGTTAACCAAATAAATTTACCATAGCAGAAAGCAAAAAATAATCCAACAGATGGAATGATATTGCATATTTTTTCAATCAAAATATATTCCAAACAATATTAAATTATCACTTTTTGTTGGCCATTTTCTTCTGTTCCAGTAGGAGGCCAAGTTACAAAAAGAATTAATCAGTCGAGTATATTTTCTGACTCTCCAAATGCCGAAAAGCATGTTAGCTTATTCATTAAACCGTCTGCCATGCTTCTCTGAGCCATTCGTCTGAACTAGGAAGCAAGCTGTTCTTTGAATATTTTGCCAACAATACTCTAGCTGTCAATAACAAGTTGCCAATTAATGCATGGTACTTTTCACACTACCTTTTAGATAACCCAAACAGAACCACTGATGTCTTTAATGGGATTTCATACCCAATTATTTCTCTAATAATTCTTAAAACACTTTCCAGCATATTTTCACCCTCCTACAGCTCCACCATATATGAAAGAAGCTGGCATCTAAATTGACTTTTTAAGACTGATGAGCTTGCAAACACTGCAGTGCAGTTAAAAAGACGTTTAAATTAGTCTCTGCAGCACAGTCTTCAGCCAAACAATCCTCTTAAGTTATCTGCACAAAACACAAATACACAAATTAATGGGGAGGGGGGATTACAAATTATGGCAAATCCATAGTTTGTTGGATCAACTGTTTTCTCTTTTGCGCCCCCTGCCCCCAAGTCAAGTCAGTCTAACATTAGTTGCAAGCTCATGAATCAAGTATACACTTACACTTAATATTCACCATAACCAGGTATGTAACCAGAATGCAGATCTGGTATTCTTTTCTCTTCTAACAGTTTGCTGAAGCAGCTATTAGTATTCATATGTCATTCTAATACAAATTCCGCATACCAATGCCATTCAAAACACTTGACAAATAAGAGGATGGGTTCTGACTGTTAAGATAGACTACCCATATTACTAAACTTTCTTATTTTGCTTGGAAATGTGATGTTTTATTTGAAAGTACTCTGCAAATGGATACCCATTTGTGGCCCCTGTGGCCCAGAGAAGTGAAGGCAAACAGTGCTGCTCCTAATTCACCCATTTTGATGCCGAATTCTTACATGTCGGTTTCTGGATTTGTCCTTCCTAATATTGTGGAAATATTTTTTTTGCAATGGTCTTCTGTCACTGCACAAGTTTCATTGGAGGCATTTACCACTTTCTATGAGGCCAGGAAGACATTCTGGCAGTTTCTGACTGACTTTAAGCCTCCATTTTTTTCTTGTCTTTGTAACAAATGGTTCTTTTTAGTGGACAGGAACTTCACTGAAGAGGAACAGGTTGAAAAATATGAAGCTTTTTGGAGATTACTTGACCAGAGCTTATGGTATGCTCTCTAGGGTCCTTTTGGCACTTGTATCTTATTCCTGCATTACTTTGTATTTATTCCTGGTTATAACAGCATCCATTTATCCTGGGACAAGTGGGTGAAACCAGGGTAAACTCAATGTAATGTGGAAACAAAAAATACCCCAAGATAATTACAGGGGTGAACTCGAGTATAGTATAGAATGTAAAAATACCCCAAGATAATTACAGGGGTGAACTCGTGTTTAGTGTAGAATGTAAGTTCGGGGACAAGGTTGAACCATGATTTAAGGTCTAGTGTGGAAAGGACCTAGGAGTGCAGTCCTAAGTAAACTTCATCATCTCTCCCTATTTCCTGGCTCATAGAGTACACGTGAAGCTGTCTTTTGCTGAGTCAGACCGGTGATCTATCAAGGCCAGTACCAATTAGCAGCACCTCTCCTGGGTCTCAGTCCTTCCCATCATCTATTACTTGACCCTTTTAAAGTGAAGATGCTGGGGACTGAACCTGGAATTTTCTGCATGTAAAGCTAATGCTTTACCACTGGCACTCATGATCAATATGACCAATATCCTTATTCTATTTCCCAGACTTTTTTTTTTGGGTGCGGATATCTATTCCCACCAACAGGGGCCTCACTCTCCCACAACAGCTTTTCCTACACAGTCAGTAGACTTCCTGGGTTTGTAGAAAAATCCAAAAAGTGAGAAAATCCCTTCAGGGACGGTTGAATTCCCCCCAAAACCTTTTGAAATGGCCTCTGCAGGGACCTAACTCCAGGCATCAATGGTGAGAGATTAGAACGTTGGGGGGGGGGGTGGCTTCTGAATGGCTCTGTCAGTAAAGGATGGGGTAAGGGCCCTTTCTTTCCAGGCCTCTTTTGGCCTTGGAGGGGGGAAGGGAGGGAGCCTGGGGGCCAGGCTGGGGGATTCCTAGAGGTTTTGTGGTGGAGTGCAAGGAGGGTAGGATTTGGGAAAGGGAGAGGCCTCAGCTGGGTGTCATGCCACAGAATCCATCCTCCAAAGAAGCCATTTTATCCAGGGAGACAGATCTCTGTTGTTCACAGATCTCTGGAGTTCACTCTCCAGGCCTCACTTGGAGGTTGCCAACCCTAGGCCTGGCAGCAGTCTAGGGTTGCCAGGTCCCCCCATGGGCACTGGCAGAGGATGGGGGTAGTGGGGTTGCCAGCTCCAGGTCTGGAAACTCCTGGAGATTTGGGGATGGAGCCTGGGGAGGACAGGGACCTCAGTGGGGTACAATGCCCTAGAGTCTGTTGTGTCCTGGGATCAGAAGGCAGAGCTGGCAAAATACAGCCAAGCTTCGCTCTCTGAGAACAATAGGGACTAGGTTCCTGAGCTCGCCAGTAGAGAACCAATGGCAGCATTGGCGGGCGATTCAAACCCTCCCATAGGAATATGGGGCCGTCCCCCCTAACTGTATATAGTTGGCCTCCGGCCGTTACTGTTTGTTCTTGTCTTGTGTGAAGTACGAATAAACGCGTCTTCTCTTATGTCGTCGTCCGAGTCATGAGGCCCGAAACCCAGTACTTTACAGTGGCGACGAAGGTGGGATTCCAACGCCTTCCGTGACTCCATGAGCGACGAAAAGGACACCGCCGAGCATCGCATTGCTGACCCCGAGAGCAGCACCGCACCGCTCGCCGAGCATCGCATCGCTGACCCCGAGAGCAGCACCGCACCGCTCGCCCCGGCGCACGCCTTCCCAGACAGAGCCATGGCCGCCTCTCATGTAACACTGGAGTGCTTCGATCCGTCGCAGCCAGAAACCTGGGACGCATGGGTCGACCAGCTCATCAGCTATTTGGAGCTCAACGAGATCTGCCACCCAGACAAGAAACGATCGCTCCTACTGAACGCGTGCGGCACCCAAACCGTCCGCCTCGCCAAGAGCCTCTTGGTGCCCCGCACGGCCTTGGAAAGCTCGTTTGGGGAGATCCTGGACGTCCTCAACGCATACTTCAGCCCCCGGCCGACCTTCCTGGCCAAGAGGATGGAGTTCCAGAGGCGAGTCCAGGCCCAAGGGGAATCCGTTGCCACCTTCCTGGCTGCGCTGAGGGCGCTCGCGGTGGACTGCGGGTTCCCGAAGGTGGAGGACAACTTGCTGATGCAGTTCGTGTGGGGCCTGGCGGACTCCAAGCTGCGGCGCAAGTTGGTTGGCTACCGGAGGCTCTCCCTGGACGAGGCCATCGACGCCGCAACAGCCCACGAGGCCGCTGAAGGGGAACGCCCGGCCACAGCCGCCCATGTGGTCGGGAGGAGTCCCAGCCCCGGGAACTCAGACACCGAAGAGGTCTTCGCCCTCAGACCCCAACACCGCCAGCCGGTGCCATTCCAGCAGGCCAACAGGGAGCCAGCCAAGCCTTCCGGCAACCGGACCGTCTGTGCCAGCTGCGGGGAAGGCCACGGAAGGAAATCCTGCAAGTTCCGGGATGCGGTCTGTCACGGGTGCGGGAAGCTGGGACACCTCGCACGGGTCTGCCAGTCCAAGGGCCCCCGGAATTCGAGATCGTCGGTCCCACCGCACCGCGCATCGTCCACCGCCTACGAGACGACGGAAGAGGTCGCCGAGTTGTACCATCTCACTGACCAACCGCTGCAGGTACTTCGCCTCCCCAACCCCAACCTCTCCTCTACCCTGAAGATCCAAGTAACCGTGCGGATCGAGGGGTCCCCCTGTTGCATGGAAGTGGACTCGGGATTGGCGGCGTCCATCATTTCCATGGACACTTTAAAAAGACTTTGCCCATTAGGGGGACCCCCTCTACGTCCATCGCCACTAAGCTTGGTGGACTTTCAAAAGAACCCTGTCCCCATCCGGGGAGTCGGCACTTTCCGAGTGCAGTACCGAGACTTTGAGGGGAACTTGGACTTGGTGGTGGTGGAGGGAAATCTCGTGAGTCTCCTGGGGCGGGCGTGGTTCGAGGCCCTAGGCATAACGATTGGGGGAGTGAATAAGTGCGGGATGCGGGACTGGGGGGCGGTGTGCAAGGAATTCCCTGAGGTCTTTGACGGGAAACTGGGGTGTTATAAAGGGCCCCCGGTGTCGCTCCACTTAGACCCCACAGTGACGCCCGTCCGATGGCGCTTCCGCACCGTGCCCCTGGCCCTCCGCCCTAAAATAGAGGCTGAACTGGATCGGTTAGTGGCCCAGGGAGTCCTAGAGCCCGTCCCGAATGCTCGATGGGAGACCCCGATTGTGACACCCGTCAAGCCAAATGGGGAAATCCGCATCTGCGAGGATTATAAGTGCACCATTAACCAGGCACTTCAGGCGCACGCATACCCCGTACCCGTGGTCAGCCACGTCTTAGCCACACTGGCGGGGGCGCGCATATTTGGAAAGCTGGATCTCGCGCAGGCGTACCAGCAACTCCCGGTAGATGAGGCCACTGCCGAGGCGCAAACCATAGTGACCCACCGGGGGCCTTCCGGGTGAAGCGGCTGCAGTTCGGGGTCAGTGTGGCCCCAGGGATCTTCCAAAATCTAATGGACGATTTGTTAAAAGGGATCCCTGGAGTGACGCCGTTCTTCGACGACGTCCTCATCGCCGCGACCACCCCTGAAAGCTTCGCCGCCCGCCTCCGAACGGTACTGGGACGCTTCCAAGCCGCGGGGCTGAAAGTGAAGCGGGAAAAGTGCCTCCTCGGGGTGCCAGAGGTGGAGTTCTTGGGGTACCGGGTAGACGCAACAGGCCTGCATCCGGCGAGGGACAAGGTGAAGGCCATCGTGGAGGCCCCCACCCCGAAGTCCAAGGCAGAGCTCCAGGCGTTTTTAGGCCTCCTGAACTTTTACCACGCCTTTCTCCCTCACAAAGCCGCCGTGGCCGAACCCCTGCACAGGCTGCTGGATAAGGCGACACCTTGGGCATGGGGAGCGAGGGAGGAGGCGGCGTTTCGGGGGGTTAAAGTACTCTTGATTTCTAACGCGGTACTTGCCCACTTTGATGAAAAGCTCCCGGTAATCCTGGCGTGCGACGCATCACCGTATGGGGTCGGGGCGGTCTTGGCCCACAAGCTACCGGATGGGAGGGAAGTCCCGGTGGCTTACTACTCCCGCACGCTGTCCCCCGCGGAGCGGAACTATGCACAAATTGACCGGGAGGGCTTGGCACTGGTGGCGGGGGTTAAAAAGTTTCACAACTTTGTGTACGGGCGGCCCTTCATGCTCGTAACCGATCATAAGCCGCTCTTGGGACTGTTTGCGGCGGACAAACAAACGCCGCAGGTACTGTCGCCCCGGGTGTTGCGCTGGTCCTTGTTTTTAGCGGGCTACCAGTACCAGTTGGAGCATCGGCCGGGCAAGGCACTGGGTCATGCCGATGCCTTGAGCCGCCTGCCGCTGCCGCATACAGGGGAAGATCCGGCTCCGGCTCCCGCAGTATTGTTAATGGAGGAGCTGCCAAACCCCCCCCTCCAGGCTGCAGACGTGGCCGCCCGCACGTCCCGAGATCCCATTCTCTCCCGGGTCCTAAACTGGGTGGTGAGGGGATGGCCAGCAGAACAGACAGGGCCAGAGTTCACGGCATACAAAGCCAGGAGGGAAGAGTTATCCGCCTTGAAAGGGTGCTTACTATGGGGGGACAGGGTGGTCATCCCGGGGCCCATGAGACAAGGGGTTCTAGAAACGCTGCACGAGGCCCACCCCGGCATTGTACGAATGAAAGCTCTGGCAAGGAGCTACGTGTGGTGGCCCGGGATGGATACAGAAATTGAAACCTGGGTCCGAGGGTGCACACGGTGTCAGGAAGTCCGCCCCAATCCCCCGAGAGCGCCAACCCAAAGCTGGGAGTCTACCCACAAGCCGTGGTCACGCCTACACATAGATTTTGCCGGGCCGTTTCAGGGGCTCCAGTTCATGGTGACGGTAGACTCCTACTCGAAGTGGGTGGAAATAAGCCCAGTGTCTACCACCTCTGCCAAAGCGGCAATAAGGGCCCTGCGGAAAATATTCGCTATGCACGGGTTGCCAGACACAATCGTGTCGGACAACGGAGCAGCGTTCACATCTGCTGAGTTTCAAGCGTTCCTCGCAAGGAACCTAATCAGGCACATACGATCAGCGCCCTTCCACCCGGCAACAAATGGACAGGCGGAGAGAACGGTACGCACCGCCAAAGAAGCCCTGAGCCGCATAACGGAGGGGGATTGGGAGTTCCGGCTGGCCCGCTTCCTCCTAACACACCGCACCACCCCAAACCCCATCTCCGGGCATTGCCCCGCAGAACTATTGATGGGCCACCGCCCCACAACGTTGTTAGACAGGCTCCACCCGGACTGAGCCCCAGAGAGAAAGCTGGTTGAGACCCGGGAGGCGCCCCGAAGCTTCCTCCCGGGGGACCCTGTCTACTTCCGGAATTACGGGGCGGGACCTCAGTGGTTGGCCGGGCGCATCCTAAAACCCACCGGGCCAGTGTCATACGAGGTCCTAGCAGATGGGGACCGGGTCCTCCGTAAACATGTGGACCAGCTCCGGAGGCGGCAAGACCCCGACACAGGGATCCAGGCCCCGTTACCGGGAAACACCGCGGCCGCCCCAGCATCCGATCGGCTGCAGGCACCACCAGCGGAGCCAGCGCCTGAAAGACCACAGAATCCGGAGGGGGTCCCGGAGACAGCTGAACCGCCGCCGCCGCTGCCGCCGCCGTTACAGCCGCCACCGTCACCACCTCAGCTACTACCGGAGATCCAAGCTCCTTGTGCGGGAGGACCACCCGATGGGGGCCCCGCCAGTCCGGTACCGGCCCCCGACGATCACTAAGGGAATGGAGGGCACCAGCATACTTAAAAGACTACGTCACCTGATAGGAGACGAACTATGGGGGAGGGGTGTTGTGTCCTGGGATCAGAAGGCAGAGCTGGCAAAATACAGCCAAGCTTCGCTCTCTGAGAACAATAGGGACTAGGTTTCTGAGCTCGCCAGTAGAGAACCAATGGCAGCATTGGCGGGCGATTCAAACCCGCCAATAGGAATATGGGGCCGTCCCCCTAACTGTATATAGTTGGCCTCCGGCCGTTACTGTTTGTTCTTGTCTTGTGTGAAATACGAATAAACGCGTCTTCTCTTATGTCGTCGTCCGAGTCATGAGGCCCGAAACCCAGTACTTTACAGAGTCCACCCTCCAAAGCATCCATTTTCTCCAGGGGAAGTTATCTCAGTAGTCTGGAGCTGAGCAGTAATTCCAGGGGATCCCCAGATCCCACCTGGAGGCTGGCATCCCTAGGCAGCACCCTCTGGATGACTTGATACCACCTCATTTGCATGACTCAACTTGGCCTGGCTGCTTGCTGCTGTTCAGCAGCCACCCTATGAAAGCCAGCAGTGGTGCAGCAGTTAGAGCTTCAGAGTAGGGTCTGCAAGACCCAGGTTCAGATCCCCATATTGCAGTGAAAGCTGACTGGGTGATTTTGGACCAGTCACATACTTTCAGCCTAACCAACCTCACAGGGTTGTTGTGCAGATAAAAAGGAGGTGAGAATAATGTAAGCTGCTTTCGTCCCCACTGTGGAGAAAGACTATAATTTTCCTTGGTAGAAGCTGTGGGGGAGGGGGGTGGAGACGAAAAGCTGAAGACAGATAAAGGCAGATAAAGGTTAAGTTGGCTGTTGGGTGGGAAGGAAATAGGGTTGCCAACTCTGGATTGGGAAACTCCTGGACATTTAAGGGGTGGATCCTGGGGATGGTGGGGTTTGAGGAGGGGAGGAACTTCAGACCGGTATAATGCCATAGATTCCACCCTCCAAACCAGCCATTTCCTCCATGAGAACTACCATTGCCAGCCTCTGAGTGAGGGCTGGAGATCACCCAGAATTACAACTGTTGTCCGGGTGACAGAGATCAGTTCCCCTGGATAAAATGGCTGCTTTGGAGGGTTGAGTCTATGGCTCCACCCCCAGAAGGAAGAAAAAGTGTGAGATAGGTAAGGGTAGAGGGGAGGAAGCAAAGGTGTGAGGAATGGGATGACCATCCCGCAAGTTTCTTGCGGGTCTCCACTTGTGTCTATTATAAACTCCATGTGGTAGTCACTGAAAAGCATTTCTGCAGAGTGGTGTTCCACAAAATATTTGTAAAATTAAGGTAGCCAATTGCCAAGGGAGGGAAAAACCCACCAATGTTCTATCCCTTTAACAGAGGTTGAATATGAGGAAATGAACAGCTGAAGTGTTTCATGGCATGGAACTAAGTAATATCACTGGGAAATTGATACCGATCAAAATTATATTGAATGAACCACTACAGGGTCCAGTTTAACAGTTGGTATCCCTACCTAATGCTTATGTTGGCCAGATCTTAGGCATTGTTTCTAAGTTGTTTCTGCATATCTTCTGACAGAAGCTTTGCATATGGTGAGGAAGATGCATATGGTAAAAACTTCAGCCTTTCCAGATCCAGGACCCTCCTTTAACTCTTTGGCAACAGCAGAGACCCATTGTGCTGTAAACATGTAACATCAGTAGTAGTAGTAGTAGTAGTAAAATTTATTGTGAAGCCATTGGTCATTACAATTTAAAATTTAAATTTAAACAATATACAAATTAGACAACTTACAGCACTGGAATTTGAATTAGATTTAAAATATAATAACCTCTAAAAATCTGCACATTCAGTATTTAAATTAATTAAAATCTTAAATATAGATACCCAATTCCAGAAACACATACACAGCCTCAAACATTGCCGTTTTACATTGCCGTTTTAGAAGAAGAAGAAGAGAAGAGACTGGATTTATACCCCACTCTTCACTACCCAAAGGTGTCTCAGAGTGGCTTACAAACTCCTTCTCCTTCCTCTCCCCACAACAGACACCTTGTGAGGTAGGTGGGGCTGAGAGAGCTCTTGAAAGAAACTGCTCTTTTTCAAGAACAGCTCTTATCAGAACTATGGCTTGCCCATGGCCATCCAGCCAGGTGCAAGTGGAGGAGTGGGGAATCAAACCCGGTTCTCCCAGATTAGAGTCCACGCACTTAACCACTACACCAAACTTTTACAGTTCAATTTCATTTCATTTTCCTGTGTTCTTGGCCCTGATTTTACTAGCCGCTAAGGCGAAGAGTGCTGCCCTATGGGAAACTGTAGGATCTGCATCTGCAGCAGAAATATTAATTTATTGGTGTCAGAAAATTTTTGCAATTGATCTATTGTTGCAGTCAAGAATTTACATCTTGGTTCCCAGTACAATGGGCAGACCATGACATAATGAAAAGGATCCTCCACAGAAGTTTTACAGATACAAATATGTTGTTCCTGGGGTATTTTTAAGTATCGTCCCAGGAGTAATTCTGTTGGCATAGTCTGGAAACGCAATGCTGTAAATGCTGTTCTAAGCTTGTATGCAGTAATATTTACCAGGTATGCAGCTCTTAAATGATCTTTCTTTATGTCTTTGTACCAGGGAGCATATTTTGACTGAATCATTAAAGAATAATCTATTATGGCATCTCCATTAAACACCTATCGCCTCAGATCATGATTGTTCCCTAAAGATCGCAGTAAATCATCTGGAATTGTATAACGGGAAATGATGTTATGAACAAAATCAGAGCGAATTTTATCTTTACTTAGTGACAAACAATAAGAACACATAAGAACATAAGAGAAGCCAATGTTGAATCAGGCCAATGGCCCATCTAGTCCAACACTCTGTCACACAGTGGCCAAAATATACCAGGTGCCATCAGGAGTGGGGCCAGGACACTAGAAGCCCTCCCACTGCTGCCCCCTCCAGCACCAAGAATAGAGTGCATCACCTGCCTCAGACTGAGAGTTCCCATCTATACCCTGTGGCTAATAGCCACTGATGGACTTCTGCTCCATATGTTTATCTAATTCCCTTTTGAAACTGCCCATGCTTGTAGCTGCCACTACCTCCTATGGCAGTGAATTCCATATGTTAATCACTCTTTGGGTGAAGAAGTACTTCCTTTTATCTGTTCTAACCCGACTGCTCAGCAATTTCATGGAGTGCCCACAAGTTCTTGCATTGTGAGAAAGGGAGAAAAGTACTTCTTTCTCAACCTGCTCAATCCCATTCATAATCTTATAAATCTCGATCATGTCACCCCTCAGTCGTCGTTTCTCCAGGCTAAAGAGCCCCAAGCGTTTTAACCTTTCTTCATAGGGAAGGTGTTCCAATCCTTTTATCATTCTAGTTGCCCTTCTCTGCACTTTTTCCAATGCTATAATATCCTTTTTGCGATGTGGCGACCAGAACTGTACACAGTATTCCAAATGAGGTCGCACCAATGATTTATACAGGGGCATTATGATACTGGCTGATTTGTTTTCAATTCCCTTCCTAATAATCCCCAGCATAGCGTTGGCCTTCTTTATTGCAACTACACACTGTCTAGACATTTTCATTGAGTTATCCACTACGACTCCAAGATCTCTCTCTTGGTCCGTCTCTGCCAGTTCAGACCCCATCAATGTGTATTTATATTTAGGATTTTTGGCTCCAATGTGCATCACTTTGCACTTGGTCACATTGAACCCCATTTGCCATGTTGACGCCCACTCACCCATCCTCAACAGATCCCTTTGGAATGCCTCACAATCCTCCCTGGTTTTCACCACCCTGAACAATTTCGTGTCATCTGCAAATTTAGCCACTTCACTGTTTACTCCCAATTCCAAATCGTTAATAAATAAGTTAAAAAGCATTGGACCGAGTACTGATCCCTGTGGTACCCCACTGCTTACCACCCTCCACTGAGAAAGTTTCCCATTTATACTCACTCTCTGTTTCCTATTTATAAGCCAGTTTTTGATCCACAAGAGGACTTGTCCTTTTATCCCATGACTATTGAGCTTACTAATAGCTAAGTTTACCAAGAGATTCAGTTTGCATCAACTGGCATTTCTTCCATGATTTTAGTACAGCTAGATGAGTGCGAGCCCTGATTGAGGGGAGGCCAAGTTCTGCCCTTAATAGGGCTGCTGGTGTCCCTTTTGGAAGTACCAAGATACGCCTTAGAAAAATATTTTGGATTACCTCCAAGTTAGAAAGTGTTTGTTCTTTCAACCCCTGAAGTTCTATACCATATAGTATATGCAATATTACTTTGCTGACAATAAGTTTAAGGGCTGGGTCTATTAGTAGACCTCCCTTGTTGTAATAGAATCTCAGTACCACAGCAATGATCTTATTTGCTGAAGATTTTAAGAAAACAATGTGGGCATTCCAGCTCAAGGTTTCACTGAATATTAGATCCAAATACCTGTAATTTTTACTCTGTTCTACTGGAGTGCCTTGTATACTCCAAGAATACTTTTTAGGCTTTTTTTGAAAGACAACTACTTTAGTTTTTGAGGAGTTGATGGTAAGCTTTTCTTCTGTACAGTAGTCTCCCAAGTTATCCAAAAGCCTCTTCAATCTTAGTTAGAGAAACTAGGACTATATCATCTGCATATAGTAATATTGATAATTTTTGTTGACCTAATGTTGGTGGAACAAATCCCGGGCCTGTTAGTCTTGCTACAATATCATTTATATACTACTTCTTCACCCAAAGAGTGGTTAACACATGGAATTCACTACCACAGCATGGACAGCTTCAAGAGGGAATTAGATAAGCATATGGAACAGAAGTCCATCAGTGGCTATTAGCCACAAGAGATAGATAGGAACTCTCAGGCTGGGGCAAGTGATGCTCTGTATTTTTGGTGCTTGAGGGGGGCAATAGTGGGAAGGCTTCTAGTGTCCTGGCCCCACTGCTGGACCTTCTGATGGCACCTGGTATTTTTGGCCACTGTGTGACAAGAGTATTGGACTAGATGGGCCATTGGCCTGATCCAACACTGGCTTCTCTTATATTCTTATGTTCTTATATATAAGTTAAAAAGTACAGGGCTAACACACAGCTTTGCTTGACTCCTTTGCAAGTAGGTATTTTGCTGGTCATTGAGCCTGAGGTACTTACTCTAATTTTTGCATATGTTTCTGTATGTAACATCAGTGGTGCCATCAAACTCATGTGACAGGAAGGAGAAGGACCTGCCAGTGCTTCACTGCTGAGTGTCCTAGCTCTGCTGTCCTGCTGTCCCTTGTAGCATGTCTACAATGAAGCAGAAGGCATGTCCCTACACATGTCTTAGCAGCAGGTCCTTCCAAAAAGCAACAGAAAAATTGTGTCTTTGTAGAGGCTTATAACCCAGCAGGTGGGTAACTGAGAGAGTCCTGACTCAGAGTAGAAAACTTCTAGGGTAATGGGGGGTTATGTATTGTGCCTAAGCCATCCCTGAACTGGGTGAGCCTGCTCCCCAAGAACAATAGATGACCCGGATTCTGGAATTGACCCTTAGATAAGCAGTGTAATGGGGGTGGGGGGTGGGGGGGTGTTTGCATGCTTTATAAGCAGGGCTCAAACCCTGCTGGGTGTCCATGTTGTGTTTCTGACATCACTTAATAAACTAGAGCTGATCACTGCAATGTATCCAGAACCCAGTATTTAACATGGTGTGTATCCAATCATTCAGATTTTCCAAGTTCCTCCTCACCCTGTTGTTCCACAGGGTCAAGAGTCCTTCAGGAACAGTACTGGGCACAAAATGTGGGGAGGTCTGCTGTGGTAAGAAGACTTCCACAGAAATTGCTGACCCCTCTTGTAAAGTGAAATTAAGTCCTCAGAATGGCCTAATGAGATACAACCTGTTATCTCCATTGTTTGCTCTTCTACTATATTTAAAATGATAGAAAAATCTCTGCCTTTTCCCTTTAGAGAATGCAGTCACTGAGAGTGTGCCCACAGAACTGGGAAGTTCCTTGTTCCTCAGCCTCTAGTGGTGGACCCACTGTTCTCTCACTGTAATACTGGAACAATAATCTTACAGGATTATTCTGAGGATTACCAAGACAAATAATGCATGTGGCATGTAATGAACTCTCTAAAAATACTGTATTAACTTTGTCATTTTGTGCAAACAGAAGACTGTTCCTCGTATAGATGAATGGGGATCTCATCCATTAAAAAAGTGTTTGTAGAGAATGGGGGTTGCCTTCAGCCATTTTCTTTGGCTGTTCTTTTCAATTACCTACAACAGTTCAAAACAAAACAAAAAGTGTAATCCCCCCAATAATTATATAGGAAATAGCTTTCTTTGACCGTGGTCCACTAATGGCAAAACATGAACAGGCTTCTTAAATTATTGTTAAAATAAGTTTGCAATGCATACTTTTCTCCATAAATTTCACCATGCTCAATTTGACAATAAATTCCAGTACTTCAAAGTGAACAGAATTTGTGACAAGCTGAGAAGGATGGTTGCTGGCAGGTTAATCGACTTCTTAGTCCTAAGGCTAGAAAAGATATTGTTTGGTTTAACAGGTTAAAGGGGGGGAGGATAGAAAACTATTTCTAGCAACATTCCCCTAGTGGGAACAACTTTTTTGCTTGGTTGGCCACACCAATAAAAGCTGTCAAGAAAAATGGGCAGAATTTCAAAGCTTCATGTGTATTCCAACACTAGAATACAAATCGTGCTTTCTTTGTCTTAGCCTATATTAAAACAAATACAAAGCAGACATTTTGAATGCTGACAGCTTCCTTGAAATTAGATATTTGCTGACGTTTTATTTTCCGAAGGTGCATTTCATACTTCAAATTCAGCATTTTCCTCTCATTTTACTATATTTCTCATTTCACTCTTGATTTTGTCTTGTCTGTGGTCAGCAATTACATTTGATGGCCAGGATTTTAAAGGCAGATTTACTAGGCACCTTCCAGGACAAGAATTGTATTCAGCACACTGGAGCATTTTCAGTGATGAGCCTTACCGCATATTACTTCATACTGATATTAGGCATTTAGTGTAAGCCATTTTCCAAAGTGTTAGGCTGATAAGGAATTCCAGATGAGCAGCTATTTTAGTTTGTTGTAGTAAAAACAACTGAAAGTCCTGTGGCACTAACAGACAAACCAGAAGTGATGCAGGGAAGCCTGTGAATGGATGTTTCCAGCATTTTAAGACACAAATTGCAGCAACAGTTTGGTGTAGTGGTGTAGTGGCAAACTCTAATCTGGAGAACCAGGTTTGATTTCCCACTCCCCCACAAGCAGCTGCTAGGTAACCTTGGGTCAGTCATGGTTCTCTCTCTTTTTTTTTTAAACAAAAATTTTTATTGGAAAAAAACAATCAACATTTTCAATAACGGTACCAATACAATTTCAGAAAAAGAAAGTTCCCAACCCTTCCCCCACCCCCCTAATAGGCTTCCAACACTGCTAATAACAAACAAAAATATATGTTAGACGGTAATCAAATTTAAACTTATATGCATTGACAAACCAGGTAACACATTATATAAAACCTCTACCATTGCAACATATTCTCAAATAACAGTATAATACAATTCCAAATTCATTTCACTTCTCGTTCAATAACCATATGTATCCAAGTTATATATTTTCCCCTTCATTCTATATTCAGTTTCTAGATACAGTTTCAGTTCTTCCCAATCTTTTGTATACTGTTCTGCCATTTGTCAATTTAACTTCTTAGTCATTTTGTCCATTTCCGCTAAGAATAGCAGTTTTCTCAACCAGTCATGGTTCTCTCTATTCTCTCAAGGGTTGGTTCTCTCAGAGGTTTCTCAGCCCCACCTACTTCACACAGTGTCTGTTCTGGGGAGAGGAAGGGAAGGAGATTGTAAGCCGCTCTAAGGTCAAATCTACATTTGCATTTTTAAATCAGTTTCGTGCTGCTGTGACACTGTCTTTCTCTATGTTTGACGGCATCGCAGCAGCACGAAACTGATTTAAAAATGCAAATGTAGATTCGACCTAAGACTCTGAGTGAAGGGCAGGGTATAAATCTAACTCTTCCTCTCCCCCTCCTCCTCCAGACTGTGGCTATGTTATAGAGTGAGAAAAGGTTTTTTTTAAATGAATTAATTAAAACAAGGACTCAAGCTCTGCAGATTCATAGGAAGCATATTTCTTCTCCAGTAGACAGAATCCTATTTTAGTTTTCCTTGCAATTAATTGAGTTAAAAGATAAATTTCTTGTTGCTGGTCTATATGGAATGGCTCAAGGAAATCAGGGAGACCTTTGGAGACAATACCAGACTAATCTCATTTCATGTAATAGCTTCAGAAGACTGATGGAGAACTCTTGAGGTTTGTTTTCCACACTGCAGAGGTGTTGACAGAAGGCTAACTGGCTATCAGACTTCTGTATAAAGCACAGAAGCTCTCCGAGAAGACCTGTCAATTCTATGCACAATTCCTCCACAGCTCTTGTACCCCAAGACCTTCCCTCAGGCATCTGTATATCCTTTTCATCCTTCTGGTTTGGACAACTCCTTTGGCACTTGATAGCTTGACCTTCACTTCCCACACCTGATGAAAGGCAACGGTGTGATAAACATTCAAAGATGAAATGTTGAGCATTTGTATATAAGAAAATCCAAATTTGCAAAGTCTGTGTAAACAACACCATACCAGATCAAAAAAATGGTTTTCTTTGCTTCTTTTATGCTTCTTTTACAAAATAAAAGGGGAGAATGTTTCAGTGTATTTTTACAAGAAATTTTTTTTGCAAATCATAAATGTCATGACAAAAAGATAACAGCATGCAGTTGCCCATACAGTACAGCATAATAAGATACAAAAAATATGTGTCACGAAATAAAGGAGTAAAAAATTAATTGTAAACAATTATGTACACCATTTCCCCTGTGATTTTTTAATAAAGCGGAAAGGAGAATGTAAACATTTTAGATTTATGAAAACATGATTAAAATGTGGAAAAATTATGAATGAGATGCAATAAATTGTACATAGATCAAGAACCAGAAACTAAACTCATATATAGAAAATAAATATTTCCACATATAGACACATAGATATAAAATGATTTTTGAAAAGGTTTAAACTTGCACAGTTTTAAAGAACTGTTGACTAAAGTAGACAATAATGTCATGGGCATGGATGAAGAAGAGCTGACAGAGTCTGCAGAAGCCACAGCTGGCCCCTTTGAAGCAGCTGGCAAGTGCCTGTAACAGCAGTCTTCACACCTGGCTCAGGTAAGAAGGAAGAACTGCAAGCTGAAAGTCCTCCTGACTCACCCCCACATGTGACTCATTTAAGGGAGTGACTGTGGCAAAACTTAGCAACCAGGTGACAAGAGGCCAGGCTACAGGGGAGACGCTCAACTAGCCCAGAGTTCTAACTGGACCCTGGCCGATTGTGCAGCTGGATAATTGGTAGCGGCATTTAACTCCACATTCTGGGCAGCACTCTTTGTGGAAGCAATGAGTCAGCTTTGTGCTGCTTGCGTCTACTTTGCCTCAGCTCTTGCACCTTGACTTTTGGACCCTCTGACTTTGGACTTGGCTCTGTATTCCTGGCTCCTGACCCCGCCTTGGCTTTGGACTGCACTTCTGGTTAGTGATTTTGGGCTTGGCTCTGTGTTTCTGGTTTCTGACCCCAGCTTGGCTTTGGACTTCGCACTGCCCTCTTGGCTCCTGACATTGGCCTGTTCTGGACTCCCTTTGACTGGCACCCCAGGCTATGACAAATAAATTCTTCCTTTTGGGGGGAGGGGACAGCATAGATTATATTACATTAGAATTTTTGAAGTCTCTCAAATCTTGAATGATCTTTAAAATATTCATTATAAGGAAATTTTAGATTTAACAAATGTAGAAAGCATTTAAATTAAAATATCAATGCATTTGGTCCAGTCTCAAAGGGTGAGAAGTGTCTATGCATGGAGGGTTCCCATGTAACAGAACATGACGTACGCCCCCACAGTGACATCCATTTTGGGAACTCAGGTTACCAGGCCATTAAGATGTGTCCTTCTCAACATCCCTATCCAACATACTTCCTGAGTTTCTGTTCTAAATTTATTACTTTGTTGAGACAAAGAGGCAAGCTGGATGGGAAGCAAGAAGCATAAAAGGCTTCCTATTACCTGTAATGACTTACTGCCATATTACTGTGCATGTTTCCTGCAGGGCTAGAGGAGTCTCTTATACCCTACAGGGATCTTCTGGAGCAATTTACACCCTACAGGGATCTTCTGGAGCAATTTGTTTAAACAAGTTTTGTGTCCAGGCAGGGTGACTCAGAGGAGAAAAGCAGGGGTACAAAATTCCAAAGGCCCTGTCGCTTTAGAAGACCAGGGCTCCATCAATCCTCAGGTCATGTGATTTGCAGTTATATGGCATTTTGTTTCAGTCTAGGAGGTATGTGTGGGGATTTCAGGGAGAATCTTTGGTATCCATAGTGACTGTCTACAGCCTGAGTCAACGAGTAGCAATAACTTGGACACATTTAAATTATGTGAAACTAGCAACCATTTGTTTTGGCAAATTTTACAAGGACAACAAATAATTCTGGCAGCTTCTTTTGAAGCAATTTCAGGATACCCTCAGGGTTTTGCATATGGCATTGTTTATGGCTGTGATTATTCTTGGTAACTGTTGCTGCTCGTGTTGGTCTGAATGGGGCACCACCTGCCTTGGAAATAATTGCAACATACATAGCAATGAACACATAGATACACACATATAACCCAGTAATGACTGCTACCACAGCTGTATATCCTTGTTGCAGGAGTTATTGTTCATTTTTTTTACTAAACTGCGAGAATTACACAACACCGTCCCATATTCTTCCATATGCTATGTGTGTGTGTGTTTTCTTCCATATAAGAAAACATTTCAGAGACAGCACCTATGAAGACTTTATAGCCAGCCAGCAAGGTAGGTTAATCTTCATATTCTAGAACTTCCTGGGATAGACATTTCAGGAGCTGCTGAGGATGAGTGAGAAAGTTGTTTTCTGTGTTAGGTTTTCTCCCCCATCCAAGTTGCTCTTGAATTGCAAATGATATTAGCTTTTGCCCCAATAATTTAGTCATGATTTACAAATGCCAACTGGCAGCAATATTCTCTTTCTCTGTACAGTGCACTATAAATAATCCACAATTCAAGATGGCATTAATGAGAACCACAAGAACTGTGGCACACAAGCATCACTCAACAGTGCTCACAAAATGTCTCTCTGTGTGAAGGAATATGGCTATAAGTGACTGGTGTATTTTTCCCCAAAGTAGACCAAAGTGACATTATTTAGAGAGATAGGAAAAATTCTGCCAAACATATAACAGTATAGTACATCAAATATGTCAATGGTATTCATAGCAGACTTGTCTCATGGGTGGTATGCTCTTGGCAACTATCTCCCAATCTTTCAATTATTTGTTTTTTCCTTAATATTTCATAGTCTCATGGTGGATGGTTGGGTTTCAAACCATGCTTTAAAGAACTGTGTACATCAAGGGTGTCGAACTCATTTGTTATGAGAGCCGGATCTGACATAAATGAGACCTTGTTGGGCTGGGCCGTGTGTGTCATCAGATGTAATGCCAGGTAATGGAGATATAAAGGAAACAAATACAAAGGGTTTTTTTTTACTTAAAATAAAAACAAGCTTAAACATTAGCACTCTTGCAATGTTTTGTTTATTTAACAGTGTCTGATAACTGACACCTCTTGCTCTGAATTATTGCTCTGAATTATTGGGAGGGCTTCTAGTGTCCTGGCCCCACTGCTGGACCTCCTGATGGCACCTGGTATTTTTGGCCGCTGTGTGACAGAGTGTTGGATTAGATGGGCCATTGGCCTGATTCAACATTGGCTTCTCTTATGTTCTTATGTTCATCAAAATGTTTGTGTTGTTGCAATCTTGAGTATGCTGTTCAGGTGTGTATCTGTAAACTGCAAACCTATGCAGCATTCCAGCAGCAGCAGAACTGGAAGAACTGGAAAAGCAGCAGAAGACAACCAGTGTCACTGCAGGCCTAATAGAAGCCCTCTGGGGGCCTGATCCCGTCCCCGGGCCGCATGTTTGACACCCCTAGTGTACATGGCTTTAAAGAACATCAGAAGTCCCAACATCCTCTATCAAAAGATAAACTATTATATAGAAGTGAATACTTTTTAGAAAGTTTTTACAGTTCTCTCCAGATATGATGAACAAACAGATGTTTGCTTGTCACAGGCATGAACTTGTGATCTGTCCTTCCTCCTCATCCGCTTAGGGTATGAATGAAGATTTCTTGGTTTTAGATGCCCCCATATGCTTATGTCACTTCCAATGTCACTTCTGGAAGTGATGTAGGCACATGAGGTGGGGGCTCTCTGCCCCCTTCTCTCCCTCGTGCCCCAAAGCACTCACCCACAGCAGGCTTCCTCACCGCAGGTCCAGGCTGACAGAGTGGAGGCTCTCCTGGAAGGTGGAGATGAAGCCCTTCTCACAGCCCTCCAGCATCTCCTTGTTTTGCTTGCCATCCTTCAGGCAGTTAAAGATGTGAGTAAGTCACTCAGAGTGACACTGGAGCGCAGCACCTGGATGGCTGCAATGGGCTGGGCAAAAGCCTCCAGGTTGATGCTGGCATGCAGCACCCCCTCCACCATCTTGGCCCTCCCCTCTCTCCCTCAAAACCAGAGGCACCGGCAGTCGCACCGGCAGTCTTTGGTAAATTGAACTTGGCCCAAGCATACCAAGAGCTCTTGGTGGACGAGTCAACTGCTGGCTTGCTTCTGCACTGGGAGGAGGAAGACAGAAAGCTGAGGGGGAGAGATGTGGAAAGTGAAGAAAGAAAAGTGAGATAGGAAGAGAAAGGGAAAAATAGTGAGGGAGCCATTGGCAAGAGGGAGGGAAGGGAGAGAAGATATTTATATATGTTGTTGGTAGGGTTGCCAGACCCCCCAGTGGAGGTGGGGTCCCTGGCTGCCAGGCCCTGCCTCTCAGCCACTGATCAGTTGGCCAGCGGGTGGACTTACCTGGAGAAATAGAAAGGCCCAGGCTTCATTGCCAGTGTCACACAGGGAGTGATGTCATCAGACCAGCAATGTCCAGGTGATGCTCTTGTAACTGGGCAAAAACTCTATGGTAAAAGCCAATCTTATCACAGAGTTTTTACCCAAATACCAGAGTATTGCCTGAACATCATGGCATGATGACATCACTTCCTGTGTGATGCTGGTGATGAGGTCTGGGCCTTTCTCTAGGTAAGTCCCCCCATCCCCCATCGGTTGCCAGGCGGGACCTGGGGATTCTTCACCCCATAAGGAGGGACCTGGCAACCCTAGTTGTTAGTCTGTCTCTGAGGTACAGCAGGGCTCGCAAGATCATGATGGAGAAAGAGCACATCAATGAGTGTTATGGGCCTGAGTGGGAGTGGCTTCCACTGTGCCAAAAACAAGAAAATCAACAAGACCCTGTTGGAACAATATGTACATGACTCTTATGCAGTGCATCCAGGCACCCCGTCCCTGGTCTCCTACCCATATCTGTGTCTCAGCAATGTAGAAGTCAAATGGCTCTTTGCATGTCATCAGGGGCATGTTCACCTCTAGATTCCAAGTCTGGACCCATGAGTTTCTGTGAAGCCCCAAGCCATCTTAAGACTGAGTTGGCAGGGGGTAGGAAAAGAAAGTACAATTGGAGACTAAGGAGATACAGAAAAGGACCTTTGTTTACTTTTCAGCAGGATTCATATGAAGGGCTTATCTCTAGAAACAGCTTTCCCTGCCAGTGCATTCTTTGGAATTTATAGTAAGAAGAGATTATAAGCAGGTACAAAGCACACTAAATTAGAGTGAGCGTCCAATAGTCTCTAGGTGAAGATAATTGGCTATATAAATAATACTTGGCCCTGTTTTTTTAATAGTTGATGAAGTACATTTACTTTTATCTGTGGAATCTTTCTCACATGCCTCCCAACTGCAGCTACCATTGGTAATACACACTATTAAGACTCAAGAAACTATTAACCAAAGGTTTTGAATGAGGTCATAACAGGAACCATGTAAGCAGCTGGAAAGGAGGGAGCCATTGCTTCATTTTCTTTATGGGTGTTTCCTACCAATTAGGTGTCAGAGGGCTCATAATGCACTCAAGAGACTGAAAAGGAAGCACTTCTTTATACAATTTGTGGAACTCACTACCAGGGAATGTGGTGGTGGTTGCCAGTTCATGTGGCTTTAAAAGGGGGATTAGAAGGAATAATGGATAAGGCAGTCAAAGGCTGGAATGTAACTTTCATATGCAAAGGAAATGCAACTTTGAAATGCTACTTTCTTGAGGTTCATAGTGAAGGCAATGTTCATTGGTCTCTTGAAACAAATGAACAACAGAGTCTCATATAGCTACTGGTTTGCACGGCCAGTGTAGAAAACGAGATGCTGGGCAATATGGGTATCTGTTCTCAACTCACTTACAGTTCCAAAAAAAACTACATAGGTCATTATACTAAGTAAATTTGGACTTCGGGATCATGGTAACATGAGAATTTGTTTATTAGAAAAAGTTGTATGCAACCTCTCCAGAACTGTTCAGAGTGGCTCATAATAATAAATTAATGCATGGTTCTTTCACTAATATCCACTGTCTCCCTTCCCCTTCTGACAGGTTTTTTTCCAAATAATGGCCCACACTGCTCGAGAAATTCTGTCATTGTATTCAGTAGGATAATATTATCTCCTAAAGATGACTTGTACACTAATTTGTTTTCAATTGCTGTCTATATTATCATTCATTTCTGTTTCTTTCTCTGGCCCTATATTAGGCAATGGATGCTTTCCATGTAATTTGATGAAATGTATTAAAGACAGTTTACTTTGTAAAGATTAGATATAGTGTGATATCTAAAAACCATGTTCAACTATTCAGCTAAGTTCAGAACTCAGGCTCAATTTACAATTTTGTATTGCTTAGTAAGTGATGGAAACCAGTGCACTGCATAATTTCTTAAAATGGAAACTTGATACTGATTGCGTAGCACTGTTAAAAATATTGATCCAGGCAACATTACCTAATCACAAAGAGAAGTAAATGATTAAATGTCAGGATTGCAAGCAATTTTGAGCAGACTAGAAATAACCAATGCTTTGTTTAAGGGGAAAACATTCCATTTAAATTTTGATGATAGTTCTAGTAAATATAAAATGGATCAACTGAAAGGTTTTTTCTTAAATTACAAAAGAAACAATCATAATTTTCATAATTGCTACCTTGATGTACCAGCACTGGGAGTGCTGCTCAAAAACTGGCTTTAGCTGATATTTAAATTATTTGAGGAACACTGTAGAGTTGCCCTGACCTGGATAGCCTAGGCTAGCCCTATCTCTTCAGATCTTGGAAACTAAGCAGGGTCAGCTCTGGTTAGTATTTGGATGGGAGACAATCAAGGTAGTCCAGGGCCACTACACAGAGACAGGCAATGGCAAACCACCTCTGATTGTCTCTTTCCTTGAAAGCCCCACAAGGTTTCCATAAGTTAGATGTGACTTGACAGCCAAAAAAAAAAGAGAGAGAGAGAGAGTTGCATGCAGTTGATTCTTTGCATTGGTCTTTCTTTATCTACTTTCTTGACAACTTCAGACCATAAACTGGGCTATGATATTATATGTTCATAGAGACAAAGAAATTGACCATGATGATATAATTATGATGGTGATATCAGAGCATGACTGGCCTTGATGCTATCTGTGTTTCTCCTTGAATTCTTGTATAATACCTCAAATTGTATGTGATATTGTTCAAAATTGCTGTGGTGATCCATGTTGTGACATCTTTCTAAAACCCAAGGGGAAAGTGCTACGTTATGCCATTGCTGGCCAATACTATGCTGAAAGTTGTCATGCCTTCAAATACCAACAAAAGGACAAATATTCTAGCCCATACAGATGAGGATCAGCCTTGCATCAGCCTTTGCATGAGTGCACTATTCCACTAGACAACATAGATGCCCAGGAAGGGCGGATTTCAGCATGTGTTGTAGTCTCAGCATCAAAGCACAGTGAATAACCATATATGATTGCTAATTCTTTTGCAGAGCCTCAACTAAGGAACTGGGGGAAGTTTTCAGGGTATTTATTGAATGTGGGTATTTGGTTTGTCAGTAGACCTGTTATGGAAGTCTTCTAACAATGTTAATTTGTCCCTGTCTGTCACTGAGTGAGGCCCAGATTCCTTTATTTTTATGTCAGAAGACTTTCCCAGCTTGGGTATTCTGATAATGATTCCATGTTTTTACTGGTTAGGAGAGGTCTGCCTGGGCTTCATTGAAAAGCTCTGTCAGTTTTGTTAGGGTGGTGATGTCAACTGCTTTTGGCATTTTGGCTGTGATTTGATTGTTTTCAGCAGTTTTGTTTTGCAGCTTGCTGATTGCAGCCTGGAATTCTGACATCTCTATTGAACTGGCATGAAGGTTTCACAGCTCTGCACAAGTTTCATCAAACTCTGGTAAGGGTAAAGGGGTTATGCCTGTCAAGGACTGCTTTGAAAGGCCCCACATACCTGTTTTGCTTTTCACTTCACATAACAAGCATTTTAAGAATATTTATTTTCAATTCGGCGACTATCTAATTTGAAAAATGCTACACTGACTTTTTTGTCACCTTGAAAACAGCTCTGGGCAATGCTCAGGGACAATGTCATTCAATCTTCATTGGCTGCAGGTGGAAATCAGCAAAGAATATGAATTGCATTAGCCAAAAAGTGTGGTGTCTCACTAAGGCAAGAACATAACTGAAGTGAAAAGGTTGCATTCCAAATGAAGATCAAATATTAAGAATAATAGCAGAAAACAACAAGGAGAACAGAGGGAGATTTTTTTTAAAAGGTAAAAAATCACTGAGGTGCACAGAAGAACCAAGAGTCATGGGTAGACAACGTACTAAAAGTTAAAAGCTAGACTAAAAGATGAATGTCAAGCCATACAATTTTAAGGGGATATTTGCAGGTGTGTGTGTGAAGTTCCACACAGAAAATTTGGAGAAAGGAAGAAACAAAAGTGCTACCATAGAGTGAATATGAAAACACTATGTAATGATTCCTTCTTTTAGTGTGTATGTGTGTCTTTAAATGCTTGGTTTGAGTGCAGTGCTGGAAGGAGAGTGATAGAGGGAGACAAGTGTGCTGTGACTGGTGGATGACTGAGGGTGTGAGAGGAGTTGTTCTGAGTGAATCGGTGTGTGTGTCTTGAGGGAATTCAGTGAATGACAAGAGGCGGGACCCGCGATACTCGCAGGGGGAGGGAGTATTCCGGCCGCCAAGCTTCCCCCTCCCTCCCCCCCCAGCAGTGGTGGCGGCAGCGGTGAGGCCAGCCAGCACGCCGAGATTCCCCCTCCCCAGCAGCAGTGGGGGGGCGGCGGCGAGGCTGGCCGGCCCACCAAGCTTCCCCCTCCCTCCTTCCCAAGCAGCAGCAGCAGGGGTGGTGGTGGCGAGGCTGGCCACCAAGTTTCCCCCTTCCCAGCAGCAGTGGGGGTGGTGACGGCAGCAAGGCCGGCCAGCCCGCCAAGCCTCCCCCTCCCTCCCAAGCAGCAGTGCGGCGGCGGCGGCTGGCGGGGAGGCTGGCCGGCTGGCCTACCAAGCTTCACTCTCCCTCCCCAGTGGCAAGGCCGCCGGCCCGCCAAGCCTCTCCCTCCCTCCCTTCCAAGCAGCAGGGCTGCAGCGGCGGCGGTGGGGAGGCCGACCAGCTGGCCCGCCAAGCTTCACCCTCTCTCCCCAGTGGAGGCCGGCTGCCCGCCAAGCCTCCCCCTTCCTCCCTCCCCAGCAGCAGCGGCAGAGGCGAGGCCGGCTGGCCCACCAAGCCTTCTCCCACCCTCCCATCCCTTGTCGTGATGATGGCGCGGCGGCAACGGCGAGGCAGTTTGTAGAGCGTTCCCTGTGCATGCGCAGGGAGGGCTCTTTTACTTTTTGGGGATTTAAATATTCCCCGTACATTAAAAAAAACTTTTTAGATTTTTCTGCACACGTAGGGACTGCCCCACGTGCGCAGGAAAATCTCCCTGCCCCCCAGGTGCCCCCGATGTGCGGATTTAGATATCCGCACACAGGGGACCACTTGGGAATTAGATATATAGATATGGCAGAGTTCTGTGTGGAAACTTAAAAAGTTTAGCATATGTGTCCTTGGAAAGTGAAGTGTGGAAGAGCTATGAGAAAAGTCTGTGTGACTCTAAAGTTTTGAGAGAGTCCATAAGACAAAGAGCTTAGCCAGAGTGATTGCCTATATGAAAGAGATTCCTGTCAGTGTGGAAGACTGTGTGTGATACCTTGCGAGTTTTATTTACAAGTTCCTTTTCCCCAAAACAGTTAAAGATAACCAGCAACTTAATTTTGTTCTTTAATCAATAAATCAAATTTTGTTTCAGTATATCCCAGAATTCAGTTCAATCCTTCCTCAAGGCCACATAAACCTCTGAAAAGCCCAGACCCTAGGTCACATTACCAGCAGCAGAGAGAGATTTTTGGAATTTTGAATTCCTGGTGGCAGCAGAAATTACCCAGCTGAAATACAAAGAGTAATGTTAAGGAAAAACAGTCCCCCCAAATAAGCAGGATGCCACACACTGTGACTGGAAGAGGCTGAAATGGACTTGTAAGCAAGGAGAGTTGTGTGGTGATCCCCAGTATGGTGTCCATGGGTGCCATGCTACCTACTAATGCATTTCCCAGTATCCGCTTGCTTTTTCCTCAAAGCTAGGAGCCAATCTCAGTTTTATTCCACTTCATTGGAGCATGCATTCAAAAACAGCTGCCTCCATCATAACAGGATTACTTGGCTTGCAACCTCCAGACATTCTATGACTGGTCCCACTGTTAGCAGTCTGACCCCTCCACCCGCAGAGGGGCAGGTTAATGGTTAGAGAGAAAGAGACAGAAACACCCTTCATACAATATCACCTCAAAATCATAAATGTCTCAGAAGCTAAGCAGGGTCGACTCTGGTAAGTACTTGGAAGGGTGACCTCCAAGGAATACTGGAGGCAGGATGCAGAGGCAGGCTAATCAAGCCACCTCTCTGAAAAATGTCCAAGCCCCCAGTACTGGTTGCTAGAAGTCAACCATGACTTCCAGGCAAGCTCACAACACACACGCACACTGCCTGGCCCAAAATGAGACAAAATGGATGCCAAGCAGAGACAAATCTGGGAAAATATTTTTGAAGGTGACTCAGAGTGGCCAACTAATGGCCTCTTCCTTGCATAATTTAGGACAACAGGTCTCCTAAGAAACTGTTGATTAATCTCATCACTGAGTAGTCTCACTTCCCCCTTACCCATTTACCCTTAATTTAGCAACACTTAACACTATTTATTAAACCTGGTAGCTTTCCCAGTCATTTTTTGTTGTTGTTCAGTCACACAGTCAAGTCCGACTCTTCACAACCCCATGGATCACATCATACCAGGGCCTCCTGTCTTGCTCAATTTCATGTTCATTGCATCGATAACACTGTCTGACCATCTCATCTTTTGCCATCCCCTTCTTCTTTTACCCGTCAGGCTTCTCCCAAATCATTGTTCATCTCTGGAAAACCCATCAAGTTATTGTTTGGGGGGCAGATACATCAGACTGCCCCAGAGAGTATTTTCCCCTATAACTGTAGCAATCTAGTCCATGGCAGTGTGTGTGTATTCTTGACGTCATTCCTCACACCCCTACTTGCATGTGGGCCTTCTCCTTTTTCTGTGAAATGCTGGTCATTTCGCTGCTGCCCCCATGAACCTCTTTCTTATAGACTGGTAATTATATAGCCTTCTCCAAAATTGCTTTGTCCCATCTCCGCTCTAATTTCCTCTTATCTAGCTTGTGTGTTTGTATTGTGTGTTTTGCCCTTTTATTCCTATTTCAATAGAACTCTTTCCAGTTGAACATATGACTGGTTTATTTTGAGAGTTCTCTAAGGGAAAGATCCCCATATACATAGGTGGAGAATCCCAGTTACCCACTCTTGCTCTGTCTCCTTATAGCTAATTCCCCCAATTAAACAGGAGACTTTTTATTTGGGTAGCACCACTTCCTGTGGCAGACAAATCATGGTAGCACCCACTGCTCTTTCTCAAAACCCCAACTCTAGTGTGTGAGGGAACATATTAATTTCTAAAAATGCCTAGCATTTTCCTCAGTGAAGATTCCCAAGGCAAAAAAGTAAAAGTCAGTATACAGTACAATGAAACAATAATAAGGGAACTTAATCAGCTGGATCCTATAATTCCCATCAGCTAAATAAAGGTTTCCTCTGGAAGATGGGGCCTTTTCCTCCAGAGCAAGACTCCTCACTCAGCTAGGACTGCCAGCCCTTCGCTGGCAAGCACTGGGAGACTGGGGAGGGAGGGGCAGGGACTTACAAAATCAATGTGGCTTGATGTGGTGATGTCAGTTCCAAGCAGAGAGTTGAAGGTGACATCACCATGTCACATGATGCTCTAGGAATCTTCCTGATCTCTTTGTTAAAGACCATAGAGATTCTTAGAGTGACATCAATGCATGGAGCAACACTGATCCCCCCTTTTCACCCTGCCACTCCAGGGAGCACCAGCACTGGTGGGGGATTGCCTACACTTAGCAGAATACAGCTATAGGATCCAGCCTAGTATCCTTAAGCCACTCTGTAGAATTGGATTCTGTTGGACAGCACAGATAAGGGGAACTGAAACTAGCCCCCAACCTCAAAAGCAGCAGTGGTGGGGGCAGCGGAGGAGGAGGAGATTGGATTTATACCCCACCCTTCACTTGGAGTCTCAGAGCAGCTTACAAAATCCTTCCCCTTCCCCTCCCCACATTTCTGGCCAGGAAAGGGACTGGGATGTATCCTTTTGTTTCAGCTTATGTTTTTAGTTGGCCCTTGCAGAGTTACAGTTCATTCACTTAAAATTAAATTTAATAAAGCTGCCCTTTATTTATACCAATACATCTGTGTGGGTCTTTTTATTTCAAATGTGGGGGCAACGAGGGACACTATGCATGCTGTTCTGAGCTCCTTGAAAGAAAGGCAGAATAAAAATGTAAATAATAATAAATATCACTATCCAGCAGAGAAACAAAACTAGGCAAAAGAAATTGTATTTATACAACTGCTGCTGAACTGGGTTTAAAAAGATTTGTTGTGATTAGTTTTATTCTGCTGCCAATGCAATATTTCTGTCATTGTTTTTCAGTATTTCTTGTTGGGGTTATTGTAATTTATAGAAACTTTAGTGGACTGATAGCTGCCTTGGGAGGCAATAGACTGAGAGAGCAGGATCTAAATACTTTAAACAATAATAGTAACCCATTGCAGCAGCAAGTAAAAGAAGTATGTAAAAACATATTCTGGAACAAGCTCCTTTTCATTATTCTTCAAAGACATGCAAGGAACTGGACATTTAAGGCTGTTGGAGTCATAAGAAAAGAAAAAAGGCAAAGCATCATAAATTGGGCAAAACATATCAATGTTTTTTGTTCAGTCTCCCCAAATTGTCCTCCTTACTATAGCTTTAATCCAACACAATTTTTGTCCTTTCAGGCTACATGGCCCGCCCGCATAGCCTTTTCAGTGGTTAAAGGGGACCCATCTCCCTTTTTCACCAGCAGAAAGGCTGGTTGGATCCATCCCAGAGCCCTATTATTCTTGGTAGTGTAAATAAAAGATATCCTAGAATTCGGAGCAGAGACACTTAAAAAAAACAACCTGAATTAAAATCGGAGGCAACCTCCACTCTTACATCACCCAAGGTTTACTTTTTAGAGAATGAAAGAGAAAGAATGACATTGCCTTAGAGCAGATTGTGATGGAGAAGAAGTTGCTTTTTGGATTTGTTTTGGTATCCCCAAATTGTCTTTCAAAATAGATAGCAAGAGTGCTGTGAGACAATGTTGGACTGGTTGCTTTGCAAGAAACAGTAAACATGCCTTTGAGTCTGTGCATGTTTTAATCTAAAACCTTTTTCTTTTCTGTGTTGTAAAAGCAAAAAACCCAGTTTTGGGTAAATAAGGTAAAGGTAAAGGTTCCCTTGCTCGAAAGCCAGTCGAATCCGACTCTAGGGTTGCGGTGCTCATCTCCGTTTCAAAGCCGAAGAGCCAGCGCTGTCCGAAGACATTTCCGTGGTCATGTGGCCGGCATGACTAAACACCAAGGTGCACGGAACGCTGTTACCTTCCCACCAAAGTGGTACCTATTTATCTACTTGCAATTTCTTGCTTTCGAACTGCTAGGTTGGCAGGAGCTGGAACTAGAGACAGGAGCTCACCCCGTCATGCGGCACCCGGGTCTTGAACTGCTGAACTACTGACCTTCCACAGCCTGCAGTTCAGCGTCTTAACCACTTGATGTTAACTATGATGTTAACTTGTCTTAACTCTGTAAACTCAAATATAGTCACATGTTGTCAAGAACCCTGAAGCAATCAGTTCTCAGCAACAGTCATTCAGAGAATAAAAGTTTATCAAGACATTGAAGGTATCCAGGCTCTTAACAGTCTTTGTTAGAACTAACCCAAAAGCCCGTGAAGGTAGCAATTATACCAGGCCCACCAAACTTTCTAATGGCTTAGAGCTGATTGCACCAAGGTAGGATCCCACCAGAATATAATGGATCATTATTCCCAAGAGAAAGCTGACACCAGGAGCTCAAGGTCACAAAGTCACTCCTAGGGAGATAGGAAAGCAAACAGGTTGTAAAGCAAGCAAAAACAAAAACAAACATTCCAGGCTCTGTCCCATCACCCATGGCAACCACACCCGATGCAATGGGTGGGTTGACATACTGCCTCCCCCAAAGGCCCTACCCCACAGGTTTGTGAGGGTAATGTTTGTGAAAGGCATATACAGGATGAGGAGCACTGACATGTTCACTACGCACCCAGTCATTATGGGACTGGGTGCGTCAAACATGGCATCCAGTAACTACTGATACCAGTCTGGTCTCAGTGCAAGGGCAGCTGGAAGGGGGACCCCAGGGGATACCCCTGGAGGAGCTTTCCCTGGGGATGCCTGGCCCAGTGGCACTTGCCCGGTGGGGCCTGCATGGTGGATGCCTGGGCTGGAGGTGTGTGTTGCCCAGCCTTCCACCCTCATCCAGGGCTATGGACGGCCATGACGATGAGTGTGGGGAGGTTCAGCAATATTTTGTGCATCTCCTGTCATAGCTCCTCAGTCTTCCTGCAGAGCTCTCACCACACACAATCAAGGTCCACTTCCTCTGACATGGGAGGGTTGTAAAGATCCTCTTGGAGGGTACTTCTGTAATGCCAGTCGAGCGTAATCCTATGAGGGTCAGGCATTAATGCCCAGCTCTCTTTAGTCCACATGGGCAGATGGGCCCACAAGTCTCTGGGTTTCACCCCGAGGTCTCTGGGAACCATTCCCAACAGGGGAATAGTCATAGTCCTTGGTTCAGTCTCCTTGGTGGTCATCACTGGGATGTCCCTGTATTCCATCCTCATCATCCATTGTGGGTACAGGGTACAAGAACTATAGTGAATTCTAACAATCTGTCAGAACCGTGGAGCAATTAGTTCCCAACAACACTCATTCAGTGAATAAAAGTTTATTGAGACATTGAAGGTATTCAGGCTCTTAATGGTCTTTATTAGAACTAACACAGAAGCCCGTGAAGGTAGCAATTATACTCCCCCCAACATTCTAATGGCCTACAGCCAATAACATCAAGGTAGGATCCTGCCAGAATATAACGGATCATTATTCCCAAGAGAAAGCTGACAACTGGAGCTCAAGGTCACAAAGCCACTCCTAGGGAGATGGGAAAAAAACAGGTTGCAAAGCAAGCAAAAACGAAAGCGAATATTCCGAGCTCCATCCCATCATCCATGGCAACCACGCCCGATGTGCCTAAATGCTTGTGTAACATTACTGACCTGAGGAGGATTGTCTACTAGGTGCCATTTGTAAAACCACATACATAGATAATGGGGATAATAGAAATTTCACATACAGCACAAACACCCTTTAGCTAGCTTCCCAAGTAGGACTCCTAACTAGGGTGTGAAAAAGTTGTCTAGAGCAGGGATGTCAAACATGTGGCCCGCAGGCTGGATCCTGCCCCTGCAGGGCTTGAATCTGGCCGGTGAGCAACTGGCTGTCTCCTGCTTCCTTCCCTGAGGCTGTTTCTGCTGCCACATTGCAGCTCAGTTTTACCCAGCTTCTCCTGCTTCCTGAAAACTTGATCTCTCTCTCTCTCTCTCTCTCTCTCTCTCTCTCTCTCTCTCTCTCTCTCTCTCTCTCACACACACACACACACACACACACACACACACACACACACACACACACACACCTCCCTCAGTCGCTGCTTCCTGCTTCCTGTTTGCACAGTAGAGATACAAAGCCAAGCCTTGCTTCCCTCCATTGGCTGAACTCTCCTCCTTTGGGAGAAAGGGAGGGGGTGGAAAAGTGCAAGAGAAAGCAACATCCATGGCTCCTTTAAGATCAGCAAAGTTTTTTCCTCAGGTAGAAGCTTTTGTGTATACACACCCACACATCTTCTTCTTCAGAGGAAGGGAGGAAGGATTTTTCTGACAAGCATAATTTACATTGAGATAGTTGTGCTCTGCTGTTTTCTTTGAGACTTGCTCTCTCTCTCCCTCTCCCTCTCACACACATGTGTACATGTGTTAAAAGAAAGGGGTGTGTTGGGATAAGTGGAAGGGAGAATTAAAAGAAAATTATTTTGGCTTATTCTGAATTTTTTTAAAGATTAGATTTCTCTGTTTTTATTTTCTTTCAAAAAGACCCTGATTAGGAATTAGAATACTTGGATTAGATTCCATTGTTTCATGACTGGAAATAGATGGCTAAGTATTTAAAAATACAGCTATGGTTCCATATGTTCCAGTTCAATGCGTCTCCCTGTCTTCACACCCCCTTTGCTTTTTGAACTGTTTCATTATTATCACTAACACAGTTGGTTTTTTCCGAGGCTGAAATCAACACATTATTTCACCTGGATAGATCCCCCTCTCCAGTTTGAACAGACGAAGGGGAAAAAAACCTAACAGCACCTGTGATCTTACACATGTTGGGTGTGTTGTCTGTTGGAACCCTTAGTTGCCATCTCCAGCAGGAATCAAGTTTCATAGTGTTTGCTCATCACTATCTGTACAAGGTACCACTGAGAGCATTGAAGCACCGCAAAAGTCTTTTGCTTGGAAGAAAGATTCCTTTTGGGAAATAAAGGATAGAAAGTGGCATCCAGCACATTGAATGGATGTTGCTGGACTTCAAAACTGATCCAGTAACAGGCAATGGAGAAAGAATTATCTACTTGTGCATGAAAGTCTCTGTCTTTCTGGGTTTAGCACAGTGGAACGGTATGAAAATCAGACTCTGGTATATAGCATGGAAAAGAAATGAGGAAACAGAAGAAAATGTGATAGAAAGAACTGGAGCTGTCATTCACTGAAAATGGAGAATCAAGTAACAGTGGTGCCTGCTGAGATTCAGTCGTAACAGGGACAGTTTTCAGTGCTTCTGATATGAACCCAGAGAAGGTAGAGAAATGCACCAATCCAGAAGAAGAGATGCTGTTCCCCCCAGCTACTTCAGACTAGTAAAGACTGTGTTGAGTGAAATTATTTCTGCTTTTAATTCTGCTAACACTATAAATCATCTTTATCCCATTGCACTGGTTGAACAAAATTGTAGATTAACTAGAGTTTACTACTGAAATTCATTATTATAATTTCCTTCTGTTTTATCTATGATTCAGACTAAGCTCTGAAAGAAAACTTTTTCAAGCCAGTGAAGTGGATTATTGAAGTTTCTGTTTGTAAAGGATTCAATACCCTGTGGACACGTTTGCTGCTCTTGTACAAGATCTTGGCCTGCTGGTGTGTTAAACTGAACCAGGGAGAAGCCACCAGATAATCCTGTGCCAGTGTTGCTCTTTGTGTACCAGAATGCTTATTTTTAATTGTCCTTTTGCAACTCTCAGTTATGCAGATTGGGACAAGTAGCTTTGTTTCTTCCTTGTGGAAAATAAATGTGTATCTCAACCAGGAATTGTAAATGTATGTGGTTTATGTGCCAACAGAATTGTGCCAGAGTCTCTAACACACAGCTAATCTGGACATGTTTGGCCCTGCAAGAAAGGGCTTGATATTATTCATGTTAAAGAAAAGAATAATATATTTGCAGACTTTCTGTCTAGGGAGTATGCTAAACAGAGAACATAGCTTTCTATCACTGAAGTGGCTAATCAAAATAACATTATAGTTTTGCTTTTCTGCCTTTTACTGATAATGTCAATGTATGTTTTAGATAAATCCATTAAACGTTCTATAAAATAAATGTTTTGCACTACTTGTTCATTTTTTGTTTCAGGTTTATACTGTAAAATAGCAAAGTGATGGAGAAACACCCTCTGAATACCTTTTCAGAACCCGTGCTGTCTGTAGTTTCAAAACTGGCCCAAGGTTGACCTAAGAGAATGCTGGATTGATTCCATCCCAGGAAACACCAAACGTGCCCAGAAAGTTTCATAAGCATTGTCCTTGCAATCACAATATGTTATTTGTTTATTTCATTTATTTATTGATGCTATCTATAGTCCACCTTTCTCACAGGAACTCAAGGCAGATTGCATAGAGTGAGTCAGTACAATCAACATAAGAACATAAGAATGTAAGAGAAGCCATGTTGGATCAGACCAGTGGTCCATCCAGCCCAACACTGGATCAGCCCAGTCACACATTGGCCAAAACCCAGGTGCCATCAGGAGGTACATCAGCGGGACCAGAACTCCAGAAGCTCTTCCACTCAGGGCCGGACCATCATAGGCAAATTTTAGGCATTTGCCTAGAGCGTCCCCTGCTGGCGGGTGGCAGAATGGCCTGCTGCCACCCAGCCCCTCTCCTCCCTCACCTCAAAGCCCTGCCTGCACTGTGCACGCCACTCCGCTCATCGCCTGGCTGCCTCAGGATGCCTCAGTGACTGCACAGCCAGTGCTCCTCCTTCGTTGTTGCTCGCTGCTGCCCTGGCCAGGCCCCACCCCACCCACCAAACAAAAGCCCTGTGGCTGTGCACTGCTCTGCTCACGAACATGCTGCACACACCACCTCTCAGCCTCCTGCTGCCACTCTACTGTGCCTCCCACCCTCCTAGTGGTGAATTTTGAAAGAATCCTCACCCCTGGCCCCTGGAATTTAAGGTTGGTTGGGCACAGCTGTAAGGGAGAGCCTCCCCACCCCCCAGACAAAAGGGGCTCCTCTGGCTGCAGGGCCTTGCTCCGCCTGCCCTTCCCCAGGACTGGAGGTGACAAGTTTGGTGCGCACCACTGCAGCCTGCCAAGACTCAAGCAAGCCCTTTCCCTGGGGATATACTAAAAGGAAGGACAGGGTTGCAGCCAGGAATGCCAATTGATGTGCATGGGCTCCATTGAAATACATGACAGTACAAGTAGAGTTGCAAAGAAAACGTGGAATGGATTTTCCATTAGGGTCTCTGGGCCAAAACAGACTACTGTGGGACTGGAATAACAGGCCCCAGCTTCAAATGACAGCCCCAAGAGGTAGCAGGAGTATTCTGGGACTGAAATGACAAGCCCAGGAGTGGAATTGACAATGGAGGAGGTGGTTCACATCAACCTCACAGAAAAAGAAAATGGAGGTGAGGAAGGGAGCAGAACTGGACACTGGAACAGGAGGAGGGACAAGCGCAAGATTTATAACTGACAATGGAGGAGGTGGCTCACATCAACCTCATGAGTTTGTAAGGAAACTAAAGAGCTGACATGCAAGATAATTACTGAGATGGAACTGATTTGAAAATAGCTACACACATTCGAGAAATCTTTAAATGTAAAGTATTCAACTTTACAGTTTGCAAATCCAGTTGCACAGAACTGCCTCTACACCCATGGTCACTCATTCCACTCTAGGGGCTGTCATTCCAGTCCCAAAACATTCCTACTACTTCCACAGGCTGTCATTCCACTCCGTGGTTCTCGTTCCAGTCCCTGAAGTCTCCTGCTACATCCAGGGGCTGTCATTCCACTCCATGGTCTCTCATTCTAGTCCCAGAACACTCCTGCTACCCCCAGGGGCTGTCATTCCACTCTGTGGTCTCTCATTTCAGTCCCAGAACACTCCTGCTACTCCCAAGGCACTGTTATTCCACTCTGCGGTGTCTCATTCTAGTCAGAGAACACTCCGTCTACATCTAGGGGCTGTCATTCCACTCTGGGTCCTGTCATTCCAGTCTGAGACCACTCCTACTACATCCAGGGGCTGTCATTCACTCTGGGTAATGTCATTCCAGTCCCAGACCACTCCTACTACATCCAGGGTCTGTCATTCCAGTCTGAGGTCTGTCATTCCAGTCTGAGGTCTGTCATTCCAGTCCCAGATCACTCTTTCTCCTTCCATGGTTTTCATTCCACTCTGGGCCCTGTCATTCCAGTCTGAGACCACTCCTACTACATCCAGGGGCTGTCATTCCCCTCTGTGGCCTGTCATTCCAGTCCCAAACCCAGACCATTCCTACTGCATCCAGGAGCTGTCATTCCACTCTGAGGTCTGTCATTCCAGTCCCAGACCATTCCTACTGCATCCTGGAGCTGTCATTCCACTCTGAGGTCTGTCATTCCAGTCCCAGACCACACCTACTACATCCAGGGGCTCTCATTCCACTCTGGGGCCTGTCATTCCAGTCCCAGACCACTCCTGCTACTTCCACAGGCTGTCATTCCACTCTGGGGCTTCTCATTCCAGTCCCAGAACAGTCTTGCTACCCCCAGGCACTGTCATTCCACTCCGGGATCTCTCATTCTAGTCACAGAACACTCCTGCTACCCCCAGGGGTTGTCATGCTACTCTGGGGCCTCTCATTCCAGTTCCAGAATGGTTTTGCTACCCTCTGAGGCTGTCATTTCACTCTGGGGAACTCTCATACCAGTCCAGTGGGTGCACGGGGGCTGCGCACCAGAAGGTAGTCTCGCCTAGTGTGAAAAAAAACCCTGGGACCAGCCCTGCTTCTACTGTTGCCCCCCAAGCACTGAGAATACAGAGCATCACTGCCTCAGGCATAGTGTTCCATCTATAACATATGGCTAATAGCCACTGATGGACCTCTGCTCCATATGTTTATCCAGTCCCCTCTTGAAGCTGTCTGTGCTTGTAGCTGCTATCGCTTCCTGTGGCAGTGAGTTGTACGTGTTAATTACTGTTTGGGAGAAGACTTCGTTTTATCTGTTCTAAGCCTACTGGTAATTAATTTCATTAAGTGTCCACAAGTTCTTGTATTGTGAGAAAGGGAGAAAAGAATGTCTTTCTTTGCCTTCTCTATCCCATGCATAATTTTGTAAACCTCTGCCATGTCACCCCTCAGTCATCGTTTCTCTAAGCTAAAGAACACTACCCTTTTAAACTTTTTTTCATAGGGAAGGTGTTCCATCCCCTTAATCATTTTAGTTGCCCTTTTCTGCACCTTTTCCAATATTATAACATATTTTTTGAGGTACAGTGACCAGATCTGTACACAGTATTCCAAATGAGGCTGTACATGATACTGGCTGATTTATTTTTAATCCCCTTCCTAATGATCCTCAACATAGCATTTGCTTTTTTATAGCAGTTGCATACGGCGTCAACATCTTTGGTGAGGTACCTACCACCACTCTAAGATCTCTCTCCTGGTCAGTTACTGCCAGATTGGACTCCATCAACATATATTTATAGTTATGATTTTTGGCTCCAATGTGCATTATTTTGTGCTTGCCAACATTGAATCAAGGCCTTTTTGGTCCTGGCCCCAACCTGTGCGGGAGCATATCTAGCCTGTGCTAAAGGCATTGCATGCCAATAGAATACTGGATTTGCTTCAAGGTGCTGGTTTTGACCTTTAAAGCCCTATATGGCCTGGGGCCTGCCTACCTGAGGGACCACCTTTCCTTGCATGTTCCCCAGAGAGCACTGAGGTTTGGGTCTCAAAATCGTTTGGCCCTTCCTGGACCAAAAGACACCAGACTGGCCTTGACCAGAGCCAGGGCCTTCTCAGTAGCAGCTCCACACTGGTGGAATGAGCTCTCAGAAGACATCAGGGCCCTGTGGGACCTCTTACAGTTCTGCAGAGCCTGTAAAATGTGGCTCTTCCACCAGGCCTTTTATTAGGAGCTGCTTCCAATAACAACTATGGTCAGGCCCTTTATGTCAACATCAGCAGCCTATGACATACTGTTTACTGATTTTGACCATTTTTTTTTTTGTTACAATCTTATTATGGCCTATTGGGGATGTTACCACCACCAGCACTTTATTTATTTGTATTGGTTATCTGTTATGTATATAAGTTTTTCTGATGTGGCATTGTGTTTAATGTATCTGTGTTTTAATGCATTTAAAAATTTTTAATGTAAGCCACCCTGAGCCTGCCTTGGCAGGGAGGGTGGGATACAAATTGAATTAAATAAATAAATAAATAAATAAATAAATAAATAAATTCTTTACCAAATAACATCAGGGCCCTGGGGGACCTTATGCAATTCCACAGGGCCTGCAAAGGCAGAGATGTTCTGCCAGGCTTTTGGTTAGGGACAGAGATGATTTTACCTCAGCTGGCACCCTCTTCAGTTTTCCATGCTCGTTTTGACCTCTTCCTCTGCTTGCAGAATGGCCAGAGTCTGTAACAGGGGAATAATTACCTCTAAGGGTCACTATTCATGATCTGTTTTTTTAAATGTAATTTAATATGTTCAATTGTTTTATCTGATTACTGTTTTTAATACTATATACATCACCCAGAGCCATATGATAGTAGGGATGAGGTGATTCATACATTTAATAAATAAATAAGATCTCATTTGCCACAATTGATGCCCACTCGCCCAGCCTCGACAGATCCCTCTGGAGCTCCTCACAGTCCTCTCTGGTTCTCACTGCCCTGAACAACTTAGTAAAATCTGCAAACTTAGCCACTTCACTGCTTACTCTTAACCCCCTCAAAAAACTCTAAACGGTTAGTGAGACAAGATATTCCCTTATAGAATCCATGTTGATTCTTTCTCAATAGCTTTTGTTCATCAATGTGCCTACTAATTCTGCCTTTGATAACAGATTCCACCAACTTACCTGGTATCAACGTTAGACTGACTGGCCTGTAATTTCATGGATCTCCTCTGGAACCTTTTTTAAAGATGCAGGTTACATTAGCTACCTTCCAGTCCTCAGGAATGGAGGCTGATTTTAGAGACAGAATGCCAGTTTTTGTCAGGAGATCCACAAGTTCTCATTTGAGTTCTTTCAGAACTCTTGGATGTATGCCATCTGGGCCTGGTTATTTATCAGTTTTTAATTTGTCCATCAGTTGTAGGACTTCCTATCTCATCATCTCAATCTGACTCAGGTCTTTTGAAACCCCTTCTGAAATTGATGGTTCTGGAGAGGGCAAGCACCTTCCAGCTTCTACAGTGAAAAGAGAGGCACAATTGCATTCAGCTTCTCCGCTATTTCCCTATCATCCTTTAGTAATCCTTTTATGCCTTGGTTATCCAGTGGTCCCAGTGCCTCCCTGGCTGGTTTTCAGCTTCTAATATATTTGAATCTCTCTTTTTTTGTTGGTATTTATGTTTTTTGCAATATGTTCCTCATAGTTCCTTTTCGCCTACCTGATCACCAATTTGTCACAGCCTGTGCTCCCTTTTATTTACCTCATTCGGACTAACCTTCCACCACTTGAAGGAATCCTTCTTACTTTTTACAGCTTCCATTACCATGCAAGTCTTTTTAAATACCTATTTGTACCTTTCCTAACCTGTGGTATACGTTTTTTCTGAGCTTCCAGTATTGTAGTTTTAAATAGTCTCCACATTTCCTTTCAGTTTCTTCTTCACAAGCCCCCTCATTTGACAGAAGTTACTCCTTCTAAAGTTAAATGTGGTCATATTGGCCTTTTGGGGCAACTCCCTATTTACATAAATGCTAAACTTAACAGCATTATGGTCACTGTTTCCAACTGGTGCTATCACATTTACATTTCTCACCAGGTCTTAAGCTTTACTTTTTAACACCCCCTTCCTCTTTTTTTTTTGCTGTCAGTCACAACTGACTTATGGTGACCCCACAGGATAGTGGCATACCTAGTATATTGGACACTCAGAGATTATCATTTTTAAAGGCTCCTTAAATAAATGCACCTTAGAGACCAAAAAGAGTTTCAGGGAATAAACTTTTGAGAGTCAAAGTTTCTTTCATCAGACATAGATAAGAATGGAGATGCACCTTTCCTAATCTCCCTTCCTCCTCCCAGTGGGAAGTTTTCCTGCATAACACCCTGGGCTGAGTTAGGCAAACTTCCCATGAGCTGCTGTCCTTTAAAGAATGCCTGCCAAGGAGGATGGTGAAATCAATCAAAGGCAATGCTGCTGGCAGCCAAAATCTGGCTAAACTGGGACACATTGTTGCTACTGTGGGTGTCTCCATCAGTTATGCCAGATATAGATCAGAGGCAATGCTGCTTGCAGCCAAAATCCGGCTAAACTGGGACACAGTGTTGCTACTGTGAGTGTCTCCATCAGTTATGTCAGATATAGATGCATAGTAATTCATGACCAGATAACTTGGGGGGGGGGAGTTTAGAGAATTTGGAATTCAGAGCACTTCTGTGCCTTTTTGATTCTTCTTTCCATATCATTCCCTGGCCTTAAACCTGGGCTATTAGGGGCAGGTTCCCCCCCACCTCATGTTACAAATCCTTTGGCCTAATAGCTGCAACCAATAAATAAATCATTTTCTAGGGTAAGCAAAAATATCTAAGGCTTCCCTCCCTTAGATACTACTAGACTGGACTGAGGTTTTGTTTTTAAAATACCAACAAGCTTTATTTGATGCAACCCAAAGGTGGCACACGCAGTCTTCATACAATGCTACATAGAGTTACACTGTTCTAAGCCCATCAGCTTCAATGGATTTAGAAACATGTGACTTTGATTGGGATGCCTTTGTTAGCAATGTAAATTCTTCTATAAGGGCTTTCCCATTTACCAAAAAAAGAAAAAGAAAAAAAGATTTTAAACTTTTTGATTTGCATATGACTCTTATGCACCAATGGTATGTACATATGGTGCTATTATTAAACTAAATCACCATGTATAATTTTACAGTTTTTTTCTGTTTTTATATTATGCTAAGTGTGAATTATTGAAGTATTTTTAGAATGATTCATTAAGAAAAATACAACTTAAGCATTAACCATGAAGCTCAACAGTACATTCAGAATGATGTCACTTCTGTAGAAATATTTACAGCCAATAATGAGGTCTTATCTTAGGCACAAGGTCCTAATCTAATATACTAATTACAAAATCAACTAAGACAAACAATGGCATTCTAATAATCATTCTGTTTGCGTATTCTTCATCAGGTTTGTCTGTTGTTGTTGATCCATCCATCACAATCTTGACGTACTGAAGGCTGCAATAAAGTAACATGCTTAATAAACTACACAAAAGCATAAAGACATTTTCCTTTACAATAAGGAGCATTTTACATTTTATAAACTCACCAATATTTCAAGATTCTTAGTATTAGTTCATATGCTATATTGATGCCATGCTACTGTGTTTAAGTTCTACAAGAAAACCGACAAGCACAATATACATTTTACAATTCTCTGATAATGTTATACACTATAAGGAAATCAGAAATATGAAAAACATATTAAGAGTTACTGACCTGGTGACTGGGAATTGCAAATATTAAACTAAGATGTGACTAGGTCTACAATACATTTTAAATGGCAAACTTCCCTAGTGTGGCAAATGTACCTCCGTGGAGAATCTAAGAGCTGCAACAGGTGTTGTGATTTAAGGTGGTATATTCTATCATAAAGGTATCCTGTTTATAGAAAAGAAATCAAAACTAATACCTGATTCAGTCCTGATGGGATTAATGTATGTAACCTGAAAATAAATTCAGCTTCCTTTTGTAATAAAACTCGAGACACATCAACTTGGTTATAAGATTGTGGTCTATAATGATACAACACCATAAACTTAAAATCTTCTAGTTTGTGTGCTATAGACATAAAATGGGGAACCATTGGAGCAAACTCCACCTGGTTCCTAATTCAGGATAAATGTTCCTGAATATGAACTCTTATAGGTCTTGTACTGTGTGTTTCCAATTCGGCACAGGAGCACACAGGCAAATTTGTGCATCACCCTTATACCTACTTCTGCCTCCAAACGCTTTAACAAGATGGTATGACCCACTGAATTAAAGGCTGCAGATAAATCCAAGAAGAGCAACAGAGGGGAATGGCCTTTGCCAATGCTCAGATGTAGGTCATCAGCTACAGCTTGCAGAGCCATCTCTGTCCCATAACCTGCCCTGAAGCCAGACTGAAAGGGCTCTAAAGCAGATGAGTTATACAAGAAGACTTAGAGATGGTCCACTACTATTCTCTCAATCACTTTGCCCAGAAAGGGTAGATCAGAGGCTGGAGACAGATAACCACCTTTTTGAGTGGCTGAGGGAATGGGCCCTGAGCTAGTGACCTGATTTATGACAGATGCTAAGCGTTTACTGATGTGAGTCTTACATTATTTTAACAGGCAGATGGGCAAGGATCCAGAGTGCATCATGGAAACTGGGTCAAAATGATCCATAATTAGACCAAGGGCTGTACTGGGCCTGTCTTCTTTCTTCTGCTTTTCAGTACCATTCACACATCATGTGTAGGGACACACCAATATGCATAGAGTGTGAGCAAGTGTGATGATCCTGCCCACTGGTCATACCTAAGAATTTTGGTCCCATTCCCCAGCTATGCACATTTGCCTTTTCACAGATATAAGAACCATTTTGTGTTCTTTATATGTTCTTTGGAAACTAATTATTTTATGGTTCCTTTCTCATAAAAAGCAGACACTCACTGGATACCAGCATCAGCTTTGTATCTAACATCTGAGCACAACACAGAAGCAAATGGCTACAGGACTTCACATCATGTACCAGAATCTTCCTTTTCTATTTTTTCCCTGTGGAAGGAAAGCATTTACATTAGTATGCTTTGTGAAGTATAATTTATTCTTCATACTAAATCATAAAGGAGACATCCAGGAAATATTTCTAATCTTGGACATTGTGGAAGTCCAAAGAATCAGTAGAAAAGTGCTATAATTATATAATTATGAAATATGGAAACAATTTTGAAATAGTGTATTTTTTACTGAGATCTCATGGGGGCAGGAGAGATGAGGAAATGTAAGACTGTGTAAAGTTATACATGGACACAGTTCTAAAATAATATATTTGCTTTGTTTGTATGTAAAAAGTGGGTAGGAGGGCCTGGGACACTCAACAGCATGCAGATTTTCAGAGCAATACACCTTTAATCTTTATGTCAGATTCTGTGCCTGCCTTACACACCATTCTTTTTCTTCCAGTGTATTTATTCTGCAGCTACAACAACAATAATAATTTTGAAAAACCCACTTTTCTAAATAGGGCTGGAACACCACTTGTGACATGTGGGGGGTGGCATCCAAAGATTTTTTTTAAAAAATTTACGCAATTGTCCTGTGCAGTAGTGTCCAGCAAACACCTTCCATTTAAATCCTCGGGGTTCAGGTTTTGCACATGCATTTTAGCCTTAGTTCACTGAAGGAAAGGGAACAGAAAGGAATGCACTCAAAGGGGGAAAACCCACAGTTGAAATTGACCAGACTTTTTCTGAAACTGACAAGCAGCTGGAAGCCCTGTTTTCCAAATTACCAAGCACTAAAGGATCCCTGCTGTGTTATTGGCCACTGTGAAAAATGGGAAAGAGTCACACAATCTCATAATATGGGGGAATGAAGCAAAACCCTATTCAGCCAATGCTATGAATAAACTAACATTCTGGCTTAGCTAAAACTGTAACTAAACTCAGTCACTGGCAAAGTTCTAGCCTCAACTAAGAGCGGAAGTGCACTTGACTACACAGGAAGTAAGTGGGCTGAACTGAAGGAAATACCTCCGCTGTGACAAGGATCTGATATTTTTTTCTCTGTATGAATGCTTTATAACTGTGACACACAGAGTTCAGCCATTTTATGAGCTATTCTGCTCGGCTGGACCTGACGTCATTAAAAACTTTTCTCCTCTCGTTGACTGGTGGCTTATTTCTTCATCTGGGCTCAGACCCGCTTCCTGTGCTACAGGAACATGTTGAGTGTAACTAATGCATGGTAGAACCCACTGACACTGGCATTGCAAGCTGTGATCGTTGGCAACGTTTGTCTGTGAGTACTAGCACCTGGGCAAAGTTGGCTGCAACTCCACTGTGCTTTGCATAGGGCTGCAATTTGTATGGACCAGGAGTCCTCTGGCAAAAGCTCTGAAGAGCTTTTTTTAGTCTTGTGCCACTAAATTGAAAAAAAATCCTTCCCTCTATTGGCTGAGGTCTCCCCCCCTCCCCCTCCTCATCTTCCTTTATTCTTTGCCACAACTGACTGAGATTGGAAGGGGGAGAGTGTTGAGAAACACCATTCTGTGTAATGTGTTTAAATTGGTGTGGGCTGGATAGGAGGAGAACATCAAACCTGGGGTAGGCCTTGGCCTAGTCTCCTCCTTATTCCCCCCTCCCCTCCTGTCTCCAACCAGTAGTCTGAGGGCAGCTCCCTAGAGAGGACAGGAAGTCCATCAGGGTTGTGAGGAGATCTGCCCCAGAATGCTGCAGGAGGGAAAGCCAGTTCCTGGGCAGGAACTGCTGTTTTATATTTTGGAGTTTTGGTTGGGAAGCCTTTCAGTTAGAAGTCTGAAGCCAGTCAGTCAGTTGAAGTCTGCAGGAGACAGAGGCCATTTTGGGAGACATGCTTATCCAGCTTTCTCCAGAGTAATGAAGTAAGGTGCCTGCCTGGCCTACCATCTAGATAGGGCATGAGTTTAGAGAAGGGAGAGCGATGGGGTGGTTTTGTCATCTTTATTTTTTTGATATGCCTGTAAATAGTTAAGAGAATTGAATAAATCCTTTAACTGTTGATGAACTTAACTGATTTCCATATCTTATTCCACTCTTCAATCTCTACATTCTCTCCTAGATCTTTCATCCAAGAAACCATAGCAGTTTTAATTATCTTGTCCTTCTCATAATCATCCAACAGGAATCCATATAGTTTCTGTATTAGCTTATCGTTTGATGATAGCCATATCTTGTCAAGTTCATTATTTTGATCTTCGAACCCCCTTAACAAATCTTTCTGAAATCTATCTCTTAACATTATCTGCTCCCACCAAGTTAAGTTATTTTCTCTTACTAGCTTTTCCTCTGTTTTTAATTTATTATTTCTGCTTAACAATGTTTGATAACTTTCTTTCTTATTCGCTGTTAGTAATGATGGTGTTATAAATGCTTCAAGAGGGGAAACCCATTTCGGAGTTTTTCTATACCATCTCTCTTTTATCATAGACCACATTTTATTCAATGCACCTCTTAGCATATGTCTACCAAAATTTGAATGTACTTTATCTTTTCCATACCATATGTAAGCGTGCCACCCCATGTATAAATCATGCCCTTCTAATGCCAAAATCCTTTCATTCTCCAGTGTTATCCATTCCTTTATCCAGACTAGGGCGGCCGCTTGGTAGTATATATACCAATTAGGTACATTCATTCCTCCCCTTTCCTTTTTGTCCTGCATCAACTTCCAAGTTATTCTAGGCCTCTTATATTGCCATATAAATTGTTTCGTTATTTTATTCAGTTCCTCAAAAAATTTCTGATTTTTTAACACCGGTATGCTTTGTGCTAGGAATAAAAACCTAGGCAATATGTTCATTTTGACCAGTGCAATTCTACCCAGAAATGATAAAGGTATCTTTTTCCATTTCGACAAATCTTTTTTAATTTCCTCTAATAAATTGTTATAGTTATCTACTATCAGTGAACTACATTTATTTGTAAAATTAATTCCCAAGTACTTGACCTTCTTCACTACCTCCATGGAAACATTTTCTTGTAATTTCTGTATCGACTTTGGCAAACAATTTTTTGTTAACATTTTAGATTTTTTGTAATTTATCTTAAATCCTGCCACCTGCCCATACTTTTTAATGGTATCCATCAGATACATAATTGATACATCTGGCTCCTCCAAAATAAATACCAGATCATCAGCGAATGCCAAAAGTTTGTATTCTTCCCCTTTTACTTTTAGACCCTGTATTAATGGATTTTCCCTAACAGCATCATTTAAGGATTCCAACGCAAATATAAACAATAATGGAGACAACGGGCAACCTTGTCTTGAACCCTTTTGAATTTCTATATTGTTTGTGACGTCCCCATTTACTATTACTTTTGCAAAGTTCTCCTTATAAATGGTTCTAACCATAGTCAAAAAATAGTGACCACAATCCGCATTACTTAACTTTTCCAGTAAAAAGTTCCATGACAAGTTATCGAATGCTTTTTCTGCATCTAAGAACATTAATACTAATTCTTTATCTGGGTGTTCCTCATAATATTCTAATACATCCATGATTATTCTCAAATTATTCTTCATCTGTCTTCTTGGCAAGAACCCCATTTGGTCTTGATGGATGACCTGTGATAACACTTTCTTTAACCTGTCCGCCAAAATTCCAGCAAATATTTTATAATCTGCGTTTAACAAAGATATAGGTCTATAGTTCTTAATATCTCTATATTCCAAATTGGGCTTAGGAATCAGTGTAATTAACACATGTTTCCATGATTCTGGACTCTTCCCCTGCTTGCCTACTCCTTGAAATAAGTCTTTAAGCAATATGGAGATCTGCTCTTCAAATATCTGATAGAATTCCGCTGGGATACCATCCGGTCCTGGTGACTTCTTCTTTTTCTGTTTTTTAATTGCTTCAGAAATTTCATACATTGTTATTGGATCATTTAAAATTCCTTTCTGTTGTTCATTAAATCTTTTTCTATTCCCTTTCAGATATTTTGTGATTAACTCCTTCTCTTGAACATCTCTTTGATATAACATTTTATAGAACTTTTCCACAATATCCTTCAAATCCTGCATATCACATTTTATTTCATCTTTGTCATTTTTTAACTGGGTTATCATACGTTTCTCTCTCTCTTTTCTTACCTTATATGCTAACCATCTATTTGCTTTATTTAAATTCTCAAAATAATACTGTCTAGTATATTCCATTTTTTTCTCTATCTCATAATTCAACAATAAACTCATCTTATGGTGCAATAATTTTAATTTTATGTGTGCCAGTTTAGTATCCTTACTATTCTTCATAATACTTTCTTGCACTCTAATTTGGTTAACTGTTTGCTCATATTTCTTTTTTTCTTGTTTGACTCTCCAAGCATTCTGATTGATAAAGATACCTCTCATATATGCCTTAAAGGTATCCCAAACTACTTCCAAAGGGGTTTCAGAGGTGACATTTATCCGGATAAACTCTACAATTTCTTTTTTACATTTCTTAACAAAATCCTTGTCTCTTAGCAGTTTTATATTGAGAAAACATCTATTTTTCCTGTGTCTCTCCTTCAATACCAATAAAACAGGACTATGGTCTGCAAAAGTATTCGGTAAAATTTCACATTCCATTGTATCTCTTAACATATTGGAGGACATCCATATCATATCTATCCTGGACCAAGAAACATGCCTAGCCGAGTAATAGGTGTAATCTTTTTTCCATATATTTCTCACTCTCCATACATCAATTAAATTATATTCTTCCACTAATTGCATAAATTCATTCAGTAATACGTTTCCCTTTTTTCGCTTTCTCCTATTCGTTTTTCTGTCTAAGTTTGGATCTACGACTAGATTATAATCTCCCGCAATGCATATGCTGTTTACGTCTACTGAATTCAAAACCATTTGTAATTTTTGAAAGAAGGCTTTTTGATTATGACTTTGATTAGGGGCATATATATTAACAATTAACATCTTTAGCCCCTTTCTAACCACTGTTATTGCCACTATCCTACCATCATCTGAACTATAGATTAACTCTGGTTCCAGTGTATTTTTCGCATAAATCACCACCCCTCGTTTTTTTTCATCTGCAAGGGCAAAGAATTCTTTTCCCAGTTTTTTACACTCTAAGTATTTTGTATGTTCCCTCTTGATATGCGTTTCTTGTAAACATAAAATATCTATTTTCTGTTTTAATAGTTGATGGAATGTTTTTCTTCTTTTTTGTGGACTATTCAGGCCATTAATATTTATAGAGAGAACTTTAAATTTTTTAGTAAATGACATCTTGCCAATTAGGATTTAGTGTTTTTCCCCTCTGTTTTTGTACTTAAATCTAGTTAGGTACTGATACGTTGTTTTATTTGATTTGTTTTTACTTCTCCTTGGAATCTTCCCTACATCTTCCTGTACTTCTTGGACAGCGTTCTCTTCTTCCGATTCTTCTTCTTCTTCCAGCTCCCCTTCCTTTTCACCTTCTTCCTCTATGCCTTCCTTTCGGAACCCTAAGTCTTCACCAAACTTATCTACGAAAAATTCTGCTTTAAATGTAGAATCAATCCCGTGCCTTTGACCCTTATGTAGAAATAGGACTCCTTCTGGTATCAACCATCTGAACATAATTCCGTTATTTTTCAAAAGGTTCATTAAAGTTGAGTACGCCATCCTTCTTTCCCTAACTCTCCACGGCACCTCCTTTAGAAAGACTATCTCTTCTCCTTGCAAGGATACTTTAATTTCATTTGTTGCTCTTAAGATTTTTTCTTTCAGTTCTCTTTTATAAAATTTGACATGTACTTCCCTCGGTTTCTTATGTCTTTTTGCGTAGGCCGAATTCCTTCTGTAAATCGCCTCGATTCCTTCCTCTAATTCTTCTTTTGTTCCAACTTTTATTTGTTCCGCCAACATATTCACAAATTCTTCCTTGAGATTCCTATCTAATGTTTCTGGAATATTTTGGCACCTTATAATCAGTGCCGCCCTGTCCATTTCTAAATTAATAAGAGTCTCCTCTATTTTCTCATTCTTGCTCTTAAGCTCTTGCATATCCAAATCTAAGTCACACATCTTTTCTTTTATCTTTCCTTGATTAATTGACATTTTTGTAATTTCACATTTATTTTCTTTTATCTGCTTTTTTATTTCCTCAGTTTCACTTTTAATTTGCAATGTTAACTCTTCCATTTTCAACCTTAAAGGCTCTATTTCTCTTTTGATCAATGCAGGCAATGTATTTTCGACTGTCGCTTTTACTGCCTGGGTAACTGCCTGCGAAACAGCCTGGGTCACGCTATCCTGTATCATTTTATTTAATTCCTTCAGGGAGACTTGCGAGGAACTCATATTTAATATTTTAAATTGCCCAGCTTGATTGATGCTTTCCTGCCACCTCCTGAGGCCATAAGCCCTCTTCTCTTTCTTTTGGTTTGCTAAAGTTTTATTTCACCACTTCTAGTTATTTTAACTTATATGCTTCCACCTTCTATTTCTTTATATTTTATTTATTTATTTTAATTATATATTCTCTTCTATGTACCTTTAGATTCTGATCGCTTTATACCTGCTGTGCTCTTTAAGTTATATTCTTTACATCTACCCTATCAATCAGTTGTACAATATACAGCCTCCTTACTTTTCTTCAGTAAGATTTATCCTCAAACGAACTCTGGCCTCAATAATATATCTGCTTCATCCAATCTCCCCCCCTTTCCCACCTTTTGCCACCTCCACTTCTCCCCCCTACAACAAGGTCACTACCACCCTGTAATAATAATCTCCGTCTCTGTCTCTGCAGCCAAGCACTTCACTGCAGTAGCCAGCTGTAATCCGATCCTCTTCTCTCTGCGTCTCCCCCTTTCAGCAGCCCCGCCTGTCTCTTTGCTTCCCGTTGCTTTCTTTGATGTTTCTGCTCTCAGCCGTGTGCGTTGCTCCTTCCTGGTGCCTCCTCCCCTCTCCTTGTCTCCTCCGTCGCAGCCTGCACGTCACGCTGACTCCACACAAATGCTCAGTCATGCAGCAATCTTCTTAAAGAGGTATGTGCTCCGCTATATTGGAAACAAAATGCAAAGAGGCTTTTGCAGTATTCGTTTCTTCCTGCTACTGATTTTTCCTCCACCCCCAGTGCAAGCTCCACCAAATAGTGCACTTCCCTTTTTCTAGCCGTTTTCCCCCTTACTATTTGTGCGTTTATTACATAGGGGCTTCTCTCCCACTGACCACATGCATTACTCCCCCAAAAGATCCCCACGCCACAATTAGACTTCAACACTTTCTGGCACTTAGCTTTAGGTTTTTCTGTACTCCTTTCTTTCGACTCATTCGGTCATCCATGGCTCCTCTTGTGCCCGGCGTGACTCTGTAGTCTCCGTCGCGGTCCCCTGTCGTATGGAACACAACTTTCTTGCCTCAGAGCGTTTAGCAGCCAGCCTCAGAGTCGCCACCCCGACAGGCTTGTGCTAACAATGCCCCCTGCCAAACCTTTCTGCTCTAGAAAGGGTTTGAGATGCTGAAATAGTCTAAGAAAGTCTAAGGGCAGAGGAGCGTCCAACGTGCGTTTCCTCTGTCGACGAGCCCGGCGCCATCTTTGGATGGATGTTCTCGAAAACGCCACTTGGCCATACTAAGAGTGGGTTGGGGAATCCCTGGGGAGAAAAAGGGCAAAATGGCCAGTTGCCAACTCTCCAAGGGAGCCCCAAAGTTCTCCAGGAAGCCCTGAGGCAGGTTCCTAGTGACACCAGAGGGAGGTTAGGAGGCTGTCCCACCAAACCAGAGCCCAAGACAGGGACAGTGGTGGCAGTAGTACCCAGAGGCAGTGGAGAAAAACTACCCCTTCATGTGCCAGGTCAGGCAAAGGAGGGGTGGGCAGAGCGGCCCCCACCAGCTAACGCAGGCCTGTTCCACCACAGAGGGAAAGAGTGAGCAAGAGAGAGAGAGAGAGAAGGAGGAAGGGAGGGATGGGAGTGAGGCTCTGATGGCGTTGGGACATTTCTTGTGGATGTCTTAGCACTCCTGACTCCTCTGTTGGTTTCCTTGGGAGCAAGATAAGAGGGCTTAAGGTAGGGTTGCCAAGTCGAAATGTACTTACAGTGGGGGAGTCCTGCGTTGTCCTGGGAGTCTGTGCGTGCATGGGGAGCATGCGCCGCCACGATGACGCCACCCGGAAGTGACATCATCGCGTTGGCACGTTGGGTGCGGGGCTACTAGGATTCGAGGGAAAACCATAGAGTTTTCCCTCAGATCATAAGAGCATCCCACCCCCCAACATGGCCAGCGTGATGATGTCACCTCCGGGTGACATCATTATGCTGGGGGTGTGTGACAGAACAGGGTGGAGTTTCCCCCAGGGCCCAATTTGCTGGTGTCGGGTAATGGGCCTCTTGGGCGGGGGTTTACTCGTCCCCCGGGGGAACTTGGCAAGCCTAGCTTAAGGCCATGTCTTTACCACTGGCATCAGGGAGAAGAATCTTTCCATCTGAGTGAACAAAAGGACTGGCAGGGTGAAAGTTTCACCCATGCCTGAAGCAGGTTGGAAGTAGACATTCAGACAAGATCAGTAAAAGTAATCAAGCCTGTCTGGCTGCTTGATAGTAGTTAGATTTTGTATTCAGAAAGACTTGCCTTTGCTCATGGAATTACATTGATAGATCCAGGTGGGTACAAGCCCCTATGGTGATGGATAGGCATACAAATGCCCCATCAGTGAATCAGTCTCCTGCCCAAAGTTTTGGCCAGTTCTTAGCATAGCTTGAAGAGAGCCTTGACCTCACCTTCACCAAAACATGACATTTCTAGCTCCTAAAATGGCTGCCAAAGTGAATTTAGCCAAGATGGAGTCAGAGCAGACAGGACCCATCTGGGAACGATGGGACTTCCTAAAAGCACAGCTGCTGGAAGCACCAGGATGGAGTTGCTCCTTTTAGGATGAGAGTGCAGCAGGCATTGCTCTTGAACATCTCCACCCCTCTCCCCCGGGCTGCTATAATGTGAGCTTTATGACAAATGATGGAGTTGTTAATGGTCTGGTGTCAGGCTGTTATGCATTCAGAGGGGATACACTGTGGCGTGGATGAGATCATAACAAAGCTACTCTACAGGAGACAAGCAAATGAGTACCATCCTAAGCAGAGTTACTCCCTTCTAAGTCTATTGACTTCAATGGGCTTAGAAGGCAGTAACTTAGTCTAGGACTGCACTGCTAAGCAGTTATGGACAAATTGCCTGTCTGGGCTACAGGGAGCCATTACAGCATCTGAGGTTTAGATCACAATTCTCAAATCAATTATTCTAAAGTAACTCCATTGACATCACGGATACTGTAATGTAGTAAGTGATTTGGGAACTGTGGCTTTCTTTTATCAAGAGATGTTTATTCCTTGTTAATTTCCTGCAAGGATAATTGTAAAGTTCACAAGCCAGTTACAGAGATGCTAATTAAATTATTTTTCTTGTACAAATGGAACTGCTCTGAGGCAATAACTTGACCTTTCAACTTAACAAGTTAAAAACCTGTCCCATTTTCTTTTTAAAAACTTTCATACTACACAACATATGCTATTTATTTCCTTTTGAAAAGTCTAAGCAAGCATCCTATGATGTTATAATGTATTAAATATCAAGTGGATGAATGGGATCCTGAAGCCAGCTCCAGTAGCATCTTCATTAGAGGTGCAAGACTGAGGAGCAAGCCCTGATGCATACAAAGTCTTCTAACTCAGACCTCCTCCACAAGTGTTATTTGCCCCGGGTTCACAGGAGGTGGGAAGTTTTCTCCCTTTCATCCCCACAGCACTGTGCTACATTCGTGCATGGCCCAGCTTTTCCCTGGCTAATCTCCAGTCTTTCCCAACCCTACTTTGCTATGAAGTTTTGAGAAAGATGGCAGCAAAGTCTGGATGACTGCTGTGTGTATAGGCAAGTTGGATTTCCTTGGTTCTGCCCCATGGCAGACCATTTTCCGTGTCCTGCAATTTCCTCCCCTTGACACTGTGTATCTATATACTAATAGTAAATCTGGCCAAATCCGAGAATAATTAAATCCAGTGACTGGAGCTGTGAATGGACAGGTTTGTCTAGAAACCTGAAAAGGGATCCAGGTTTGCAGAAAAAATGTGAAATCTAAAAACAATATACATTTTTTAAAAAAACAAACAAACAAAACTTGAAAATGATAAAAGGAGCACCTGTAGCTTTAATGGATTCTCGCAATGGCAGTTAAGAACATAAGAGAAGCCAATGCTGAATCAGGCCAATGGCCCATCTAGTCCAACACTCTGTCACGCAGCGGCCAAAATATACTAGGTGCCATCAGGAGGTCCAGCAGTGGGGCCAGGACACTAGAAGCCCTCCCACTGCTGCCCCCTCCAGCACCAAGAATAGAGTGCAGCACCTGCCCCAGACTGAGAGTTCCCATCTATACCCTGTGGCTAATAGCCACTGATGGACTTCTGCTCCATATGTTTATCTAATTCCCTCTTGAAACTGTCCATGCTTGTAGCTGCCACCACCTCCTGTGGCAGTGAATTCCATATGTTAATCACTCTTTGGGTGAAGAAGTATTTCCTTTTATCTGTTCTAACCCGACTGCTCAGCAATTTCATGGAGTGCCCACGAGTTCTTGTATTGTGAGAAATGGAGAAAAGTACTTCTTTCTTTAAAATGCAAGTCTGTGATCAGGCAAGCAAAAAGGGAATATGAGGAGCATATCGCAAAAAACATAAAGACCAACAATAAAACTTTCTTCAAATACATTAGAAGTAGGAAGCCAGCCAGGGAGGCAGTGGGGCCCTTGGATGACCAAGGGGTAAAAGGAGTAGTGAAGGATGATAGGGAAATGGCTGAGAAGCTGAATGCATTTTTTGCCTCTGTCTTCACTGTGGAAGAGGAGAAGTGTTTGCCCACTCCAGAAGCACTGATTTCAGGAGGGGGTTTGAAAGACCTGAATCAGATTGCGGTGACAAGAGAGGAAGTCCTCCGACTGATGGACAATTTAAAAACTAATAAATCACCAGGCCCGGATGGCATTCATCCGAGAGTTCTGAAAGAACTCAAATGTGAACTTGTGGATCTCCTGACAAAAATATGTAATCTTTCTTTAAAATCTGCCTCCATTCCTGATGACTGGAAGGTAGCTAATGTCACTCCCATCTTTAAAAAGGGCTCCAGGGGAGATCCAGGAAATTACAGGCCAGTCAGTCTGACATCGATACCGGGTAAGTTGGTGGAAACTGTTATTAAGGAAAGAATTAGTAGGCACATTGATGAACAAAAACTATTGAGGCAGACTCAGCATGGGTTCTGTAAGGGAAGATCTTGTCTCACTAACCTGTTAGTGTTTTTTGAGGGAGTGAACAAACATGTGGACAAGGGGGACCCAATAGATATTATTTACCTTGACTTCCGGAAAGCTTTTGATACAGTTCCTCATCAAAGGCTCCTAAGTAAGCTCAATAGTCATGGGATAAAAGGACAAGTCCTCTTGTGGATCAAAAACTGGCTTATAAATAGGAAACAGAGAGTGAGTATAAATGGGAAACTCTCTCAGTGGAGGGTGGTAAGCAGTGGGGTACCACAGGGATCAGTACTCGGTCCCATGCTTTTTAACTTGTTTATTAACGATTTGGAATTGGGAGTAAGCAGTGATGTGGCTAAATTTGCAGATGACACGAAGTTGTTCAGGGTGGTGAAAACCAGGGAGGATTGTGAGGCACTCCAAAGGGATCTGTTGAGGATGGGTGAGTGGGCGTCAACGTGGCAAATGGGGTTCAATGTGGCCAAGTGCAAAGTGATGCACATTGGAGCCAAAAATCCTAAATATAAATACATGTTGATGGGGTCTGATCTGGCAGAGACTGACCAAGAGAGAGATCTTGGAGTCGTAGTGGATAACTCGCTGAAAATGTCTACACAATGTGTAGCTGCAATAAAGAAGGCCAACGCTATGCTGGGGATTATTAGGAAGGGAATTGATAACAAATCAGCCAGTATCATCATGCCCCTGTATAAATCATTGGTGCGACCTCATTTGGAATACTGTGTACAGTTCTGGTCACCACATCTCAAAAAGGATATTATAGCATTGGAAAAAGTGCAGAGAAGGGCAACTAGAATGATAAAAGGGTTGGAACACCTTCCCTATGAAGAAAGGTTAAAATGCTTGGGGCTCTTTAGCTTGGAGAAACGACGGCTGAGGGGTGACATGATCGAGGTTTATAAGATTATGAATGGGATTGAGCAGGTTGAGAAAGAAGTACTTTTCTCCCTTTCTCACAATACAAGAACTCGTGGGCACTCTATGAAATTGCTGAGCAGTCGGGTTAGAACAGATAAAAGGAAATACTTCTTCACCCAAAGAGTGATTAACATATGGAATTCACTGCCACAGGAGGTCGTGGCAGCTGCAAGCATGGACAATTTCAAGAGGAAATTAGATAAACATATGGAGCAGAAGTCCACCAGTGGCTATTAGCCACAGGGTATAGAATGAGAACTCTCAGTCTGGGGCAGGTGATGCACTCTATTCTTGGTGCTGGAGGGGGCAGCAGTGGGAGGGCTTCTGGTGCCCTGGCCCCACTGCTGGACCTCCTGATGGCACCTGGTATATTTTGGCCGCTGTGTGACAGAGTGTTGGACTAGATGGGCCATTGGCCTGATTCAACATTGGCTTCTCTTATGTTCTTATGTTCTTATGTTTCTCAACCTGCTCAATCCCATTCATAATCTTATAAACCTCAATCATGTCACCCCTCAGCCGTCATTTCTCCAAGCTAAAGAGCCCCAAGCATTTTAACCTTTCTTCATAGGGAAAGTGTTCCAACCCTTTTATCATTCTAGGCAATCACAGTATTCCAGGCCGGGGTGCTGTGAGTAAAAAGGGCAAGGCTCTTTCCAGGCCAATTTGGCCTTTGACAAAGGACACATTGGGGCCAGGCCTGAGTAGGGTTGCCAGCTTTAGGCTGAGAAATTCCTGGAGATTTTGTGGTTGAGTCTGAGGACGGTAGGGTTTGGGAAGGGGAAAGGCCCCAGAATCAATGTCCTTGAGAATCTCTCCAGTAGAAACTGAAGGTGTGTGGATTTTTGCCAACCCAGCAGAACCAGGGCAATGTGCCCCAAGACCACCTGAGACCCAAACTAGCATGCAATGACATATGTAGATACAGTGGCTCTAAGCCCTGAGAAGTAAGTAGATGTGATGGCTTGAAAACCCTGAGAAGTAGTTAGATCTGGTAGGTCAAAGCCCTGAGAAGTTAAGTAGATGTGGTGGCTTGAAGCCTGGAGAAGAGAGTAGATGTGGGTCGAAAGCCCTGAGAAGGGAGTAGACATGGGGGTTAAAAGCCCTGAGAAGTGGTTAGAAATGGTAGCTCAAAGCCCTGAGAAGGAAATAGATGTGGTGGCTTGAAATCATGAGAAGGGAATACACATGGTGGATCAAAGCCTGAGACAGGAGTAGACATGGTGGGTTGAAAGCCCTGAGGCCCTGAGAAGGAAATAGACATGGTGATTTAAAGGCCCAGCGCCCAGAGTCCACTCCTGGCACCCAAACCACAAAGTGTGCAATGATGTATGTAGACATGGTGGCTCCAAGCCCTAAGTTCACTCCTGGTACCCAGAACTCAAAGCATGTAATAATGTATGCAGACATGGTGGCTGGGAGCCCTGAGAAGGGAGTAGACATGGTGAGTCAAAGCCCTGAGAAGGAAGTAGCCATGGTGGCTCAAAAGCCCTGAGAAGGGAGTAGACATGGTGGGTCAAAGCCCTGAGACAGAAGTACCCCCATGGCAGTAGGGAGGGGATCATGAATATGAGTACTCAGCCAAGGTACTCATTAGCTAGGGCAGAACCCAGACAAGTGCAAAGCACGCCCACCAATGAGGGTGTTTTATTCAATTGTGCACCTGGGTCCGGAGTGCACCCATCCATTATGGCAAATACTTCTACTCCACAGATAAGTGGAAACTATCTGTGAAGCTGGCAGGGCCATCCCTTAAGTCTAAAAAGATAGGTTAGGAGGGACAGAAAGACAGACCAGGCATTCCTAGAGTTTTAACAGGGACTCCCCACAATGACACCAATGCAACTTGAGGGGCACCCCAGCCAGATGCCACAAGGAAAGAAGCATGCCCAGAATGCTTCCAGGCCCCCACAGGCCCAAACACAAAGACTCACTGGTCATGACCCACCCCAGGTGAAATTTCTGGATGTTTCTTCACCATGATCAGAACATATTGTACAGATCAGAGACCATCTTTTGTGACTGTGGATTGTACAAATGTAATAGAAAAAGATAGTAAAACAGGGGCTTGCTTGTACAGGCAGGCATTTGTATAGGTGGATGTTTCCTGAGGCGGATGTATTTCCATGAGGTAGGTGTTGTGCTATGAGGTAGATATTGGTTGGTTCATGATGTAGGTGTTTGGTTATGAGGTAGATGTTGTTTGGGTTGGCTGTGGGGCAAGTCCAATCCCCCCTGGCAGAGGTGGCCATTCTCCCACCCAAATGCCAAAGGCGCAACCCATGGTCTGCATGCTGGATCACACACAGAGAAAGAGGAATGGGGGAAGGGAACACATGGGGGGACAATACTGGGAGGCCTGGATCTTACTCCAGAAGGTACAGAGCAGAGTGGCCCAGCAGGGGGAGGCTGACCTTCATGAAGGCCAACTCTTCCACCCTGGCTGGGTCCAGGTGGGAACAGTGGGGGCTCATAAGGTCTCCAAGGTGGGAGAACACTGTCTTGGTCTGGACACTGGTGGGAGGGCAGGAGAGGTGGGAGGGCAGGAGAGGAGAGTCACGGCTACGCAAGAGAGATTGGCCCAAATGATGGCGTTGCATGACTAGTATTCAAGGGGATCAGCCAAGACAGGCTTGGAGGACTCAGTGAGGTACTCCCTCATCATAACCTCTGCTAAATCCTCCACCATGGCACGCCTGGCCTCCCAGCCACTGCTATTGACCTCCAACCTCTCCACTAACAACCAGTAGTGGGGCTTCTGCCTGGTTGGGCTCTTGGATGCAGAGGTCTGTGGCTCTTCTTCCTCTCCCCAGCTTCTTCCACCCACTGTTCCTTCTGGCCACGTCTACTGGCTTAAACCACCACACTTCTCTGCAGAGCTCACGCTTCCACTCTAAGAGGTCCATGTTATGATATATGGGTCACAGATACAGGCCAGCTTGTACTCCTGTTCTTTGCTGAGAGGATGCAGCCTGGTAGAAATGCCTGCCTGCAACCTCTCTACCAAGGCCCAGACCTGCGAGAGGGCCTGGCTGCAGTGTGGAGGCCAGCACCCTGTCTAGCCCTCAAGTCAGGAAGATGATTTGCCCCAGGCTGGTGGTGTCCTGGAAGGGCTTCAGGACAGACACCATTTGGGAGAGGATCAGCCAGTCATTGGAGCTGATACCAAGTGCCTCTTCTCCATGCAGGATGGTCACAGACACCCATGCTATTCTTCTCCACCAAATGCTCTATTATGGTGTACATAGAGTTCCAGTGCATGGGCATGTCCTGGATGAGTCAGTGTTCAGGCACATCCCCCTCCCCCTGCCTCTCACAGCAGACAGGCAGACTTGATGCTGCATGACAAATGGGCAGCTAGGCACTGGCAGGTCTCCGGTAGGAAACACAGTTCAAGAGTGGTAATGCCCCAGGTGAGCCTCACAATGCACCAGAGCCCCAGAGCATCCTTCACCACCAGGTCCAGAGTGTGCACCAAGCAGATAATGCTCTTGAGGCATGCCACCCTCACCCCTGCCAGCATGTTGACATTGGTCTCCATGACCATATAGCCATGGACGATGTTGCTGCTGCCTAGGCACTCCCTCAGGCTACTCTAAATTGTGGTGGTGATGTTTACCACCGTGTGGTCTGCAGCCATCCCCTGCACATGGAGCAGAACCACTTTGTAACCAGGTGGCAGGACTATCCCCTCCTGGAGCCTGGGCCTGAGAGTCCAGACAGTGAGTTCTTTGGTTGCCACCAGTGGGCAGTGAGGGAGAGGTAGCCATGCTGCCAGGTGCCCTAGAGGTCCACGGTGAAAGGGATGGTTCAGCCTTGCACTCTGCAGAGCTTAGCCTTGACTAGTGCCACTGTGGATCAATGTGGACAGAGTACAATGGAGCCAGGTCATGCAGCAGCCAGTGAAAGGCTACATCTTCTGCAAGAAGAAGGGTTTGCTATCCATGGCAATCATCTTACTGATGAGGTGAGTGGATGCTTCCTAAACCCTCCCCCTTGCCCTTTTGAGTAGCACTGTCAGCATCCCTAGGAGCATGACTCTTTGGAAGGTGGTCTGCCTTGGGGTCCCAACCATGGGGAATCTTTCTCAGAGGGGGCACCTGCTGATAGGGAGTGGGCCTCTTCCTTCTCTCACTACCCACCAATCCTTCCTCTGGTGGCAACAAAGTGGGGTGTACCCTTTGCAGGGGCTTGCAGAGAATGGAGGAAGACATGTGTTGGGTATCTGTGTCCTTGAAGACATGGGTGTGGCACACCTGGCACTCTGCCACACAGGGATCACTGGGGAGGTGTGGAAATGTTTCCACAGGTTGGACTGGAAATGGGGTCCCATGTTTTGAGAAGGTGGGACTAGGCACAGCTGCTCTCTGGCACCAGGCTGAGAGGTGCCAGAGGCAGGTGTACTTGGGCCAGTGGGAGCAGGAGGATGCTGGGGCCTGGGAGGGGAAGATGATTTGTTCCCAGTTGTTACCTCCCCAGATATACCAGTGCTAAACTCTAAAAAAACACAGAGGGACCTGGCAATCAGAAAGGCAGTTATGACCAGGGTCCCACACCCCACATTGGTCTGTCACAAGCAGGCAACATGGAGCCAGAAAAGACTCCATTTTGAACCAGCCTGACAGGCTCAGGAGGAACTGAGCCAAATAGGAGTACTGTGAGCAAGCACATACACAGGACTGATACAATCAACAGAGATAGCCAGCCTCGCCATAGTAATCCCTAATCCCATTTCCTCTGACCACAACACTACCTTGGTAAATTGTATTGTCTCCTTCAGAGTAATTTTGAGGGTCTAGCACCCTTCGCCACTCAACATCGAGCCAGTGACACATAGAAACACAAATACTGGTGATTTCCCAACCTTGGAAGTTCAAGCCAAGCATCCTGCACATACCCAGCTTAATCTGGCTACTCATTACACCCCAGGCCAGCCCACCCCTGGCTTTCCAAAAAACATTTAAACTGGCACTCCACACCTCTACCTTTGTACAGCTTTTGAAACACCCATAAGGGTCTGAACCTTTGATGCAAACTGCTGGTTGGCCTCCTTCTGCCATGTGGATTCCAGACATCAGGATCAGGTGAATATTGCCCTGTCTAAAACCAACCACCTTCTTGTCACTGTCAATCACCTCTCTGTTTCTTAGCTCTGTGTGTGTGGATCTATTGTTATTATTTTTGCATGAGTGAGTAGTGTAAATTTTGCATTTAGTTACAATAAAACTCCATTTATTCAACCCAAAGGTCTCTTCCTTCCACTGGTATCTGTCACAGTTTGACCCTCATACACTTACAATATAAAGAACCCTTGTTCACGTGTACTGCCCTGCACATCTGCAATCAGACCCAGGCAATCTGTGTAGCAGAATCTCTGAACCACTGCTGTCAGAGGATTCTTCGCCAAAGAGTTCTAGCAACTGCTGGTGTCTGGACATTGCTAATGCCTCTGTTTCCTCTTGGGAAAGTCGCAAGGACAGAGCAGGAGAAGGAGGCTCTATGACCCTTTGTGCTGCCCTGCTGGGGTAGGGCTCTGGGGTGGTGATGTCTGGGTTTCATGCTTGGGGACAAGGGCCTCTAGTTCTCTGTGGGGAAGGGCTTCTGAATCCCACAATGAGCATCCCTTCCACCAACTTCCACCCTCATGGTGTTCACTGAGCCTCTGAGCTCAGTGTGAGTGCAGGAACAAGATGTCTATCCAATCCCTAATTCCAGAAACCTCCTACACCTTGACAGCAGACAGACGATGAGGGCACTAGCAGGAGAAGGGGGAGGGAGTAAAGGCACCCAATAGCTAAGCCCCTATGCTCAGTGTGAGTGCAGGAACAAGATGCCAATCTGATTCCTGAATCGAGAAACCTCCCAAACCCCGATGGCAGAGCAGACTAGATCACTAGCGGGGGGGGGGGAGGGACTAAAGGCACCCAATAGCTAAGCCCCTTTGCTCTGTGTGAGTGCAGGAACAATATGCCAATCTGATCTCTGAATCAAGAAACCACCCAAACACTAATGGCAGGCAGCAGACAAAATCACTAGCGGGGGGGGGGAGGGAATAAAGGCACCTAACAGCTAAGCCCCTGTGCTCAGTGTGAGTGCAGGAAGAGCAAGGCCAGATCCCTGGTTCCAGAAAACTTCCAAGCCCCTACAGCAGAGAGCAGAGCATATCAGTAGCAGGAGAGCTGGGGGGAAAGGCACAATAGCTAAGCCCTGTGCTGAAAGTCAGTGTCCAGAGTCCACCATTTCACTCTAATCCCAAACCCCAGCAACAGACAGCAGATCAGGCAAACAGAAAGCAAAGCAATGAATCAACTCTCCTAGCTCTGTGTCTCTCTTTCGTTTCACCAGCCAACAAAGGCGGGAAAGGAAGGAGAGCTCACTCAATATATAGCCTTCGGAGCCCATAAACCACAATGGGAACTCTGTTATTGGCAGCCAGCAGTGCCTGTTAAGCTTTGGAAGGCTCCTACTGGTGTTTCCAAGGCTGGAGAATTCCACCCCCACTGTTGCCTTAGAGTTTTGTAAACAGTTTAATTGATGGTGCCAGTCTGTCTTCACTCAGGAACCACCACAGACAGTGCTAAAAGTTCATGAAAATACGTGACAACAGACCCTCCACTGAAATGGACCAGCCAAAATTTGTGACAAACTTTAATTTGTGAGGTGGTTCATGCCCATGCCTAGTCCAGAACAAACATCACAAGGAAGGCTTAGTTAACTCCTGGGAGGTGCTATGTATGGTTGTTGGCTAAATTGAACTTTCTGGGTCACCAGTGGGACAGGGCAGGCATACCGCCATTGAGAACTGCAGGCTTTGTCACATAGGGGTCTTCTCCCATTCGTGATTAGAAAAGCTGTCTGAAAAAGGTCAAAGATGGCACAGTATGGCAAATGCCCAATCTCACATAATTCATCACATAAATATATGAATTATGTATTACCAAAGGAAGTTTGCGTTGTGGAGCCCTTCAAGTATATAGATGTGAACCCTACTCATTTTCTCAGAGTTGTGACTTCCTTCTTCTAGTTCGATGTAAGCAGGAATATAGAATTATGCAGAAGTCTCTAAAGGAATTGTGCCTTGAGTACATTTAATTCTGTTTTGTATAGTCACTTCTCCTTCAGGAGTCTGAGTGCTTTCCAGAATTCTTAGCCTTTACACTGATCTTTCAAAAACCTTGCTGAACCAAGTATCAGAGCAGGAAGTTCGATGGCCGTTTCATTTTTTCTAAATATTTTATATTCCTCTTCTCTGGTAATGTTCAAATTTTAATGAGTACGCCTAATGATATTCTATTGTAATTTTTTATTCCCGCATATAATCAATACTGTGATTACCATTCAAGTAACAGTATATATAATCCTATCTAGCCTGTGTTTATCATTAGGATAACGTATTAAAGTATTGAAATTCACTAAAGATGTTGGATAGAACAAATAATTCATTTATGATTAAAACAAATATTGTCTTTTGACATTTCTAAAGACAATGTGAGAAACAGGGCATGCTGTTTCACATCTGGGCTCTTCTGTAGTCCAGACTGCATGTGTACGCAACATAGTGGTTCCTTGAGCAGTTCATCATAAACCCAGATGGCAAGAAAACATCACGCTGCTCACTGAATGCTTACCACGAACTTACACATATGGTGGCGAACTGCTCCGATAACTAATTAGTGGATGGACATTCAAGTCCTGCTTATGGCTAAGTATTCATGAGTCCAAGGTAGCTGGGATGCCTCTGATTAGGCTCCCATTGCAGGTAGTGGAAAATGCAAGGCAGTGAAAAATGATTCTCAAATGCTTTGAAAGATGACCCTCTTCCAAACTTACTGTATTTTTCAGGACCCACTTCAAAGTACACATGGACATGAAGCTACCTTATTTTGGATCAGACCATTGGTCTACCAATGTCAGTACTATGTACTCTAACTAGCAGTGCCTCTTCAAGGTCCCAGGAACAGACACTGGAGACTGAACCAGGGGCTTCCTGTATGTAAAAGAGATGCTCTACCACTGATGTACACTCCATGTATTTAGCAAGTACATTCATATCCTGGGAAGGCCCCAGCATCAGATGGCCACTGCTGTTGGCCTTGTCCTGGGTGTTTGGGGGGTGCGGTGGGCAGAAGCCAGGCCAGCAGGGCTCAGTGGCCGCCGCTGGCAGCCTTGTCCTGGGTGGGTGGGCAGGGGGGCAGAAGCCGGGCAAGCGGGGCTCAGTGGCCGCCGCCGGCCTTGTCGTGGGTGGGTGGCTGCCACCGGCCTTGTCCTGGGTGTTTGGGGGGTGGGGGTGGGCAGAAGCCGGGCAAGTGGGGCTCAATGGCTGCCGCCGCAGGCCTTGTCCTGGGGGGAGCAGAAGCCGAGCAAGCAGCAGCTCAGTGGCCGGCGGCGGAGGCCTTGTCCTGGGTGGGTGGGTGGGCAGAAGCCGGGTGAATGGCGGCTCAGTGTCTGCCACCACCAGCCTTGTCCTGGGTGGGTGGGTGGGTGGGCAGGGGAGCAGAAGCCGGGCGAGTGGTGGCTCGGTGGCTGCCACTGCCGGCCTTGTCCTGGGGGGTGGTGGAGGGGCGGGGGCAGAAGCCGGGCGAGCAGTGCTTCAGCCACCGGCGCTGTTGCCTGCCGGCACTGGGGCCCTGCTAAGGCTCCCCCAGAGGCCTGCGTTCTCGGGCTGGGGCGGCCCCTTGCTGAACCATGGAGTCTTCGGGGCTTCTCTGGCTGGGCTGCTGAAGTGGCCCAGCCAGAGAAGCCCCGGCCCCACGCTCAGGCTGCACATCATTCTCTCTTTTCTGAGGCTCAGAGCTAAGTAAGCGGAAGACTGTGGCCCAGCTGATGTGTGCGGGACTACACAAAACAGCCAGCCAACCCAAGCAGCCTCTTCTAAGTTTTGTAACTGACAGTTCTTGCTGTGAAACACTGTTGACGCGCATAGAACGTTCTGAGACCAGAATTCAATTATATATAAGGAAGGATATCTTTAAATTCTATTTTCCATGTTTAATATGTGTGTCTATATGCACACACACACACACACACACAATGTGAAAATAGAATATATTCAGTCTTGTGTATATGGCATTACTGAACAATAGGCTGTATTTCATGGTCATTTTATACATTATACAAAGGTAAATCCAAATTTGCTATCAATCCTCCTTTTGCCTCTTTTCCCAGCTCCTTATTCCTTTTGCTCTGTCCTGGCCTTGCAACCTCCTGCAGGAAAGTTCTGACCTAGTTTTGTAACTCAGCTCTCAGTCTGAGAATCACTGAACTAGAAGGTTACAGGGAAGTAGTCAGGAATAGGCATATTTTTGAAATTTGTATCTTCGTTTTCCTGTAGATTTTGGAGTTCTGAAGGATTTGCTCTTGTTTTCAAAGTAAAACTGAGGCAGTAGGGGTCTCTTCCATTGTTTCATGTTGTGTTATTACTTCTGAATGTATTATAGATCACCTTGCATATGTGGTTTGCCACCTTTTTCAGCCTTTTTTGCCCATGTTAATCTTTTCCTCTTTCTCCTGATGAGCAGGTGCATGTTGATAGTGCATTGGAGATAAAACATTGACATTGATGTGATTGTATGCACCATGTATGCACCAGATTCTTTTGGATAAAATGCCACATACAATGCAACAGTGTAGAGAGAGATTCTGGAATGGAGATTTTTTTCCTAGTGATGTGGTGAAGCTTTCCTTATCTGATCTGTTCTTAGATCCAATTTGGTATAGTGGTTAAGTGTGTGGACTCTAATCTGGGAGAACCAGGTTTGATTCCCCATTCCTCCACTTGCAGCTGCTGGATGACCTTGGGCAAGCCATAGCTCTGTCAGTGCCATTCTTGAAAAAGCAGTTTCTCTCAGAACTCTCTAAGCCCCACCTACCTTTTTTTAAATATTAACTTTATGTCAGTCCCCGGTTGTGCCGTAGGTGAGGCTGGGTGGCCGGACGGGTCTAGGTCGAAGTGGGAATGGTAGTAGAGGCTGGGCGTCATCTCAGAATTTGCCTGGGTCAGTTACTTCATCTCCTCTCTCTGGCAGCCATCCTACTATTAGACGCATATGAGTGGATGGGGCAGCTGCCCGAATCTCCCTCCTCACGTCTAGTCCTAGGGTTCTGGCAATCCTCCTGGCTTATGCCCCTCTGCTCTTTATTGCTTCCTTTCATTTTGGCTCGTTCTGGCGCCCACGCCTTAAAGCAGCCTAGCCATGGAATTATAATCAGTTGGTTTGGGTCCCACTGTGAACTTCCCCCACCCTTCATTTTCCCAGTCAGGGCCTCGTTGGGCGGCCCAGCTGTCACTCTTTCCCCGGCCTCCCCCCTTAGTTGCTGGGCAGCTGCGGAAAGGGTGGCAGGGGAGAATCCCGGGCCCTTCGGGGAATCCCTGCAGGGATTCCTTTGTTGATTGGTGTTGGCACGTTGTCCCACTGTGAACTTCCCCCACCCTTCGTTTTCCCAGTCAGGGCCTCTTCAGGTGGCCCAGCTGGTGCTCTTTCCCTGGCCTCACCCCTTTGTTGCTGGGTAGCCGCAGAAAGGGTGGCAGGGGAGAATCCCGGGCCCTTCGGGGAATCCCTGCAGGGATTCCTTTGTTGATTGGCATCAGAACGTCGGCGTGCCAGGGACCCATTCCTGGCTGAGGTCTTGGAAGTTCCACTGCACGCTCTCCGGCTGGTGGTCTCACCCCCGGTTTGACTCTTGCCCCTGGACAGGCTGGAGGGTTTCCCCTAAGGAGTCAGGATGGACCCAGCTGTGGCCTCCTGACATTTATTAATAAGTATGATTAAGTACAAATACATATAGAATCATACATATAAACTGTATTGAAAAGTTACAGAGGTAAGTTACAAGCGAATATAAACAACAAAAGCTTAACAAAGTTGAATAAGTATAAATTCATATAGAACTATATTTAACAATCAACTGTATTAAAAAGTTGTTACAGAGAGAGGTTACTAACATAAACAAACAGCAAAGGTCTAACCAAATTGTACTAATCAATATATAGCGTTTATAGCTTCTAATATAGATTCAAATTTCTTTTGTGATACGAAGTATTCTAAAACTGGGAACCACACTTTAACAGATTTTGAGGAATAAGGTTCCATTTCACTTTGTGTCAAGGAGTCTGGTAACTTATCCATTATACAATATTCCTTAATTTTTAATAACCAGTCAGAGATAGTAGGACGTTTATAATTTCCCCAAAACCTATTGATAACTGCACGAGCTCCTGAGCAAAATATTTCTATCAAATCTGAATTAGGTGGGTTTGCATCTGGCCAGCAATTCAATAAAAGAAATTCCATTTTCATTGGTATTTTAAAGTGAGTTATTTCATATATATGTTTAGTAACCACTTTCCAAAAGTCTTGTACTACATTACAATCCCACCTGCAGTGTTTATATGAGACTGTTTCTTGACATCTTCTCCAGCATAATGGAGAGGTATCCTTTATAATATGGCTCATGTTTTGAGGAGTTAAGTACCACTTTGCTATTACTTTTAAAAACTGGGTACAAGTAGATAGGCTTTTTGCTCTGAATATATGGGAGTTCTAAACTTTTTTCCATTGATCTGAAGAAAGTGGGTTATTATACAATCGTTCTGCCAGTTAGTGGTATAAGATGGTAGATTATCATCAATGAGTGATAATAAAATTTTGTACAACAAAGAGATGTAACCTTTATAGGTTGCATGAGTATTTTTAATTAGTGTTTCAAATGGTGTGAGATTTTTCTGTAATCGAGCCTGCAGATCTTTATTATTTAGACAGTGACTAATCTGTAAATACTGATGCTATGATATCACTTTTTAACCTTTCGTTTCCAAAGTGAATCTGTCTAAAATATGACCATCTGATCTGATGTCTATTAATCTATTACTACAGTCCAAGCTGCAAAGGATGTGTCCAAGTTAGCTGGAGAAAACCAATTTTGTTTGATAAAGGTTGATAAAGGGCATATTGTAGGGGCTAGTTTATTTCTATATTTTCCCAAAATCTTTAGAGTACAGGATAGAAAGGGACTGATACGTAAAGAATGTGGCCTGTCTTTTGCCTTATTCCATATTAGTTCTTGTAAAGTTTGAGCATCAGAAAAAGCCTGTTCTATAACAGTCCAATCTAGTGTATCATCAGAGTATAGCATTTTGATTAAGTTAGTAAAGTGGGTTGCCTTGTAATATAACAGTAAATCCAGAAAGCCACTGCCACCTTCCTTGACGTGTTTCCGTAGGGTGTAGAAGCTAATTCTACATTTTTTGAACTCCTATAAGAATTTTAGTAGGGTATTCTGCCATATTTTAATATCCTGTAGAGGAATGGTTATTGGTAGAGTACGAAACAAGAAAATAAATTTTGGTAGAATTAAAGATTTGATTAAATCACAATGTTCTATCCATGAGAAGGGAAGGTTTTTTTCAATTTTTCCATTTTAGATTTAGTTTTTTTGTAAAGTACACCAAAATTGTGTTGGAATAGATTGTCTAATTACTGGGACCTTGTATCGCTGTTACTGTTATCTCTGAGTGTAATTGTTCTCGCTGTTATTGTAATCTTTGAATGTTATTGTTCCCAAGTTTATAGGATGCCTCAGCTATTGGTTTTGATTTTGCTTAATCCTATTTGGTCATTTGGCAGCTGTGCTTTTGTAAATTTTGTGAGTTTATTTGTACTGACTTTGTATTTGATTACAGTGTTGTACTATTTTCAATAGAGTTATTATTTGTGTATTCTTATTGGTGGAACTTTTATATTCTTTTATATATTTTATTAATTTTCAAAAAGGAAACAAATTGGTAAGTACAGTTTTACAAAACATGATTCAGCAAGCTGCCGTGAAAACATAACTAACAAGCATAACAACATTGTCCTGTTTATGAGTAACAAACTCTCAGGTTATGATCTTAGGAGCACCTTAAAAAAACATTGACTAATGTCAAACTTCATAGGCGAATAGAAGTCAAAATAAACCTCCAAGTTAAACTATGGGTGGCTTAATAGCTATTAACTGTTTTTAATCTTGTGGCATGTCAACATCTATTTTCTCCAAGAATAAAGACCATTTTTCCAAAGGACTATACAGCTCTCTCTCATTGCGGCTAACATCATAAAAAATAACACATTTCTCCAATAGAAAATAATCCCATACAATAGCATACCAAGAGTTAACTGTAGATGGTCTGGCATCTTTCCAGGAATGCGCAATTGTGGCTTTAGCTGCCGTCAGTAGAATATTAATCAGCTCTCTTATCATTACAGGTGGTTTGTCTTCAGGCCAGAGACCCAGTAGGAGCAGCGTTGGACTAAAAGGTAAGTGAATGCCCATTATTTCATATATACATGTTAGAATAACATTCCAAAACAGTTGCATGTGGTCACATAACTACCAGTTGTGGAAGAAGGCAGCTCTATGGCCACATCATTTCCAGCAAAAAGGTGATGCCTGCGGAAACATGTGAGAAAGCTTGGTTGGGGTCAGGTACCACCTGAACAAGACTGAACAAGACTTCTATGAGCCTTGGCATCTAGTCATGCCAGCCACATGACCATGGAAACATCTTCAGACAGCGCTGGCTCTTCAGCTTTGAAATGGAGATGAGCACCACAACCCTAGAGTTGGATTCGACTGGCTTTCGAGCAAGGGAACCTTTACCTTTACCTTACAAATGACTAAAGATTTAGATAGTTTAGTCTGAGATTCCCAAATTCTTTTCCATTGTTCTTCAGAGAGAATTTGCTGAAGGTCTTTATGCCAGGCTCATTGATAGCTAAGTAACTTGTTTGAGTCCATTGCTATCATGATTTTGTAAACCATCACAATGAGGCCGTGATGCTTGTTGTTAGTTGCTAGGAGTTTTTTGAATGCCAGAAGCAGTGTTTTAAGATTGTTAGCAAATTTAGGTGAACCAATTAGATGCTGAAGTTAGAGATATTCGTACCAGGGGAGGCTGACTAGTGTCCAGATCTAGTTTAGAAGCCAACTTCCCTTTGTGTGAACTGTTATATTCTTACTATATAGGATTTGGGAGCCTTTGAGGTGCAGCCCATTTTCGGAGTTTAATGTTTTTGGTTACAGCAGCTCTCTCACTCCGTTGTCCTTTGTTGTTTTTGTAACCTCCAGGTAGTGGCTGGAGATCTCCCACAATTACAACTGATCTCCAGGCAACAGAGTTCAGTTCACCTGGAGAAAATGATTGCTTTGGAAAGTAGACTCTATGGCATTATACCCTATTGAAGTCCCTCTCTACCCCAAACCTTGCATTCCTTAGGTTCCACCCCAAAATCTCCAGGTATTTCCCAACTCAGAGCTGGCAACTCTACCTCCAAGTCAGGTGCAGATGACACCCAATCACAGCACATTTCCAGGAAAAAGCTCTGGAAAATCACATCATTGTTCCTGGTCTTTCCCCCTCCCATCACTTGTTAGCCTGATTGCATGTAATAATGAATAATAATGAGGAGAATATGATTGATTATCAATAGGCAATCGGCTGCGAGAGCGAACACCTGTGTATACAGAGGTCAGCCCCGCCAGGAGGTGTTGGTAACAGACCAGGAGACTTTATAAGGTTGAAAAATAAAGTCTTTTACTGAAGTTCTTCTCAAGCAAACAATACACAGGCTCACACACAATTACTCAAGTCTAGGAGATACAGATAGAGGCAAAGCACATTTGCATTAGCAGGTAAATCGTTGGTGGGCTATACCTACCGGTCCCGTTGTGTAGAACATTCCTCAGGAAAAATGGAGGGGAAGGAAACTAAGAAAATTGGGGACCACGCAGCCTGGCCAGCAGGTAACACGTGGGAACTCGGCCTGCAGACCAGAGTTTAAAGATGGAGGCAGGGGTTGGGGATAGCAAGCTGGACATAAGAGGGTCAAAGGTTCAATAGGGGTCAAAGAGCAGAGAGAGAGCCGGTGGTCAGGCATCTCCTTATAAGCAGGAGGGTGGGGGCTGGTCCCAGCCTCTGGTTCCATCTCCTGGTAAGTCCGTCCCTAAAAATACCCTATTGGCTGGAAGGTCTAGGGGAGGTGTACCTGAGGGGTGGTCTGTACTGAGAGCTAGAAACTTACTCATGTCTGACACCTGGTAGCAGCTAGGATGAGTCACCAGGCCGATTCCATTGTCTTCTTGATGGTATTAGCCAGGCTGCTGATGGCCATCAATTCGTTACCAGGCAACGATAAATAGACTCTGCCAGGGCTACGTGAGGTCTTGCAGGTGATGGGGGAGGGAAAGAGGCTGCCTGCCTGATTTAGAAGGAACTCTTAATGGCAGTTTTGGAGTTCCTAGTCCTTGTCTTTTATTAAGGCATGTTGCTGTGTTTAGTGCATACTGGATCTGTTCCATTTTCCTTCATGAGGAACAGGCTGGTAACCTATGCTGGGCACTGGAGCTGCTGGGGAGGTCAGGAGAACTCTCTTGCCTGGGTGCAGTCTCTTCTGGCATCTTGGTGGGGTTACCATGTGGTTCAGTCCCTTAGGTATACACTGGCACAGTTTATTATTTTATTACAGTCCATAAAGAGGCTCAAAAGCCTTGCAGGGCAACACACTGAAGACACACTCCCATGGGAAGCTGTCTGCTTCCACTCTGACCTTGAAGACGATAAGGTATCAGGTAGGCTAAGGAACTAGTTAGTAACACCTGCAAGGGAAACCAGGCCTGTTAATATACATATTAACCCCTTGAGGGGAGGCAAGATGATGCTTTGCCTCACACCACCCTACTTGTATGACTCACCTAGGCCTGGTTGCCACCCTATGAAAGCCAGTGTGGTGTAGCAGTTAGAACTTCAGAGTAGGGTCTGGGAGATCTGGGTTCAAATCACCAGTATGCTCATAGAAGTTCACTAGGTGATGTTTGGCCAATCACATACCTTCATCCAAATCTACCTCCCAGGGTTGTTGTGAAGATAAAAAGGAGGAGAGGAGAATAATGTAAGTTGCTTTGGTTCACACTGTGGAGAAAGGCAAGGTACAAATGAAGTTAATAAATAATAAATATAGCTGACAATGGGAAGCAGATAAAAGGTAGGATGGTGAATGGCTGAGAAGCCGAGAATGAGGCAGGGAAAGGGTAGAGGATAAGTGGGTTGCAATTTGGAGGGAAAGATATATCCTGTTGTCAAATTATCTGCAGTCTAAAATACTGCTAGATAGAAACACAAGGATCAGTTGGAAGGAGTACATTTTGCAAGGAGGTTGGTGGTGTAAAAAGTAGCCAGGCACTTATACAATAAAAAAATGGAAATAAAGATAATGAAGAGAAGCCAAAATAACCAGAATCTTTACCTGCTCAATTTTCACTCCTGTAATTGGTACTCCTTAAATTATCAATGGTTTCACAAATTACATGGGTAAATTATGCAAATTTACATGGGTAAATTACAGCAAAGGAAAGGCTGTAAAATGTCTGCTTCATAAAGCTTTTTTTTTGTCCATGGTTACAAAGGGGGGAAGGAATCTCTCCTCCCTGTCCTGAGTTGTATGCAGTTGCACTGATGCTGGGATGTTTGTAATTTGCTTGTGCAGAATTATACAAAAAATACCCACTCCCCAGCCCTCAGAATTTCACAGCCTGGAATTCATTTTCCATTCCATTTTTCACAGTATGTTTCTTAACTGCTGCTAAGGACATTTATCTGAATATTGTTGACAACTTTGGATAAGAACAGGCAATGTCTGTGATCTGCTGATGCAAACTCATGGGGCAATTTGGTGACATTGTTGCTGATTTTGGCTGGCAAACTGTCTCCTCTGATCAACAAGCCCTTCTGCCAATACCTGGCAAAGGTAGTAGCTGTTATCTGGGAGGCTTCCAGTTCAAACCTCACCTCTGCTCTGTCATGAAATTACAAGGTCGCCCTTTCGAGGCTACTCTCTCTCTCTCAGCTTCAGGTCTACATCTGCAACAAAGGCGTAGTAATAGTGGACTACCTTGCAGGAAAGTTGTAAGAATTACCATAAGGTTTATCACTGAAAGTGATAGATAAGTATTAGGTAATACTATTAACTGCAAATAGGGGATGAGGTTGACAAGTAGGGTTGCCAGCTCCAGGTTGGGAAATACCTGGCAATTTTGAGGGTGGAACCTGAGAAGGGTGGGGTTTAGGAGGGGAGGGACTTCAGTGGGGTATAATGCCATAGAGTCCACCTTCCAAAGTGGCCATTTTCTTCAGGTTAATTGAACTTTGTCACCTGGAGATCAGTGAAATAGCAGGAGGTCACCACCCACCACCTGGAGGTTGTCAATCCTAACAAGTAATATCCATTTATTTGCTTTTAAACCAATCTTGCTCAATATTGAAGGCCCAGTTCACATTCTTATTATGTTTGACTAGCAGCCAAGCCCATTGTAAAAGCAATACAATGGGCTCTAGACTGGGCCACGGGTGGCTGTCTGTCTGGGGAGGCTGCCCACTGGCCGGTTCCCTCCTCCCTCCCTCCCACCACAGGGCAGGGGGTGCAGCTAGCCTGGGGTGTGGGGAGATGGGAAGGATGATGGTGGAGCCCACCATGGTGGGCTGGGCTCGTTTATCCCTGGACAAGGCGGGAGGCACCTGGGGAAGCTGCACAGGTTCCCCCCACCCGCAGCAGGCCTGTGGAGTTGCCGCCTCCAGCCGGGCTTTGCCTCTTCCAAGCAAGCCGCGGCAAACAGGTGAATGGCGTCACCTGACATGTCATCCAGCGCTCCTCTGTCCTTGACAACACCACCACCTCTGGCCGGAACTTCTGGGATGCGTGTTGCTGACTGCCGGGCTTCTGGCACTCCATCGAGGCCTGCTTGGGCTGGGCCAGCCTGCGTGCTCAGAATATTTATCTCTCTGGACTGAGCGGGGTCACCTCCCACCTGCCACCTTGGGGAGACCCTGCCAAGGCTAGGCATGGGGAAACAAGGCTGCTGTTGCTGCCAATGCATCAAGGCAAACATGAGGCTCTTTGGGGAGGGGAGGCAACTGTCTTCTGAGGGAATTTGTGGCCAATACCGCTTCTGTGGGCGGGACTCAGGCAACTCAGCTAGTGGATAGGGAGATGTTCTGAGTGATACAACAGGGAGCCAACTGATTTGGGAGCATGTGGAATGTTCTGAAGAGTGCCAGTCCAAAACACAATTATTATATAGAGAGATAGAATGGAAGGCAGTATTGTGTAGTGGTTAAAGTGTTCCTAGAATCTGGGAAATCCAGGTTCAGATTCCCCCTATGGTAAACCAAAAAGGGTGAGAATATACACACACACACAAAGCAAAAAAGTAGTATGCTGAAATATGTAAATGAACCAATTCAGTTATGTGCACAAAGCATAACAACGTTAACTTAATATGTTCACAAATCTAAACCAGGAAATAAATGTGTACATACAAGAAGATAACACACAGGGTCGAGTAAAATAAAACAAAATGTCAAATGTTTTTTGGCACAAAGCCTTCATCAGTGGCTTATAACCATAATTAGCACAGTCATATCTAACTTATACCATGACGAAGATAAGAAACCACAAGAACTGAATTAAACACCTGCAAAAAAAAAGAAAGAAAAAGAAAGAAAGAAACATTAGCATCATATTTTCCCCCAAAAACATCTTTTTAAAAATAAATCATATCCCTGCTGTGTTATGGAATCTTGCTGGATCACCTTGAGCTAGTCACATAGTCTCAGTTTAACCTACCTCGCAGGGTTGTTGTGGTGATAAGAAAGGAAGAGAATTATGTAACCCACTTTCAGTCCCTAATGGGAAGAAAGATGAGGTATAAATGAAGCAAATAAATAAGGTACTCCTTGCACTAATGCTGCTGGTGGTGGAAAGTGCTATTAAGTTGAAGCTGACTTATGGAGACCCTGTAAGTTTTTCATGGCAAGAGGCGTTCAGAGGTGGTTTGCCATTGCCTGTCCCTGCACAGCAACCCTTGGTGATCTCCCTTCCAACTGCTAATCAAGACCAACCTGCTTAGCTTCCAAGATCTGACTAGTGTGGTGCAGTGGTTAAGAGTGTTGGACTAGGTTCCGGGAGACCCAGGTTCAAATTCCCACTTGTGCCATGGAAGCTTGCTAGGTGACCTTGGGCCAGTCACACGTTCTCTGTCTATAAAAACATCAGATCTCCAGTATGTTATATAGTCTTACTGGATGACCTTGGGCAAGTCACACTCTCAGCCTCACCTACCTCACAGGGTTGAGGTAGGTTGAAAACTAAATGGAAGAGAGGAGAATGATATAAGCCACTTTGGATCCCCACTGGGGAGAAGAGGCAGGATATAAACAAATAAAATAAATAAGTAGACTAGATCGTACCAGCCTGGATCATCCAGGTCTGGGTACATTGTTGCTAGGTCAGTGTATTTGGTGATATGATCATAATAACCCCTTCCCCCAGAATTATTAGCTTTTATTTTCAGCCAAATAACTCATTTTTATGATTAATAGAATATATTGTCCTCCTTTACCTAGATTGTTATTAATATCTTACAGTAAAATAGCCTCAAGAAGCTATTTTAGTCTAAGAGTCTGACTTGCAGAATATTGTTGCCCACAGGACCTTGAGTTTGAAACCTAACATACAAGAAATATTCTCATGAAAGGATATTGAGCACCCCAAGGTATCGTATAACTGCAAAAATGAACTCGAACAGATACATTATTGAACAGCACATGTCATCTTTAAATAAGACACACATTCTTGTTTCATATTTCAGTCCTATGTTTTATTAGGAGGCTACTAATCTGTTATACGGGTAAATGTCCACTTTTATGGATTACAACACTGACATTTATACAAGGCTTCATTACTGCCATGCAGACATCTCATAAATAAATCCCACAATTTTCACAAGGATGAGCACAAAGTTTGAACACATTGTTTAAAAAGAGATAATAAAATGACTTGCGGCTATGTCTCTTATAGCTTTCTGTTCTTGTGTTTTACATTTATTAGACTTGTCCTCCAAATCATATTATTTCTGTGACTTTCAACAGCATTCAAATAATGCCCATTTGGTAGATATTGCAACAAAGTAACTCTGATGCACTATACTCTGATGATAAGAGAAGAAAACATAAGAGAAGCCAATGTTGGATCAGGCCAATGGCCCATCTAGTCCAACACTCTGTCATATAGTGGCCAAAAATACCAGGTGCCATCAGGAGGTCCACCAGTGGGGCGAGGACACTCAGTGCCGGCCCCAGGTGTCTGGGCGCCCTAGGCAGGATAGCCTGGGGCGCCCACCCCACCGGGGATGCCAACCTCCCGGTGGGGCCTGGAGATGGTGGAGCTCTGCTTTCCTGGGCTCACACCTGTGAGGCGCCCAGGAAAGCCAGGGAAGGGGTGGGGGTTCTAACCCCTTCCCTCCCAGTGCCAGCAGTGCCGGCTTTTCTGGGCGCCTCACAGCTGCAAGGCGCCCAGGAAAGCCAGGGAAGGGGCGGGGTTAGAACGCCTGGTTAAAATGCTTGGGGCTCTTTAGCTTGGAGAAACGACGGCTGAGAGGTGACATGATCGAGGTTTATAAGATTATGAATGGGATTGAGCAGGTTGAGAAAGAAGTACTTTTCTCCCTTTCTCACAATACAAGAACTTGTGGGCACTCTATGAAATTGCTGAGCAGTCGGGTTAGAACAGATAAAAGGAAATACTTCTTCACCCAAAGAGTGATTAACATATGGAATTCACTGCCACAGGAGGTCGTGGCAGCTGCAAGCATGGACAGTTTCAAGAGGAAATTAGATAAACATATGGAGCAGAAGTCCACCAGTGGCTATTAGCCACAGGGTATAGATGGGAACTCTCAGTCTGGGGCAGGTGATGCACTCTATTCTTGGTGCTGGAGGGGGCAGCAGTGGGAGGGCTTCTGGTGCCCTGGCCCCACTGCTGGACCTCCTGATGGCACCTGATATATTTTGGCCGCTGTGTGACAGAGTGTTGGACTAGATGGGCCATTGGCCTGATTCAACATTGGCTTCTCTTATGTTCTTTCTTATGCCCACCCCTTCCCTCCCAGTGCTGGCAGCGCCTGCTTTTCTGGGCGCCTCACAGCTGCGAGGTGCCCAGGAAAGCTAGGGAAGGAGTGGGATTGGAAGGCCCACCCCTTCCCTCCCAGCACCGGCAGCGCCGTCTTTTCTGGGCACCTCCCAGTGCCGGTAGGTGGCAGCGCCCGCTTTTCTGGGTGCCTCGCACCTACGAGGCGCCCAGGAAAACCAATGCTGCTGGCGCTGGGCAGGAGGGGGGGCTTTTCATGGGGGGGGGGGGCATTTTGGCGCCCCTGCAGGGCCGGCGCCCTAGGCGAGCTGGCCCTGAGGACACTAGAAGCTCTCCCACTGTTGCCCCCCTCCAAGCACCAAGAATACAGTGCATCATTTGCCCCAGACTGAGAGTTCCTATCTATACCTTGTGGCTAACAGCCACTGAGGGACTTCTGCTCCATATGCTGATCTAATACCCTCTTGAAGCTGTCCATGTTTGTAGCCGCCACCACCTCCTGTGGCAGTGAATTCCATGTGTTTTCACTCTTTGGGTGAAGAAGTACTTCCTTTTATCCATTCTAACCTGACTGCTTAGCAATTTCATCGAGTGCCCACGAGTTCTTGTATTGTGAGAAAGGGAGAAAAGTACTTCTTTCTCAACCTGCTCAATCCCATTCATAAACTTATAAACCTCTATCATGTCAACCCTCAGCCATCGTTTCTCCAAGCTAAAGAGCCCCAAGTATTTTAACCTTTCTTCATAGGGAAAGTGTTCCAACCCTTTTATCATTCTAGTTGCCCTTTTCTGCACTTTTTTTCCAATGCTATAATATCTTTTTTGAGGTGTGGTGACCAGAACTGTACACAGTATTCCAAATGATGTTGCACCATTGATTTATACAGAGGCATTATGATACTGGCTGATTTGTTTTCTTCCTAATAATCCCCAGCATAGTGTTGGCCTTTTTTATTGCAGTTGCACACTGTCTCGACATTTTCAGCGAGTTATCTACTATGACTCCAAGATCTCTCTCTTGGTCAGTCTTCGCCAGTTCGGACCCCATCAATGTGTATTTATATTTAGGATTTTTTGCTCCAGTGTGCATCACTTTGCACTTGGCCACGTTGAACCCCATCTGCCACTTTGATGCCCACTCGCCCATTCTCGACAGATCCCTTTGGAGTGCCTCACAATCCTCCCTGGTTCTCACCACCCTGAACAACTTCATGTCATCTGCAAATTTAGCCACTTCACTGCTTAGTCCCAACTCCAAATCATTAATAAACAAGTCAAAAAGCATCAGACCGAGTACTAGTCCCTGTGGTACCCCACTGCTTACTACCCTCCACTGAGAAAATTGCCCATTTATACTCACTCTCTGTTTCCTATTAATTAGCCAGTTTTTGATCCACAAGAGGACTTGTCCTTTTATCCCATGACTATTGAGCTTACTTAGGAGCCTTTGATGAGAAACTTTATCAAAAGCTTTCTGGAAGTCAAGGTAAACAACATCTATTGGGTCCCCCTTGTCTACATGTTTGTTCACTTCCTCAAAGAACACTAACAGATTAGTGAGACAAGATCTTCCCTTACAGAACCCATGCTGAGTCTGCCTCAATAGTTTTTGTTCATCAATGTGTCTACTAATTCTTTCTTTAATAACAGTTTCCACCAACTTACCCGGTATCGATGTCAGGCTGTAATTTCACGGTATCCTGGTATCAATGTCAGCCTGTAATTTCATGGATCTCCTCTGGAACCCTTTTTAAAGATGGGAGTGACATTCGCTACCCTCCAGTCCTCAGGACTGGAGGCAAATTTTAATGAAAGATTACATATTTTTGTAAGGAGATCCACAAGTTCACATTTGAGTTCTTTCATAACTCTTGGATGTATGCCATCCGGGCCTGGTGATTTATCAGTTTTTAAGTTGTCTATCAATCATAGGACCTCCTCTCGTGACCTCAATCTGACTCAGGTCTTTCAACACCCTTCCCAAAATCAGTGGTTCTGGAATGGGCAAGCACTTCTCAGCTTCCACAGTGAAGACAGAGGCAAAAAATGCATTCAGCTTCTCAGCCATTTCCCTATCATCCTTCAGTATTCCTTTTACCCCTTGGTCATTCAAGGGCCCCACTGCCTCCCTGGCTGGTTTCCTGCTTCTAATGTATTTGAAGAAAGTTTTATTGTTGGTCTTTATGTCTTTTGCTATATGTTCCTCATATTCCCTTTTTGGCTGCCTGATCACAGACTTGCGTTTTATTTGCTGCAGCCTGTGTTCCCTTTTATCAACCTCACTGAAACTAGCTTTCCACCACTTAAAGGAATCCTTACCTTTTACAACTTCCATTACTTTGTTTGTTAACCATGTAGGCTTTTTTCTATACCTATTTGTGCCTTTCCTACCCTGCGGTATATATTTTTTCTGAGCTTCTAGGATTATAGTTTTAAATAGTCTCCAAGCTTCCCCAATGTTTCTGACCCTTTCTACTTTTCCTTTCAGTTTCCTCCTGACATGTTTTAACTTTTAAAGTTAAAAGTGGTTGTGTCAGTCTTTTTGGGCAACTCTTTATTTATACAAATGTTAAACTCAATAACATTATGGTTCCCAAGCAGTGCAATCACTTTTACATCTTTCACCAGGTCTTGGGCATTACTTAGGACCAAATCCAGGATCGCCTCTCCCCTGGTAGGTTCTATGACCATGTGCACCATAGCACAGTCATTGAGAGTGTCTAGAAACTCAATCCCTAAAACCTTTCAAACAGGTTTTTAAAATACCTTTCAAAGATATTTAAATATTCGTATTTCTCATTGCTGACCCACTAACCTAGATTATATATTTGAAGTTTACATATACACACACTTAATTATAACACCATCATTCTCTGGTAGGAAAAAGGGGCAGAGTTCTGCAATACCAAATATTTCCATTTTCTAAATGTGATACAGAACTAATAACGTATTCCTGAATAGACCAAACTTTATTAGAGCTCAAAAAGTAGTTAAAGAAATCAGTGTGGTAAAGCAGTTAGGATAGCCCTTTTCAGGCTTTATGTTTTTAGCACACAATCTTCTTTGTATATAGCAATGTGATATAAACAGTCAGCTCCAGCCAGCTCCCTAGGGACCGTGAATTCAAAGAAATATCCTTAGAGGTACAGGGGAAGTCAAGCACAGACCCTAGTCCAGGGGTGTCAAACTTTTTTTCAAAAACAACTTTTTTAAAATAAATCATATCCCCACTGTGTTATGGAATCTTGCTGGATCACCTTGAGCTAGTCACAGGGCTCAGAACTGCCCCCCAAGCAACTTTCTTCTCCTGCTTCCTTTTTCAGGGCTGCTGCAGCAGCCACACCCTAGCTTGCTTTTTCCCCAGCTCCCTCAGTGGCTCTTTGCTTCCTGCTTCCTGTCTTTTACCCCCCTCCCCCCTCCCTCCCTCCCTCTCTCTCTCTCACACACACAGAGATAGAGAGAGCTTCCTGGCTGCTTTGTGCTAGAGAGATAAAAAACCAAGCCCCCCCCCCATACTTCTGCTTCCTTCTCTGGAGCTGCTCCTCCTTTTCTGGGAGGGAGGAAAGAGAGAAAGAAAAACCAAAATTAGTGCCCCATGACAACTTTAAAACCAACGTTTTACTCCAAGTATAAGCTTTTTGTGTGCAAGCACACTTCTTGGGTGTGTGGGAAGGAGGGAGGATTCTTCTGACAAGCAGAATGTTTGTTGTTGTTGTTCAGTCACACAGTCGAGTCCTACTCTTTGCAACCCCATAGACCACTTCATGCCAGGCCCTTCTGTCTTCCGCCATCCTACAGAGTTTGCTCAATTTCATGTTTGTTCCATCGATAACACTGTCTAACCATCTCATCTTTTACTGTCCCCTTCTTCTTTGACTTTCAATCTTCCCCAGCATCAGGGTCTTCTCCACTGAGTGCTCCCTTCTCATTTAGTGGCCAATGTATTTGAGCTTCAGCTTCAGTATCTGGCCTTCCAGGGTACAGGCAATGTTGGTTTCTTTTAGGATTGACTGATTTGAACTCCTTGCAGTCCAAGGGACTCTCAAAAGTTTTCTCCAGCACCATAATTCAAAAGCATCTGTTCTTTGGCACTCGGCCTTCCTTATGGTCCAGCTCTCGCAGCCATATATTATTATTGGGAATACCATCACTTTGACCATATGGACTTTTGTTGGCAGGGTGATGTGTCTACTTTTTATTATGCTGTCTAGGTTTCCCATAGCTTTCCTCCCAAGGAGCAGGCATCTTTTAATTTCATGGCTGCAGTCACCGTCTGCAATGATCTTCCAGGAACGTGAAGTCTGTCACTGCTTCCATGACTTCCCCTTCTATTTGCCAAGAAGTGATGGTTCTGGATGCCATGATCTTAGTTTTTTTGATGCTGAGTCTCAAGCCAACTTTTGCACTCTCCTCTTTCACTCTGAGCAAGAGACTCTTTAGGTCCTTTTCACTTTCTGCCATTAGAATGGCATCGTCTGCATATCTGAGGTTGTTGATATGCAATCCCTGGCAATCTTAATTCCGGCTTGTGATTCATCCAGGCTGGCATTTCGCATGATGTACTCTGAATATACATTAAATAAGCAGGGTCACAGTATACATCCTTGTCGTACTCCTTTTCCTATGTAAACCAATCAGTTGTTCCATATCCAGTTCTAACTGTCACTTCTTGACCCTTATACAGGTTTCTCAGGAGACTTACCAAATCACCTTTATAAAGTTTACATCTCTGGTACCTCATGTTACATTTTATAGCATGCATGGCCCTGCCCAACAAAGTGACATTTATGTCAGATCTGGCTCTTGTGAGAAATGAGTTGGACACCTCTGCCCTAGTCCATCCTGGGGGCAAAATTATATGGCATCCTCTGGGAACTTTTAAACGAAGGTCGCGAAGTAGCAAGCTGTCTGACAAGAAAAAGAATGATCTGAAACATAATTGCAGAAAATGATGTTATCTTTGGTTTTTTTATGCATGGAAGTTTTGTAAGGAGAAAACGTAAGGGTTTTAAAGTGGTACAGTGTATGCTCATGCTGATCAGTTAGTGAACCTAATGGCTGTTTCTAAGTGGAGGTTAAAAAGTTACCAAGACAAGCTTACAGGCTTAGAATAGGGTTTCTGTAAGATGGGACACTGACCTGGATAACCTAACCTATCCCAATCTCACCAGCTCTTAGAAGCTAAGCAGGGTCAGCTCTGGCTAGTATTTGGATAGGAGACCTCCAAGGAATTCCAGGATCATAACATGGAGGCAGGCAATGGCAAGCCACTTCTGAATGTCTCCTGCCTTGAAAATCCTATGTGGTCACCATAAATCAGCTGTGACTTGATGGTAAAACAACAACAAACAAGGTAGGACAACATGAGGAGATTGTAAACTTGGAAATACAGGGAGAAATCAGAACAAGGCTTGAAAAGTGTCAGCAGTTGATTGCCTAGAATCTTTGGGCACAACTAGATGAGATGCTGTCCCTGGGTTGGTGAGTGTTAAAATGGGCAATTAAAAATTTTAGAGCACGAAATGGACAATTTAAAAATGCTGCAAGGGAGCATGGTGGAACCAGGTGTTCCCCCCATGCCTTTTCAAGTGTTGAAACAGCTCTGTGTGTGTGTGTGGGAAGCTGTTTCAGCATTGAAAAGGTACAGGGGAGAAACAAGAGTGCCTGATCATGACTGGGCTCTTGTGGCATTTTTAAATGGCCTGTTTTAGGCTCTAAAATGGCCTTGGCATTCCTGGATCCAGCTGGGGGATATCTAGTTGTACCTTTTGTGGGAAGGTATATAAGGAGGCAGCAGAAACGAGGCTGGTAAGCAGTTGGAAGACAGTTGTAAGGGAGCTAAAAGGCAGAAGATCTACAGGAAGAGGAAATGAAGAGAACTACCAGTTATGGTCTTCGAATAATTGGATGAATATGGGGCTAAAGGCAAGTAGGCTTCCCCATCAAGAAAATGGCAGCATAAGATAGCCTAAAAAGGGTCTGGAAAATCGGTAGCAGAGCCAAAGTGTATGGGCAGAACGCCTCAGCAAAACTAGAGGGAAGACTGCAGGGCAGTTTTTTGAGTCACCAAGCATCATAAGGAAGCTGCAAGGCCAATCTGAATATCACTTTCCACCTCATCAGTAAGTGAGTGAAATATTGGCTGGGGTGGAGGAGTAGGGAAATCTGGCTATTTATTTAAGTGGGGATGGTGACTAGAGTCTCATCTTAGGCCGAGGACAGACTGGCAATTTGCCCCGGTAGCCAGTCGCGGCAAAAAATACCCGGATTAAACTACCGGGTTTTCCCGTCCACACAGCGGGGGCCGCTGACGGAAGAGATGGGACGGAAGCGCGCGGGAGCGTTCAGACTGCCGCGCCGGAGGTGTGCTATATTTGCCGTTTCCCCATTAATTCGGCTATGGGTGTATGGGTGTATGTGCGCATGAGCGCTCATGCACTTATGCGCATAAGCGCATTTTGCCGATTTTTTTTTTTGTCCTGCAATGCCGGCACCACATTGGGCAGTGGAGCGGAGCGCAGCCAATCACAGTGCTGCTGCCTCGTGCCCAACGCGGCTTCCGCCCGGCTTTTCGCCTGTGCGTTCAGACTCCCCGGAAGCGGAGAAACGCGCGACGAATGCAGGCTTTTGGATTTGCGACGGCTTTTATCAGGTGTTTTTTAAATCCGGCAGTGAAGCGCAACAGTACCGGTAGGCTACGGGTGGGGGACGCCAGGCAGATGTGCCTGTGTGAACATTCCATTTAATCCAATATTGAGTCGTTGTCAGCCCGGGTCCCTTCCCGGAGCAAATTGCCAGTCTGTCCTCGGCCTTAGTATCAGACTTTTACAGTGGGAGAGAGTTCTATAACATTTTTGTTTGGTAGTTTTTATCAAATAAATAAAGTTTTTTTTAAAAAAAATTCCAATGACCTGGTGAGGGTTATCACAAATACTATGGAGGACATTCTGCCCTTGGACCTTGCCTAAATCAAGGATATTAAAATATGTCCCTTGACCCAAGTCTAGGCTCCTGATATATTACTGGACGTCCTGTGATTATCCCTTAATCCCAGTATATCTAGAATGACAAATTCGGGTGAAAGTTGTCATTAGATGTCAGAGCTCTTGCTTAACAACATATCTGCTTTCCCCCAGTTGAGCTCCCAAGCATGGGATGCTGATGTAAGTGCCTCCAGCAATGACCAAGGAAAGGTTACTACCTGGAAGCCAATGATACAACATTTAAGATGGCTTGCTCTTTACTACTGGTTACCTTGTGGGTGCCTCCCCTTGCTCCCCTGTGGAGCAGTACAGAAGTTCATGATCACCAGATATTCAGAAAGTGATTTCCAACTATAAATGATTAGTTACTAAAAATAAAAGACTTGCAAATGTGTAGATAATGAGAGAGCTTTAAGAGTCTGTATACATGACTGTTGTGTACTTTTCCAGCTTCTAATGCAAAATCTAAAAGGGCATATGTCTCCAGAATTCCAAATGAATGCCCAGCTAACAAATCTCTGTACTGGGAACATGTGTTAACTACATTAAAAATGTAGGTTTATTTTTCAGTCAATATCTGTTGTGTGCAGCCAGCATGTAAATGTAGATCTACTGTGGCTGCAAGCTCACTCTAGCTTCTTAAGATTTTTTTTGAAAATGTAAAATTTTGCAAAGTTTGCAAAGGAACAATTGGGAAACTCAAATTGCCACACTCAGCATTTTAAAGTGCAATGCTAAATTACACCTTTGGGGATATTTCTTGGCATGACATGTTTCATTCAAGACGAAATAGGAGATACTGAAAACATCTCAGCGATGCTTGCTTAATGATACTCCCTCGAATGCTGAGGAGATGCATTTGTTCTGCTCAGAAATAATGAGCAAATAGTTACAGTTAACATGATTTCTCTATCAAACACATTTCTTCATTTTTAGTACAGCGTGGATCAGTAAAGTAGGTAAACAACCCTCTGGTAATATTAAAACCTCTCCGTTTCAGTGTCATAGTGAAGCAGCTGGGAATTGGCAGAACGTGTTGTTCACTTATTTTTCAGATCCGTTTTTAGATTTAAAGCAACTGCTGGTAGACTTCTGTGAAAGACAAGAAACCATATGTACTGGACAGTCACTGAAGTCATAGACAGTCAAGTATGCAGGCAGAATAGATATGCCAAGCTCCAGGTGGGGTCTGGTGATCTCCCAGAATTGCAACTGATCACCAGTCCACAGAGATCAGTTCCCTTGGAGAAAATGTCTACTTTGGAGGATGGACTGCATGGCATTATACCATGCTGAGGTCCCTCCCCTCCTCAAACCTTGCCCTCCCCAGGCTCTACCCCCCAAATTTCCAGGAATTTCCCAACCTGGAGATGGCAAACCTAAACTTCTTCTACAGTCAGACTTCCACTGGTATAGGAATACTATTTGTTTCAAACCTATTAGCATGTTTAGGCACAGCATTCTGTATACAGTCCAGCACATGGTACTATATAAATATTAAGCAGTAGTTGTAGTGTTAATGATATTAGCACCATTCCTGTGGTTGTTACTTTCTACTGTTCTCTGAAACATGTATGCCTTAGGCCTAGGGACTTTAAGGATTCTGGAAAGGAAGACCCAGCAAGACCATAATCTTTCTGTTGTCTCATGTATCCAGTCTCTGTTCATTCTGTACCAGCTGGCAAACAAAGAGAAATGATGTACTTTCCCTTCATTCCATCATTCAAATCTAGGGTTAAAAAAAGCATAGAAAATATAAATATGGATGCTGCTTTCCGTATAATTTTACCTGATTGTAAAGGGCTTCCTTGACCTGGAAAGAAAGTAATTTACCAAACAACAACAATAACAAACCAAATTTTCCCCTTGAGAACTATGATCCTAGTATTGTACCACATCTCAACTTAGCACTTGAAAAATAAAATAAAATAACCCACCCTTCATGAAAAATGTAGTCCTGTGATCTCATTGCGACTGATTCAAATTTCTAAATGACTGAACTCAATATGGTCCATGTCTCCTATGCTGCCAAGGAGAGCACAGTAAATGAAGGCGTTTATTTTGATTTTTCTCTAATTAAAGTAATAGTGGAGCTTATTTACCCTGCAGTCAGTCTCTTGTTACTCTTTTAACTGGCAAAAACAGGCTACTTACTCATTTGGCTGCCACAATGGCCTTTTCCCTTTTGGTCCTACAGTAAGCACTGATTTTCTGCATTTGATCAGTGTGAAAAAGCTGTCTGCCTGATGCCTACAAGAGTCACCTCCCCTTTTTGTCACAAGCGGTGTCAGGCATGTGAAGAAGGAACAGCTAGCTTGGCAGACAGTTGAAATGGAAGGAAGTAAACAGGGGAGGGCACAAACCCAAAGGACTACTTGTTTTTGTGCGCTGGGTTGTTGTGGTAATTATGTGAGTCCATGGGAGACCAAAAAGATAAAAGTGAATGTCTGCCAGAAAAAAAACATTAGGTCTTCTGGGCTAAGGGTAAAAAATGGCTTAAAGGGATGACATAAAGTTCTTCAAAGGCAGCTGAAACTTGGAATACTAAATAGTCAATGCTGGACAAATTTCTCTCAGAAGTAAAGAATCAAGGTGGGGGGAAAGCAACAACAAAGAATTAGGCTGTGAAGCAAGTGCCAAACCTGACGTATCATTTCCTTCACATTACTTCCCTCACAGTTTTCATGTTTTGCTGCTTTTATGGATTATGGATGTGCAGGCACTCATGAGTGAAATGAAGTTATTCCAGGAAAAAGAATACAAGTCTTCAGCATAAAACTTTTTCTCTGCATATGTAGACTATATTAATTACTGACAGCACAGTAAAGATTCAGCACGCTGTTCTTGATTTTTATTGACCCACTCTTTGTGTCAGACTCCCACAGCAATCAGAACCAACAACTCGCTTCTTTACAAAGGAAGTGTATTGATCAGTTTTGGCAGGACATCTGTGCTTCAGGTTCTGTGCTGAAACTGAAGGGAAAAGCGCCAGGTGGGGATGATATACTGGATTCAAAGCAGGTCAGGGGGTGGAAGGGAGCCAATGAAGGTGGCATGCAGGACCCGCCAGAATAGTAACGGACCCAGTGTAACCAGAGAAGGTCAGGCACATAAAGGACAGATAAGAGTCTAGGCATAGACAGCTGAAAAGTGAAAGTAACATTCCAAGGAATTCAGTCTCCTTCCCGCCAGCCTCCTCCACCCCCCTCCGCAATACATGGCAGCGAGCTGACACTTTGTGTACTTTAGTTTTCAGCTTTGCCTGGCCCATCAAATTGGTGCAGTCAAGACATTTAAGTCTCCATACAACTGTGCATGACTCTCAAAAATAACCAAATCTCGTGTTTGTAGTGGGATGTGTATATCTGGAATGCAACAAGATATTCCATCCTGACCAAATGTGTTCATTATATTTCCACATGTAGTTCATTCATGAACAGTTTTTATTTTCATAGAATGATAAAACTGGGAGATATCTTTAAGCGATCTGGATCGATTCTTTACAATAACAGGATTTCCTAGCTTTCCAGGCAGTCTTCCAGGCATAACATGGGATTCAACAACTCACCTCGGTAACTCAGTAACTCTAGATGTGGTCTCCTTGTATACAAACATTCCATAACAAGAAACACTATCAGTTATAAAAAACACATTGATGAAGAGACAAAATCGCCATCCACCTTCATTTTTTTTCTTGTGGCACTGGCTGAATTAACATTAGCCAAGAATTATTTTTCATTCAATGGAATTTTTGGGGCAGATTCAGGGTATTGCCATGGGATCCTCTATGGCTCTGGAAATCACTAATCTATATATGGGCAAATTTGAGGAGAAATTTGTATGTTCATAGAGGAATCCTTTTCAAAGATTTGTATCTATGTGGTATACTCAAGTTGCAAGAATTTCATAGGCAGCTTGATGTTCAGGATAAAAATATCAGATTTGAAATACATTTCAATGAACATCATATCAGTTTCCTGGATTTCATGATTAATAAAAAGGACATTAGAATATGGACAGATACATACAAAACACCAACAGATAGAATTTTATTTTTAAATTTTGATAGTTTTTATCCAGCTTATGTAAAAATAATTTACCATATAGTCAATTCTTGAGGGTAAGAAGGAATTGCACAAGTATCAAAGATTATCAAAGGGAGAGGAAATCCTAAAACAAAATCTTGACACCAGGGTCTACTTGGACCACATCTTACAAACAGCACATGATAATGCTACAGCTTGTTGAAGGGAAGATTCAGTACATAACAACAAAAGCAAGACACAAAATGAGAGAATTACAGTCAGTTTGACTTATAATCACATCAGTATACAATTAAAGATGAGCATATATAAAAAACTGGAATATGCTATACAATGTTCCACTCTGTGATAAAAAGCCAACTATCTCTTAAAAAAAAAAGTTTAAAATACAAATTGGTTCACAGCAACACCTTTGTTCCCATGAAGCTATAATGAACCATTCCAGGAGCAGGTTTGCCCAAAGGCCATTTTAGATGTGGATACTGCAAATGTTGTAATCTAATTCAAAATATGAAAAGTTTCTTTAATCCCTTTGATTAAAATATTTTAAACAACTATACAACATGTAATTCAGATATGGTTATATATGCCATCAGATGTTCATGTAATAAGATATATGGAGAGAAGACCTCTAGAAAATTAAAGACTTGAATAACTGAATTTAGGAGCAGCATAGTTCACAGAACAGTTGGTGCCCCTCTGGTATAGCATTTCATGCAAGAAGAACATGGATACACTGATTTAATTTTTGAGGGTCTATATAAATCATGCCACCACAACAAAACAGTCCTGTTAAAAAGGAGATGGAGTGGATTTTAATGTTGCAGACTTTGGACCCTCATGGGTTAAGTTCTGATCTGGGACTTCTGACCTTGCTCAGCTACTCTATATAAAAAAGAGACACTGCATCATTCTCCACTAGTAAAAGAATTTAATTACTATGGACTAGGTGAATTCTCTGGTTAGTATTTGCTTCATATTATTATGTATTTTTACTTACTTCATGTCTAATGTATAGTATATTCATCTTATTCTGCATTTTGACAAATATATACCCGGAAAATTTACAGTAACTAAATATAGATCTATTTATGAAATTAATTTTAATCCTGTCTTTTTAATTAATACTATTTTTAAAACTTTGTAATGATTTTTTATCATGGGGTCCTTTTATTATTTGTATTTAATAAAAAGAATGTTTTTACAGATCCCCCTGATGAAGCCTGCATGGCAAAACATGTAGGTGGATATGATACGATAATAAACCAGTCACCTTTCACCCGGCACCCCCCCCTTTTGTTCTGCTGGGAGAAAGGTGGGCATAAAAATACTTTAAACAAATAATAGCGTACAAAATGAACTCTGAAAGTTGATAATTGAAAAGTTGTTCTACTGAGTGCAGTTAAAGTGATTTCACATTCTATACACAGAAGCCCCCAAATCTTCATCTCGCTGTGGTAATTTAGTTAAAGTAAAAGTTTTGTTATCTGGCACTTGATTATCAAGAAAGCTCAGGTAACCAGCATTGCCCACAGGTCAGGCTCCTCCCCCTCCTCCCCAGTCACCATAGCCCTGTGTCTTTGGGCATGCTAGTGCCTCACTTCTGCCTCTCCAGCTGGCATGTTTGATGTGTCTGGCAGTTGCTGGGCTTCTGACAGCTAGACCTGTCAGCTGATGTCACCCTCAGGTTGCTTCTGTTGGTCTTGAGCAATTAGGAGCCAGCTTTGTTAGAGGGCTTCTGGGCAGCTGGGCTGTCTGTCTGTTACATAGGATAATTCTATGACTCAAGGGGAATGTCCTTCCGAGCAGGTGTGTTGCCATGGTGTTCCCAACAATGTGTGTTTGGGTCACTGTAGATATTTCTGGCAGAAGCAAGGGCAGAACTATAAATTCAAGTATCTTGCACTTTGATTAACTGGCAACCCCTGTTCTCCATGAACACCAAAAATTAAAGCTTTTATTGTAGAAACCTTGGGGGAGGGCATGATTTTTAAACATCTATTAAAATTATGTTAGCAGCAGTCAGATAGTAGCAATTAACAATATTAAACTAAACTGTTACTTATTTTTAATTGTTAATTGTTAATACCTTTTTACTTATTTAAGCCCACATTTTGTATAAAATACTTCATTAAAACCTTTTTCTCTTATTCTTCTAGTAACAAGAAATTGAAGTTAATTATTGGGACTTTGATTTCCTTGTTAGAGCAAAAGAAGATGAAAACGATGATGATGAAGAAGAGGAGGAGGAGGAGATTGGATTTATACCCAACCCTTCACTACTCAAAAGTCTCAGAGCAGTTTACAATCTCTTCCCCTTCCCCTTCCCCTTCCCCTTCCCACAACAGACACCCTGTGAAATAGGTTGAGCTGAGAGAGCTCTCTTGAGAACTGCCCTTGAGAGAACAGCTCTGAAAGATCTTATGACTGACCCGAGGTCACACCAGCAGTTGCATGTGGAGCAGTGGGGAATCAAACCCAGTTCTCCCAGATTAGAGTCCATGCTCCTAACGAGTACACCAGCTTGGCTCTCAAGACAGTAATTTTTTAATTTTTTTAATTATCTTGTGCTAGTCTGCTGACTCTTTTTCAGCAGAGGGGTTGTGGCTTACTAGCTGAGTATATGCTTTTCATGCAGACTAGGGATATGCACCGGTACTAAAATATGGATTTGGGATTCAGAATTGTGACCTTTCTAATCCAGAAATTAAATAAAAAATGGAATTTCTGAATATTTGAAATTACATTCAAGACAGTAGGAAAAAAGCCATTTCCACTTAGAACAAGGCATTTTTGGAAGGTTTCCTTCAGCCTCATGACTCTTTCTCAGTGTCGGTGCTACTGGAAAAATGCTAAACTGATGGATTAAGTGCAGAACATCAATGCAGCAGAGTGGTTGATTGGGGGGGGAACATAACAAGGGCTGAGTGTCTCCCTTCTCATCCCCCTACTTCTTCAATACAGGGTGCTGCAGTGGTTGCAGGTGGGTGTTCCTGTAGCCTCCCCCACATTCCCACCACCTCTGCCATACCCATATTTCATGCTGTTGCCACACTAGGACATTTTCCAGATTGCCCTTATGTTCCACTTTCATTCCCCTGTTACTGGTTTTTTCCTTGTGTCCCCCCCATCCTTTCCTGTACTTCCCCCCATTGCTGAATGAATTTGAAAGATAGCCTCTTGCTCAAATTGTGAACAGTTTTTTTCTGTCATGTGGATTGCTGCCCAAGCATGCCCAGAAATGTTTCAGCGTTATAGGGCACCTGCACTTCAACAAAGGTTCAGTCCCATTCAGAGGCCCAACACCTGCACCCAATCATTGCTTTCCTTAGCATTCCTTCATTCACACTCAAGAGCAGATTCTAGCATGTCCTTGGATGCCATTTTCAAATACATTTTGCAGTGTGCGCAGCTACCCTGACAAACCTGTAATTGAAGGAAATGAGTTGTTCTGAACTGTGTACTGCTGCGAGTCAGGGGAAGAAATTCAAAATTTGGGGGGGGGGAGCCAATGAGAGAGAACACTCAAATGTGGGAAAAGATGCAACCAAAAAGGGATGAGACACATATACCAGGTATGACTCTCTGGTGTGGTGCGGTGGGCAGAGAATGTACTCATAAAGGCCCCTTGAGCCTCTTGAGGCTGCTAAAGTGCTGTAATGCTTAAGCACGTGTGCAACCTCCCCCTCAAATGGGAAACCAATCCACAATGTGAATATGAACAGATGGAACACTGATGGGAAAAAGAAAAAGAAAACATGTAAGTGTGTATTGATTGCACAATAGCATGATCATCAGAACTGCCACACCAATGAAACCTTGGAAGGCGGTGCAGTCTGGAAGACACCAAGCATGCATTCTCCCCTAAAAGTAATAATTGCTAAATCAAATCACACAGGAAAAGAGAGAAATCTCTCTTTCTCTCTGTCCCTCTTACACACGTGTGTGTGTGCGCACACGCACATAAACTATCACAGACCCCTGTATCTCCCCAACTGTCTGGCAGATTTTCCTCGTCAAATCTTTAGTTCCCCTCAGTGACTGAGTTGCCCTACAGTAGTGCATATATCTTCGTTATTGATATAAACTTGAGACTGTCCCACCCTTTGTTTATATATTAGCTTAGGCCAGGGGTGTCAGACTCATTTGTTGTAAGGGCTGGATCTGACATAAATGAGACCTTGTTGGGCTGGGATATGTGTGTCATAAAATGTAATGCCAGATAGTAGAGATATAAACTTTATAAAGGACACAGACAAACACAATTAAAGATTTTTTAAACTTTAAATAAAACATGCTTAAAAAACTAGCACCTTGCAATATTTTGTCTATTGAACAGTCTTTAATAACTGACACCTCTGCTCTGAATTATTGCATCAAAATGTCTGTGCAGTAGCAATCTTGAGTATGCTGTTCAGGTGTGTATCTGTAAGCTGCAAACCTACTTTTGATTTATTGTCATTTATTACAAAAATGTCATGCTAAGTGTTCCTAGCCTAGGACCCAGGGGAAAACATGAAATGGCTGGGCATTGCAACTTTTTGTACATAAGTTGCTTAATGTGCTGGTCAAGAACATGAGAGGGCATCTTAACACAGACTGCGGGCCATGTTTTTGTCTACAAAACTATAGTCTTCCCCAGGGAAATAACTACAACTTCCTACAAAGGGAGTGAACTTGGTCTAGACACACACTGTCAGTCTAATCCACCTCTCTGGCTTGTTGTTATTTCTCTTCTAAAATAGTTCACATTGCTTTCTTACTGAGAAAGACTGGATTCATGAGGGCAGTTGCACCCAGGAGAACCCTGGCATAAAAAGCCCAACAAAACACACACACATTGTAGCAAGGCACACAAAAGCTCATACCTTGAACAAAACTTTGTTGGTCTTAAAGGTGCCTGGTTTTTCTCCTGTGTGATTGAGGCAGCCCAGCAAAGCAAACTCTTCCTCATTCCCTTCCTGCCTTCAGGGAGGAGCCTCAGCCAGTGGAAGGAAAGAATGGCTTCCTTCCTTTTTCTCCTGCAGCCTGGCCAGGAAGCAAGCTCTGGCTGTTCCCTCCCTCCCCCTGGGAGGAGGAGGGGAGGAGCCTCAGCCAGTTCTTTACCAGATTTTCTTAATCACACAGGAGAGCCTTGCCTATCTATCTCTCCTGTGTGATTGAGAGAGACTGGTAAAGCAAGCTGTAGTATGGCAGCAGCAGCAGCAGCAGAACTGCAAATGGAAGTAGGACAGCCAGGGCCTGATTGCGGGCCTGATTGGGGCCCCCCAGGGGCCTAATCTGGTCTGTGAGCTGCATATTTGACACCCCTGGTGTAAGCTTTAGACCCAGTACAGGAACTTGAGGGAAAGGTGGGAGCTGTCCTGTTTTATAAAGCCTTGTGAAATGGCACTTGGGGTAAATTAACTTTCATAAACAGAATAAATATTTTATTAAACAGGCAGGGGATATATATATATATAATAGGAATATTCAAGGTTTTGAGATTGCTGAGATAAAAACTTTCTAATATATACAGAGCTGAATTCTTAGAACTTTCAAGGGAGTGTATTTGTAGGTTTGTTTCAAGGTTTTCTAATTCTTTCTTTGAGAGGTACTTTGTTTAGTATATTTCAGCACTGTTTTTATTAATGTTTCTTCTGGAGGACAGCATTTGGTTAAAGCTTCTAGATTTCTTCCTTCAGAGTTCTAGGTTTTCCTATAGATATTACAGCTTTTCACTGACTCCTGGTGTGTCTAAGCTTCTCCCCTTTATCACAGACCAGGGTTCTCTTTCCAACCCCTTTCACTGGCAGGAAGTGATTCTCCTTGTCCTTAAGAAGCAATAATTGCTGTTACTATTTGGCTTGTATGGTAGTTCACTCTAACTACCCAGAACTTCTGCCAAATCCTTCTCCAGTATCCTTTATTTGTATAAGGCTGTTTTGTAGCTGTCCTGACTGAGAATATAAATTCTCCCGCAGAGCAATTTTAATATATTTAAGACAATGGGGTTTCTCTTCTTCTCACTGTAGAAGTACTTTTCTGACTATTGCCTGTCAGAAAACACTGACTCCCAAATATCTCTTCCCTCAGAAGCCAAACCCTTTGGCTACTGATCCAGACGTTAGATTTCAAACAAAGACCAAAGGAGAAAGACAGAATAAACATATCCATATCAGCTGTTTTATTTCCTCTCGCAGCTGATGTTGGCCAATCAGAGAGCAAGCAGAGTGGCCAGTCACATAAGCTCTTCTCTCCAGGTAAGATTAACTCATGAACTCCCTGGATCTCTGACACAAGCAGCATTTTAAAAAGCCTTTCTGTGCAATGCATCCCACACATGCATATAGAGTACACAAAGTTTATATCTATTATCAATGCATAATCTAAATCTGTCCAACTAAATCTAACAAACTATTTCTTTATGCCTAACATTCAAAGGAGCCTAAATATAAAATACCCCCATTAATCTGCAATGTTTTAATCTATTAATCCTAAATCTTTGTTCCTAAGTATTAAGAAAATGTATACACCAAGACACAAAGTGGGACTCAAACGTAGGATGAGGTGATTGGAAAGGGACATGGAGAGGAGTGTTTCAGCATGCAAAGCATTAATCAAGAGCAAACCATCAGGAGCTATGCCTGCCTGTCATTTGGAAAGAACCAATGTGAAAGTACTTTTTGTTGCCTGAGCTGACTTTGGGATTTCATGAGGACAGACAGACATAAATCACGGGCCCTGTTATCACAGCAGTCCTAACTCCCTTGACAAAATAAACAATAAAAAAGGCAACATCAATTAGGGTACACTTAAATCACTCCTCCCAGCACCCTTGTTGCCAGACTGTCTGGGGAATATGTTTCACTTTTACTTCTCAGGTGGTCCAATCTGCTTTTCATAGAAATAAATGGGAATCTGAAGGTCTGGAATTATTCTGAATATTGGGGATTATAAAATTCAGATTAGGAAATATTCAGATTATTTTGAGTATGGTGTTGAATTCTGAATATTTCTGAATTTGATTTGCAGACAGTCCTAGGTTTAATGCCTAGAACTGCCACTTAAAGATAGCAAAAGTATTTGCTGGGCTTGAAATCCTGGAGAGCTACTGCCTTCTAATTATACAATATGGGAGTCAGATAGATCAATGGTCTGGTTGAGCATAAAGCAGCTCTACATATTCACCCTTTTGAAAAATGAAAGGAGAGAAGTTCTAATCCATGGAATTCCAGGCCATTAAATGCCTACCCATTTAAATGGCAGGGAACGCTTCATATGTGAATTCCTATTTCCTGCATAAAGTAGGAAGTGGGGTGTGACAGACAGTTCCTATATGAAAACAGTTGCTATATATGCAAATGGAAAAAATCCTCAGATAGGGCTCATAAACAGATAGAGCTAGGTAGATAGGGCTCAGACACTGAGAGAGCTAGGTGGTTAGAGCTCAAGCACCTATAGAGAGGCAGAATTGGGTTAGGTATTATGTGAGAGGCAGGATAGGCTACTTCAGAGAAATAGTGTGTTACTGACTTGTGAGAGGACCGAGGGAAAATCCTAAGAGATAAACTAACACTATTTCAGGAATCTAAGATTCCTGGGTTTAGTGAGCCATTCCAAGTAAAATGCATCCATTGCTCTCTCCCACAGGAACAGCCTGTCATTTCTGTTACCTTGTGTGATACTGCAACCTTTCTAAAGCAGAGTTTTGTCTCCTCTTAGCTGTAAATAGTTACTACATTAGTACACCCCCTTTACTTGCCCATCTATCCAGTCTTTATAGCTCTTCTAAAGAAAAGGCAATAAATGTATTCCTGTGTGGTTGAAAGGTGTCAGTGTGAATCACTCCAAGAAATGTGAAGGGAGAAAGTAGTAGACAGCATCGCAGATATTTGTGCTACCCACCATGTCCTATCTGTAACTGCAGCACAATATCTGGCATATTTCCAGCATATTTTCATATTTAGCCTTATTGATCACTCATAGAAACAGCAAAACTGCTTGGTAGGGATAGGCATAAACTGCATTCTTGTGGTTTTGTTCATGGTTTGTGGCTGAACCATGAACCAAACCATGAACCAATAGGCTGGTTTGTGAACTGAACTGGTTTGTATTGGTTCATTAGCCATTTAAAGTTTAAACCCCTGCTTTCTGCTCCTGCAAAAAGTGGTAGGGCGTAGAAAGAGGTGCCATTTAAATCACTGCTTTCTGCTCCCCATGAAGAGCCACAGGGTGCTGAAAGCAGGGGTTGAAATGGCTCAGAGCCATTTCAACCCCTGGTTTCTGCTTTCCACAGCTTTTCGTGAAAAGCAGAAAGCTGAGCCATTTAAACCCATATCCTGCTCTTCACGAACCACCATGAACTGTCATGAACTGCATCAAAATACTTGAAAGTTCATGGCGGCTCTTCAGTTTATGAACCATGAACCACCCAAAATTCATGACGAACTTTAGTTTATGAGTCAGTTTGTGCCTGTCCCTACTGCTTGATCACTGGTACTGGGAGTCTGACAGATGGGGGAAATGTAGGCAGCACCCCACCATCACATAGGGGAACCTCTTCCATCTGTGAAATTCCATGTGTCTATTAGGGATTAATTAATATAATCTAAACAAAGTGAGCTGCATATGAAGCATAACTTCTTTAGCTCTGTTGAATCTAAGAGGCCTAAATACATGATGGGTTTTCTATACAGCAATGATCATAACTGCAAACTTGCAAAATGTGTTGCAGGTGTTTATTTTGTTATGAGTACATGGAAATGATGTAAAATCACAACTTACTTTTCCACAGGGACATAAACATATGTTTTCTTATCCTAGATTATCTCTCTGTAGGAAAAATGCCACCTATAAAGTTCCCCAAAAACGTGCCATTGTTTTTCCAGATTTAGTCTGGATGCTGAATTCCTAATAAACACACGTGTGATCGAACAGGCCGGCTTTGATTTGCAGACCCTGGTCTGCCCACCCCTCCTTGGCATTGCCAACTCCTGGAAGGGTTACTTCTTTCTTCCACTAGGGTAACTCACTGCCACCACCTGTTATCTTTTTTTTGGGGGGGGGGTCCTGCTAGGAGAAACAGGACCCCTTCCAACCTGAGGTCTTGCCTCTATGTTCTCTGTTACTCAGAACCTGGTTACCATAGGGCAAATTACAACTGTGGGGCTCCCCTGGAGAAATAGCCATGTGACTGCTTTCCTCCCAACCCATGGCCCCCTCTTGTGCTAGCATGTCCAAGACTATGGGGAAATCTAGGTGGTACAGAGACTGAGGACCAACCTCCAAAGTTAAAAAAAATATTTATTGAAAACAAAATATTTACAAGCATCTTTAAGTACAGCACTAGATCAGCAAATGGATTTCAAAAGAAAATTGGTCATAAATGCAATCCTCTTTCCCTTTTCTAGACATACACTAATTGATGTTAAAATAGGGCAGGCACTAATGGTCTTAAGAAGTAACAAAGTTCCTATTTATGCACCATTACTTGGAGATTGCATGGTCAGCAAAAGACGGCCACCACGACTGACCATTGCTCAGAAGTCTGTTCCCTTTGAAGAATTAGCACCAAGAAAGACCCTTCCTCCTCGGACCATGAATTTTTTAATTGAACTTGTGTCTCCACCCCCTTTACATCACTCCCTCCACCTTCTTGACCAAGTCCACCCAGGTCGCAGGTGCATCCTGGAAGGCCCCTGGAAGGCATTCTGGGAAATTCCAGGAATTGTCGGGAGATTTCTTAGCACCAAATTCCTTAGATAGCTTTCCTGCCAGGGACATTAGCATATGTATAGATGTAATCAAGCAGACAATTGGCCTGGTTCCCTGCCATTTCCAGAGGGGGAAAAAACCCCACACTTTTAAAACTCAGAATGTGTGTGGGGGTTCTCCACAACATGCAGATGGGTTTCCCATTGAAATCTATAAGGAAGGAAACCTGTGGTTCTTTGGTTTCCAGACTGCTACCCCAATCCATATCTATCATTCAGAAAACATGGATCTTCTATGCACATGAACCCTCCCTGTTAATTTCAATGGAACCTGTCAGGTAGCAACTAGATTGTTTTGCATCAGCACACAAAAGACCCTCCACTGAAATGAACCAGAAAGCTTCTGAGAATCTCTTGATGTGCATTTGAGTCTCTGTGAGCATAAGAGGTTGATAGATTAGGGGTGAAAAGCTGCTATTCAGGGCAAACACCTGGGCCAATATGTCAATCTAGGTATCAGTGCAATGGACTGAAAAGAACCATAACTTGGTAGTGTTTGACATTGCTTCTTAGATGCCAATAAAGTTGTGCTGAGCAGCTGTGACTAAGAAATTGTCCCCCCAATGTCTCTGTGTTGTCATACAAAATGTTTGTGGGCATTTTGCTGCAGTGTGATTTCTTGTAAGGGCCTGGGAAAAAAGCATTTGATGGATGCCACATCCCTTGACTCATTCAAACACACCTTGTAAACAGGAAATAAACAACCTCAGAGAATACACAGTGGATTTCCATCTCCTGTCAGTTCTAATGACTGCACTTGTTTTATAAGCTGACTCTTCTTTGCAAGCAATGTTACAGTCTAATGATGCTCTCCTAACAGTCAGCCTGGACAATGCCTCTTGGACATAAGTCCCTGGTTATCCTCTTGAAGGTGGCTATAATAAGAACATTGAGTAGGTATGAGTCCCCCCCCCAGCTCATTGATGGTATGCTACAACATGACATGTCATTAATTTTTAAACAAGGACATATTTTGGAGCACTAGGTGTCTGATGTTTTCCACTGGAGAATAAGGTACATCTCACAATAGCAAAATAGCACCAGTTTATTCATGTCCATATTTTAAATCCCATAATTCTCAATTTTAAATGGGGATTTTTTCCCCCTGAGCACCCATAAGTGTGTGTAGGGAGGATAAATTTGCCTAGTCTGAGTGTTGTGCTTTATGGTAGGGTATACCTCTTGTAAATAAATAAAATATCCATGGTCAATCTATACAGAAATAGAATGACAGTGTCAATCACCTCTGCTCTGTGCAATTTATAGGGAAGAAGCAAGAAGAAACTCCAAGCTTGACTGGTGGGCAGTGAGGTGAGACTTTGTTTTAGCAGATTCACACTTTTCTCCTTCTGCATTTCCATTTTAGACTTCTGCTAGACTTGCATTCAGTTGGTCTAAATGTAATCACAAGTTCATTGCATTGGTTTGCGCTGCCAACGTGTGTTCCTGATGAAATATAGACAGCTTGGGATAGCCTCAAAACATGTCTTCAGTAGCAAGTTGCAAGCTGGCCACTAATGTAATGTCCAATGGTAGATTGTTCGTTCAGATAGACATATCATGAATCAGCAGTCAAATACATGAGAAACTTCAAAGACCAAGGTATATATCATTTTGAACCACATGTAGTTAATATTCTGGAAGTCATAACATTTAATCATCTCTATTATTTAGTATTTACCTGGCTGCTTTTATGGCTTTCAGGAGAAGCATATTGATTTTATAACACCACTTCATTTATGATTAATGCACAGAAGGTTTTTTTCATCCCCACAGATCTGATTAGGAAAGGTAAATTACCCACCAGATTATATAAAATATTCTGACAAACTGTAACACTTGTATTGTTGTGAGAAAGAATGTGGAAAAAAATGATGGCATTCTAAAGCACAATTTTACATTTACAATTTTATATTTTAAATACCCCATGTATTTAAATATTTCTGCTACATTCAGCTGCATTTTAATTGGACCATCATCGCCATGAATTTCAATGTACCATCATCAACAACATCTTCAAAACAACATTCCCCCAAGGTGGATATAAATATTATGAAAAAGGCCTATACACAACACTTGGGCAGCCCAATCCTGAGGGCTGTCATGGTGGAGCCTAAAAGCAGGCCATACAGCTCTCAGGATCCCAGTTACAGGAATCCACAGGCCTGAACCATTCAGGGTATAGGGAGCCCAGGCTGGGACCTTGCTCCCTTATCTGCCATCTCTCCTTGTAAAAAGCATGTCAGAAGTCTAAATAGCCTCATGAGTCTCTGTCTTCCTTCTTTTTCACAAGTGACTGTTCTACCCTTGCTTTCTGTGCATTTCTTTATGTTTGCAGCTACTACCTCTGCAATAGAATATACTTGCCATGTTGCAAGATGTATCTTTCTCAGCCTTTGTTTGACTCCTGCTTCAGTCCCAATCTCTCTCTACCGCAAGTCCCCCTTGCTTGCCAGTCTCTCCTATTGCTGGGTTGCACCACAGTATTCTGGATTCTGTGCCTTCAGGGCCAGTGCCAGGTTTTTTTGCACACTAGGTGAGGCTACCTTTCTAGGCCCCCCCCGGTGAGCCCACCAATTTTCAAACATAAATGCATTTTAGGAAGAATGAAAAACACAAAATTTGAAATTGCTAATTTCTTTTTTAATTGTAAGAACAAGTAATACAGTCTCTGATTTTCTCTCTCAAACAGAAAAACACAAAACAGAAAGCATTTTCAAAAATCCTGTTAATTGTTATGTTGAAATTTAAATCTCTTTAATGTTTCCATTTCAGGCACATCAGAATCTCATCTTGCGTGCCTTTTCTTTAGCAAATGTTGTCACCAATTCCTTCAGGTCAAGCAATAATGCTTCATCATGTTCGATTGAAATAGTTGGAATTGATAGATAGAACTGCCATGTTTGGCACCAGTATAGTGATGGAAATCAGCTTGCCTTCCTGCAGAACTAGTACACTGAATATGAATTTTTAGGGTTGCCAACCTACAGGTGGGGTCTGGAGATCTCCTGGAATTACAACTGAGCTCCAAACTACAGAGATCAGGTCAATGCCTGCTTTGGAAAGTGGAGTCCATGGCATTATGCCTTGCTTAGGTCCCTCCTTCCCCCAAACCCCACCCTCCTCAGGCTCCACTCCCAAATCTCCAGGGATTTCCCCAACCTGGAGTTGGCAATCCTAGTTCACTGGCAGAACAACCCTAGGTTTGTGGATGCACTGGACGAGAGTAGTTTGTGGACTGTGCACCAAAGGAACCAGTCCTTCTTAAGGTTTTTGCCATGAAGAAAATGCATTTATATAAAATATAAAAAGCTACATCAAGCTAGAAACACTGAGATACTATAAATCCCCTGTTTATAATGGAGTAATTTTGTCTGTTAATCCAAAATCACCATAACCAAAGATTATTTATTCTTGGCATTCATAAAAATATTGTGAATTGTGTAGGCTGCAACAGGTGTGGAATATTTTCAAAGCCTCAGGAGACTTTCAGAAAAGAGAATGTTCCATATTTCTTAATAATATTATACCAGCAACTAATTCACTACATTTCCAGTTGAAAATGGAAGAGCTGGATTATTGCTGGAGACATTATAGTTTTTACTATATAGTTTACATTATAGTTTTTACTATAAAGATTTCCAGCAAATGCACTTAGTGTATATCCTTGCCAACTTGTGTTATATCCTTCCTTGCATATTGATGTAGAAGCAGAAGAAGAAGAAGAAGAAGAGATTGGATTTATATCCCACCCTTCACTACCCAAAGAAATCTCAGAGCAGTTTACAAACTCCTTTCCCTTCCCCTCCCCACAACAGACACCCTGTGAGGTAGGTGGGGTTGAGAGAACTCTAACACAAACTGCTCTTTTTCAAGAACAGCTGTGCCAGAGCTTGTGACTGACCCAAGGTCACATCAGCAGGTGCAAGTGGAGGAGTGGGGAATCAAACCTGGTTTGCCCAGATTAGAGTCCGTGCACTTAACCACTACACCAAACTGGCTTTCAATGTAGAAGCATTTTGTTGTTGTTTCAGTGATAAAAACAGTCTCACAGTCCCTGGATCCCAAAAGCAGATTCAGAAATGGCTGAAATACCTGTATAAAGTGATGAGGTAGTTTCTCTGAAAATGTTATATGCAGCACAAAACTTCTTCCAACTGGATCTTTGTTTTAACTAAAGCTGTGACATGTTATGTGCACCCCTCTGGTACTTTCAAGTTCTGGTCCAACCCCCCTTGATCTCTCACAGGCACTACAAAATTGATACCAGCTGTTCTGAGCTGCAAACAAGCTCCACTTCATCATTTCTCTGGTGAACCACAGCAATGTTTGCCCTTAATCTCGAGCTCTTTGAGGCCTCCCTCACACATTCTTTTAACAGAGCAGGAGCCACTTTGTTGTGTGCCATGCTGCACTGGCACACACATGACTAACATGACCATGTGGGTGGGGCCTGTTGCACAAGTCTTTCCCACCTGGTCAGCAGCCAATGGTGTACCTAGAAAAAAGACTGCTGCTTCCATGAGTGAGCATTCCTAAGTAACTCACCTTTAGGATGGGGAAGAACAATTGAATAATCTAAGAAGATATGCACAGCAAACCAACATTTAAATGCAGTTTATGGCACACAGTTGATTCCTGTGTCAGAAAGGTCCCGTTGTCTCTCTTTCAGGGATTGAACCTGGGACATAAGGAAAGAAGAGCCCTGCTGGACCAGACCAGTGGTCGTCCATCCTGTCTCACACAGTGGCTAATCTGTTTGTCTGGATGATCAACAACAGGGTGTAGAGGCCAAAGCCTTACCCTGAATGTGCCTCCTGAATCTGGGATTCAGAGACTCTGCCTCTTAATGTGGAGAGAGAAGCCCCTCCTTGCCTCTCCCAGGCCCCCTGCCCCAGCTCTGAGGTGCGTTACCTCATGAGGAGCTAGCTCCCATGTCCTGCACACCCCATGCCAGGTGCCTTGCCCTCCGCTGGGGACTGGCTTGTAAAGAAGCTGGTTCGGGGGCCCCTTCCCAGCTCCTGCTGACCTCGGTGAAGAAGGGCTCCATTCAGGAGTGCTCACCCTGGTGCTCTGGCCGCGGCCATCTCATCTGGCAGCTTTGCCCTGCAGGCGATGACTCCCAGCTGGGCTTTGTCCCTGTTACCTCTGAGCAGCACAGGAACAATGACTGCAGATGACTTTACACAAAAATCAGTGGAATTATGATACCATTAAGGATTTAGCACTGTTTCTTGGGGCATGGTTTCCAGGTGGAAAATTAGGATGTGCCAGAGTTCAAAGTTTCACGCTAGAATTAGCTAAACCTTGGCTGTAGCTTTACAGAGTCAAATTACACAAATTGCTTCCTTGGAATGGGATACACAGTTAGTGATCTGTTGCATAATAGCAGTGTGGGGATGGGGAGGAGTGGTATGGTGACATGAGGTAATACTGCAAATGACACACTTAAACAGACTTATGGAAGCATCTCTCTACTGACATTGCTGAACAGTGGGAAGGGGTGGAGTCATGATCAGAATAGAACCACCCCCTGTGTGGATAGGGAAATCTGGGTGGTTAATTATTTCATTGGTACAAATATTCAGCCAACACTTGGTTCCTCCTCTGGAATTTCATATGCCGGTAATTCTAGAACAGCATCAATTGGTTGGAGGAGAACAGGCTCACTGAGGAATCAACTGATGTTCTGTACTTTTTCTTATGGCCCAGAACTCCAGAGGGTGACTCTGCCAAGATTGAAATCAACTTTTGCAGCCCCAATTCTTCAATACTCCCATACAAGTGAAACCAGTCCATATAATACATAGACTAAATCACTGTGGATAATTAATTAATTAAACATCTAAAACCTCACCTTTCCCCACAGCTTATAACTAAACAGTACATAGTTTTAGTTAAATAGAACACAACTGAAGCATATACACTACACAGCTAGAATGCTGTACAACAATAAAACCCCAAATCTGCTTCCCAAAAGGGCATGCAATAAAATACCCACAGCCTATACTCCATGAAAAAGCACTGGTGAATAAAGTAGCTTACATAGGTCAATTTCAGACAGCCTATACTGTTTCAGGAACTGGTCACTAACGGGTTTTTTCCTGTCATTTCAGGCAGACCTGTTTTAGTAACTGGTTCCTGATGGAATATATTTACCTGTTCAGACAAACATGCTTCTGTCACATTCAGGAAGTGTGCCTGAAGCGTTTTTGACTCAGGATCCGGTCACACTGCCGTTTTGATCAGGATTCGCTGCTGTTTCCTTGCGCATGTCAGTTTCATGTTCACACGCGCGAATCCGCCTCCCGCCCCGAAGCAGGCTTACTCGCGCAATGCTTCTGGGTTTTCCTGACCCCTGGAGAAACTAGTGTTTTCCTGGCACTTCTGCTTTCATTGCGCGGTTTCGCCTATGTGGACAGCCCCTCTCTTGCAAGGATTGCGATTAGGGCCGTCTGAACATTCTTGGGTTTTTTTTTTTTAAAGCTTCCGGTTTGAGCGCTTGAGCAAACATGCACTTAATAAATCCATTTAAAGTTTAAATACTGGATTTATTAAGTGCATGTTTAGTCAAGCGCTCAAACCAGAAGCTTTAAAAAAAAAAAACGCACAGAGATGGCCCTGGAGGTGGGGGCTCCAGCAGCCTGGATGGGGCCGGCAAGGAGGATGGCAGAGACGGCGGAGCCTATTTTCATGGGGCAATGGCGGCAGCGGCGGCGGCAGCACCCCCCCCCCAAAGTCTCGTCAGGAGCTGCAGCCGCCCGAGCCTCCCCGTGGCCGGCAGGATCGCCTGGAAGGACAGCGCAGCAGCAGGCAAGCGGGTGCTGGGAAAGAGGGGAAAGAGGCCAGCGGCTGCATGTAGACAGCCCAAAGCGAATAAAAATGTCCCCGATTTAAATAAACCGGGAACAAAGCGCATGTCCTTTGCAGTGTGACCAGAGCCTCAAACTGCTTTCCTCCAGTCTTCGATCCTTCCTACCACTTCTGAAGCACTAGGGGGTGCTGTATAAAATGCCCCTAGTAGTGCTTCCTGCAATGACAGTTCTTTTCACGCCCTTTTTCTCCCTGCGTGTGATCATCCTCTTTTTTTTAATGTTCTTTTGGGAGTGCCATGGCGCTGAAGCAGGACTATAAACAGTGCCATAGTGACCCCATTGAGATGCCTGGACTCCATTTAAATACACTGACATTCGCTACTGCTGTCCTCTGGAAACAAGTACCTGATTGTACAGCTTGTTTAAGTGGGAGTTCAGGGGTGTAAGTGAATGGTGAGACAGATGTTTGGTCAATTTTTAAAAAGTTTGCTTGAGAGGAAGTGTAGACTCAGGCACACACACACAAGCACACACACTCCATGGTTTGTGGGAGTTTAGGAAAGAAGAAAAACTTCCTGGGTTTCAAAACTGTCCATTCCCCCCCGCCCCATGCTTGAACTCTGTATCCAGTGAGCTCCTTGTTTCCAGGTGACAGCAGTAGTGAATGTCAGTGTATCTAAATGGAGTCCAGGCATCTCAATGGGGTCGCTATGGTGCTGGTTTGTAGTCCTTCTTCAGCACCATAGCGTTCCCAATAGAATGTTTTTTGAAAAACTCAGGGGGAAATGGTGGGAAAAGACAGCAGCACAGTTTGAAATGAACATGAAAACATAAGAGAAACCAATGTTGGATCTGGCCAAAGGCCCATCCAGTCCAACACTCTGTCACACAGCGGCCAAAAATACCAGGTGCCATCAGGAGGTCCACCAGTGGGGCAAGGACACTAGAAGCCCTCTCACTGTTGCCCCCCCAAGCACCAAGAATTCAAAGCATCACTTGCCCCAGAGTCCCTATCTATACCTTGTGGCTAATAGCCACTGATGGACCTCTGCTCCATATGTTTATCTAATTCCCTTTTGAGGCTGTCCATGCTTATAGCCACCACCACCGCCTGTGGCAGTGAATTCTATGTGTTAATCACTCTTTGGCTGAAGTACTTTCTTTTATCCATTTTAACCCGACTGCTCAGCAATTTCATTGAGTGCCCATGAGTTCTTGTATTGTCAGAAAGGGAGAAAAGTACCTCTTTCTCTACCTGTTCTATCCCATGCATAAACTTATAAACCTCGATCACGTCACCCCCTCAGCCGTCATTTCTCCAAGCTAAAGAGCCCTAAGTGCTTTAATCTTTCTTCATAGAAATGATACACTGCTTCAGAGACGACTCCTTACTGAAAGGGAAAGGCTGTGTGAAACAGCTGTCCCTGTTTTGGTTTATTCCACAACAGTACAATAGCAGCTTTAAATGGGTAATGTGAAATTCCACATAGTCTCTTAAGAACTTCCATGGATGGTGGCTCCCTTTACCTCCTTGGGCAATCACTAAAAGCATGGGCCAACATGTATGCCAGAAAATCTCCAATAATGACCCATGGATGGAAGATACAAGAAAGTTGGCATGTACTCTGGGCCACTAAAGGAACTTCCTGTCTTTTCTTTAATAAACGGTGCTGCCACTTTACTAAAACCATCCCTTTTGGGGGCTGGAGCACATGCATGTCATTACAGACCAGCATTGTCTCTAGTAAGCAAAGGTTTTTTAGAAAAGCTTACTGTGGAGAGAATGGAATAATCTATAAATGTTAACAGTTTTTTAAATAATTACTTTTATAAGCATGATGTAGGAACATGGGCACTTTCATTATATACATGTTCAATTTTCATCCTCAGTCTTTTCCATTTACATTAATAGAGCTGTGATACAACAAATGTAGTTGTACATTGCAGCCAATGATGTTAATCACAACAGAATGCAACAGGTTGCTGTGACCCATATACTTTATGGGCGGTTGGGTCTAATGGCTCTTGACATTAAAATTTCCTGTGCATCCAAGTATAGAGCATTACCAAGTACAGTTTATATATGATTTTGTTCTGCCATTTCAGTACATTAAAAGACTCCACTAACTGCTTTTTCCTCCAGTAACTCCTGTGGATATTACTGATATATCTAAGCACAAAACTTACAAAACTAATTTTATTATAATGAGACATGACTACTAGAACATCATGCTTACCTTGATTATTACCCTTTATCATACAACTATTTATGATCTCCTAATTATGCATTATTTCTGCTATCACAAGATATTCCTCACTAACTGAGCAATTGCTTCTCATGGGGTCCTTTCTACTTAAATAACCAAAGTGCACTTGCCTTTGGTTTTTATGTTCCTCAGTATCAGGGGGAGAGTGCAGTGCTGGATCTCCGGACATCAGATTGCTGGTTAAAGAGAGAGAAAAACAAACAAGCACACACATTTGATGCCTTCAGCAGTGGGAAGACTTCTTACTGGACAAAGTCGGAGATCAACCTCAGCAATTATTAACTTCTTTGAGCTGCAGTTTAAGTTTATATTTGTCTTGCTATAGGGTGGATCTTGCCTTTTGCCTATGGATTGGTTTTGGAATATGCTACCTACAGCTTTGGGACCTTGACCTGGATAGCCCAGGCTAGCCCAATCTTGTCAGATCTTGCAAGCTAAGCAAGGTCGGCCCTGACTAGTATTTGGATGGGAGGCCTCCAGTTAATACCAGGGTTGTGATGCAGAGGCAGGCAATGGCAAACTACCTCTGAACATCTCTTGCCTTCTAAACCCCACAGGATCACCATAAGTCAGCTGTGACTTGATGGCAGTTTCCACCGTCACAAGTTTGGATCCTATCTTCCCACTTCCACTGTTGCCTCTTCCTCTTTCCCTTTTACTACTGCCTCCTCCTCATATCTTTCCTCACCATTCCTTTTCCTCTTCTTTCCCACTGCCGCCTCCTCTGTTCTCTCCCCAGCCACCTCTTTCCCTCCTTCATCCTTGTGACTGTGGAGACCACTGCTACTGCACATTTCCCCAATTTTTATAAGGGTTGATAAGCAATCCCAAAATGAAGACTGAGATTTTGCAACATTAAATCACAAGATCGTTTCTTAGTACGTGGAACACAGTACTGGAAAAAATAGATAATAATCCCATTTGTAAAGCTTCTTTGGAAAAACATAGCTGTTACAGATTGATGCTGTTACCATAAACACTAAGGTAACTATATATGTGAATGTTTAATTGTTTGTAAAAATTATGTATTTTTTTACACAATAAGAATTACCGTAGCTGAATTGTTAATTTTATGTATGTTATATGGAAAATTAAATAAAATGTTTTGGGGGAGAAATCTCTTTTTTTCCTTGAAGATTTCAGTTTTTTTTTTTTTTTAAAACTTTCTTTAATTTCCCCCCTCATTTTCTTTCTTTCTTTCTTTCTTTCTTTCTTTCTTTCTTTCTTTCTTTCTTTCTTTCTTTCTTTCTTTCTTTCTTTCTTTCTTTCTTTCTTTCTTTCTTTCTTTCTTTCTTTCTTTCTTTCTTTCTTTCTTTCTTTCTTTCTTTCTTTCCAACCTCTTGTTTTCTAAGGTTTGCAGAAAAATTCCTTTGTGGTCCCCTCTTGACAATTCTTTTGATCTACACAGGAGGGTTCCTAAAGATAAGATCAGGTTTAATGAATGATGCTTGATATTATTTTGATTACACAGGTTTCCTAACTTGTTGATCCAATTTATTGTATTATTCTCCTTAATAAACTTTATTTTTGCTTTCCTGTAATCTGTATTCTCAGTATTCCTTCCAAGACCAAAGAGGTGCCTCACTACTTTGTCAAAAATCCCTTGTAGCTGTTTGTATGAGTCACTATTGAACTGTTGTTTTAAGCAAAGTGTAACCCTTAAGCCTGAAGGTCTTAGAAGTGAGAGGTAGCACAAGGGTGGTTTTCTGCTTTATGCTCAGGTTATTTTAGCATGGATTTGGGTTCTTTTAGCATGGATTTGGGAAGTGGGCTACATTCATATTGACTTATGTTTCCCTAACTACTCATGGTATCATAATGTATGGACCCTGAGTCTGAGTTTTTCTCAAAAATATTTGGTATTCTACAAATAATTTCACATAATAATTTCTGAGATACTTGTATAATATCCACTTGAAAATGAAAACAATGAACAATGTGAATAAAGGCATAGATAATGTGAAACTTTAATTGCTTTCGGATATGAAGAAAATAACAAGTGCTTATGAAGAAAACAAATGCTCGAAAAGACAGCCAGAAAATAAAAAAAAATTCATTACACTTAAATGGTTTGTGGTACAGTCTGACTCCATGTTAGGTACTGCATGGTGAAGGGAATTCATTGTAGAAAAAATGTACACTAACATGCTTCAGGAAGGTCAGAATGGGTTTTTTGTGGCCCTTATGGTGGTCCTTATGACAGCAGAAAGGCTGGGTATAAATTTGTAAAACAAACAAGCAAATAATAAATTGCACCAATAGATTGGACACCTCAGTTTAATGAGCTGAAGAGCTGATCTTTGTCCAAGGGAGGATAAAGCAGAAAAATTGGGTCTGCAAAAAATGTAGGAAATTGGGTAAAAATATCAAGAGGCATTTTGGAAATTTCAAGACAGACTATTTGGGGGGTACATAAAAGCTAGATAGTAATGGAGCACTCAAAAGCATAATGATTAAAGGGGGAAGTACACAAAATTTAATACATTAGCAACTGTGTATCTTGATGTTTTCATGGACAACTGTGTTTTATTTAAGAGCATAAATAATGTTATTCATGTATTCAAAGTGAAAATAATATGGAGAATAGAGGGAAAACATTCTACTGCAAACTGCCTCAATTACACAAAACAATTACAGCTAGGATTGCAACAAACATTCACCCATGAACATTTTCAGAATGAACATTGTGCTATGAAAGGAGCTGAAATTGTCATTGTAAGCCCTTTATTCTTGCTTCCTTTTTTGGTATCATTTGCAGCTGTTTGCAGCCATTGTTCCCTAAAGAATGCTACCACTTCTGTGCCATTTTGCTTTACTTCTTAGGGTGGTGATCCCAGCATATCAGGTAACATGTAGTTGTTACAATGGCATAATAATAACCAATACAAGTTATAGGAAAATGTATTGAGGGCAAGCAAAGTCAATAATCTTCCCTCATTTAAAGTGAGTGATAGAGGATAAGGGGAGAATATGCTCCCCTTTGCTGAAATTATGGGTTGATATTCCCTGTCTTTATGTGCTGTGGCATTTGCTTTGTGTTGCAAATCTCCAGGTGGGACCTGGAGATCTCCTGGAATTACAACTGATCTCTGGACCATAGAGACCAGTTCCCCTGGAGAAAGTGGCTGCTTTGGAGGGTAGACTCTATGGCATTATACCCTACTGAGATTCCTTCCCTCCCCAGCCCTCCAAAGGCTCCACCCCAAATTTCCAATAATTTCCTAACCTGGAAACCCTAGTTACTAACCAGATTGGGAGGTCCCTCTGAGGCATTATACTTCAAACCTCCAGGAATTTCCCAACCTGCAGTTGGCAACCCTACATTTGTTTAATTGTGCACTCTTGCTCTTGCCATCACCATACAGTGGGGCAAGACAGAAAATATCAGCCCAGTTTCCTTGACAACAGAGGCACATGAATTCTGCAGATTCAGAGCAAAGGTTGCATTATGGGCATGATTTCACAGAATGCTAGAGTAACTGCCACATCACTTCTGATGTTTACCAGAAGTGACATAAGCATACCAGTGCAACACCAGAATGTGTCCCCTTCATCCCATTCATCCTGTTGGTGCCATCCTGTTGCCACCAGTGGGCAACAAGACAAGAGGCCTGGTGTCTGTAGCCTAGAGGCCCTAATTGCAACACCACCAGGAGGTCAGATAAGGTTTCCAGGTCTCCTGCTATGTTGGGAAACTTCCTGCTGGTGCTGGCTCCCCACCCCCTGCCTCCCATTTGGTAGCCCAGCAGGGGGAAAATGCAGGGGGGGAAATCACCATTGATTCGATGGCACAACTTCACTTCCAAGTTCACTCTAGAAATGACATAACACAATTGACAGAACAGCACTCCCATGTCTGAGCCATCCAATCCCCCACTGCGAGCCAACAGCTGGCTGGCAACCCTAACAGCAGATAGCCTGTCCTCCAAACATTGATTCTTTCTTCAGTGTATCATTGTTTGTAACTTGAAGGTGTGGATTTGTCCCACTAACACTGACACTTCCCTTTGACACAAGGAGCCTTCCATCAATGGGAGAGGTTCTTCCAAATAGCTGTCTTTTGCTGAATAGGCTATGAAAGCTTGTGCAAAAATAAATCAGTTAGATCCTAAAATACCACAGCACAATAAGCACAAATATAGCTCTCTGACATGTTCAGTTTTCTCACGGGACCATGCAACACAGATTTCACAGTCACTTGTCTGAAAGTAACTCTGCACCAAAATCACTCCCATTAAACTTTGTCATCTCAGAAAGAAGGATAGGCTATGTGAAGAAATGCATTTTTTTCTTTGGAAGTTTGAACTGAACAAAACCTTCACTCTGAGTTTTAAAAGTTTTTCTCTCTGGGCAGAGAACAGACAGGAGAAGGGAAGTCAGTTCAATTGCTTTCCAACCTCACCTCACCCACCTTTTTAGAAATCCTAATAGGTCTAGCTAGAGACAATGGGATGGTCCAACCCCCCCACTTGCAGGGAACAGAGATCTGGAGGTATTAAGTAGTAGAAGGACTTCAGGAAGAAACTCTGGGAGACTTTAGGAAAAGTTTCTTTGACCCAGTGTGACCTGGTCAGTGGGTGAATAAAGAGAGATGATAAAACTTCTGGGAGCAAGGAGGAAGGGCTCTTTTGTGCTGATTCCATCAAGGCAGAGAGATCTCTTAACAGAGGTCTGGAGGAGGCAGCCATTGCCATGTGTTGGTCTGCACTCCTGAAAGTGGCTTGAAGGTAATGGGAATCCTGTAGAATATCTGTAACTTGCTAAGCTAAGGAGCCTTCCTTACAAGGGCGTAGACTTTCCAATTTCCCAGGGGGGGCTGGGGCTGGGGCTGGGCCAGAGGCATTGCTGTGCTAGGTCCTTAAAAGAACCGAGGCCCAGTGACATCATAGGGAGGAGCCAGTGACATCACAGGCCATTGTCACTATTTATGGAGGCGGAGCCATGTGGTATTCCTGGCTCCTATTATCTCCAGTGGGCCTTCAAGTCTCTCCCATTGTTTGTAATGGACAATCCTGTCATTTCTTTTATACATCCCAGTTAGTTGTCCCTTTGAAACTGTACCACACATATAGAGTGTACATTCCTTGCCAATGTTCCTTCTGGATTGCACACAGGGCAAAAGGAAATTTTAAAAGGCCTCTGATCTGCAGGCCAATCAAGGATAATGATGTGTGGCATAAACATGAGTTAAGTGTTAAGTGTTCTCCCTGGATGGTGTACATACCAAGAACATATCTGTTGCCATTTCCCTCTCTTCCTGCTCACCACTCAGGGAAACAAAAGCCCTGTTTACATATTACAGTGAACATATGTCCATCTTGCATGGACATATGTTGTTAGAAAGAGGTAATATACTTTTGTGTTACAAATAAAAGCAGCCCGCCTGCATCCTCCCCCCCCCCGCCCCAATGGCTCAGAAACAAAGCATGGCATGGGCAAAATCCTCTGCAAAGAACCCTGGAGAACCACTGCCAGTCTGAGCAGACAATGATGACACTGATGGACTGATGGTAGAGAGACCATGCTTTGCGTGCCAAAGGATAAAGGTTTAAACCGAGGAGGTCTAAGAGAACAGCTGTTGGAAAGGATCTTTCTCTGTCTGAGCCTGTAGAGCTCACCTGCATCAGAGCAGACCATGCTGAAGTAGATGGACCAATGGCATGAAGACCAGTGTGGATTGAGGAGACCCATGTTCAGATCTACATTTTGCATGACACTTACTCGGTGATACTGGGACAGTTAGATTTGAGTCCAGGAGCAGATTAGAGACCAACAAGAGTTTCAGGGAATAAGCTTCCAAGAGTCAAAGCCCCCTTCATCAGGCTGGGTGATATTGCCATTGTTGTGAGGTCAATATAAGGGAAGGGAGACTGGAGGAAGGGTGGAATAAAGAGGGGATTGACAGACAACATGTGAGCAGCAGAGTCCATTGGGATGGAAGAGGAGTTTACAGGAAAAAAATAGCACCAACTGATGTGACCAAGAACACAGATCTTCCCAAACTAAAACATCATAAATTATAGCCTGAACCTATATGAACCTATATTGTAATGCATTAAGTGATGTAGCAGTGGTGACAAAACCTCTAGTGGCATTTAGTTGAACTTCCTGGACAGACAGATGTATTTTTGGTTGCCACTGGCCAAACTGGTCTGACTTTAGAGAGTTGGGACAAGCAGCAAGGCTTGAGGAAGGGGATGTAGATCCATGGTTATAGAAAAGAAGGGGGCTAGGAACTGAGAAAGCAAAGCAGTCCAAATGAAGCACAACATAGAAAGCTGTACATAGTTGAGAGGAATTAGAAAGGAATGGAGATGCACAGTTGGTGTGAAGTACATTTGAGAAATTATAGAAACAGCATGGAAGTTTCTTAGTTGGGGTTAGCTACAATGCTATTGCAAGGTCCACAGAAACCTGTATGACATTTTCAGACATTCTTTCTCATATACTTTAATTGTTTATCCCCTTCCTATAACAATTCCTCATCAGTCTAACAGAGGCATCCTACTGAGGTCTATCCAAGGGGGCTTCCTCCCAGGGAAGTGTCCTCAGGATTGGACTATAAAGAGCTCTATTCAAATCCTTAACCACTGAGCTTGCTAATACTTTCTCTTCTTTCAGTTCCTTAGATCAATTTGCCCAATCCCCCATCAAACTCAAATCTTATTGGCTCTTGCAACTATGAGTAAATTATTATTACACTTCTATCACATGGCTCTTTCCTAATGATTGTGGCTCCCAAGAATAGGTTGAAGATGATTGCCTGGGAAGCACCCACACAGCACCATGCCATGGACCCAGATGGCTCAGGTTAGCCTGATCTCATCAGATTTTGGAAGCTAAGCAGAGTCAGCTCTGACTAGTATTTGGATGGGAGATCTCCAAGGAATACCAGGGACATGATGCACAGTCAGGCAATGGCAAATCATCTTTGAATGTCTGTTGCCTTGAAAATCCTACAGGGTTACCATGAGTTGGCTATGACTTGCTAGCATTTTACATCACACCAGGGCAAGTGCGCTTTAATGCCCAGAACCATTTGGGCAAGGTGTAATGTATAACTACTGTCAGTAGCATGAGATGGACCCACAGCTCAATTGGCTCTCATATCACTGCCATAGCATACAAAATAGTAAAACACTCAGTAGCACCTTTAGGACTAACAAACTGTATTGTAGCATAATTATTACTGTAACACAAGGGTTTTCAGAAAGCCACACAAACTTTTCCAATCTCACTTCAGTGCCAGTTCCAGTCCTCAAACTCACAGAGAAACCCAAACACTCTCATTTTTGGTAGAATGACACCCCTCCCCTCCTCCACCTGGGTGGTTTGGCAAATGTAAGCCAGTGCCAGAGGTTTGCATGCACCAAGTCACACAGCAGAACCAGAGCTTCCAATTTCAGCACTGGAGCTAGGGATGCCAGCCTCCAGGTGGGACCTGGGGATCCCCTGGAATTACAGCTCATTGCCAGTCTAAAGAGATCAGTTTCCCTGGGGGGAAATGATGTTCTGGAGGGTGGACTCTATGGCATTGTGCCCCACTGAGGTCCCTGTCCTCCCCAGACTCCATTCCCAAATCTCCAGGAGTTTCCTAACCTGGATTGGGCCACCCTCCCCTCATCCCCCAGAGGTGGCCAGGGGGTACCTGGCAATCCTAACTGGGGCTATTTTAGCAAGGGAGAGGGGGGAAGCTGGGGGAAAAAACATATAGATTGGGAGAGAGAAGTGAAAGACAGAGGGAAGGGAAGAAAGTCAGACTGGAAGGGAAGCAGCCTGGAGTGGGGGTGGGGCAGCTGCCCAGTGTTTCCAGCTCTCACACATCTCAAGGGAAACGGAAAGAGAAACAGAAAGAGAGAGAGGAACAGAAAGCGTAGCCCCCCCCCCGGATTACAGGAGAAAGTGAGCCCAGGATTTTCTGTATCCTGGAGCAATGTGCTCCTTGCAGCACAAGGGTTCCTGGGTTTCGTTTTCTCCTGCAGCCCAGTTTAAACTGGACTGCAGGAGAAACCATGCCACTCACTGATGGCAGGGGCAACCAGAGGCCACAGAAGGGCCCCCCCACCTTCCCCCTCCCTCCATTCTTGCCCAGCTCCCCTCCCCAACCCTCCATCCTCCCCACTAAGTGGCAGCCAGGCACATTCTCATGCTGGCTCTCCCACCTCCCCTGCTTGGACTTGCAGGATGGCTGGGTGGCTGCAGCCCTGGGCTTCTACCCACCCCACCCCACCTGAAACAATCCCCCACTCCTTACACCCCCACCTACCTACCCTTCAGGCTGGTGGCGGCAGCAAGCAGAGGCAGCATGTGCTGCCTCGAAGCCAGCCTCCACGTGCAGCTCTCCAGTTGAACTGACCACTGCTGGGAACTGTGGGTGGAGCTTAGCTTCCAGGAGGAAGGAAGCCCCCACCCCCTTGACTTCCGTCCCATTCCTAGCCCAGCCAAACAGTCTCAGAAAGCGGAGGGGAAAACCCTCCGCTTTCAAAATGGGGTGGGGGACGGGAGGGGGGTAGAAAGGCTCTGGCTGACACCAGTTGCCTCCGGGGCGGGGGCTCAGTACTTTCGGGGGAGGCTTGAGCTCCCCAGCCCCCCTGAAGATGACTCCTATGCTTCGTTAGACTTAACAACTGATAGAGCATGTATAGAGGGTGGGAGAGAGGAATTGTGTTTTACCCTTTTCTTTTGAACACCTTACTCGATTTGGTACTGTGCTAAAAGTATGCTTGTGAACGTTTTCTTTTTAATAAATGCTTTGTAACTTTTGATCCTGGTAGTGGTTCTCTGTGCCACACAGAGCTCTACCATCTTGTACAAACTATTTTAAAAAGGAGCACCAGGAGGAAGGGGAGGGCAGTCAGTTGGCAAGTGGCTACTCCCCTAGTGGTGCACAAGGCAGCAAGCAATCCCTGTGGTAACCAGTTACTGGACACCGGGAGACACAGAGGCAAAGCTTCAGAACCTGGAAGGGAAGATGGGAGTCCTGACTCTCCCAGTGGGTAATTCCTACAAAGTCAGGTGCTGGCAGCAGTTGAACACACAGAGAGAAAAAGTCCCCCCCCGGTGTTGGGAAAACCCAGGAGGGAAGGGTGGAACAGGCCCTGTAGGCCAGATCAGGACTGTTCTGCCACAGGCTAGAACCCTAACTTGTCTCTGATGATAAAGGTGCAATCTGAGGTACTAATATAATGACACAACTGTACAGTTTCAGGCAAAGAAAATTATTGCATTCTTATCACAGATACTCACTGTAAAATGCCTTAATTTCTCAAGAATATTCTGAGGGTCTTCTTAAATAAACAAAGTGTCGCGCCCCACGTCCAGCCTGCGGGGTGGAGTGCGTCCCTACGGGGGGGGGGTGACAGTCAAAGGGTGGTCCAGAGTGGTTCAGCCAGGAGCCTCAGATGTAGAGAGGGCCCGTGGTTGCGTCACTACTCTAGGCTGCTCTCTTGGAGTATCGTCCGACAAGGAGTTAGCCTCTGTCTCTCTCCCTTCAGCCTCCAGTATCTCTCCTCCCTGGCTCTGGCTTCCACCACTCTTTTATTCCCTTCCACCAATACCTGTCCCCCCCCTTTTCCTCTTTGTGCCCTCCTGTTGGTTCCTCCCACTGTTCCTCACTCCTTGCCAGCCCTCCTACTGGTTGGGACTGAGCCCATTTAGAGCAGGGGTTAAGTCCCGCCCCTGCTGAGACTCAGGGCTGGGCGTTGGCTGCAGCTCGGCGTGGCTGGGTGGATTGTTCCTCCTTCGGGGCTTCTCCTGCTGTGAGTAACGGGGCTTGTGGGGACGCTTGCGGGCCCTCCCCGGTGCTGCCTCTCTGAAGTGCCCCTCCTCCTGGCTTTCCCCCGGGGTCTCAGGTAGCCTTGCCCACCCGACTGTCCCAGGCGCTCCCCCCCTTCCACGGTCCGGGCTTGTTCCCACCCCCAAACCTCGGGTGGCGGAGTTGCCAGGGGTGTGCCACCACTCGGTGGCGGGACAGGCAGGGTTTCCCGAGCTGTCCTGCCCTGGCCTTTCTGGGCTTGGCCCACGTCCTCCAGGACCGGGAACCCGAGCTGGGACTTCCCCAGCTTGCGGTAGGGTCCTCCGCCACCCTGGCTCCCCGGGGCGATGTTGGACGCATCGGGAGCCAGTGGGACCATCGGGCAGCTGTTGCGGCTGTGGGGCTCTCTCGGGGGGGCTCTTTGGGTGGCATGCCTCCCCCACGGCTCCTCTCTGCCATCGGGCTGGGGCCGGGGCGAGGGGCTTCAGTTTCTCGGCCTTTTCCCCCCGGCCAAGTCCCCCCCACCCCTCTGGAGAGGCTCGTCCCGCGGCCCCTGGAGGGCTTGGTGGGACACCCCCCCCACCCTGAGAGGTTCATCGTCGGGGTCGCCTTCATGGAGTCGAGACAGGAAATCAGCATTGAGGTGGTTGCGCCCGGCTCGGTGTTGCACGGTGTACCTAAACAGAAGCAGAGATAAATACCACCGCATTACCCGGGCGTTATGGCTTTTGGTCCGTGCCATCCACACCAAAGGGGCGTGATCAATCACTAAATGGAACGGATTGTTGGCCAAATGGAATTGAATGGCTTCCACTGCCCACTTCACCGCCAGGGCCTTCTTCTCTATTGTGGCATAGTGTTGTTCGGCAGGTTGCAGCTTTCAACTGAGGAAGAGGATGGGTCATTCTTCCCCATCAACAGTTTGCGAGACATGGCCCCGAGCCCCCAGTTGGAGGCGTCTGTCTGCAGAGTGAAGGGACGGTTGAAGTCCGGGTTGTGCAATACCGGGTCACCGGAGAGACTTCTCCGTAAGGTTTCAAAGGCATGTTGTTTGGCCTCATCCCAGCGCACCTGGTTTGGAGCCTGCTTCCCCAGGCTATCCGTCAGGGGGGCCGCGATCGATGTGAAGTGGGGTATAAACTTGCCGTAATATCCGACGAAGCCCAGAAAGCGTCGGAGTTGTCGTTTCATAGTAGGGGCTGGGAGGGCCTCGAGTAGAGCCACTTTCTTGGGTAGGGGCCGGAGGACCCCCCCCACTTGGTACCCTAAATATTTTAGCTCACGGAAACCAAGGCGACTTTTCTTTGGGTTCGCCGTAAGGCCAGCCGCAGCCAAAGCTTTGATGACTGTCTCGAGGTGCTCCAAATGGGTCTTCCAGTCAGGGCTACAAACGATGATATCGTCAATGTAAGCCCAGGCAAAATGACTACACTGGGCTAAAACACGGTCTACCAGACGTTGGAAAGTGGCTGCGGCCCCGTGGAGCCCGAATGGCATCCTTTTGAACTGAAAGAGGCCCTGAGGAGTTGCGAAAACTGTCTTTTCTCTATCTTCTTCTCAGACTGGGATCTGCCAATACCCTTTCGTTAGATCCAGAGTTGACAAATAGTGGGCTTTCCCCAACTGGTCTATCAAATGCTCCGGTCTCGGCATGGGGTAGGCGTCGAACTGGGCCATCTGATTTACCTCCCTGTAATCTATGCAGAATCGTACGCTGCCGTCGGGCTGTGGTACAAGGACCACCGGACTCCTCCACGGCTTGAAGATGTCTCAATAACTCCCAGACGCAGCATCTCCATCACTTCTCTCTCAATCACTTCTCGCCGCTTGTAGGGTATGGGGCACCATGGACACCGAACTATCACCCCTTCCGGGGTGGGGATTTGGTGTTCTGCCAGGTGGGTACACCCAGGCTCCGTTGAAAATACTGGCGGCACTCCGCGGAGTAGCCGGCGGATGTCTTCTTTCTGTTGGCAGCTGAGTCCACCGTCAAGGACTGGGTCGGCCCTCGGTTCCCTGGTAGATTGTCGGGGAGTGTCTTGTATGTTGACATCGCTTGGGTCCTCTGCCAGGAGGCACGTGCTTGGTCCGTCTTCAGATCGCATCTCCCTCAGGGGCCATTCCTTTAAGTCATTCACGTGGAGGGTCTTCGCTTGCCGAGCAGATCACCCACACTGAACCACATATGTTAAGGGCCCGAGAGTGCGGAGGATCTTGAATGGGCCTACCCAAGGGTCCCCTTTATTTTTGGGCATGACACGTCCTGCCACCAGGACTATTGAGCCCGGTTGTAAGGTCCTGAGTCGTGTGCCCTGGTCGTACTGCTGTTTGTACTGCTCTTGGGCGAGTGCAAGATGCTGCCTTGCTAGTTCTCTTGCCGTCATTAGCCGTTCCCGTAATTGGCGTAGTAGGCTGCGGTGAATAATTGTCGTATGTGTAGGGCTTCACACACTTTTGCCATATATTCTGTGGTAAACGGCCGGCCTCAGTCCATCAAGATTTCTTGGGGTAGTCCGACGTGAGAGAAGAACCGCATGAGCACACGAGCTACCCCCGCGCTCTTCATGCTTGGCAACAGGATGGCCTCCGGGTACCGAGTCGCGTAGTCCATAAGGACCAAGATGTACCGGGCACCCCTAGCAGTCCTGGCCAGGGGTCCAACAATGTCCATGGCAATACGCTTGAATGGCCGGCCGTCAAAGGTTATCGGTTGCAGAGGAGCTCTCGGGGCCAAACGTGACATTGTACGCTGACAAAGGTCACAGGTCTTCACAAATCAGATTGTGTCCTTGGAGACTGATGGCCAGAAGAATTGTTCTAACACTCTTTTGAGGGTGCTTGTGGCCCCTTGATGCCCCATAGGGTCATGGGCCTGCTCAAGCACTCGCTGGTGGTAGGCCATCGGCACCAGCACCTGGCGCCGGTGGTACCCCACATGTAACACTCCCTGAACCATACCCCACCCTCTTGCACGATCTGGGCTCCCCTTGCCTCCAGCCTAGCATCTAGCACCCACCCCTTGCTTACCGCCATCTGCGCTCGTAAGGCATCCAGAGAGGGGTCATCCTGCTGAGCTTCTGCAAAGGATGGATCAACCTGGAGTAACTCCGCGTCGACCGCTGATGCCTCCTCTGTGGGTTGGGTTGCTCCCGCTTCATCTCCCGTTGTCAGGTCTGCCCAGGAAAGCAAACCCTGGGCATGTTGGGCCAAGGCATACACAAACTCGGGTGCATCTCTCCCCAGCAAGACCAGGAAGGGTAGCATGCACACCTGGGCCATGGGCAACTGGTACTGTCGCCCCCGATATCCAATGGGGACTGCCATGACGGGGCAGTGTTCACGGTGGCCATGAAAACATGCGATGTCTGTCTCATGTACGAAGGGCAGTTTCTCTGGCATGTAGTCATCCCGCACCATCAAGATGGAGCTGCCACTATCCAGCAGGGCAGGGACTGTGGTGCCATCGATCGTCACAAGCACCACAAAGAGTGGCATACCCCCTGTGGGGGTGGTGGCTTGGAGCGAGGATTCCCACCCCACATCGTGCTCCATCAAGTGGCAGTCACGGCGGAGGTGCCCCATCTGGCTGCACACGAAACAAGGCCTGACGCCACTGCCCCGTTCGGCGGGGTCCTTGCTTTCTTCAGACCCGCGGGTTTCGATGGTGCCCCGTCCCCATCCTGCCGATAGAGGGGCTACCTACTGAGGGGTCGGTGCTCCAGAGGTTCCTCATGGCAGGAAGGAGGGGTGGGCCGGCCCTCCTCAGGGCTCATTGTTTCCCCACGGGCCTTTCTCACTCCTGGCCTTGGTGGAGTTGTCTCGTGGCCTGGGTCCATCCCGCCCTGTTGTGGCCCCCTCTGCCGCCAGAAAGTTTTCCCATATCTTGGCCGCATCCGCGAGGGTATGAGGCTGCCAGCATGCTATCCAATGTTGAGTACGTGAGGGTAGGATCTGGAGCAGTTGTTCCAAGATGTTAGCCTGATTGCGCGTTATTATGAATAATAACGAGGGGAATTGGATTATTAATAAGCAATCGGCTGCGAGAGCGAACACCTGTGTATACAGAGGTCAGCCCCGCCGGGAGGAGTTGGAAACAGACCAGGAGACTTTTTATAGTTGAAAATAAAAGTCTTTTACTGAAGTTTTGCACACACAAACAATTTCACAAGCTCACACACAATTATTCAAGGTCTAAGAAATACAGAGAGAGGCAAGCACATTTGCATTAGCAGGTAAATCGTTGGTGGGTCATATTTACCAGTCTCGTCGTGTAGAGCGTTCCTCAGGAAAAATGGAGGGGAAAGAAACTAAGAAAATCGGGGACCACGCGGTCTGACCAGCAGATGACACGTGGAAACTCGGCCTGCAGACCAGAGTTTAAAGATGGAGGCAGGGGTTGGGGATAGCAAGCTGGACATAAGAGGGTCAAAGGTTCGATAGGGGTCAAAGAGCAGAGAGAGGGCCGGTGGTCTGGCGTCTCCTTATAAGCAGGAGGGTGGGGGCTGGTTCCAGCCCTCATTCCCGCCTCCTGGTAAGTCCGTCCCTGAAAACACCCTATTGGTTGGAAGATGTAGGGGAGGTGTGTGGAGGTGTGCCTGAGGGATGGTCAATACTGAGAGCTAGAAACTTGCTTGTGTCTGACACCAGGTAGCAGCCAGGATGAGTCACCCGGCTGATTCTATTGTCTTCTTGATGGCATTAGCCCGGCTATTGATGGCCCTCAATCAGTTACTAGGCAACGATGAATAGACTCTGCCAGGGCTACGTGAGGTCTTGCAGGTGAGGGGGGAGGGAAAGAGGCTGCCTGCTGTAGAAGGAACTCTCAATGGCATTTTTGGAGTTCCTAGTTCTTGTATTTTATCAGGGCATGGTACTGTGCTTTAGTGTATACTGGTTCTGTCCCATTCTCCCTTCATGAGGAACAGGCTGGTAACCTCTGCTGGGCCCTGGAGCTGCTGGAAAGGTCATGAGAAGCGTCTCTTGCCTGGGTGCAGTCTCTGCTGGCATCTGGGAGGGTTACCATGTGTTTCAGTTCCCCATACACGCACTGGCACAGTTTATCATTTTATTACAGTCCAAGAAGAGGCTCAAAAGCCTTGCAGGGCAACATTTCCCGCCCTTGGAACCCTGGAGATGTCAGGCGAAAGGGTCACACAATCAGGAACGGATGTCGTCGGAGGCAGTGATGTCGTCGTCCGTCGGAGGGTCCTGCTCCTCAGGTGTCACTAACTACTCTCGCAATGGGACGGACTTAAAAAAAACTACCCTATCAAAATGCCAAATTGCCATTGGAACACTCCACACAGCCAGGGCTGACAAGTATGAGCTGGGCGCTAGCTTATCTAACCTTATTTCATGTTTAAAATACATTCATTATATAAAAGAAGCTAAAATGGACTTAAAACAGGCTTAAAATCCTTAACCGCTAATAAAATAACCTTTAAAAAGCCTTAATTACACTTAAAAACACAACCGCTAATAATATTAAGCTAAAAGAAGTCTTAAAATCTTAGGCGCCAATAAAATAAACCATTTAAACTTAAAAGAAAGGCATTGAATGCATAAAAGTTCAAGCGCAAATGAAAGCAAGTTAAAAGAATCATTAGAATTCATGCTTCGCTAAAAATAGGCACTGTCTCTTTAAGAGAGTTGAATTCATGAAGTTAAATACAAGCATATATTCATAAAAGCATATACAAGTCATTGGATACATCATCTTCGTCCTTCCTCTCAGGCTGCTTAGTTTCGCAAAGTCTCTTAGTTTCGCACAAACGCTCCATTCATAAAACGAGAGGAAGGCTCTCTATACATTGTAGCTATGTTTCTGCAGCGGGCTGCCTTCGGGGACCACGAAGTATTCCGATCTTCTTCGGTTGTTCGGCTTCGGTGGCTCTCGTCCTCCCTCGGCTTGGACACGAGTCAGTCTGGCCGAGGGGGAGGAGGGTAATCTGCATAGTGGGGCGGGGAGTCCCCCCCAGCTTCCGAAAGCACCTTGGGCGTGCGGCTTTCACCTGCAGCGGCGGCTACCGGAGTCTCCAAGCATGCGTGCCTTGAAAGAACACAGCAAGCCTGCATGGAGGTCACCGATGACCACACGGGGTACCTAGAAGAGGGTTGGTTAATGAGTCACCATGGATGTGAAAGAGGTTACAATTTGGGGCTTTTCTGTTCCCATGGCTGACCTGATAATTCTCCCTCCCTCGGGGGGGGGGAGGTTATTGTGCCGGCTTGGGCTGTTCTTTGAACCCAGGCGTCAGGGAGAGGACAGCGCCGGCAAGCTCAGGGCTTGAGGAACAGCTCGTAGCCATTGGCTTTTTAAACGGGAGCCATGGTGCTCCGGAGGGAACAATGTCAGGTCATACCTCCTTTAAACCAGGGGGACCCTTGCGGGGGTTCCCCAATTATTGCAGTTAAAGAATAGAACACCACACACACACGAAACACAGGGGCTCCCCTGTGCCGTAAACATGGGCTGCTCCAGGGGTTCTCTTTTTATGGAATGGTTCCTCCCTGGGGTTCAAATTATTCACAGTCGGAAGCTCTTGAATATGCAAAACACTTTCCCAAAAAGCATGCTGGGTAAACCGTTTTTCCCCAAAAAGAAAAATCTATTAAAAATATTTAGAGACACTTTTGCAGAGGCGAACAAGAGCAGGGTGAGACTTGGTAGAGTGGGCAAGGCATGGGCACCGATTACTGGGGTGCTACATTTCTCCCTGCAACCGTGAGGGTGGAAGGAGAACAAGGCGTGCCGAGGCTGGAGCAGCTGTTGGACAAGCGATGCCACCGGGCATCGGGCCAGGCGCCCTGAGCATTCTCTGCTGCTTCCGTAGCAGAGGGAGGACTAGCACGCTCAGTGGCTCCAGGGCTGTTCTTCGAGCCCTGTGCCTACCCGCGCCATGACAAGGATGCAGTGGCATCGAGTGTGATCCGACGCACGGTGTTCCTTGTCCAACAAATGCATCCAAACATGCCTTCCTGACCCTCGGTTCGACCACAAGGGTCTACCTCGGGCTTTTTAGCCCACCCTTTTCTGGTTAAAGAATAGAACTAAATACACCTCTGCTTACAAGTGCCCACTGTGCTGGGGAGAACCCAGTGAGGTAGAGGACTTGGAAAAGTGGAGAAAAATTCAAGAAACTCAGTGTCAGAGATTGTCTCCCGGGCGGGAGATTCCGGGAGTTCCTATATGTCTCCCGGGCGGGAGTTGGCAAGCAGCTTTTTAGGGGGAAGGAAGGTGATTTACATATCGGGGTTGATGTCTCTCATTTGCCACAGGGGTCTATGGGTAACACATGAAACGGGGGAGTCCTGCATGCCTCTGGCGGTCCCAGGAGTCTTGGAACTGATCTTATTGTGTTATCGGGTGGTAACCCTTCCCAGCTGTGGTGCCATGCACGGATTGCCTATTTCCTAGGTGTCACCATTACTGGCAAGGTGGTTGTGGTTCAGCTCATGGCTGCTGCTAGTCAGATTCCAGCATCCATTGCTGACACCCAACTCAGACTCCCCTCCGAGCTCAGCACCTCCCACACAGGATGTGTTTCCTGGTGGCTTGCACAGGTGCTGAGTTTAAGGGTCTGAAATAGGGGATCTTTTCCCCTTTTTAGCAGGGGGCTTTAACGCCTCCGTGGGGACTCTAAGTAGGAGCACCCATTTTAATCTGGGACCCCCATTCTGTGGGGTCCCTACCTTTCACAGTTACAAAGATAGAAACATCATAAGTAAGAGGGAGAATGAGGGGGGGGGAACAAAACAATAAAAGGTTGGCGGAAGGCTTTCTGAGGCCTCCCCTCCCTTGAGCATGGAAGGGCATGTGCAGAATGTCAAGTGAGGTACTTGTGGTAAGGGCTGGGACGTGCCCTTACTCTATGTCAGGTGGAAGCGTGTATGCAAATGTATGCACGCCCTGAGCATGCTGGGTTATAAACTAAATTTCATCAAAAAGTGGGGAAAAATTCATAAAACACCTTTAAAAAGGGTCCTGCTGATTGCTCTGAGCAGAGCCCACTCTCCTTTGCTCGGAGAAGAGGGTCTGCGTAAGGCTGGGCACTCAGCATGACCTAAAAGAGAGCAAACTGAGGTTGGGTAGGCCTCTGTGGCTCCAGACAGGACATGGCCTACCGAGCTTTTGTGCTTGGGGGTGGAGCAGGCGAGAATTCTGGCTCTTGTAGCCGGGCTTACACTCTCGCTCTGTCTGTCTCATAGCCTTAAACTCAACGCCTTTGCAACCAATTGGTTCCTCAGGAGGAGGTAGTGAGCCTTGCAAGCTTGGTCTCGCTGGACCGCACACTGACGGTGACACCACTGGTGGCCCCAGGGCTGACAATAGGAACCGTTGCTAGCCCTCTGCATTGTACTTGCAGGGTATCTAGCACGCCTTTCCGTACAGTCGTGCTAGCTAGTTGTGTTCCATCCTGTCCCCTGGGAGGCATCGAGCTAGGGCTTTGGGTAACCATCCTAATTTTTGACTAGGGCCTAATGAGGCCCACCCTTTCCTCAGTTCAAAAATAGATTTAAAAATACACATACAAGTAAACAGATATAGGACACAGAGGCCTAGAAAAAGGAAATGAGGCCTTCTGTTTAATTATGAGATTTCTAGGCCTGAGGTTTTAGGGTCTGGGGTTCGTGGAGCTGAAGTGGTCATGGGCGATGTACTGGGCCATTCTGGCCATGCCTTCTATCTTCTTGACCTGTTTTCTGACCCATATACTTATACAGATCAAAGAGAGGGCCATGATAATCTGGGCCCCAAAGAGCACTACAATGGGGTGTAGCACCATATTTAATATATTCGTCACGGACGGGGACCATCCCAAAAACAGTTCCCACCAGTCATGAGCTCCTGCGTTTTTAATGTCCACAGCGAGGTCAGCTATGGTGGCGCCATTGTGGGATACCTTGAGTGAGGCCTGGTCTCCGGCTTCCTTGATTTGCATTAGTTTCTTATGCAAGTCAGGGTGTGTGAGCAAACTACGCAGTGCTTCCAGGCCTATTCCTAGTGGGACTGGAGTGAGGGAGTCATAGAGTTTGGGGGACAAAAACATCTCTTGTTGGGTCCACAAGGGAGTGGAGAACTGGAAATCACAACCACGAATGGTGGTTATGTTGCAAAAGCATCTGTTGACCTTTGGGGTCATTGGCTGTATTTGCTGTGTGTTGATGTACACATAATCACAGGCTGTTCTAACACAGACACATGCTCTCCCCACATAGATTACAGTGGAGGAGACTTCTTCAGCCACATCAAATTGGCACTGGCCCTCTGTGCCTTTTCTGGGGGCCAGGCAAGGGTGGTGTGGTTCTAAGGCCTGGTCCTCACAGATGAAACCTAAAGTTTCCTTGTGGGTGCAGCCTTTGACATTAATGGTTTGCCATCCTGTGTACGTGTCTCTGGCATATAAAATTGTATTATTGCTTGCTTGCAGGCCTAAGGGGACTACTGGGTAGGCCGAGAAAGCCTCTTTTGCCAGTACTGTGACTACAACTAGATTCAGAGTCTGGGCCTTGGAGTCATAAGAGGCATTTGCTAAGGACCACCACTGCTCCAAATCTACTTCATTCCTGGTGAGGTTTTCTTTAAGAAGGCCTCTGACCTCTAAGGGAATGTGGCCAGTCATGGCTTGCTTAATCATGCTCATAGCAGTGACAATGTTTAGGGTTTGGGCTTGGGCACAGGCAAGGACCAAAGAAATGTTTTTCTGTAAAGACTGAATGCCTCCTAAGAGGATACTGAAATCTTTCTCCATTATCTGTTCCCAGGCCACTAATAGGGGATTGGTGGAGTGCTGCATTTTGGAGAAAAGGTCAAAAGACTGTATGATGGGCTTGCTCATTTTTGACATGTCCGAAGAGACTCTTGAGGCCTTATTGGCTATGACCTCAATGTTTGCTGCATCAAGGACCGCTACCCCTGCACCTATTGGGGCGATCCAGTCGGTCAGGCCTCTCTTAGAACGTTTGTGGTAGTCTTCCCCTTTCCATAACACCAGCCATTTGTCCCAGCCCTGTTGAGTGGGCTGTAAAAAGGGAGCACAGGCTGGATGGAAAGAGGTACCTAGGTCTGCCATGCTGATCTTTACCTTCTTCACTGACATCTGGGGCTGAATTAGAACAATCTCCCTTTGATTAAATTTGAGGGTGTGGGAGCCTATCACTGGGTAGTTTAATTTCAGCAATGGATCCACATTTTGAATTAAGGGGTCAAAGGTCAATACAGTACTGTTGCCTTCTCCTATGGAAAGGGTATAATTCCCTTCTTGATGAGTGGCCTGAAAGGTTACAAGGCCAATGGAGTTAAAGCGAAATTCTCTGGAGTTGTTGGGGCAGGGGGATCCTGTTAGGCCTAGGGCCCAGTCTGGGGGACCTTGTTGGGCCAACCGTGTAGCATTAATAGCCCAACTTAGAGGGTTCCAGGTGAGGCCTGGAAGACTCTGGTTCTGTCCTGAGGGATCAGTTAGAATGATTGGAAGCACTCTGTCTCCATCTAGAAAGAGGTGGGATCCAATTGCTACTACAACTTTTAATGGATCTCCTATGTTCCAGACTGCTGCAGAAACTTGGGCCACTTCACAGGTGGAGTCCTCCTCTAGGTCAGGAGGTGGCAGGTTTGGATATCTAACCCTGCACAGCATATACACAATTTCATCTAAGGTGTTTTGTCCAGAGGGGCAGAGCAATACCTTCTGGCCTGTAGCTTCACTGGCACAGTTAATTAATAGTGAGGGAGAGCACCTGCGTATTTCCAGGTGTGTTTTGAACCTGTAGGTTCTTGGAGGGAGTATATGGGTTCTCTCCTGCCCTGTTAGGATGCAGGTCAGGTACCTCTTAGGCATATTATCTCCTTCACATCTCCACCTGTGCAATGTGGCATTATGGCTAGGGGGTAAAGAAGCAGCAGTCTGCCCTATTAGGAATGGCACTATACCCAAAAGAAAGATCATACTTACCTTGCCCAGCTGCAGGTTTGGTCTTCTTGTAGCCTCCTGCAAAATGACCAGGGGGAATGATATGTAGGGGGGTTCCTAATTATGCATGCTGTGGTCGACTCGCGTGTAAAAACGGCACAGCAGACTTTCCCTTTAAACTAGGGGCTGGGGTGTCTCTCTTGACTCTTTTCCCTTTTGAAATTCCCGCTTGAGCGCACAAGCAGCAAAACGAAGATTCAAACTGCCTTTATTTTCCTGTTGCGGGGCTGGTTAGCTAAAGTGGACAATTTTCCAGTCCTTAAGTGGCAAGGTTCCCACTGGGGTCTTGAACCAGCACCCTCTGGATGGCCGAGCCAAGTGCTTTAGCTTCGGTACCACAGCTCTGCCTTGGCTACTTGCATTGCTCCGGGCATATTTGTCTCATTTTCCCGTTCCTTGCCTAAAAGCGAAAGTGGCGCCTCACTGCCGGCGGTCGCTTTCTAGGGGCGGGAAAATGTCGGGAGAGTTTATTCCAGCCTTGGGCACATAAGAGGGGCATGTGTAGAGGTTATTACGGCCAGCGGTTAGCTCAGGGATGCTTCGGAGGGAAGCGTTAAAATTAGGTGTACAAAGAAAGGGAAAAAAAAAAAATTCTTTTTCGGGGATTCGAACCAGGGGACCTTCTGCATGTTAGGTTTGTGTGCTGCTCCCTGAGCTATTCGGCTCCTTGCAGGGAACAGGGCTCCTGGTAATTATATCACGGCTCTTGCCGTCTCTCCTTCCCGGTCTTTCTGATGAGGGTCATTAGTTTGAACGAGGTCAGCTTGACCCCTGATTCCTTCGAGACTTATCCATGGTGCAGGACTCGGAGGAGGGGACTTCAGTGGTCATTTGCATAGTCAAATGGCCACCTTCAGGGAATTATGGGTTGTATGGGGCTACTTTTAATTCCTAATAACTTTTGATCAGGGCTGAACTTTCATTTGGGACCACGGGGAAACTTTTTAGGAGGCTTGTCTTTCTTGGAGGCTGGGGAGGCTGAGTTGGTCACCATGACTGTAATCCTACTCGCGCGCCTAGGCTTCCTTGGGCCTGGCTGGGAAAAAGGCACAGTAGGTTTTCTCTCCCCCCCTCTTTTCTTTGGCAGGCGCACTCGGCTTGGTAGCCACCATCATCACATAGGAAGAATATCTCTCAATTTTTGGAGGTTCCCACCAAGCGGGAACCACTATTTCTGGTTAAAAATAGAAAAAAAAACCTTTCCTTGCCCCTCAAACTCCAAGACAGGCTTGGGCCTTCCTTGAGTGGCAAGGTCCTATGGATGGCTTAGGCCTCTGGTGGTACCCAGAGTCTCTTTGGCATCCCTTGTCAATCAAGGAGGATGCTCTGCGCTCTGCTAGTTGCTAGGCAGATTAGTGGATCTGGCAACCTTTGTTGCTAGGCAGATTTGAGCCCAGTAACATAGGGAGACTTATATAATGCCTAAAAATTCACGGAAAAATGCCTAAAAATCAGAAAAATTCGGGAAAAAATTGCAAAAATATTCCAAAAAATTATACAAAAATTCTGAAAAATTATAAAAATATGCAAATTTATTAAAATTTATTAAAATTTATAAAAAATCCTAAAAATGCCCAAAATGGTCCAAAATGACTGTGCAACCCCTAAAATCGTCCTAATTGCTTCCTAACTTTTGCAACCTTCAGAAATTAATTTTAAATGATTGGTGCAAGATTCTCTTCTCTGCTCTGTCACTACTTCTGTCTATCTCACCCCCCCTTGTTTCTTTAGACCGTTCTATGGCACCTGAGGATTGGGGATGTCCGGCAATGTGGAACCTTTGCTGCACACCTAGGGCGTGGCAGAGCTCCTGAGTGACCTCACCAATGAAATGCGAGCCGAGATCATTGTCTACGACCCTCGGAATTCCCCAACGAGAATATATGTTATTAAACAAAATTTTGGCTGTAGTGGTGGCAGAATTGGTTTTGCAGGGGAAGGCTTCAACCCATTTTGAGAAGGGGGTCAATGACTGTCAGGCAGTACTTGTTTCCTCGTGGTGCTGTAGGTAGGGGGCCAATAAAATCAATCTGTATGCGTGCCCAAGGTCCTTCTATCCTCTGATGTTGAATGGGTGCCTTGGGTCCTGAAGGGTCGGCATTCACCATTGCACAGGAGAGGCAATTGGTAACCCATTGTTCTACAGTATGGCGCATTCCCGGCCACCACCCTACTTCTTTGACTCTCTCCAGGGTTAAATCCTTTCCTCTGTGTCCCTGGTCATGGATAAATTGGATCAGGTCTGCCCTGACTTCGACTGGGACTACCCAATGTTTTTCTCCTGTGGAGTCTATGGCCCAAACTACTCCTTCCTGCTCCTCAATTTTATACTTTCCTGAAGGATCTTTGCCTTTTTGCAGAAGGTCTGCCACATCTGCATCATTATGCTGCAGTTCTCCCAGGTCAATAAATATTGGGGGAATCTCTGGTCTATTATGAGTGGCAGCTCTGCGAGTGGTGACTGGCTCAAGAGGAGCTGTGGGCTCGGGTGGGGGAGTTCCAATGATGGTGGCCTCTTTGGCTAATAGGTCTGCTTGGTCGTTCCAGTATGCGACCTCTGTTGAATTCTTTTGGTGACCTTTTACATGAGAGATTTGAGTGGGGGCCGTTCTTTCATGGAGGAGATCCACTATAATTAGCCAGACCTATAAATGCGCTATGGGCTTCCCTTCACTGTTCTTCCAATCCTGTTTCTGCCAATGTGGGAGCCAGACTGTGGTGGCTTTGGCCGTCCAATCCGAGTCAGTAAAGATAGCAAGGGGGCAATCGAGTGGCTCAAACTGCATGACTGCACGGAGAGCTTCCACCTCAGCTGCTTGGCTGGAGTGGGGTCTCACTGCTTCCTGCAGGGTAGCACCGTCATGGACTCAGATGGCTCTGAAGCCAGTGTGGGGTGTCCCATCAACGTGGAAGGATGAGCCATCGCAAAACCAGCAGATGAAACCATTCTGCCTGGCTTCTTCGAATGGCACTCCCCACGTTGCGGGCCATGGTGTGTGGTCCACTACGAGCAAAGGGCACTCGTGTTGCTCCCCAGTTACTATAAGACCATATGGGACCGGTGGATCATTTTGTTCCCTTTTGTATTCTACCCCCTTGTTGACCAGAGCTAGGGTCCATTGTGCGATTTGAGTTTTGGAAACCTGCCCATCCTGTATTTTACCCGAGAGAATGTATTTAAGGGGAGTGTGTGTCATTTGAACTACGACTTTCGCTCCTCGTATTATAAATTCCCAATGGGTAAGGCTCCACACAAGGGCTAGGCACACTTTTTCGCAAGGGATGAATTTTATCTCTACAGGAGAGAGGTTCCGGGAGGCATAAGCAATGACTCGTTGGGCTCCTGCTTGATGTTGCAGGAGGGTGGCTCCTATATTTCGCTCAGAGGTGGCTAATTGGATGTAGTATGGCTGATTAGGATCTGGATGTACTAGGGCTGGAGCAGAGGCGAGGCTCTGTTTTAGAATTGCAAATGCATTCTGTTGCTCTGGTCCCCATTGCCAGGGAGTGTTTTTCTTCAGCAAAGCGTATAGAGGGCGCGGCTTATCAGAGAAGGACTCTATGAAGTCCCGGGAGAAATTAAATGTTCCCAGGAGGGCTCTCAGTGAAGGCACATCGGTGGGGGCAGGAAGCTTGGCTATTACTTCCATCCGCTGAGTATCAGGGGTTCTCCCGTGGGGTCCTAGTGCAAGTCCAAGGTATTTGACCTGAGTCTGCACTAGTTGGGCTTTTTCCCTGCTAGCCTTGAATCCTGTCTCTTGAATGAGGCCAAGGACCTCTCTGGTGATCTCAGTCACGGTCTCTGTGTCAGGGGCGTGGATCAAAATGTCATCCACGTAAGAGAGCACGTGGTCTCGGGAGGAGGGCTGGAGGTGCTCCCACATCTGCACCACATGGGCGTGGCAAATACTGGGACTGGAATGGAAACCTTGAGGAGTCCGTTTAAAAGCATATTGCTGTCCTCTGAAGGTGAAAGCAAACTTATACCAGCAGGACTCGTGCAGTTTAATGGAATGGAATGCATTCGCAAGATCAATGATGCTATAAAAGCATGATCCCGCTGCAATGGCTGCCAGAATTTCGTTGTATTTGGCAACAACAGGGGCAACTGGTGGAGTTACTGCATTTAGCGCACGGAAGTCCACGGTCATTCTCCATGTAATCCCATCTGCTTTCAGGACTGGCCACAAGGGGGCATTGCAGATAGACTGCATGGGTATGATAACGTCCCAGTCCAAAAGTCCTTTAATGGTCTTGGCTATGCCTGCTTCTGCCTCAGTGGGGTATTTGTACTGTTTCTGTGGTGGGGGATCTTTGCCCTCTATGAGCACACATGCATTCCGCACTGTGCCACACTCAGCCTTGTCTCTGACCCACACATCTGGGAATTCACCCAGCCATGGGTCGTCTGCTATGGGGAGCACGGGGAGGGGTGCTTTTAGGGCCGCACAGCGATGAATCGCATTGATCAGACCAGGTCCGTCTGGAATGTGCCAAAGCAGACTGTTGGCCAGATCAATGGTGGTCCCATGCTCATGGAAAAAGGGGGCTCCTAAGATGCCGTCACCGTCGGCTCCCGGGCTATCACAGGCAGTCACGCGGGTGGAAAGGGTCCCTATGGACAGGGGCACGTCTTTCCAAACACGTGCGTCGAGATTACCTCCTGCAAAGCCCGCGAGTCGAATGGAGTGGTCTGTCTGGGTCCCTCTGGAGACTAATTGGGGATGGAGCACCGTAAGGGCTGCTCCGGTGTCTACAAGGAGAGTGGCAGGCTGTGAGTTCCCTGGAGTCCCGACCCCAGCCTTTATGGTTGGTCTCCCCCAGGGATCCAGCTTAAGTCGCGCCAGAACACCCTTGGGGAGCACCTGGGACTCCAGGCGCCCCTATGTCGTGGCCTTTGCTACTGCATTTACTAGTTCCAATGGGGCCACCACTGGATGCGTGGGGTACTGCTCCTGCTGCTTGCACTCAGCGAGGGCGTGGAACAGAACCGAGTCTGGCTGCTTATGGAACCTTTCCATTTCATAGCCTCGCTCTTTTAAACGCATCCAGGCACGCCACCTTAGTGGTTCCTGGCCGTCTGGTGGGGTTTGGCGGGGCTGGTTCCCCTGGTAGCGGGGTGCAGGGGTTGGCTGAGGCAATTGAGGGTAGAGGGGTGCTGACTGTGGCAACTGGGGGTAGAGGGGTGCTGGCTGTGGCTGCTGGTAGGGTCCTTGCTGGTAATTGTCCCTGTAGGGGGCCGGGGGGGCGGAGGGCTGAAGGTGCGCCTGGGCTGGAGCGGGGTTATTCCGATAGTCCCGTCCGTTCCTTCCCTTTTGATATCCTCTTCCTCTGGGTCCTTTTCCTCCTCCTGAGCGTCTGTTATCGCCTCGGAAGTGGCCAGTGGCAGGATACTGGGAGTGAGGGCCGTTATTGGCATAGGTGACCATTTGAATGGGTTCGTCCTCGTCCTTGTCTCTGGTTTTCTTTGTCCCTTTAAAGGTTTTCAGAAGACCAGTGCTGCGGAGCAGCGTGGCGACTCGCCTGATTTTACGCTCCAAATCGTCCCAAGTACCTTGTTTGGAGTCAGTGAGATTCAGGGCCAATTGGGATTGGGCATGGAACCCTTGCATTAATGTCTCCCTAAACTCATTGTCCTCGTAATTAGGGAGGTGAGTGGTATCATCTATTTCCACGGAATCAGATAAAATGGCAAGAAGCTGCTTCCTAGCCATATATGCCTCAGGATCTTCACCTGGCCCCTGTCTCTCCAGAAGGAATAAAGAGGTCACCGTTCTATGGGGATTTAGGTACATGAGGACCTCCTTCATCCATTGATATTTATTAACTCCTACCAGTCCTCCTGCCATGGTGGCAGAGTTAAGAGCCACCAAATCTGAGCCTGAAGCACATCTACGGGCCAGTAACGTAAGGTCGTCCCCATTGATACTACAGTAGGAGTTTGCCACATCCGTCATCCACTGAATGGCGTTGTCCCTGGTGAAAGGGCCAAATTGTTCAGCAATAGCCTTCACCTCATCCAGCTTCCACAAGGCCATTTCCGTGACGGTCTGGGTAGTGGTCTCGTCCCCTGCCTTTGTGACCGTCTTTTTAGTTCGCACTGGGTTTAGTGGAGCCGCCATGTCAGCAGAGCACTGGAGCGGAGCACTGGCTTGCCCCTCTCCTGCTTCGCTTTCAGGTGATTCCACTATACCACCAGGGTGGATGGCAGAAATTACTGCCTTTTGCAGACCCAACTGGCTTTTTAGGGAATCAATCTCCCTCCTGCAAGCCTCATGGTTAGCGACCTCACGCTTTTCCTGGGCTCGGTCCGCTAGATATTTAGCGGCTCTGTGGGCTGACATTAAGTCTTTCTGGGCTTTATCCAGGCCAGCCTCAGCCTCGTCTGCTCTCTCTGTAGCAGAAGCGGCTTCTTTCCTTGCCTCCTGCAAAGAGTCTGCAAGCCCCTGTTTTTCTAAGATGAGGTTGAGCCTCTCCGTCCTTAAGCAGAGACTCTCCTCCTCATAGTCTCTGCGCAACTCACAGAGCTCACTCTTATGGAGGTCGTTCTGTCCCTCCATTTCCTGAGTGACCTGGTCCAGTCTCCTCTGGACCTCTTGAGTCTCAGCCTTAAGGACAAGACTCTCTGCCTCATGCTCCGCCTGTTTGCGGGCCAAGGCTTCCTCGTGCTGAGCCCTGAGCTTCTCTAGCTCATGGCTGTGTTTTGCCTCTAACTCCTTGTTAGCGGCTTCTTGAGCGTCGAGGGCCTCCTGTTGGCGCTTAAGGAGAACTGACGCATCCTGGAGCACTGTGTACAGCGCCCAACACCCAAAGCGGTCCTTTGTGGACGCGTTAGGCTTCTTTTGATCGCAAAAGTCTTGGAAGACATCTTTCGCGACCCTTAGAGGATCCGGACCCTGGAACGATCCAGGTTCCCACGGCGAATCGCCTTTCTTAAAGAGCCACTTTTCCAGACGAGGCACAGGGCTCGTCTTGCGAAACATGGCTTTGGGCTTCCCTGGCTTCCTATTTACTTTAGGGGAAACCTTTTTAATTCTGAATGCGCCTGTCTGGGCTCTGTGCTCAGACCTGCATGTGAACAGGGAACTTCTTTACTCCCCGTTCCTAGACTGACCTTCACAGTCCTGGAAAAGGGCACCTAGCCTATTTAGGTTTTGGGAAGGAGAGTGATCAGCTGCTCGATTCCCTAACAGGGTAACCTATTGAACCTGTTTCTGGAGGGTTTTGAGCTCTCAACTCTGACCGGTGAACCACACCAAACCGGTTTAGGTTTTGAACTTTCCTATGCTCTAGCAGGGAGCACCATTAAACCTGCAGAGTTTTGGGCTTCTCTGGCCCTAGGCTGGCGTACCCCGAACCAGCAGAGTTTCTTGAGACACTGTGCCTTAGCGAGATTTCCCCCGAACTCGCACTTACTCATGCTTTAGCCGTGAGGCAAAGCAAAACAAAAAATATGGCTTCCAAGGCTGGAAGGGTTACAGAGTCGCGGCTCTTTACCAAGTGCGTCTCTCAGCTGTTGTGGCAGTTATTTTTGGCGGGAAAGTGGATGGCGTAGGGAGATGTTGATGCCGGCTGTTTCCCTACACTATCGTCTCAGATCCCACCCACAAGATAGACCATAAGATGGCTTGAGATAGCCTTGGGGCTTCGTGTGGGAGACCCCTTGCGTTCAGAACACCGCCGGTCACTGGCTAGTCCTAGCAGTCAGGTCCGGTGTGACTGATCTCCATGACTCTCTAGTGCTTAAGGCACAGAGTCTCACACGGAAAGAGGTGAAGGGGTAAAGCCTCCCAGATAGAGTGCTCGCTAGAGCCAATCATACAGACAGAAACCTTGCACACAAGCCTGTTCCAACACTCCAGCAGGGGGTTTCCTCCACGTCTGACCGTCAGAACGACATGTGTCGACTCTCGTGTATGTTCAGACGTTCAGGGTGCTGCCCGCGTTACTCCACCACTTTGTTAGCCTGATTGCGCGTTATTATGAATAATAACGAGGGGAATTGGATTGATTATTAATAAGCAATTGGCTGCGAGAGTGAACACCTGTGTATACAGAGGTCAGCCCCGCCGGGAGGAGTTGGAAACAGACCAGGAGACTTTTTATAGTTGAAAATAAAAGTCTTTTACTGAAGTTTTGCACACACAATTTCACAAGCTCACACACAATTATTCAAGGTCTAAGAAATACAGAGAGAGGCAAGCACATTTGCATTAGCAGGTAAATCATTGGTGGGTCATATTTACCAGTCTCGTCGTGTAGAGCGTTCGTCAGGAAAAATGGAGGGGAAAGAAACTAAGAAAATCGGGGACCACGCGGTCTGACCAGCATATGACACGTGGAAACTCGGCCTGCAGACCAGAGTCTAAAGATGGAGGCAGGGGTTGGGGATAGCAAGCTGGAGGGTCAAAGGTTCGATAGGGGTCGAAGAGCAGAGAGAGGGCCGGTGGTCTGGCGTCTCCTTATAAGCAGGAGGGTGGGGGCTGGTTCCAGCCCTCATTCCCGCCTCCTGGTAAGTCCGTCCCTGAAAACACCCTATTGGTTGGAAGATGTAGGGGAGGTGTGTGGAGGTGTGCCTGAGGGATGGTCAATACTGAGAGCTAGAAACTTGCTTGTGTCTGACACCAGGTAGCAGCCAGGATGAGTCACCCGGCCGATTCTATTGTCTTCTTGATGGCATTAGCCCGGCTATTGATGGCCCTCAATCAGTTACTAGGCAACGATGAATAGACTCTGCCAGGGCTACGTGAGGTCTTGCAGGTGAGGGGGGAGGGAAAGAGGCTGCCTGCTGTAGAAGGAACTCTCAATGGCGTTTTTGGAGTTCCTAGTTCTTGTATTTTATCAGGGCATGGTACTGTGCTTTAGTGTATACTGGTTCTGTCCCATTCTCCCTTCATGAGGAACAGGCTGGTAACCTCTGCTGGGCCCTGGAGCTGCTGGAAAGGTCATGAGAAGCGTCTCTTGCCTGGGTGCAGTCTCTGCTGGCATCTGGGAGGGTTACCATGTGTTTCAGTTCCCCATACACGCACTGGCACAGTTTATCATTTTATTACAGTCCAAGAAGAGGCTCAAAAGCATTGCAGGGCAACAAAGACCACGAGTTCGACCATTCGCTGCACTTCGTCCAACTTGGGTCTCAGCCAGCGAGTGGCCGCATCCCTCAAGGCAGCTAGGACAGCGTGGGGCCGGTCACCAGAATGCCAGGCCAGGGTTTGAAACTTCTGGCAGGACGTCTCTGGGGTAATGGCGAAGCGATCTAGGATGGCGGCTTTCACTGTATTGTAGTCAGCCGCTTCTTCCTTGGAAAGAGCCTTCACCGCGGCTTGTGCGTCTCCTGACAGATACAGGCAGAGGATGAAAGGCCACTGGGCCTCGGCGGCTCTCTCAAAGGCCTCCAAATACGCCTCAATACCATCCTCCGCTGTTAACTTAATCAGGGGGATCCACGATCCTCGAGTAGGCCAACTGTCATCTGCTGGGCCTCCCCTGCTGCTGCCCGCACCTCTAGCGCCGTTGGCCAGGGTCTGTTGCAGGTCCCGTACCAGGGCGGTCTGGGAGTCCCTTTGCTGCTGAGCCACATCCCGGAGAAGTCACAAGTTGTGCTCTGTGAGCCACTGTCCAAACTGCTGTAGGTCCATGCTCGCCCTTGGCGGCCCGTGGGCGGCGGCCTGGCTGTCGTCTGACTCTGAAGACTCGTCGGTTGAAGAGGGACTCTGGGCCTCCAGAGCACCCGATGGGGGAATAAGTCACAATTGGGGGGTCTCCACCCTAGGGGGGCAGGTAGGTGTGGGCAGGGCCTATTTAGCGGGTCGTTAGTGTCCACATTCTCCACCACATTGTCACACCCCGTGTCCAGCCTGCGGGGCGGAGTGCATCCCTATGGGGGGGGTGACAGTCAAAGGGTGGTCCAGAGTGGTTCAGCTGGGAGTCTCAGATGTAGAGAGGGCCCGTGGTTGCGTCACCACTCTAGGCTGCTCTCTTGGAGTATTGTCCGACAAGGAGTTAGCCTCTGTCTCTCTCTCTCAGTGTGTAGGCTACTCCCTTCAGCCTCCAGTATCTCTCCTCCCTGGCTCTGGCTTCCACCACTCTTTTGTCCCCCCCTTTTCCTCTTTGTGCCCTCCTGTTGGTTCCTCCCACTGTTCCTCACTCCTTGCCAGCCCTCCTACTGGTTGGGACTGAGCACCTTTTAGAGCAGGGGTTAAGTCCCGCCCCTGCTGAGACTCAGGGCTGGGCGTTGGCTGCAGCTCGGCGTGGCTGGGTGGATTGTTCCTCCTTCGGGGCTTCTCCTGCTGTGAGTAACGGGGCTTGCGGGGATGCTTGCGAGCCCTCCCCGGTGCTGCCTCTCTGAAGTGCCCCTCCTCCTGGCTTTTCCCCAGGGTCTCGGGTAGCCTTGCCCACCCAACCTTCCCAGGTGTTCCCCCCCTCTTCCACGGCCCGGGCTTGTTCCCACCCCCAAGCCTTGGGCGGCAGAGTTGCCAGGGGTGTGCCGCCACTTGGTGGCGGGACGGGCAGGGTTTCCCGAGCCATCCCACCCTGGCCTTTCTGGGCTTGGCCCACGTCCTCCGGGACCGGGAACCCGAGCCGGGACTTCCCCAGCTCGCGGCAGGGTCCTCCACCGCCCCGGCTCCCTGGGACAACGTTGGACCCACCGGGAGCTGGCGGGACCATCGGGCCGCTGTTGCGGCTGTGGGGCTCTCTCAAGGGGGCTCTTTGGGCGGCGTGCCTCCCCCACGGCTCCTCTCTGCCGTCGGGCCGGGGCTGGGGTGAGGGGCTTCGGTTTCTCGGCCTTTTCCCCCGGCTGAGTCCCCCCCGCCCCTCCGGAGAGGCTCGTCCTGCGGCCCCTGGATAAACAAAGAAAGGAACACTAGGGTCCTTCATAGTTTCTTGCCTAACCAGCTTACCCAGAACCGGTAGTAAAACCTGGTTAGGACTGCTCAAATTCTGGTACTCTGGAAGTATAAAAAATCATGAAATGAAGTACACTCACTTGGAATTATAGATCCTTATGATTCAAAGGCATAGCTATCTTTGGAATATGTTCTAGAAATATGATAGTCCTTTGTTCTAGAAGCTGTGGTTTCTAATTGTATCCATACCAAACTCTTGTGATGAAAGTCCACATTTGTTTCATACTCATCTGTAAAATGAAGTGGTACCTACTATTCATCTCAAACTAATCCTTACTACCCAAATCTTCCTCACCTGTATCCAGAGCTAAATTCGAAAGATTTTGGCATCTTTTCTGTTATCCCATTTCCTTTACCCATTTGATTCAGATTCCTTTTAGTTTCCACTGTTCATTAATTCAGACTTCACTACTCATCCCACTAGACTCTGCACTTCATTGTGTTCTCTTATTCACTGCCTGGTCTAAGTAAACTCAGTGGCAACCCTCTTATCTCCCACTTACCTCCTACTGTTCCTGAACTTCAGAAATTAGTGCACTAAGATGATTTTGGGGAAGAAAAGTCTAGCCAACCTGCTGCTACAGAAATCCTCCATGCCTGTGTGATTTCTATATTATCTTTCTTTGTAGTGTCTTAACCCAGTATCTCTTTTATTGATTAATCTGCCCCCACATTAGTACGTTCATCTTCCTTACAAACAGAAGAGTGATTTCACCAATGTACTTCTTTTCCCTGGGAGTGAGTCAGTGTTCTATGCTCATAACATATGCATTAGACATAACAAAACTTCCTAATCCCCACAAGGTCCAATTATATGAAAACCAAGCTAAACAGTGATGCTAACTATGGCCTTTGCCATGAGAAAAATATTTTTAAAACGTATTGTTCAGAGGGAAAGATAAATGAGATGCTTCAAACAACTCTTAGTTAATTGAGAAATGCTAGAATGATCTTGTCTATTTGACTGCTACCTACTGGGATACAGTTTTGAAACTCTGTGAAAATCCAGTGTCAGAGCTGGCTAAAGTGAATGTGATTATGTCAATTGACAACTTTCAAAATGAAAGACCCACATAAAGTTGCTATATGTATACATAAGGCTATTAAAATATAAAATCAGATTGAGGTGATCCTACGACTGATGGACAATTTAAAAACTAATAAATCACCAGGCCCAGATGGCATTCATCCTAGAGTTCTGAAAGAACTCAAATGTGAATTTGTGGATCTCCTGACAAAAATATGTAATCTTTCATTAAAATCTGCCTCCATTCCTGAGGACTGGAAGGTAGCTAATGTCACTCCCATCTTTAAAAAGGGCTCCAGGGGAGATCCAGGAAATTACAGGCCAGTCAGTCTGATGTCGATACCAGGTAAGTTGGTGGAAACTGTTATTAAAGAAAGAATTAGTAGGCACATAGATGAACAAAAACTATTGAGGCAGACTCAGCATGGGTTCTGTAAGGGAAGATCTTGTCTCACTAACCTGTTAGTGTTTTTTGAGGGAGTGAACAAACATGTGGATAAGGGGGACCCAATAGATGTTGTTTACCTTGACTTCCAGAAAGCTTTTGATAAAGTTCCTCATCAAAGGCTCCTAAGTAAGCTCAATAGTCAGGGGATAAAAGGACAAGTCCTCTTGTGGATCAAAAACTGGCTTATAAATAGGAAACAGAGAGTGAGTATAAATGGGAAACTTTCTCAGTGGAGGGTGGTAAGCAGTTATTAACGATTTGGAATTGGGAGTAAGCAGTGAAGTGGCTTAAATTTGCAGATGACACGAAGTTGTTAAGGGTGGTGAAAACCAGGGAGGATTGTGAGGCACTCCAAAGGGATCTGTCGAGGCTGGGTGAGTGGGCGTCAACGTGGCAAATGGGGTTCAATGTGGACAAGTGCAAAGTGATGCACATTGGAGCCAAAAATCCTAAATATAAATACACATTGACGGGGTCTGAACTGGCAGAGACTGACCAAGAGAGAAATCTTAGAGTTGTAGTAGATAACTCAATGAAAATGTCTAGACAGTAACTGCAGTAAAGAAGGCCAACACTATGCTGGGGATTATTAGGAAGGGAATTGAAAACAAATCAGCCAGTATCATAATTGTTGTTGTTGTTCAGTCGCACAGTCAAGTCCGACTCTTCGCGACCCCATGGACCAGATTACGCCAGGCCCTCCTGTCTTCCGCTGTCCCCTGAAGTTTGCTCAATTTCATGTTCGTTGCATCGATGACACTGTCTAACCATCTCATCCTTTGCCGTCCCCTTCTTCTTTGACCTTCAATCTTTCCCAGCATCAGGGTCTTCTCCAGTGAATGCTCCCTTCTCATTTGGTGGCCAAAGTATTTGAGCTTCAACTTCAGGATCTTGCCTTCCAGGGAACAGTCAGGGTTGATTTCTTTTAGGATTGAATGATTTGATCTCCTTGCAGTCCAAGGGACTCTCAAGAGTCTTCTCCAGCACCATAGTTCAAAAGAATCTATTCTTCGGCACTTGGCCTTCCTTATAGTCCAACTCTCACAGCCATACATTACTACGGGGAATACCATTGCTCTGACCATGCGGACTTTTGTTGGCAGGGTGATGTCTCTGCTTTTTATCATGCTGTTTAGGTTTGCCATCGCTTTCCTCCCAAGGAGCAGGCATCTTTTAATTTCATGGCTGCAGTCACCATCTGCCGTGATCTGGGATCTCAGGAATGTGAAGTCTGTCACTACTTCTACGACTTCCCCTTCTATTTGCCAAGGAGTGATGGGGCCAGATGTCATGATCTTAGTTTTTTTGATGTTGAGGTTCAAGCCCACTTTTGCGCTCTCCTTTTTCACCCTGAGCAAGAGGCTCTTCAGGTCCTCTTTACTTTCTGCCATCTGAGTGGTATCGTCTGCATATCTGAGGTTATTGATCTTTTCCCCAGCAATCTTAACTCCAGCTTGTGATTCATCCAGGCCAGCATTTTGCATGATGTACTCTGCATATAAATTAAATAAGCAAGGTGACAATATACATCCTTGTCGTACTCCTTTTCCTATGCTAAACCAATCAGTTGTTCCGGTTCTAACTGTTGCTTCTTGACCCTTATACAGGTTTCTCAGGAGACAGGTGAGGTGGTCTGGTACTCTCATCTCTTTAAGAACCTGCCATAATTTATTGTGATCCACACAATCAAAGGCTTTAGCATAGTCAATGAAGCAGAAGTAGATGTTTTTCTGGTACTCTCTTGCTTTCTCCATAATCCAGCGAATGTTGGCAATTTGATCTCTAGTTCCTCGACCTCTTTGAAACCCAGCTTGTACTTCTGGCAATTCTCTATCCACGTACTGTTGGAGCCTTGTTTGTAGGATCTTGAGCATAACCTTGCTAGCGTGTGAAATGAGTGCAATTGTGCAATAGTTTGAACATTCCTTGACATTGCCTTTCTTTGGGATTGGAATGTAAACTGACCTTTTCCAATCCTGTGGCCACTGTTGTGTTTTCCAAATTTGTTGGCAAATTGAGTGCAGAACTTTAACAGCATCTTCTTTTAAGAGTTTGAATAACTCAGCTGGGATACCATCACCTCCACTAGCTTTGTTGTTAGTAATGCTTTCTAAGGCCCATTTAACTTCGCTTTCCAGGATGTCTGGCTCGAGGTCAGTGATTATAACGTCGTGGCTGTCAAGGACATTGAGGTCCTTCTTGTATAGTTCTTCTGTGTATTCTTGCCATCTTTTCCTAATCTCTTCTGCTTCTGTTAGGTCCCTACCATTTTTGTCCTTTATCATGGCCAGCTTTGCATGGAACGTTCCCTTGATTTCTCCAATTTTCTTGACGAGATCTCTAGTCCTTCCCAATCTATTGTTTTCCTCTATTACTTTGCATTGTTCATTCAGAAAAGCCTCCTTATCTCTCCTTGCTGTTCTCTGGAAATCTGCATTCAGTTGGGCAAATCTTTCCTTTTCACCGTTGCCTTTAGCTTTCCTTCTTTCCTCTGCTATGTTTAAAGCCTCATCAGACAGCCACTTTGCTTTCTTGCATTTCTTTTTCTTTGGGATGGCGGTGACTGCTGCCTCCTTTCTTCAGACACTTTGTCTATCAAATCTAGTCCCTTAAACCTATTCTTCACCTCTACTGTATATTCATCGGGGATGCGATCTAGGTCAAATCTGAATGGCCTAGTGGTTGTCCCACAGTCAGCTCCAGGTCTTGTTTTTACTGATTGGATAGAGCTTCTCCATCTTTGATTGCAAATTATATAGTCAATCTGATTTCGGTGTTGCCCATCTGGTGATGTCCATGTGTAGAGACGCCTCTTAGGTTGTTGGAAAAGGGTGTTCGCTATGACCAGCGTGTTCTCTTGACAAAACTCTGTTAGCCTTTGCCCTGCTTCATTTTGTTCTCCAAGGCCAAACTTGTCTGTTATTCCGGTTACCTTTTGATTTCCTACTTTAGCATTCCAGTCCCCTATGATGATGAGGACATCATTTTTTGGTGTTAGTTCTATGAGCTGTTGTAGGTCTTCATAGAACTGGTCCACTTCAGCCTCTTCTGCAGCAGTGGTTGGGGCATAGACTTGGATTACTGTGATATCGAATGGTTTGCCTTGGATTTGGACCGAGATCATCCTGTCATTTTTGAGATTGTATCCCAATACTGCCTTTCTCACTCTCTTGTTGACTATAAAGGCCACACCATTTTTTCTACGGGATTCCTGGCCACAGTAGTAGATATAATGGTCTTCTGAGTTAAAGTCACCCATTCCTGTCCACTTTAGTTCGCTGATTCCCAAGACGTCGATGTTCATTCTTGCCATCTCATTTTTGACCACGTTAAGCTTACCTTGATTCAAAGATCTTATATTCCAGGTTCCTATGCAGGATTGTTCTTTGCAGCATCGGACTTTCCTTTCACCGTCAGACACATCCACAACTGAGCGTCCTTTCGGCTTTGGCCCAGCTGCTTCACTCTTTCTGGGGTTAGTCGTACTTGCCCTCTGCTCTTCCCCAGTAGCATATTGGACACCTTCCAACCTGAGGGGCTCATCTTCCAGTGTCATATCTTTTAGCCTTTTGTTACTGTCCATTGGGTTTTCTCGGCAAAGATATTGGAGTGGGTTGCCATTTCCTTCTCCAGGGGATCACACTTGGTCTGAGTTCTCTGCTGTGGCCTGTCAGTCTTGGGTGGCCCTCCATGGCATAACCCACAGCCTCATTGAACCACGCAAGCCCCCTCACCATGACAAGGCAGTGATCCATGGGGTAGAGTATCATAATGCCCCTGTACAAATCATTGGTGCAACCTCATTTGGAATACTGTGTACAATTCTGGTTGCCACACCTCAAAAAGGATATTATAGCATTGGAAAAAGTGCAGAGAAGGGCAACTAGAATGATAAAAGGGTTGGAACACCTTCCCTATGAAGAAAGATTAAAATGCTTGGGGCTCTTTAGCTTGGAGAAATGACGGCTGAGGGGTGACATGATCGAGGTTTATAAGATTATGCATGAAATAGAGCAGGTTGAGAACGTACTTTTCTCCCTTTCTCACAGTACAAGAACTTGTGGGCACTCCATGAAATTGCTGAGCAGTCAGGTTAGAACAGATAAAAAGAAGTAATTCTTCACCCAAAGAGTGATTAACACATGGAATTCACTGCCACAGGAGGTGGTGGCAGCTTCAAGCATGGACAGTTTCAAGAGGGAATTAGATAAACATATGGAGCAGACGTCCATCAGTGGCTATTAACCACAAGGTATAGATAGGAACTCTCAGTCTGGGGCAGGTGATGCATTCTATTCTTGGTGCTGGGGGGGCAGCAGTGGGAGGGCTTCTAGTGTCCTGGCCCCACTGCTGGACCTCCTGATGGCCCCTGGAATTTTTGGCCACTGTGTGACAGAGTGTTGGACTAGATGGGCCATTAGCCTGATTCAACATTCGGTTCTCTTATGTTCTTATTTTCTTAAAATCAGAAGATAAGGAAATATACCTGAGAACACAGACCTAAGAAAATGAAATTATTTAAAACATTAATGTTCAGATATGGTATCTTATAATTATGTATGTAACTGTGACCCCTAGCTAGGAATGGAAAGAGCCAGGAAGGGGTAGAGCCTCTTGATGCAGAAGGGTGCAGACTGTGTGGAAAGTAAAGGAGGGAAGCAAGACTGCCCTGCTGGGGAGCTTGTATCTTAATCACAGGCTCTTACTACCTTGTTTAAGGGAACTATGATTTATGGATGGACACTGGTAAGGGAGGGAGACTTTTGTTCTATATTGTGAATTTCAGAATTATTGTTTCAGGGCTGTGTTATCTGATGTGGAGTTCATTTGGGAACACAGAATGTTCAGCTGGAGACTTCTTAGGCCACCAAGAAGAGGAAAGATACAGACTTTGGGGGTGACAAGCTGTGAAGGAGGGAGAAGTTAATTGTACAGACTTTAAAATATCACTGTTCTGTTATGTTTCTAAAGATCTATGTTTTTGTCGCATGGTGTTAAATGAAAAGTAAAAATGTTTTAATCTCTTTAATTTATTGCAAGATTCATTCCAAATTCTGCCCCACAGAACCCACAAGCTCCAGAGTTGAAGCAGAGACAATAATCTGGGGGTGATAAACCATGCAATTTGAGTGCAGAATATATGTTTACTGAAATTCAATCTGTATATTATGTTTGATAACTATACCAGGCATACACTGAGAATCCAAACAGGAGTTTAAGGATAAAAATCAATAGTTATGATATGTATTTATTATCATTATATAATTTATAGCCCCCCTTTCTCATACAGACTTGACAGATTACAAAAAAGCCAACAATATATACAGTAAATCTATTCCCTTGATCACACCTGGCATAGGCTGCGTTCAGATGGCCAGTCAATCGCGCCATGAGCCCTCCTAAAATTTTATCCCGATTTTTTAAATCCAGCCTAGCACGACCAGACGCCCCCCCATGAAATAGCCTCACCGCGCGTTGTTCCCGCTGTGATTTGTCTACACGGCATCCACCGAGGATTTTTTTTAAAAAAGTTTTGTACATTCGCCTGCTGCGCCTCCTTGGAGAACTGAGGTGATCGCGGAGGGTTTTCAGCAAAGTTTTGCGCATGCAGGGATGGAAAGAATAAGTCCCGGTCCTCTCCCTTGCCATTGCCATCATGATCAATGGAGGGACTATTTCGCAAGTTAGAACAGTCCTTCCCCCCCTCCATCTCCCATCGCGGTAACATCTTGTCCCTAAAAGAAATAAGCATGAATATTACATTCCTCGTAGCGCTTATTGCTGAATGCGTTTCCTCGTTAAAGCGCACATAGGGTTTCATTTTTAAAAAATCGCGCCCCTGTCGGCTCGGTCTGACATCAGACCGAGCCGACGGAAGCATCGAGCGCTAATGGAGTGACCAGACGGAAGAAAGTCTGCAGTTGTCGCACGGGTAAGCGAAAACCCTACATAGAAACTGCTTCTTTTTAAATCAGGATTGGAGGCGTAGCAGAACGGGATGTCTACGGGACCGGAATTTTTCCCAGATGTTTCTGTCTGGTCGTGCATTTTTGATCCACAAGGGAGTCGTTCCTATGGCAGATCAAAAGATCCGTCTGAACACACCCATAGTGTCTCGATTCTGTTACCATGTGTGGATGGGAAGATACATTTCCCATCCATGTAAAGGAGCCTGCTTTCCAGTCCAGTCCAAATTCAGTCCAGGGAAGTTTATTCATAAATAAGAAACCTCCCTTTTGCTTCCTCTGACTCCTGTGCTAAAGGAGCTTTTGGCAGAGGTTTCAGAATAACTCATGGGCCACTTCATACACAAGGCTTCTGAACAAGTCTGGAAAATGCACTGAGATCTGAAGTTTGTAAAATCAGAGATGGCTAAATTGTGGAAAGAGGTAGTTCACTCAACCAATCACGGTAATATCAGGCTGTCATGACCCCAGTGGGTCGCCGTCTTCCACTGCCACCACCCTGGACTTATGGTCCCTTGAGAAGGCCCAGGGTACCCTCTCAAGGCCATCCAAAAATGCCCCTTTTACAGCAGAGAAAACACAGGCGTGATGACCAGGCAATGGTTTATTAAGAACAATACTGGGACAAGGCAAATAAGGCAAGGTGCTTTAACAGTGTTGAAAGGCAAAAAGAACACAAAGCTAAGGCAGCTACCTATTACTCCTTAACTGGTATTACTTAAGGCCTACAAGCCTTCTTACCAGGCCTCACTACCTGTACAGTCACTCTGACTAGTGAGGGACCTTCTCCTCTCAGACCAGCTCTTCTCCCTCAGTGACTCGGTGAGATGGAAAACTGCAGAGAGACAGCAAGATCCGTTTCCTCACAACACACAGAGTTTATCACAGTCCCCTTCAATTCACTCCTGTGTGAAGAAAGACACCATTTCCCACAGCCTACAGCTTAAGACACACCTCCACAAGAATGCAACAGTCTCTTCCCAGAATCCCTGCACTCCCATTGGCTAAAAACCATCCCCAAGCATTGTGGGGATTGTAGGCTGTCTGCTTTCCACTGCCAGACAGGCCCCTCCTATAGTTTAGGCCTCTAGGCCCTGTCTCTGTCTTGCATAGATCATGACACAAGCATACAATGACTAGAGAAGATCAGAAGCATGCTTTGAGGACAGATTTTGCCTCCAGTGACAGGGGGTTGAAAAACATACCATCTTGAAGACGGGGAGGAAAATCTTATTTATTTACACTATTTATAGTCTACCTTTCTCACTGACACTTGCACAGTGCAAGTCAATACAATTAACAGGATGGGTCATCCAATAAGCAATGTAATAAGATTAGGATTGCAGAAATATGAAACAAAGCATTTGTTAAATCAGGGGTCTTTTGGGGAGGAGCGCACCGGAGCTGCGCTCAGGGAGCTCAGGAGCCAAGCCCCGCCCCCAGCCGGCGTCCCCACCATAGAGAACAATGGAGGGAATAGGGGCAACCTGTTTGGGGGCCTATAAAATTGGACCCCCTGATCCAATGTTCTTGAAACTTGGTAGGTATCTTGGGGAGAGGCTCCAACAGCTACCCTGTGAGTTTGGAGCCTCTCCTTCAAACCCTCTCCCCTCCAGCCCCCAGAATATACCCTATATTTTCACCATTGACCACAATGGCCCATAGGATATAATGGAGCTGAATTGCCACCGAATTTCTTTCATTCCCTCCTTTCCTTCTCTCTTTTTCCTCTTTCCCTCCTTCTTCTCTTCTCTCTTTCTTTCCCACCTTCTTCTCTTCTCTTTTTTCCTCCTTTCCCTGTTTCCCTCCTTCTTCCTTCTCTTTCTTTCCCTCTTTCCTTCCTTCTTTCCTTCTCTCTACTCTCTCTCTTTCCTTCCCTCTTTCCTCCTTCTGTGGCCCAACTCTCATGAGAAGGAGTTTAAACTTTAAACCCCTTCTCTCTTAGCTCCCCCACCCAGACCAGCTGGGGAAGGGAAGGGGAGGCTTTTGAAGATGCCTCCCCCTTTTGCTTCCCTTCTGACATCACTTCCGGTGATGTCAGGGGGTGTGGCATATGCTAATAGCCTAATGGCTCATTAGCATACCATATGCTAATGAGCTCCTGCAGCTGTTTTTCTACGAAAAGACCCCTGTGTTAAATGATGCCATAATTACACTGCAGGATACTACATATGGCAACACATAGTAAGTACTACACACAGTAGTATAATCTGCAGTCCCTTATAAAGAATAATCCAGATTACTGACTCAGTAAGCAATCTGAGTGTCAGAAGGTGAGGAGGAGTTCCCAAGTATTGGAAACATTCTCTACAAAGAAAAAGAGGGGCAGTTTGGGGGGCAGAACAGATATGCATTGGAGGATGAACCTCAGCGGCATAGTGATCTTTTCTGTTAAAGTGGCATGGTGATCTTTTCGGTTAAACATAATTTAATAACTACAAGGACCTGATTAATAATATGGAGCTAGGTATGAAGGAAGGCCAATCTCTTTTTCAGTGTACCATTGTTTTCTGATGAGATCAAGGTAGGTGCTTGTTTAATCCTATTTTTGTCTGAAGTTTCAGCCATTACCCGGTGCTTCTGGGTGCTTTGGGAGATGGGGCATGTCTAGGTTGCTATCTTCCCAGATTTGCCCTTTTATGGAGGCTCAGTAGTCAAGATTGAGGGTGCCCAGCTGCCATGTGAAGGCCTGGTTATCAGAGCATACTGTAAACCTTTGACCCGCTACAAAGGAGCAGAACATATGCTAGAATATATATCTAGAATGTATGCTGTGACAGAAATAATTGGGTTCTTAAGCAGCATGTCTTTTGAAGTTTTATTAAAGCAAAGAATGGCAGAAAAATATACCAGCATGGTCAAGCATGGTTAAAAGCATAAATCCTTTTGTTCCAACCCACCCACCCCCTTTGAGGCAAGAAAAAAAGAGCATGGCCTTGAATCATATGCACTCAGGCAAGTCTCTTCATTTCATACAAGAGTCTCAAAACACACAAAACTTAATGCTGTTCTTTGAAGGAATGCAAAAGAAATCACTTCTGATAAATAGGCCTTGATTCTTGTGCAGACATTAGACATGCATTTCTTTCATTATTAATTGCAATAATTATGAAAATGTGTCTTTTATAATTTTCATAGTTAGTATGAAAACAAAACAAATTCCCCATTTAACCAGCTTATAATGACAAAACCCAGGATTTTCATTTGTTCTGACCTGGTTTCTTTCATTATTGTAGTCTCTGCCTTCTATTAATGTCACTTCTACAAGGAAACCAACATTTTTCTAATAAGGTTATAAAGAGAACATAGTGCTCCTTAGAGGGAGGGGTAGAGAGAGGCTATAGTATTTCTTGATTGCCTGAAAACTGTAGCTGCTGGGTTTTGCCTTCTTCTCTCCTCCCAATGCCTGACCTCCTGTGCCAACATTTCCCTTGTAGTCTGTACTTCCCCTGCATGCCTGATGCTCTCCAGACCTTATCACTGTGTAAAGGTTCTCTTCCTGCTGCCTGGCTGCCCAAGTGCCTTACCCTTATTGTGCCACCAAATGCCCTAGACTTATCAGTCTGTTTCTTCCTCATGCTACTGTTCTTCAAGCAGCTGTCCGCGTTATTGTTCAGAATCCTTCCCATCCATTCTCCATAGATTTCAAAGACAAAGGTGCCTTTCACTTCCTCAAAAATCGAGGTTTGTGTGTGATATTTTATCTGTCTGAAATGTGGGTGTTCTAGAGGAGTACAATAATCCCTGAGAATTTTGTCTAATTTAGAAGAAGAGGAGGAGGAGGAGGAGACTGGATTTATACCCCGCCCTTCACTACCCAAAGGAGTCTCAGAGCGGCTTACAAACTCCTTTCCCTTCCCCTCCCCACAACAGACACCTTGTGAGGCAGGTGTGGCTGAGAGAGGTAGGTGGGGCTGACATTTAGATGGAAAACCATGGAAGTACAAATCTGAGAAGAAGGGGAGGGGGTCATTTGCTATTGAAATAAATGAGAAATAATAGTGAAACAGAATCATGAAAATGAAACAATCATAATAAAATAAACAATAACAAAACAAAACCATATGAAACAAATTGATATTGAATTCTGAGTTACAGATATTAGTTTTTTCACTGAAAAGTACGTGATCACAAAGGCAAAAAAGTATATCAGAGTTCACACTGGAAAATTCTGCTGAAGGGAATCCCAAGGGAATGATGTGTAAAGCAATGACATAATTCCTGGGTAAAGAGCTGGAAGAGACATCACCTAGTTGAATGATGCTGTAGGAATTCTTGTAATCTCCATAGTAAAGAGCACAGAGATTGGAGAAATTTCTAGAGTCACTCAATGTGACAATGTTACTTCTGGATCTTCATAATTTTCTGCCACATTGCATGAAGATATTTCCCCTCCCACCCACCCCCCACAGCTCCATGGAGCAAGTGTGCGGGGGAGGAGCATGGGAGGAGTTTGCCCACCATCAGCAGGCAAGGAGTTGCAATCAACCTAGTTTTTCACATGCATTCAGATAAAAGTTTTCAAAAACAGTCTTCTGTTAAGCCAAAATCACTTTATAACCTTGAGTCCTTATAAACTGGGAAGCCTCATTCATACTTAAAGGTAAAGGTAAAGGTTCCCTTGCTCGAAAGCCAGTCGAATCCGACTTTAGGGTTGCGGTGCTCATCTCTGTTTCAAAGCCAAAGAGCCAGCGCTGTCCGAAGACGTTTCCATGGTCATGTGCCTGGCATGACTAAACACCAAGGCGCATGGAACACATTCATACTTACTTAGATGCAATACTCTATTCCTGCCAGACATTCTGTAGGAACTACCCAGTACCCCTGGAAGATGCTCTTTGAAATTACTGCCTCCATTCTTCAAACAGCAACTTATTTGTTTTGCATAAGGAGTCTGCATAAGATATAATCCAGTAGCAAGTTTAGGGACCCAAAGCCACCCTATGCAATCTGAAATGTGGTCATTATTGCCCCCTAATTACCTTCCTGATTCTGGGGGCTGTGGCAGGGTTTCGTCCCACAGTGAGATTGCAATGTGTTGTGATTGTTATTGTTGTTGTTCAGTCGCACAGTCGAGTCCGACTCTTCACGACCCCATGGACCAGATTACGCCAGGCCCTCCTGTCTTCCGCTGTCCGCTGAAGTTTGCTCAATGTCATGTTTGTTGCATCGATAATGTGTTGTGATAATGTGTACTTAAAGTTGCCCTTAAAGCTGAAGAACAATCCTGGGCAGAACTAATGTATTGATATGGTTTTCCATGATGATTAGAGTGCCCTGAAAGCCACTAAAAGGTCAACATATATTAAAAACCGTTCCTAGTTCCTTTCAATTTCATTAGACTTCTGTTAAAATTCCTGCAAAGATTCTACTGCTACAGAAGATACTGATACTTCTATGAAGAGATGAACTACCTGCCTCATTCCTTACTATTTCCCATATGAGCTTTGAGGACATCCATTGATTTGGATGGTACGCAGTACTATTCAGTTATGCCATACACAGTCAAGCATATTTCGAATCTTTCACAATGAACTACACAACAGCCTGAGAAAGGTCTCATGATTTCCCTTGACAAGCTGCACTTCCAAGACATTGCCAGCAGGATACATTAGACCTCCTTGGCAGGGCCGCGAAAACAGAACTCTTTCCTCAGGCATTTAGGTAACGAGCTGTGTTATCATCTATGCCCCGTGCCAATTCTATTTCCAGCCTGAGCCCGCCAATAGTGAATGTACTGCTGAATGCACAGCTATACCGCCGTCGTTATGTTAATGGTTTTAATAACTTTTGTGTATTTTATATGGATATTTATATTGTTGTCTTATCTATTGTTTCTTATGTAAGCCATCCTGAGCCTGCCTCGGTGGGGAGGCTGGGGTAAAAATAAATAAATAAATACATTGATTTGGAAAAGGGTCAATGGAAAAGCCTTGCATCAGCCTTTATGAACCCAATGAGGAAAACTGAGTGGGCAAACTATCCTCTTGCATGAGAAAATATAAGACGATAGGCAGCAGGAGAAACCAAAAAGCATTTGAAGTTAATGCTTCATCTTTTCATCAACACTATTCCATATCTGTATTCTGCATTACCTGAAGACATGGTTTCTGACCTGCAATCCATTGTGCCTTCTACTAGATACATGAAAGTGGCTTTCAGTAATTAAGGAAAAGCACTCAGGAAATGCTGCTTAAGAAAACTATGTTGCATATTAATACTCTGCTGATTCACAGACTGGTCCATGGTATTAAAAACAGGCTTGGGGACTGCAATTTGGAGAGTGTCTGACTCAAATTAAGCCTTACTTTTCAAACAGGAATATGTCCTTCTTTGTGTATGTTTGTTGGTTGTGTATGTTGATTCCTATGGTGTATTATTCAATCAACTAAATACAAAATTGTCATAAGAGTTATCACTTTAAAGTTTTGGGTGGTATGATACTCTGTGTGCTTGTGTGTGCATAACTTTTTCTGCACTGTATATATTGCTTCTGCTCCTTTTAAAGAAAATCAATAATTTATGCCCATAAATCCTCTCTTCTACTACAGAAAGTAAGAAAAAAATAAAAAGAGGGACTTATTTCCAAGACATGAACTATAGATCAATAAGTTCAAGAGTTCAGTGGTAGGGTGGATTTAGATACTTCCTTAACCATACAGTGGCATGTCAAGGCTGAATTATTAGAGCATTCTCTCTGTCCTATTATTTAAAAATAAAATATTGCCATGTCACAAATGTACTCCATTTGGGGTTTATTTGGCTACACAACAAAATCTCTTGGCTACCTACAGTAGATAAATGTACCCCTTCTCTTATTTAGTCTTGTGGCTTCTAAACATCCAGACACTTCAAGCTGAAGAACAGTCTGGAGGCTCAGTATATCCAAAGAACATAAGAACATAAGAGAAGCCAATAGCCCATGCAATACAATACTCTGTCACACAGTGGCCAAAAATACCAGGTGCCATCAGGAGGTCCAGCAGTGGAGCCAGGATGCTAGAGGCCCTACCACTGTTGCGCCCCCTCCCCCAAGCATCAAGAATACAGTGCATCACTTGCCCCAGACTGAGAGTTCCTATCTATACCTTGTGGCTAATAGCCACTGATGGACCTCTGCTCCATATGTTTATCCAATTCCCTCTTGAAGCCGTACATGCTTTTAGCTGCCACCACCTCCTGTGGCAGTGAATTCCATGTGTTAATCAGTCTTTGGGTGAAGAAGTACTTCCTTTTATGCATTCTAACCTGACTGCTCAGCAATTTCATTGAGCGCTCATGAGTTCTTGTATTGTGAGAAAGGGAGAAAAGTACTTCTTTCTCTACCTGCTCTATCTCACGCATTATCTTATAAACCTCGATCATGTCACCCCTCAGCCATCATTTCTCCAAGCTAAAGAGCCCCAAGCATTTTAATCTTTCTTCATAGGGAAAGTGTTCCAACCTTTTTATCATTCTAGTTACCCTTTTCTGCACTTTTTCCAATGCTATAATATCTTCTTTGAGGTGTGGTGACCAAAACTGTACACAGTATTCCAAATGAAGTTGCACCATTGATTTATACAGGAGCATTATGATACTGGCTGATTTGTTTTCAATTCCCTTCCTAATAATCCCCAGAACAGCGTTGCCTTTTTTTATTGCAGTCACACACTGTCTCAACATTTTCACTGAGTTATCAACTACAAATCCAAGATTTCTCTCTTGGTCAGTCTCTGACAGTTTGGTTCCCATCAATGTGTATTTATAGTTAGGATTTTTGGCTCCAATGTACATCACTTTGCACTTGGCCACACTGAACCCCATTTGCCACACTGACGCCCACTCACCCATCCTTGACAGATCCCATTGGAGTACCTCACAATCCTCCCTGGTTCTCACCACCCTGAACATCTTTGTGTCATCTGCAAATTAGCCACTTCACTGCTTACTCCCAACTCCAAATCGTTAATAAACAAGTTAAAAAGCATTGGACCAAGTACCCCGCTACTTACCACCCTCCACTGAGAAAATTTCCCATTTATACTCACTCTCTGTTTCCTTTTATCCTGTGACTATTGAGCTTACTTAGGAGGCTTTGATGAGGAATTTTATCAAAAGATTTATGGAAGTCCAGGTAAACAACATCTATTGGGTCCCCCTTGTCCACATGTTTGTTCACTCCCTCAAAAAACACTAACAAGTTAGTAAGACAAGATCGTCCCTTACAGAGCGCATGCTGAGTTTGCCTCAATAGTTTTTGTTCATCAATGTGCCTACTAATTCTTTCCTTAATAACAGTTTCCACCAACTTATCCGGTATTGATGTAAGACTGACTGGCTTGTAATTTCCCGGATCTCCCCTGGAACCCTTTTTAAAGATGGGAGTGACATTAGCTACCTTCCAGTCCTCAGGAAAGGAGGCAGATTTTAATGAAAGATTATATATTTTTGTCAGGAGATCCACAAATTCACATTTGAGTTCTTTCAGAACTTTCAGATGTATGTCATCTGGGCCTGGTGATTTTTTGGTTTTTAAGTTGTCTATCAGCTGTAGGACCTCCTCTCTTGTCACCTCAATCTGATTCAGGTCTTTCAACACCCCTTCCAAAATCATTAGTTTCAGAGTGGGCAACCATTTCTCATCTTCCACCATGAAGACAGAGGCAAAAAATGCATTCAGCTTCTCAGCCATTTCCCTATCATCCTTCAGTACTCCTTTTACCCCTTGGTCATTCAAGGGCCCCACTGCCTCCCCAGCTGGTTTCCTGGTTCTAATGTATTTGAAGCAAGTTTTATTGTTGGTCTTTATGTATTTTGCTATATGTTCCTTATATTCCCTTTTTGCTCACCTGATCACAGACTTGCATTTTATTTGCCACAGCCTGTGTTCCCTTTTATCAACCTCACTGAAACTAGCTTTCCATTGCTTAAAGGACTCCTTCTTACCTTTTACAGCTTCCATTACTTGTTTGTTAACCATGCAGGCTTTTTTCTATACCTATTTGTGCCTTTCCTAACCTGCAGTATATATTTTATCTGCACTTCTACGATTGTAATTTTAAATAGTCTCCAAGCTTCCCCAATGGTTTTGACCCTTTCTACTTTTCCTTTCAGTTTCTTCCTCACATGTCTCCTCATGTCAGAGAAGTTACCTCTTTTAAATTTAAAAGTGGTTGTGTCAGTCTTTTTGGGCAACTCCCTATTTATACAAATGTTGAATTCAATGACATTATGGTCACTGTTCCCAAGTGGTAAAATCACTTTTACATCTCTCACCAGGTCTTGGGCATTACTTAGGACCAAATCCAGGATCTCCTCTCCCCTGGTAGGTTCTGTGACCATCTGCACCATAGCACAGTCATTGAGAATGTTTAGAAACTCAATCTCTTTTTCCAGACTAGAACACATATTGACCCAATCAATGTGTGGGTAATTAAAACCACCTGTTATGACACAGTTATTTCATCTAGCTGCTATCTTTAACTCATTCATCATTTTATAATTCTCCTGTATCTTTTGATCTGGTGGGCAATAACAAAATCCCAATGTTAGGCTTCCTTTTGGGCCCACTATTCAACCCATAGCATTTCCAGAAGCAAATCCAATTCTCTTACCCTCTCAATCTTACTGGACTGTATACCCTCTCTGACATACAGAGCCACCCCTCCTCCAACCCTTTCCCCCAGCCTTCCAATATAATTTATAGCCAGGAATCACCGTAGGTCCGTATCCCACTGATTTTCCTCATCCCACCAAGTTTCTGAGCAAGAACCAAATTGTGAGTCCAAAAGAGGAGTCATCCAAAGCAGGGGTCTGGAAGTCAGGAATCCAAGCAAGAGTGGGGGTCCAAGGACAGGCTCCAACAATGGATGCAAGGCATACATGGGGCAACTCATTGCTTCCACAAGAGCCCATTCCAGAGTGGGAGTTATATAGGCCTCCGGCCAGGCTTCCCAGGGTGGCAGTGGTGCTCCTGCTAATACTCAGGACCGGCACTCACCTTCCCTGCCAGCATGCATCTTGATGGAGGGGTGGCTAAGTCTCTGTGGAGCTGTTCCCTTAGCTGAACCACCTGCAGAGGTGAATCAGGCAGGCTCCCCAATTGCACCTGTGCCTCCTCAGCTGCTGCAGAACCAGGTGCGGGGATTACAGGCTCAGGTGCTGGCACTCTATCAACTTGTGAGGAATCAGAGGGCCCGGCTTCTGGTTCTGGCAATGTCGGCGCCTCTGGCTGCAATGCCAACTCAAGCGTGGACTCAGCCGCCGCTCATGAAACCTGGTGTCTTCTGGGCTCAGCTGGTTCAGGAGACACTGGTGGTGACCGACACTCTGATCTCTGTCCTATTTCTTTCGTGGCCTGCCAGAATGAGCAACCCTCATTTCCTGAGGCTTCTTTTGCTGGCTCTGCCTCTAAATTCAGCTGCTCAGGTGGGCCTTCCATTGGTTCAGGGCCTGACTCTTCCATTTCCTCATCCTCAGTGGAGGAGGCAGCTGGCTGGCTCACAACATCAACCCTGAATTAAATTTCTATGTACATCTCCAGATATATTCCATAGGTTTTAGTTTTAAATGCCTCATATGATCAAAGTATAGGTTTGGAAGGGAATATATCTTTTGAGTAAAGGTCCATCTTTAAAAGCCTCTGAGATTACTAAATTTAAAATCTTATAAAGAAGTGTTGGAATAAAAGTGATACAGTCACCTCTGTTAATTACTGAAGATTTACATCTCCACTTAAATTCAATAGCACGTTGCAGTAGCTCCCTGTGCATAATGAAATTTTCCAAACAGCAAAAAAGAGGAGAAATGAACCTTGTATAAGGAGAAAATAATGGGGAATATATTTTTTATTTTATGAATACTGTATAATTGTAATACTGAACATTACATTGCAAGAAGTACATTTACAAGGTGTTTAACATTTATAGAGTTATTTTTGTTAAGGTAAGAGCTTAGATATTTTACTGCATATACATTTACAACTCAAAATAGATGTGCAACACACACTATAACTCTTAGTACTTAAGTTTAATAACAGCTGCTGGCAGAAGAAAACATTTTCCTTGAGATAGAAAGGAGAAACTTCACTCTCCTGAAGTGCCTAATATATCTGATATTCAAAGTCAAGCCAACAGATCTGACAAGGAAATGGACTGAACGATCTGTAGGTTATGCCTGCCTTAGTAACATGCTTAGGAACTGTTATTTATGGCATAGTAACATCCAGATAAGACATGTTTTGAATTAAGATTTGGCTGAGAAATACCAATACCTTGCAGATCCCAAAATGTAAGTACTATTCTTTGAAAGTATGAAGCAATTTGTGAGACATTTCATATACCAGAAAGTGGATCTTGAAGTATCAGCACAATATATCAGTGGAATGAGTGCCTGTTTGGTCCTTAATATGAATTTATTATGTGCAAAAGTTGTAGACATAAGTCACAGGGCACCATGAACTGATGGCTGAACTGGCTCCTGATTTTGTCTGTCACCTTCTTTCCTTTTGTTGTTTTCATCATCATTCTCTCTCATAGCAATATTCATGGTTGAAAACCTATCACTATATCCGTGGAATGGGACAACTCACAGACACTGTAGAGGGTTTTATAGAACTTGTAGAAGGTTCTGTATAACCCCCCAAATCTGACAAGTCTAAAGGAGAACAGAAGTGAGGAAGGGAAATTGGCTTCCTTGCAATTCTAGAAGTAAAAATATTTCAGAGGAGAAGATTAGGGACAGGGGATCCCTTGATCCTAATCCCCCCGAGCGTCTGAAATGCAACAAGCTTTGAAGAGCTCTAACCACTTTGAAGCTGAAAATACTCATGGCAGAAGTAATCAGGAATTGATTAAGACCAGAGAAATAGCAGTTTCTTTGCAACTAATTAATTGACCCTACCTCCCCAATACTATAAACTAGGGTTGTCAACCTCCAGGTGGCACCTGGAGATATCTTACTATTACAATTGATCTCCAGATGACCAAGATCAGTTTCCCTGGAGAAAATTACCACTTTGGAGGATGGATTCTATGGCATTATATCTTGCTAAGGTCCTTCCCCTCCCCAAACCCCACCCTCCCCAGGCTTCACCCCCAAATTTCCAGGTATTCCCAGCCCAGGGCTGGCAAATTCACCCTAATCTGAGGTGGGAACAGAATCTATTATTATTATTATTATTATTATTATTATTATTATTATTATTATTATTATTATTATTATTATTATTATTATTATTATTCCTGGTGTGATAATAAGATCTGGCAATGTGTGGCATGAAGCATATCTCTCCTAACATCAGTACCCCCATTTTCTCAGTCCACAAAGGGAGAGAGCACTTAAAATACTGTCTTCCATTCTTCAGGTTCTAGGCTAGATGAACAATTTGCTGCTCAGCAGTCAATTAATATAGGACATAGTGCAATGTTTGGGTTAGGTGAGCAATAAACTATTCATTAACCCCCTATTGATTAACTCACTTATATGCCCCATACAGGCAGGAAGTAACTGCTCACAGATTTAAGATGGAGAGGGAAGAGAAAGCCCACTCAAATGGAGGCTGAATGGCAACAGATGACCATCAGTTTATAGTGACCTGGTCTGGTGGAGTTGGGGTTGGGGAAGGAATACTACAAGCTTTTGAAGCTAAAGGAGTTACAGTGAGAGTATTAGTTAGAATGAACGGACAAGCATTTCCTCTGATCCTTCCTCCAAGAGTTTTTCAGTTGCAAAGTGAGCAGAGCCTGTGATATTTTGTACTATTTGTCGTGGAATTGGGGCCTGGATTGAGCCTTAATCCCCTGCTATACCTGTTACATTAATTTCTATAGTGAATAACCTCTATAGTTGAATTTTTGGTTTTGTTTCCCTGGTGGCTTCAGGACTCTGCTGGTGCTGTGGCCTTCTGGTACCAATAACCCTGTATATGATTTTTCCCTTAGAGGGTGTTTATACATTCCAGGAGATAGTGATACCACTATCAGAGCCTTAGAATTCAAATAGATAGCGTATCAAATAGTGTATCAGAACCTAGTTTCCTTTACTTTCTGAGAGCTTCCTGGCCCCAGAGATAGAAGGGGAGGGATCTGGGTCAGTACATGGGGTCAGTTCTAATCAGTTCTAGTTTGCGTCCTACGTGATAGGTACGTCAGTAGGTTCATTAGCAGCTGTAGGTCCAAGAAAGATATATGCCTCTGGTTTACTAATGGTTGGGGTTGCTCATCAGTGCTAAGGGGCCTTGATGCCGTAGCTGGAATATATTCCTTATTGGTCTGGGTGTACACTATACATTGAATTGTAAGTATTAAATTAAGAATTGCAAGTCAATTTTGTATGCTGCATACCAGATTCTTATATGTTTTGAAGGTTTTACATTTTGGATTTGAAGTTCAATCAATAAGAGGGTATTTAAAACAAAAACAAAAACCTGTGTCTCTTTCTTGATGCAATTGGGATCCCTGCCAGTTTCTGTCCCTCCCCAGTGATGACAGCAGAGATGGAAGTCCATGAAAAGGTTCCTGCTGTCCTAGTTCCCTCAACACTATTCGAGAATAGTTGTATACAATTGGGGTTAGGGGAAGTGTGTGAAAAGGTACATATTCCTCACCCCAATCTCTTCCTGGAGACCCTGCTATATTGCATGGGAAGGAAAAACTAAAAATGGCCATTCTTCATTGTGCTGCTCAGGTCCTATTTACTAGCCAAACCTCAGTAGTGCCCTATTGCTAAGACAGAGGACTAGGAAGGAAGCTATTTATCCAGCTCCAGAGCTTAGCAGTAGCTTGCTGTTGTATAATAGGGTGTTGTGATTTCCATTTATTTATTTATCCATCTTCCATCATGATTCCTCACAAACCCTCAATTTGAGAATATTCTGTCACAAAAACAAGATACATAATACAGGATATATTAACTAATGTATTAGTATTGACTAATTAATCTGACTTTATAAATTAACTAAAAGAAAAAAGCCTAATGAATAGTGAATATATTTCAGAAGTTGAAGGCAGTTGTCAGGTAAAATTAAAAAAGAAGGGAGTGGAAATTAGCCTTTCAAGCCCCTGAGAGCATGTAGAATCCTATCAGAACAGCATCAGAACCTCTTCCCTGTCATTTTGCCTTTCCCACTCTGGTGATATTTCTAAAGAATGACACAATTTCTTCCTATGCCAGCACTGGGTGCCCTAGTCCTATAACACTGCTTATCTCTCCTTATATAATTGTGTTTTGGTCATGGACTCTCCTGAACATTCCACATGCTCCCACAGCCTTTGGCTGAAATTGCTGAACAGTTGAGTTAGAACAGATAAAAGGAAATACTTCTTCACCCAAAGAGTGATTAACATATGGAATTCACTGCCACAGGAGGTGGTGGCAGCTACAAGCATGGACAGTTTCAAGAGGGAATTGGATAAACATATGGAGCAGAAGTCCATCAGTGGCTATTAGCCACAGGGTATAGATGGGAATTCTCAGTCTGGGGCAGGTGATGCACTCTATTCTTGGTGCTGGAGGGGGCAGCAGTGGGAGGGCTTCTAGTGTCCTGGCCCCACTGCTGGACCTCCTGATGGCACCTGGTATATTTTGGCCGCTGTGTGACAGACTGTTGGACTAGATGGGCCATTGGCCTGATTCAACATGGGCTTCTCTTATGTTCTTATGTCTGGTTAAATATACATTGTGGTTAAATATACACTTCAGAATGCTTTAAGCATGTACAATGAATTGCAGTGCTAAGCTCCACAGTATGCAATTCCTTTGGAATGTAAATATTGAGCCAACACATGTATGATCATCTGTGTTCAGAGCTGTCTGCATGACACTGGAAATCTTGTCAGTTTCTAAGGTGCTACTGGAGTTAAATCTTGCTCTTCATGACCATAATCTCTGATAAAGCGGGGTTCCCAGTTGCATAAAGAAAGGTACTCCAGTGATCCACGCAACAGTCACCTCGAGATTGGACTACTGTAACGCTCTCTACATGGGGCTGGCTTTGTTGCAAATCCGGAAGCTGCAGCTAGTGCAGAATGCTGCGGCCAGGCTGCTGGTGGGTCTCCCTAGATGGGAGCACATCCGGCCTGTGCTGAAAGCGCTGCACTGGCTGCCAATAGCGTACCAGGTTCACTGCAAAGTGCTGGTTCTTACCTTTAAAGCCCTACATGGCCAGGGTCCGACATACCTGAGGGATCGCCTTTCCCCGTATATACCCCAAAGAGCACTACGGTCCGGGGCACAACATCACTTAGTGATCCCAAGCCCCAGGGAGGCCCGGCTTGCTGCAACCAGGGCCAAGGCCTACTCAGTGGTGGCTCCTACCTGGTGGAATGAGCTCCCAGAGGAGATCAGGGCCCTGAGGGACCTTGTACAGTTCCGCAGGGCTTGCAAGACAAAGCTCTTCCGCCAGGCTTTTGACTAGGAGCTGCCACTACCACCACCAACAATGAAGTGGCCCTATGATGACCACACTTCAGGGCACGGCAGATCGGTACCGTGATACAAGGATGGAGGCAACATCTACCGGACACCATCTTGTCTTTATTTAAGAGCAACAGCATTGAGCACTTTATGTAATTTCTGGTATTTACTGTTTCATCCTGTTTTACTTGGTTTTTATATATTGGCACATGGTGCCCGTGTTTGTTAGCTGCCCTGAGCCCATTCGTGGGAAGGGCAGGGTAGAAATCTAAATAAATAATAATAAATAAATACTCACAATTACATACATGTATAGGCTATATAGGGGCCGCAGTGGCTCAGAGGTTAACACGCTGAGCTGCAGATCGGAAGGTCTATAGTTCAGCAATTCAAGACCCTAGTGCTGCATGACGGAGTGAGCTCTCGTCTCTGGCCCCAGTGCCTGCCAACTAGCAGTTCGAAAGAAAGAAATTGCAAGTAGATAAATAGGTACCACTTTGGTGGGAAGGTAACAGCATTCTGAGCACCTCAGCTTTTAGTCATGCCAGCCATATGACCACGGAAATGTCTTTGGACAGCATTGGCTCTTTGTCTTGGAAATGAAAATGAGCGCTGCCCCATAGAGTCAGATTCAACTGGCTTTCAAGCAAGGGAAACCTTTACCTTTATAGCCTGTATGTATATATTCCAGTGTATGAGTATAGGCTGGGGACAGAGCTTGACATTATGACTCCCCCCCATTCAGGTTTTTTATACATTCTTAGAATGCCTGAAATGACTTGAATATAAACATGAATATATTTAAATTAGGATTGTATGGCAGGATAAATGGATCAATAACAGCAATATTTCAGCAAATATCCATTACTCAGTGGTGTGAGTCTATGTTGTGATAATCCATCGTGATGTGGGGAACCAACACATTTCTCCTAGCATGAGCTCAAGATCTACACTGTACTTTATTTTCTTGCTTTAAGGAGAAACAGCAAGAAATATTGAGTAAGAAATGCCTACTAGTATGTTTTCAAACAGCATCTTCTAAACATTTTTCCAGAATTAATGCTTTTCCTCTCTTTTCCTCCAGCTTTAGGGTGTCAGGATATATCTTTGTCTGAACAAAGGAACTAATAGACAGTCTTGCATGTAAATTTCAAAGGCTACTCCCAATGTATCTTTTTCCTGGATGGGCTGATTCAGTATTTGCAACAAGCTGATCACTGCAGGTGGTAGGCCATTCAGCTGGTAGGGGGAAAGAGAAATAAATAATTCACTACCTAACAGACCGATTTAGTTTGCATTTTAAAGGGCCATTACTCCTCTAGCACCTAAAACAGCCAAGATATATGCACAACTGCCTCAGATACTAGCGTGTCACCCACTCATATTGGTAAATTGTTATTATTCCTTTGTTTTATCTGAATTTTCTGATAAAGGCTGTAATTCTGCAGATAATGTGACTATGATCTGGTAGTAAACTTTACAAGAAGCTATTTTTGCATTGATCAAGGCTATCTCAGTACAAACCCTTATTATTTTATTTTATTTATTTATTTAATTAAATTTCTTGGCCACCCTTCTCCGCTTACGCGGGGCTCAAGACGGTTTACAACGACATAGTTCAATACAATTTTAAAACCAATTAAAACTACAAGAATTCAATATTAAAACATTCAGCATAAATATTTAAACATTTTAAAAACAGGATGGCTTATCTAGCATTCAGGTTTTTATGAGGCGGGGGGAGGGGAGGGTGCTGGGCAGATGTAAGGGAACCATCACTGGCCTCAAAGAAACATACATTACAATTGTAAAGTAAAGGAGGGGGACTTCTTGTCATGTATTGACCTTCTTTCTTTTGCAGTTTTAAATCCATAAATGATCCTGTAAACATGAAGGACTAGATATGTTCCTAAGTTTTTTGGTATTTTTAGTTATAGTCTGCCTTTCTCACTGAGACTCAAGGTGGAATACAGTGTGTGTCAATGCAATCAGTAGATCTAATCAGCAATATATCTAACTAGGAATAAGGCCCGTTGTGGAAATAAATACAATGAACTCTAGAAAGAGGCTTTGGGAGAGTGCGAAGGCCTCGGACACTCAGCGTCAATTTGCTGTGGTGACCTCAGCAGGGTATAATGACACAGAGCCCACCATTTTCTCCAGAGGAACCCGCAACAGTGCCCACGAGTTCTTGTATTGTGAGAAAGGGAGAAAAGTACTTCTTTCTCAACCTGCTCAATCCCATTCATAATCTTATAAACCTCGATCATGTCACCCCTCAGCCGTCGTTTCTCCAAGCTAAAGAGCCCCAAGCGTTTTAGCCTTTCTTCATAGGGAAGGTGTTTCAACCCTTTTATCATTCTAGACCTAGAGTGTACTTTTATCACACCTAGAGTGTACTTTCAGAAGAGAAGAAGCAGAGACTTGAATAGAACTAATTACAAAGACACAGCCAAGTGGCGGAGTAACCTGTCTGGTTAGTGCACCTCTGTGCAACTCGTGATTTATTGAGCCTGTGACAGATAACCATCCACATATTTTTGACCTGTCAGGTATTTGACAGTCTTCCTGTTTCTGCAGGCCCCAGCTAGACAGCTAAATCTGGAAGTCTATCATGATCTGCTGGGCCATTGAATTGCATTTGCTTTTAGCTTGATGGCACATATATGGAAGGTAACTATACTTATAGTCAACAGCCAGTTCTAAATACATTGTGCAAACTCATTACAAGCCTTATCTTTGGCTTTTCTTGGTTTTCTGAGTTGCTCAGCAGTTTCTTTCCCTTTCTCAAGTTTAGAGCTGTTTTTATTACTAATATTGGTTACAAGCATTACTCTATGGTTGCATCTTTCCCCTCTTTCCCACAAGTGTTTCTTCCCCCAGGCTGTTAATATTCTGTTCTTTTAATTCTCTTATATAGGTCATAGTTTATATGTTCAAAATATTTGTTGATTTCCTTTGGACTCTTTGTAGCTGAGAAGAACCTGTGAAATCTAGAAACAGCACACCATACTCTAGTCCTGCTCCAGATGATTCCTGTGTAGGCACAAAAATGGTTACATAGTCTTATGTTGATTTTCTTTGGTTTCAAAAGAGAATCCAGTATTTGCCCAGCTAATAGCTGTCCCACTGTAGCTGTTGTTTTGTTTATTTTGTCTTGTTTTCCTCATTCACCTTCTCCTTCCTTGGGTGCTATTTTTCATTTTCTTTCATGCATAGAAATCTGATTGTTAAAAGGACTTTCTGTTCATTTTCATTCAGCCACTTGCATAGCCATCTCAACCTGATCTATGTGTTATGCAAATAACATTGCTCATATTCCTGTGAACATGACTAGATTGCCCTACACACAGCATAGAAATAAGCAGCGAAATCAGATTAGTTTCTCTTTTTCTCACTGAGTAAAAAAGCTGACAACAGTATACTGTCTGTCTGTCTGTCTGTCTGTCTGTCTGTCTATCTATCTATCTATCTATCTATCTATCTATCTATCTATCTATCTATCTATCTATCTATCTATCTATCTATCTATCTATCTATCTATCTATCTATCATCTATCTATCCCCTTCTCTTCCATCTTTAAAATTGTTGTGTAGTTTCATGTGATCTATTTGAAAGAGTTTTCTTACTGAAATATTTGTAGGTATGCTGCAGTTCCCCATTAGACATTGGGATACCCCCCTTGAATATTTTTGGTTATTTTAAGAAAATATACTATAGTTCTTTCATATTGCTCTGTTCCATGAATTATCATCAGTATTTTTGTTTTAAGAGAAAAATCCTTGAACTAACGTTTTTATTCTACAATGGCTCATGTCTTTTGGGAGAATAACATGAACACATAGATGAGGTCTGCATCATGAATGACAATTTTAAATAGAAAACAGTCTAAGCTTATAGCAAAGGCTAGTTCCCAAGGGAAGGCTTGAATATTGCCTCAAGATTTTACAGTGTGGTTTCATAAAATAACTTAAGGCAGCAATCCTGTAATACTTACTTTAGTGTAAGACCTCCTGAACTCAGTGGGACTCACTTCCAAGTAAACAAGTAGGGAATTGTATTGCAACTTGTACATATTCAGATTGTGCATATATACATACTAGTATTAAGGCCCATTGCGGAAATGAATGCAATGAGCTCTAGGAAGAGGGTATGGAGACAGAGAAAAATCCCGAGACCCTGGGGGCAAGGACAGTGAAAAGGTCCATCACTGCTTTTCTTGCTGGCCGGCTGTGCCTGGCTCTGGGCTGATCCACCTCCTCCCCCCTCCTCACTGCCAGCAGAACCATCAAAAGTCCCCGGCAGGTGTGGTGGCCACACTCTTCCCCTGGGACAGCCGCACGTGGGAATGGGGGGCGCCAATGCCTCCCTGTTCCCAGCTCGTCCAAGGCAGAAGTGTAGGGCGGTGGGGAAGGAGTTGACAAGTGAGCCTCTGCAGGGGGATCTGTATGTGCTGTGCAGGGCAGAACACAGACACAGCTGGCCTTGCTGGGGGGAGACCGATGGGGCAGAGACCCTTCCCCCCATCCTTCCTTGGCTGGGCACTGGGTGCACCAGCTTCCTGGTGGAACTTACAGCGGGAGAAGTGAAGCCAAGAGCTGCTGGGCGGCTTGCAGAGCCACTGGCGGAACCGGCCAGCAGCAGCAGCAGCAGCAATGTGCTTTGTTGGCCCTTCCCAGAGGCCGGGGCTGAGGGTGAGGGGAATGGCCTGCCAGTGCAATGCAGCCAATGGATAGAGAGACCTTGTGATTGACACATCCGCCAGCCAACTGATTTTGGCACACATTGAACATTGCCACGCAAAAACACAATTATATATAAGGAAGGAATTAAATGGGCGGCTTCTTGCACTATAAATTAAACATTTAGGAAGTAAATTTGAAAATTAGGAATGCAAAATAAAGATTATGCTCCATCAGTGGGAGAGTTGCATGTTGCAGCATTTATCATTCCATGCTGCCATGGAATCCATGCATTGTTGTTGTTGTTGTTCAGTCGCACAGTCGAGTCCGACTCTTCGCGACCCCATGGACCAGATTACGCCAGGCCCTCCTGTCTTCCGCTGTCCGCTGAAGTTTGCTCAATTTCATGTTCGTTGCATCGATGACACTGTCTAACCATCTCATTCTTTGCCGTCCCCTTCTTCTTTGACCTTCAATCTTTCCCAGCATCAGGGTCTTCTCCAGTGAATGCTCCCTTCTCATTTGGTGGCCAAAGTATTTGAGCTTCAGCTTAAGGATCTGGCCTTCCAGGGAACAGTCAGGGTTGATTTCTTTTAGGATTGACTGATTTGATCTCCTTGCAGTCCAAGGGACTCTCAAGAGTCTTCTCCAGCACCATAGTTCAAAAGAATCTATTCTTCGGCGCTCGGCCTTCCTTATAGTCCAACTCTCACAGCCATACATTACTACGGGGAATACCATTGCTTTGACCATGCGGACTTTTGTTGGCAAGGTGATGTCTCTGCTTTTTATCATGCTGTTTAGGTTTGCCATCGCTTTCCTCCCAAGGAGCAGGCGTCTTTTAATTTCATGGCTGTAGTCACCATCTGCAGTGATCTGGGATCCTAGGAACGTGAAGTCTGTCACTACTTCTACGACTTCCCCTTCTATTTGCCAAGGAGTGATGGGGCCAGATGCCATGATCTTAGTTTTTTTGATGTTGAGCTTCAAGCCCACTTTTGCACTCTCCTCTTTCACCCTGAGCAAGAGGCTCTTTAGATCCTCTTCACTTTCTGCCATCAGAGTGGTATCGTCTGCATATCTGAGGTTATTGATCTTTTCCCCAGCAATCTTAACTCCAGCTTGTGATTCATCCAGGCCAGCATTTCGCATGATGTACTCTGCATATAAATTAAATAAGCAAGGTGACAGTATACATCCTTGTCGTACTCCTTTTCCTATGCTAAACCAATCAGTTGTTCCATATCCGGTTCTAACTGTTGCTTCTTGACCCTTATACAGGTTTCTCAGGAGACATATGAGGTGGTCTGGTACTCCCATCTCTTTAAGAACCTGCCATAATTTATTGTGATCCACACAATCAAAGGCTTTAGCATAGTCAATGAAGCAGAAGTAGCTATCACAAAAAGGAAAGGATTGGCGACCAGCCTACAATGAAACCACCAGCCCACACAGACTTTATGGGCTGGTCCTGCTTTACATATCTTGTCTTTTCCAAAACTATTACTTATATCTGGCCCATTTAATAAGGCACTCAGAGCTGCATACACAGTCTCCTTCTTACATTTTAACCACAAAACTCTCCACTAAGGTAGGTTAGACTGAAAGAGATAATGGCCCAAGATTGCTCAGTGAACTTCGTAGCAGAGTGGAGATTTGAACTCAGGTCTCAGCCGCCTAAGTCCAATGCTCTATCATGACACCACACCATTTCTATTTAGTTGAGTAACTCCATGGAGAAATTTGGTGTCCACAAAAAATGGTAGATATGGCCTTATTTAAAAAGGCAGCCATATGAATATGTCCAGCTATCTACCACAGGCCAGAGAATTTCTATAACTATGTCTCTGCACCAGGGTGAAGTTGCTCACACCAGTTATTGCAAGACACCAGTATCAAAGCATATACTACTTCAAATGAGATCCACCAAACAGCACAAAGTTTTTGCATGCAACTCATGTTGACTTCATATGGTCTAAAGAGAACCAGTGAAATAAAAAATCTTTACCCAGAAGGGCTCGTTTCGTAAAGGGCATAGGCACTCAGAATAGCGTAAGTCCTGCATGGAAAAAAGACTATGAAAAGGTAGAGAAATTTTTGGTTGTTTATCATGCAACAGGGTAACGAGTAAAAACATTGCACAGTATTTCATTAGGTTACCCCAAACATAACAATTTGTGAATTATTCTAATTGGCAGAAGATACCCAAGTTCCTTCTAATACCTATTATTTCAATATGTCTGCACAAAGCATTTTGTGGAAACTAATTTATACAAGGAACACTCATCCCTCTGGGGGAGTTTGGATTTTTTTTTTCAAAAACACTTTATTTTGTACTATCATTTTGGCAGGTTCATCGGGCTTGATATATGGGGCCTATTTGGAAGGCTTTATTTTTACTGTAAACTTTCCTAGAGGGATTCTTCCAATGAGGCCATAGTGATTGATATCTACACCATTCATATGGCTAGCCTTAGAGGACATAGGTGGCTTTGTGGCTCATGGAATTCAAAAGGGAAGGCTTTCATCTTTGGAGTTTTCGTGCATGTGGGCAGCATAGAACATTATAGAGAGAAGAGTGGATGTTTTTCCCTTGTAAAGATCAGGAAAAGAACAGTTGTTTAACAGGGTTTCGTAAAGCTATCACAAAACTGCTTTTCTTGGGCTTCTTGCTATTTGCTTTATCACAACTGCTAGGCCTAGAAAAGCTGTCATTCATTGTATTTCCTTACCCATTGAGAGGCAATCATCTCCTATCATGTTATGTATTGTAGATTCATTCAGGTTTGATGTACAATGTGTCATTTTCCCCTTCATTTTCCCATGTCTTCCTCTGGTTGTGCTGTTGTCCCATTAATACAGATAGCCATTTTCAGTCATCAGTCACTTGGCTGTTTTCTCCTTCCCTTTCTTTGTTTTCTCGTTGACCTTTCTTTCCCTGAAGCTGTTCTGTTCTTTTAGTTTATTCAGCGGCTGTATTCATGCCTGTCCTATATAGATTTTTGCCTCTGCAGTTGGAATAACAAATGTGTAATGCAGCAGTTACCAACACTTTGTGTCAAAAATGCTGAGCAGTTCAAAAATGCAGACTTTCCTGTGCAAATAACTTTGTTTTGAAGCAAGGGAAAATTTAGAGAAAATAAAACATCTATATATCTGTATCGTTCCATGCAGCACATTGGAATTCTTGCTATGCATCTTTCATGACAACTATGCACAAACAGTTAATGGGGAAAGCATGTATTCGTTAACTAGCTGGCTTATTATCATTTTCTGATAGCATTGTATGACTACCTTTCTGTGAAATTCTGAGCAGTGTGCAATAAAAAGCAAAATAGCTCTTGCTGCCCCATCCTAAAACCCTGCATATTAGCATGACCACCACTGGTCCGTATCCTAGGCTTATTCTGCAGAGGAGACCAAAATAAACAAAAAACCACACAGCAATTTGCATGTAGCACAGCAATTGCATCAGGATCTATAGCAATTCCACTGACACCCAGCAATGATAAATCAGAGTGCCAATGATGACAGTTTCAATGGGTGGCTGTGTTGGTCTGCAGTAGAACCGCTAGACTGATATGAGCTTTTGTCAGAAGGGATCTGTGACTCTCAAAAGCTCATACCCGGAAAATCTTGAAGGTTGGTCTTGAAGGTGTACAGGACTCACAACTAACTGTGCCAATGAAGTCACCATGACAGGCAAGGTGAAAGCAGTCAATCAGGACATGCTGATGTAGCCATGCCCTCTCTGATATCAGCCTGTCCCCACCCACGATAGTGGCAAATGCGCTCCCAATGCAAACACACTGTAAGGCAAACTGGTGTGGCCAGGTGGAGCCCTGGAGTGGATAGACACTTCAGAGAGGTCCCACCTGCTTTCATGTCCTCTTTTGTTGGGTGTACATGTAGAAAAAGAAACATGGCAGTAGCACCATGTCTCTACAGTTCACTTGGCAACCCTGGCACACATGAGCATTTTTTAATTTTTTTTTTACTTCAGTGGGGGCCTAAAGCACTTTACATTGTTCTCTTCTTCTGTTTTAGCTTGCCCGGCAAGGTGGGATATAAATGGAAATAAATAAATAAATAAATTTATCCTGATATCTTCCTCTTTATCCTCTTCTGTTTTATCCTTGGCCTGATAGTGCACAACTGGTCCAAGTCACTCCGCAAGCTTCCATGGCACAATGAGAATGCGAACCTTGGCATCCCCGATTCTAATCTGACACTATAACCATGACACCACACTGGCTAACCACACATGAAGCTGCTTTATACTGAATGTAACCATTGGTCCATCATCATCAGTACTGTTTACTCTGACTGGCAGCAGTTCTCTGTGTAGGCTTTTCAGTGTCTCAGGCAGAGATCTTTCACATCACCTACTACCTGGTCCTGGGAACTGAACCTGGAACCTTCCGCATGCAAAACAGGTACTCCGTCACTCAGTCACAGCCCTGACCTGGATAGTCCAGGCTAACCTGATCCCGTCAGATCTTGGAGCTAAGCAGGGTCAGCCTTGGCTAGTATTTTGATGGTGACCTCCAAGAAACACCAGGGTTGTGATGCAGAGGCAGGCAGGCAATGGCAAACCACCTCTGAAAAGTCTCTTGCCTTAAAAACAAGTCTAGCTTGCTACCTAGTGGTGCATAACGTTAAAAGTCCCAGAAGTTCTGGCTGCCAAATGATTTTAGGATTTCCTGGCTATTCTACACACAATGCCATACAATGACGACGATGATGATAATAAGCCCCTCTCTTGAGGAGAGGGTACCACAACACGAGACCAATGGAAATATTCAGAGTTGCAGGCATCTGGGGCAATTTGTTTAATTGATGGAATGTTCACATTTTGAGTCCAATAGCATGACAGGATATTCAGAACAGCTTTAATTATCTGTTAGTAGCACATTCTAGCTTCACATTTCATGTGCAAATGGTCAGGAACATCAAGACTTATGCAGCATAGAGAGTGAAATGATAAGAAAGAAAGATTCCTAGTTAAAATATTACTATAAACCCACTACCAATAGATGCTGCTCAAGATTGCACAAAATAGACCTTTCCTTTCTGATCAAGAAAATTCTTCATTGTCTTCGCTCTCTTTGTGCATTCATTTATTGTCCTTGTGAATCCTAATCTCTAGAACATACATTGTTGTAACTACCCAGATGGCAAAATACTTCTTGTTTTTGGAAATCCCTTAAAGTTTTTCATAGTGGAGCAAGCAACAAACACCCAGTTCCATTTACCTGAAGGCCTCTCTATTAACAGTAACTGTAGGGCAGGTAACTTGGCATTTGGAATAAAGAATAACAACTAGGCCATTTCTAGAGCCCTAACCCAGGGTAGTCCTGGCCCAGCTCTGTAGATTCCTTCTACTCTCCTACTTGCTCTGAGGCCTACTGGGATAGCCTCTTAAAGAGACAGAAAGCTCAGCATTCATTTTTGTTTTCAGCCTGTCTCTGTGAAAGGATTTAGAGGATCAATTTTCCCACCTCACAGTTTTCATTCTTGTACTCAAACTAGGGTTCCCAAGCACTTATCGCATGGGAGTGGGGGATGCATGCTCCCCGGCCGGACCAGTCCTCCCTGTAACGCACCATGCCATCACCAGGAAGTGACGCCAGGTGATGCTCTGGCAATGGGGCTGAAAACTTGATGGTACCATCGAGTTTCCAACCACATTGCCAGAGTGTCACCTAGCATCACTTCCTGGTGATGGCATCGTGCACATGTCTTTCCTTCCCACAGGGATGGTCCTGCTAGGATGTATTCATCCCCCGCCGAAATACGGTAAGTTCTTGGCAAGCCTAACTCAAACTGGGTTCAAAAGGTATGGCTTTAAGTGGCCTAATATAACATTTGCTCCCATGGCCAATCTTCCTGTTGCCAGAACCTTGCATGTTTGGTTTGGTGAACAAATTTTGTTTATGAAGCTAACCATGGAATCCTAATCAGAGTTACACTGTCCTAAGTCTACAGAAGTCAGTATGCTTAAAAAGCTGTAACTTTGCTTAGGATAGACTATAAGGGTTGCTGCAGCTGGAAATATTTTAAAATAATCCTTTGGTTGACTACATTCTTTGTCTGAAAATCAAGCCAGCAGGGTTGCCAGGTCTGGGTTGGAAAATACTTGGAGACTTTGGGTGTGGATCCAGGAAAGGGTGGGCTTTGGGGAGGGGAGGGGCCTCAGCATGGTACAATGCCACAGAGTCCACCCTTCAAAGTAGCCATTTTCTCCAGGGGAGCTGATCTCTGTCAACTAGTGATCAGTTGTAAAAGCGTGAGATCCCCAGGTCCCACCTGGAGGCTAGCAACCCTACAAGCCAGTTTTAAAATTTACAGAATTTCATGTAGAGAAGAGGTTGCCACCTTTTTAAGACTGTGAACACCTTTGGAATTCTGATACAGAGTGGTGACTGCAACTATGAAATGGCTGCCACTGGAAATGGAGCCCACCACAAAATGTCAGGGCATAAGGTCTTGCATAACTTTAATAGTGGCACTGTAACATTTCAGAGAGCAGCTCTGTTTAACAAGATGCCTTCTAAAATTGAACACACTGTTTAAAATGTTTTCTTGCATACACACAGCTTACTGTCAGTCACACAGCCAAGAGCTTGTGCTATGGTGGCAGCTGCTGCTTAGGCAACTTTAAAAAAATCTGCACATCTAATCAGATCTCCAAAGGTCAATCAGATGTTCTGCTGGGATAAAGCCCCATCTTGCCCCACCCACTTTCTAAAACTACTTGGTGGCCACCAGGAAATGTGTCAGCAAGTCTCATGGCACCCATGGGCACCACTTTGGGTACTCCTGATGTGGAGGGCAAAAAACATGCCTGTTGAATTGCTTAGGAGAGTCCTCAGTCTTGACAGCTGAACAGATCTGCATAAAATCCACTCCCTTTCTTCAAATATGTTGAAGAATTCAGCTGAGTGCAAAACTGCCATAGATGCCCATAGATCTTCAACCCTCCTCCCCAAACTCACAGAAATTGCTGTGCAGTGGAATCTAAGATGCTGAGAAAAGATGCTGAATTGAAAAGAAAAGGCAAGGTAGAAGGGCTTTAATGAATAACAATAATAGCTGATGTTTGTGCAAAAAAGAGGGGCTGCACAAATACAGCGTCAAAACAGAGAATGGTGGTGCAGGGGAGGAAAGATATTTATTATTAACCACGCAGAGATCCCTATGCATTTTGCAAGCTGCTTCATCAGGAGATCTAAAATAATGTATAAAAACATTTTTTTTCATAAACATGAAGGAAATTAAAAACTGAAGATGGTGGACAATTCAATTCAGTGCAAACAGAGCAAAGCAATAGTATTTTATAGGAGCTATACAATGTTCTGACTCATACAAAGACGAAATGAATGGAGCTATTCCACATGACATACAAACTAAACTATTATATACTTCATAACTTTCAGATTAAAGTCCTCTTTAATAGGCTGCTGAACACATGACCAGTGTGCAGAGAGATTTATAGTCACACCAGCTGTAAAAAATCTAGACTCTCATTTGACCACTGTGGTGCTATCATTTGTAGTTGAGCAGAGCAATCCTGTGCTGCGCCTACGCTGCAGGGGCTGCTGGCTGCTGTGTAGCTATGACAGTGCTAGCCCATTCCGTATGGGAATAAGTTATGCAGTGGCCAGCAGACAAGTTAAGTGGGTTTGCAGTGTTTCTTGGCGTAACCAGCGTAGCATAGCAACTGTGTGGCTGCAGTCAGTGGAGGCATTGTGTGGAGGAGGTGGCACTATGATGGACAGGGCCACCAGAACAAATCAGGGGGCATATGGCAAGGGGGTGGAGTCCAGCATCCATCTCAGACACGGCGTGGAGAGTGGCAGGCCACAGGAGTTCTGCAGTCATTTTCAGCAGCACCCTCCACCCCCTTAAAGGGACCAACTCCTGTCAGCAGATCCAGACACCTGATAGTGGGGAGGAAGTTCAAGCTGTCCACCCCTCAGGCACCCACAGCTGCCTCAATGCCACACAGAGCACAGGGTCCCTGAAGAGTAGAAAGGGAAAGGGGTTGTTGTTGCAAACCTGTGACTTCAGGGGTGTACGTGGCTCCCTGGCGGGTGCGCTTCCCAACAGCCCAGCCACATAGCCAAGGGCACTCCTTTACCACCCCCAAGGGATAAACTTAAGCAGTATGGGGCCAAAACTGATGCAATAATGCTGTGTGGAAAACGCATAAGGTGAAACTGAATCCACAGTAGACAGAAGTGATGATGCTAGCAGAAAAAGCAGATTTCCTTGACGTTTTAGTACCATTGAGTATGGATTGGTCACACTGACTTGTATTGGTTCAAGCAAAGAACTTAGGTGTCTTCCAGAACCCAGACTCTTGCTAGGAGCGCCTTAACCATTTAGTTATAATTAGCAATCTTTCCACCCACTTAGATCCTGCTAACCTAGCCACACTGATTCATGCTGCTGAAATCTTCAATCTCATGACATCTGTGCTGGTTACCTATCTGTTTTCAGGCTCAATTAAATATGCTGGTATTTACCTTTAAAGCTGTTCACAACTTGAAGGACCACCACTCCCTGTGCAAACATACTCATCACCTTCAGTCTGCCCAACATCTTCATTTGGAATTGCCTTTTCTGTGGTGGCACTCACCTTGTGGAAAAGCCTCTCAAAGGGAGGGGTGAAGAATACATTCTCTGGTGATGTTTCACAGACTGTGCAAGTGTATCCCATTTGAACAAGCTTTGGCTAATTTATTTTGATGTGATTACAATGATTCTTGTTTTTTAATCACAGAATTTATTTAATGAGCTTTTTGCTAAGCTGCATGTTTTGATTCTGGTGTTAATTGCTGTAGTTACATTTTTTGAGATTGCATCTGTATGGATTTCGGTGTGCTGCTTTGAGTGATGGTTAAAAAAAAGTAAAATGCAGTTATATTGTGGTGATATTATGATGGCGTTTAGTCCTACAAATGGCTATAGAACACAGATCATTATTGTTTAGGGTAACTGAAAGAAAACTATGAAGCAGAGGCAGTGATGACACACCTTTCACAACTTCATTGCTATTCTTCATGAAAGGTTCACTAATGCAGTGACCAAAACTCTCCATATGTTTAAGGTAGAACTAATTTCTTCTCTCTGTTGAGGTGTATGGAACATGTGGTAGAAAGATTCTTTAGGAGCAGGATTGCTAGCTGGGGGGGTGTATGCACAGATTTGTGCGGGAGGGAGGGAGGGAGGGAGGGAGGGAGGGAGGGAGGGAGGGAGGGAGGGAGGGAGGGAGAAAGAAAGAAAGAAAGAAAGAAAGAAAGAAAGAAAGAAAGAAAGAAAGAAAGAAAGAAAGAAAGAGAAGGAAGGAAGGAAGGAAGGAAGAAAGGAAGAAAGGAAGGGAAAAAGAAAGGAAGGGAAGGAAAAAATGAGGGAAAGAAAGAAGAAAGAAAGGGAAGGAAAGAAGGAGGGAAAGAAGGAGAGAAGGAAAGGAGGGAAAGAGGAAAAGAAAGAAAGAGAGAGAAGGAAAGAAGAAAGAGAATGAAAGGGAAAGAAGCCCCAACACCTGCAGCCACCTCTCTCCTTTCTCTCTTGAAAAAGAGGGGTGGTTGTGGGCCATGCACCGGCGTGTTACGGCCCCAAAATAGCACTGGATGGTACCATCTGAATGGCAAAGAAATATTATCAACTTCTTTGGGGGTAACAAAACCCCCCAGAAACCCCTTAAATATCTTGCTCAGAGCTCAAAGGGAGGGAGGCCTTGCTATTCCTTGCCTGAAGACTTACTACAAAGCAGCACAACTCCATGCCATAGTTTGTTATGCAAATGGAAACAAATCATGGTTCCCCTTAGAGGTTTCAGAGTTAGATCATAAAAATCCTAAATTATACATATGGGGAACCAAATTAATGCATAATAGAGACAGTATCCAAAATCCATATTTGGCATGTACAATTAAAATATGGGATCGATACCATAAAGCCTGGGAGAACTCTATAGCTGCAGCATTTCTTTGTCAAGAGTGTTTTCCACCAGGAAAGCAAACAAATATTATCTTTGAATGACTTCAACATGGTTGTTGCAGATATCACAACCTACAATCTAATGGTCATTTCTGGGGAAAAAGAAGTCCTGGAAAAAACTTTCCAGGCTTGAAAATTCCTTGGTTCTTTTATTTTCAGTTTGGAATTATTTATTGTGCTGCAGATTTTACTAAAGTCAACAGAAGGGCAGATACTGCATTTGAAAAACTCATGCCTGCCCTTGACCTGGCAGATAAAGGTATTATCTTAAAACTGTACTTTATGTTAACTGAAACCATTAATAAGAATAAGGTAACAGCTATGAATATATGGGAAAGAGACCTTGGGTTTTCCTTAACTGATAATGACTGGTATGAGGTCTGGACATCATATGCATTCACCTCAGAGGCACTAAATATTCAAACTTTATCTTTCAAAATTTGGTCAAGTATGGTATCTTACCCCACAAAAGTTGCATAATTTCTGTAGAAAGATCCCAAATGTCTATGGGGAAAAAATGTAAATGGGTGGGGTCTTTCTATCATTGTTGGTGGCTATGCCCAGCTATTCAAGGGTTTTGGAGCAAAGCACTTAAGGTGATTTATAAGGTAAAGTTAGAGTTAGATCCCAGATGGCTATTATTGGATTTTATTTCTTGTAAGGATATTGATACCCTAAAGCTTAAGCTTATTTCAGCTTTATTGGCAACGACACATTTGTATATTGCAACTAACTGGAAGAAGGATAAATCTCCATCCAGGGCCGGTTTGTCCGTAGAGGCGAGGTTAGGCAGTTGACTTAGGGCATCATCTTCAGGGGGTGCCGCTGGCCTGCCGATATGGATGCACACTGGCCCTGCTCGCCGGCTGACTCTCCCAGGAACCTCCTCACTCCTCTCCCAGCATGCGCTGCGATGGAAGGGAGAAAGAGCCCCTGCCCTGCCCAGTGCCCAGCAGCAGCTGCCTCTACCCCCAAGGAAACTCCCAGCAAGGTCCTTGGGGGGCAAGGCTAGGCAAGGGTGGAGTTTTGGAGCCAACTGGCAACAACGCCTACAGCATGCAGGACCTACAGCACTTCTTATGTACCTGTTGGGATTTTCCTAGTTATATAGCTACTAAGGTGCATCATAGCTCAGCCACTGTTGAATGTTGAGCTCTTTGCTGGACTGTCAAGAGTGGCTCTGAACATGTACAATGTGCATCCCCCCCTCACCATCAAATAACCACAGGTTAGCTATCTACATGAGAAGTAAGGAATGCTTTAGGAGCAACTTTGAGCCCTAGCTCCTTTTGAAGGAGGGCAGTGATGTTTAATGACCAGAATTATGCATGCATGGGGTAACTTTAATTCTAGATACCATTTAATGTTTCAGTTTTCACTAGGCTATTGTTTTTACCATTGCTAACCCATTCAGGCTGTTTGGAGGCCAGGAAACTCCTCAGAAGCCTTCTCCACAGTGCCAGCTGCTGCTGATGTTGGGTCCTTCCAGCTGTTTTGCTCCAGGGCCTGTCTCCTCCTTGTTGCCATAGTGCCTGCCTCCTTCTCCCAGTCCAGGGGCATGGGCTCTTCCAGGTGGGACACTGTTGGCCGTGGTGGCATCTCAGAGGGTGGGAAGCCTCCCGGTCTGCTGCAAGGAAATATGGATCCTGCACTGAGGAGTCCGGGGATCAGAGTATTGGCACCAACTCTGGACAATACCATAAGCAAATCCATTTCAATTCAGATATCAGCACATCATCACAATCATCCCCTTCCCCAAAGCTGGGATCCAACTGGCAGTCTAGGCAGGTGGAGGCTGGGTGAGAGAGACATGAGGGTGGGGCAGATGGCTGGGGGCATCACAACTCAAGGCCAAGGGAGCCAGTGAGTATATAGCCTGTGTGAGTGGCATCAGGGCTGCTTCTCAGCAAGGAGGCGGAAAGGCTTGGGATAGGTGGGAAAAAGGTGGGGGGAAGACTGGAGGAAATAAAAGGAGGATTCAAGAACAGACTGGGACAAAAAGGCAGCGGGGAGAGAAAACTGAACCTAAAAAAGGTTAGTCAAATGCAAAAGAGGGCCAGCAATAAAAGCTTAATATATGAAATATATAAAAAGATATATGTATTTATTAAACAAAGGTTTTTAAATTATATATAAGGGCCCAATCACACCTCATGTACAAATATCCAGTTATCACACACAAGAGCTGATGGACTTGACCTGATACGTTTTAGCCTGCATAGGCCTTCTTCAGAGGTCAAACACAGTGAGGCACATATTGGCTAGAAAAATGTCCTCAATATAATTGTCCTTAAGCAAAGAGCAGTGCTGGCCAAAAAATTGCTGGAACTTTATACCAGGTAAAGGATGATGCAATCCTTGTGTGGAGAATGATGCTTCAAAGTAGTCATGTGATTGCACATTCCACATAGAGCATGACATTAAAAATATATAAAACAATACAGATTCCAAACTAGATGTTAAATCATACATAGATACTATACTCTCAAGAAATCATATTGCACACCAATATTTGTACATGAGGTGTGATTGGGGCCTTATATATAATTTTAAAACTTTTGTTTAATAAATACATGTATCTTTTTATATATTTCATATATTAAGCTTTTATTGCTGGCCCTCTTTTGCATTTGACTAACCTTTTTTAGGTTCTGGATTCAAGAACAGGCCAGAGAGGAAGTTGCTGGCCACCCCAGGAGGTGTAGGGGTAAAGTCCCGCTGGATAGAGGAATCCAGCTTGCAGCAACAGTCTATAAATGTATTGATCACATGAGTGATCTGGTATGTACATTTTTCCAGTACTAAAACTGTTTTTCCATTAGGGATGCTGGCATGGAAAGAAAATCATCTCATAGTCCAAGCAACTCTCGTGCTTGAGACAAATTTACATTACTACTGCAATAGACAGAATTTTTGGGATTTTTTTATTTAGACCACATCAGTAATATATGAATGGATCTCAAACTGTTGAGAAGGCAAGAGAACACAACCCATAATAGGGCATAGTCCCTGGCTGGGAAAAAAATAAATCAGCAAAGCTTTAAAATTCTGCCCAGGTAGAACTTTGTAAGCTTTCTCTTTTGTTGCAGACATCCATTTGTTTAACTGTTGCTTGTGGCAGATGGAGACTATCATCTACTTTAAAGGGTCTTGTAGAACAATAAAATAGCCACAGCTTAATCGTTTTCATGTTTTAGCAATGAAACCATGTGTGCTGAAGCTTCCAGTTAAATTAGATCCCCAGTAAATTAATTAAAAAGCCTCATAAAATCAGTATTTATTTCTCCAATTGACAATAAATGTCCTCGGCCATAATTTTATAGAGTGATATTAAGGATATGCCTACTGTGTGTAAAATGTGATGGTGAGAAATACACTTCTATGCAATTATTGCTGGAGAAAGGCCTTATAGTTGTATATCTATATAAAATTGCATCTTGGTCACAAGTTCTTATTGATAATTGAAGCTGAATGTGGGCATTTCTGGCCTCAGTCATTTATGAGTGCAGAATTACACATTTTGGAGAGTGGTTGAGGATTTAAATTAAGTGTGCAATTGCATTGCATATTTTAATCAAGTTTTTTCAGCATCAAGACCAGAGGATTAGTGCTATAACCTCATTCAAAATGCATGCTGAATCTGAAGCACAAATATGTAGACAAATCAACTGCTTAGACATCAAGGACAGGTAGCTTACAAAGTGCTTTAAATCCATCTACTTATTGCATACACCCCTCTGCTTTCAAGGGGCGTAACACCTTGCATTTCACACTGCAGGTAAGCTCTTCCCCTACGTTTCTTATCTGAGTGCCTGCTGGAGATCTATTAAATTCAGCTACAATTTGGCAAGATGATAACTTTTCTCTCCTTAATGGAGCTGTTGTTTACTCATAAATGGTGGTGTCAGACATCCCAAACAGAATATTCAAAATATAGCTGTCTTCAGCCAAGCCTGCCTGTCACTTTGAAGAATGTCTCAATTTCACTTTACTGCTGAGTATATCAATACGCCAGATCATTGTCATTCCCTTGGTGTGATCAGAATATCATAAATAAATGTGTGCAATTTAGCTCTGGTAGGGTTTAATTTACTTTAACAAAAGTCGCAAAAATACTGTCAGTCTAATTTAAACAGAAAAAGGCAGCTGTGGAAGATTAGGAAGAGAAAAAAGGCTACAAACTGCAATCCTTCACACACCATATGGTAGCAGATACTGAGACAGAACAAGTGAATGAGAAACAAATTCACCACGCATGCAATACTTCTTTCAACATTAAGCCTCATTGTAAAAGCTAAAACATGATTGCTTTCACTCAGTACTAAGAGATAAATATCTTTCACCTACTGCTGTTCAGAAGATCTATGCCACAGCCTGAGTAAAGACTGTTGGCTTATCTGACTCTCAACTTTTAGCTCTTTAACTAAGTACAACAACTCAGTATAATGTAGCCAGCATGGTAGACTGATTAAAGTATCTAACTAGGACTGGAAAGCCCTGAGTTCAAGTCCCATTCTGGCATGAGAGGCACACTAGGAAACCTTAGGCCAACCCCCTGCCTCACTCAGCTGATATGAAAAAAAGTGATAGAAGAGAACCGTGTATGCTGTCCTGAGCTCTGTAGGGGAAGATAAAACTGTGAAAGAGAGAGAACACTTGTTACAGTTTATTTTCTAGTCTTACATGTTTCTCCCTTTTCAAATGTTCCGTTGAAACAGTTTCAGGAGTATTATGTGCTGGTGCTCAGCTCACGTGGTCGACTCAGGCTCTCTTGGCCTCAATTGCATGGCTAGGCTTTTGGTCCACTTAGGAGCCAAGACTGATGGCATACACAGGGGCATTCCTGTGTATTTTGGATCAGAGAGGGCTCCCAAGCTTTTAGTCAGGTTAGAAGAGATGTCATTGCAGTATCTGGGCTGGAGACTGAACCCCGCTGTAGGTGAGTGATCAATGCCAGTCTTACTTAGACTCAATCATTTTATTTTACTCCTCATGTATTCAGAAGATAATTAACTCACAATCTGGCAGGTGAATGGGTGATAGAGTTCATCTTTAATTATAAGAGTCCATTTGTATGACTTTGAAAGACTTTGGTGAAAAAGAGATTGTTGTGTCCGCAGACCACTATGGGCCATCAGCGAAGAGCCTGAGTTTGAGTACCTGTGAACAATGGGACTGGGGCTCCTGGCTCCCGCGTAGGGGAACCAATGGGAACGGCGGCGGGAATTCAAATCTGCCAATGGCACCAGGGGGCGTCCCCTTCGCTTGTATATAGTTGGCCTCCTGGCCAGGTAACTTTGTCTTGTGTTGTATAATAGCGAACCATGCTGATCACTACTGGAATATATTTGTAATTTCACACAGAAATGCTTCAGTCCCGTTCAGGAAACGGGGCTGAATTGTTTTACCTGTCAACCGCTTCCAAGTAGTTGTCTGTTTCTTCTCCCGGACCTGATACGCTTCTTTCCCGCCTTTTTTTGCAATCGCCGGCTTTTTTTTTTTTGAACGTTCGCTTTAGAGCGCTATAGCGCTATAACGATGTGACGGAACCGTACAACGGCGCCTTAGCGATCCCATAGGAATGCCTGGACTCCACTGGGAGACTTGCGATGGCTACATCTGCCACCTGGAGACAAGCACCCCATTGGATAGAGGCTTCCGGCGGGACATTGGGGCACCAGTGATTGGAGAGAGAGATGTTGCCAACCCTGCCATGCCCAAAGAAGTGTTAGGGAAGGTGATGGGTTGTCAGGTTGCCACCTGGAGACAAGCACCCCATTGGATAGAGGCTTCCGGTGGGACATCAGGGCACCAGTGATTGGAGAGAGAGATGTTGCCAACCCTGCCATGCCCAAAGAAGTGTTAGGGAAGGTGATGGGTTGTCAGGTTGCCACCTGGAGACAAGCACCCCATTGGATAGAGGCTTCCGGCGGGACATCGGGGCACCAGTGATTGGAGAAAGAGATGTTGCCAACCCAGCCTGATGAGCACCCATCCATGCCAAGAAGCAATTGGCTGGCACACAGCTGGACCCAGGTATAAAGGGCAGGGAGGCAAACCCCTCATCTCTGTGGGTTGAAGTTGGTGAGTGGCAGGCTTGGTTGGATAGAGTGCTTTTGTGTGACTGTGTGAGAGACTGATCTATTGGAAGGAGGATGAGTGTGACAAGGGGGGTAGCTTGGACAGAGCAGGAGGTTCTTGACCTCCTTGTATTGTGGGGGGATGAAAGGATACAGGATGTCCTGAAATTTAATCACAGGAATCATTCTGTATTCCAAAAAATTTCTTTGGAAATGGCCAAACGTGGCCATGACCAGACGGCAGAGGAATGCCGGAATAAAACAAAAGCTATGCGAATGAGATACAGGCAGGTTCTGGATGAGAATTCCAGGCCTGGTAATAGGAGAAGGTCCTGTCCCTATTTTAGGGAGCTTCACCAGATCCTCAAAGGTGAAGGATTGCTGAGGCCAAGGGAGGAGGTGGCAAGTGCCATCACCTTCCAAGACGAGGTGCCAGGACATTCACAGGACCTCTTTTGCCCAGAGACCGTGAATCTGGAGGACATCAGACCTGGTAAGTCATGTATATAAGGGATGGGGGGGGTGAGTTCACTATCGAAGATGATGCACAGATGACTGTAGTATGCATGTACAGATCTTCCTTGCTTGATTGCTGGGTGGAATGTGAAAGTGGAATGAAAGTTATTGCTTCCCTAGTTTTGTCTCGTTCTCTCTGTGGCTTGCAAGAATTCTGAACTGGGGGCTTATGAAAATGGACCTTGTTTATGGGTGCTGTCTACCTTACAGGGATGTCGTTTTCTTCTCCAACTGTATTCTTGCAGTGATAGAAAGGCAGGAACCGTTTGGTTTTTGGTTGCCCAAAAAACTCTGTACTATACCAATTCACCTATGCCAACAGGCACTGCCACAATTGTATTTGATGGGAGGCAAGGCAGCATGTTAGAATTCAGACATGCTTCAAGTTAGAGGACTATGAAAGACAGACAGAAGATTATGCATAGATATGAACTTTTTTGGTCCTAAAGGTGTCACTGGAGTCAGTGTATGCCTATTAAACTGTTATTGGTATATAGCTGGTGTGGTCAGGGATTAACCTGGTTGTGTAATCATTTGCATTTTGTTACTTTCATAGATGATCCCTTGGAGGAGGCAGAGGAGGCAGAGGAAACAGTGGCAGAGGAGTTTATTGGTGAGTCTTGATTTAATCCTACATGTCAGCAAGAAATCTGCTCTCTCAATTGCCCTCCCTTCAAGTAAAAGGTGCACATTGCACTTTTATTTTATTGAAATTCTAACTGATTCTAACTACAGGTGTAATGCAAACCTGGGGGACAGGGTGGGTATATAATTCCAACAGAATAAATCACTGTTGTGTTGCTGCAGAACACTGCTTGCCAGGGACATTCACAAATAGGAATTTTCACTTTGCTGTTATATTTTATTTCCCAACAGTGCCAAACACCATCACTGATGAGGAGGAGCAGCCAGGACCCTCTCATCATGGCAACTGTTCTCCACCAGAACATCATGCCATCCTGGAAGAACCCAGGCAGCTCACAAGAGCACGGAGGAAGCGACTCTATGGGCTGTATGCTGTGGCAGATAAAATAATGGAACAATCAGACAGGCAGCATGCTGCTCAGTTACAACAAATGGACAGCCACCATGCTGAGCATATGGAGGCGAGGAGGCAGGAGTTGCTGGAGAGCAGGGAGGACAGGGAGATGCTCCGTGAAGCCATCACACAGCACAATGAGGTGCTAAGGAACTGCTCCCAGACTCTCTCAAGGCTCACGGATCTGCTGGAGAGGGAGCTGCAGAACAGGCAGACCTCAGCTCCTGAGAACCATGGGGGTGGAAGGGGGAAAAGGAAAAGTGCGGGGTGTCCAAGGGAGAGACTTTCACCCTAATACGACTAATCTGTTCTGTTCAGAAAGTTTAGTGTTGAGTTGCTTCGTTTATACTAACAGTTCATACTAACTCAGTTCCTAAGGGGGTTGGGTGGGTATGGGAATCCTAACTTTTCACTATCTGTTCTGAAATAAAAGTTTGCCTTCTTGTTTTGCACTCATAAGACTCTCCTGTGTGGTCTCAATTCTGCCCTGGTATGTGGGTTTTTTCCCCCTGCCCTAATATGTTAACAATTTGGGGTTCTCTGGTCATCCCTGCCCAAAGTAATGGGGCGGGGGGGGGGGCAATGATCCCTCTAAGCTCTGGAGTCCTGTGAGCAGAAATCCTACTTTGTGAACTTACTGGCATCACAGTTGTGAGTGAGCAGTTTGGCTACTGCATAAATCGGTTTGCTCTGGACCCCTCCTTCCTGAGCTAAGGCAAAAACCTGTGAGCTCAAAGGTAAAAAACCTGTGAGCTAGCGCACACTAAGTCAGTTTAGAGGGAACACTGGTGGGGGATGGGGTGGGGTTATCTAAGAAATCACAGCAGAGAGAGACATATCAAGGGATATATCATTTGCTGACCACTTTTTTAAAAAAACATTCACCTATTGGAACAAGAAATATCAAAATGTCAAAATCAGATCTATATACAACATGAACTATCAAAAGGTTACCTGGTCATTCCTGGCTACACCACTGCATTTAGGTGGGGAGGTTTATCAGACTGTATAGTTAAAGGTTTAGAATCAATTCCTGTCCTAAGTGAGACATAACTTGAGGAGCCCTCAATGGTTTTGCATGGAAATACTAACTAAATCATGTGTACATCTGATGAGAGTCATGGGGGGGGGGGCTGCCAGCTCCTAGTTGGGTAACTCCAGGAGATATTGGGAATGAGCCTGGGGAGAACAGGGATTTCAATGGAGTCCTCCATTGCTCCCTCTAAGCCGTGGAGACCTGTGAGCAAAAAATCAGCTTTGTGAGCTTATTGGCATTAAAGTTGCAAGTGAGCAATTGGGCTGCTGAATAAATTAAGTTTGCTCTGGAGCCATCCTTCCTGAGCTGAGACAGAAATGTGTCAGCCAGAGGCTTACAAAACTGTGAGCGAGCTCACACTAACTCAGCTTAGAGTGGACATTGGCTGAGGTGGCTACTGGGGGACTCTGTAGGGTTTTCAAGGAAAGAAACAGACAGATGTGGTTTGGCATTGCCTGCCTCTACACAGCACCCCTGGACTTCCTGGCTGGTCTAACCAGCCCTGACCCAGCCAAGCCTCTGAGATCGGGCTGGTCCGGGATCCCAGGGTCTTATGCACTGCCAATCCCACCCACGCCACACCTAGTATTACCAGTCATGTCAATCCCTAAATGCTGGTCATCAGAAGGAGGATCCTCTTTGCTAATCTGGAAGGACTTGGGGCTTGAAAAAGCAAAAGCAGGCTGTCCACTTTTCAAGAAATACTCTCCAACCGTGCGTTCCCGCACTTTCACTCTCTGTTTTTAAATCCTCCAATAAAACTGCACAATTCCACACGTGGCCAATAGGATCGCTATGACGCTATTGCGAAACATCGCGATAGCGAAAAAACGCGGTAGCGAAACCCACGTTCTTTAATTTTAAACCTTTAATTCTAAGAACTTGAAGAACCATGGCAGCCCGCCGACGGAGAGGCGCTTTTTGGAGCGACGAAGAGGTGGAGGCAATGCTCCAGATCCTCATTGATGGATACCTGGGCTCCAGCCTCATGCACAGCACCCACGAGGAGAACATAAGGCTGTACTCCAGGGTGTCTGTGACATTGGAGGCCAGGGGGTACCACAGAACAGCACTTCAGTGCCGTTCTAAATTCAAGCGAGTCAAGGGAGACTTCTACAGTGCCCTAGAGGCCTGGAGGGGCTTCCCCCCAACCAGAGCCAGGCCACCGTACACTCCTGGCTGAACTCTGGGACCAGGCAGACCGGCCTCATTGGTCCCATAGAAGGCACGCTTGTAAGTATGCCCCCCCAAAATGTATCTCCTGTCCTTTCCCCATTCCCTAAAATGCAAAGAGTGCCTTAAGGGGGGGATCCAGAACCCTTGATCCCATGTAGTTTGCAGGGGGGATAATCTGCTGGAGAATTGATGCTGGAGCCTGGGCAGACCAGGGACATCACTGGGAGTCCATCCAGTGAACATATGTAAATGCCTGCATTTCCCTTGATCTTGCACAATTAGTAAACAAACAATAAAAGTGCAGTGCTAATCTTGAGTCCAGTGGGACCTTTCAGACCCAGAAAGATTTAGTTGAGGTAGAAGCTTTTGTGTGCATGCACACTTCCTCAGATACAGTGAAGTGTGCATGCACACAAAAGCTTCTACCTCAACTAAATCTTTCTGGGTCTGAAAGGTCCCACTGGACTTAAGAATAGTTTTGCTGCTTCAGAACAGGTACCCCACCTGAATTGAAATGACATGTATGAAAAATTTCCAAAACCAGATGGCAACCCTAGTAAGTAGTGAACTATAAAGGGCTGGAAACTATAAGGTTTAACTATAAGAACTGGTGGTTCAATTCATTTGCATATACCGTTTCTGTAATCCTCTGTAGCAGCCCGTAGGGGACGACGGGAGGACAGGCCTCAGGAGCAGCAGGCACCAGAGGAGGAAGAGGAGGAGGAGGCAGCAGCTGCAGAGCCCCCTCCCCCCAGGACAGGATGAGCCTGTGGCTGAAGGTACACAAATGTTCAGCAGGTTGGTGGATGGGACAGCTGGGGAAAATAATACTGGTCACTCAATTCACTGCTCTGAACTGGTCTTCCATGCAGATGTACAAGAGCAGCCAGGGCAACCTGAGGAAGAGCCTGTGCAGGGAGCTGCAGCGCTTGGTAAGCATCCATCAGCAGTACAGGTGACCAGTCCTGAGGAGGGCTGGAGTTTCTCAACAGCAAGAAGGAGGGGGGAAAGCAAATCCCACCCTGAGGCCCACAGCCCCCAAGAGGTAGAGAGGGGTGTGTGTAGGGACAGAGGAGTTGTGATTTCATCCTGTTTATTTTCTGTGCCCAGTTGTGCCAAACTTGTATATAGTTAAAATAAACCTTTTTTTAGTTACAAGACCTGATGTGCCCTGACCACGTGGTCCTCCCTACTCTGCACATTACCAGAGGCAAAAGGGAGGCCAGGGAACCCAAATGGGCCCAAACCAGAGGCGTTGCCAACTCTCCAGGGGGTGCCCAAAGATTGTGGTACCCACTTTCCCAGGTTGGGGAGTCAGCCAGAGGGGTCTCACTGTCCCTCTAGGAAGACGGTGTGAATTCAGTGAGCAGTGGCACCAAATTACGAAGGGAAATAGCCCCACCAGGCAGTGTGGGCAGGCGAAAACATGGACTTGTGAGCTACAGACCGGCTGTCAGTCTCCCAGGGCTGAGGGCGGGTCCCCATTTCTTCACAAGTGAGGGGAAGGTGGCATGGCAGGCTAGGACAGCCTGTTCAGTCCATGCTGAAAGTTCCAGGTTCAGTCCTAAGGTGTCAGGTGATACTACCCAAGCCTGTGCACCATGAGAATCTCTTCCATTCTAAGAGAATGGAAGCAAATTGGAAGCACCAAAGAAGCTCCCTGTGTCCATGTATCTATTGATCACCTCTGTATTTTCAAAAGGGGGAGAACGGCCACCGGTGCATGTGCAGGTGGAGGCGGTCCTGGAGCCCTTCCGCGCAGAAATGCGGGCCAGCTGTGAGTAACAGATGCATGTTTTCTTTAAAGAGGGTACGGTGGGTGGTGATGCTCTGTATTCTTGGTGCTTGGGGGGGGGGTCAACAGTGGGAGGGCTTCTAGTGTCCTGGCCCCACTGATGGACCTCCTGATGGCACCTGGTATTTTTGGCCGCTGTGTGACAGTGTTGGACTAGATGGGCCATTGGCCTGATTCAGCATTGGCTTCTCTTATGTTCTCTTATGGGTGGAATACCGTAAAGTCCAGCACTATAAATTAACCAATGTGCCTTTCCCTAACAGTGGAGGCCATGCACCAGTGCCTAGAGGCCATGGAGGGTGCTGCCAGGCCTCCTGTGAGCCCATCGGTGGTGGAGCTCTTAGAATCTATCCGCACGGAAATGCGGGCCAGCTGTGAGTAACAGATGCATGTTTTCTTTAAAGAGGGTACGGCGGGTGGAATACCGTAAAGTCCAGAAATATAAACTAACCACTGTGCCTTTCCCCAACAGTGGATGCCATACACCAGCGCCTAGAGGCCGTGGAGGGTGCTGTCAGGCCTCCTGTGAACCCACCAGAGGGGGATGCTGGTGGCCACTAATCTTTGTATATAGTTTATTATTCTGTACATAGTTCATTTTCCAACCGTTTTATATTTCTTGTTATATTCAGTTGTCATTTTGTTCTACCTTTCCTGTTCTACCTACTAAAACTTTTTACAAAAGGTGAATCATGGTTGTCAGTAAGTGATATATCCCCCTTGATATGTTTTAACCTCTGCTGTGCAATGATACCTCTTGCATCTCTGCTGTGATTTCCTAGGAGGAGTGTAGTGTGATAACCCCCCCCAACCCCCTGCCCCATTACTTTGGGCAGGAATGACCAGAGAACACCAGATTGTTAGCAAACCAGGGCAGAGTTGAGACCACACAGGAGAATCTGAGTCTTATGATTGTGAAACAAAAAGGCAAAACTTTTATTTCAGAACAGAGAGTGACAAATTAGGATTCCCATACCCACCCAAACCCACCATTAGGAACTGTCTTAGTGTGCAAAAGGAAGCTGCACTTTATTCAGTGTTACAAACCACAGTCATCAATGCAGCCCGCACCCTTTGACCCCGTGCTGTGTGTCTGCGATCAGACAGTAGATCAGGGGGGAACAGGTAGTACTTGAATGTCCCCTGAGCCCAGGGGCTCAGCAAAGTGTCCCTTTTCTTCACAAATGTTATGGAGAACCACACATGCTGCAGTGATGGGGGTGAAGTCCTTCTCCTGGAGACATAATCTTTTACTGAGGCATCTCCATCTAGATTTCAGTCTTCCAAATGCATGCTCCACCACAATACGTGCCCTGGACAGCCGCTTATTTAAAAGTTTCTCCATCCGGTCAGTGGGGGTTCTGAATGGTGTCATAAGCCACCCTCTGATGGTATAAGCCCCATCAGCCAGCATCAGTGGGGGGATAGTCACTCCATTCACAGTGATGGTGGGGTTCCCTGGGACAAACACCCCACCATCCATCGCCCTGCAGAGCTTAGATGCCCTGAAAACACTGGCATCATGTCTCTTGCCTGACCTGCCAATCTCAGCATCAATAAAACGGCCTGTGCTGTCCACCGCTCCCTGAAGAAGAATGGAGTGACCGCCTTTCCTGTTTATGTAAATGTGCGCCCGATGAGCTGGGGGAGCCACTGGTATGTGGGTCCCATCGAGTGCACCGATGCAATTTGGAAACCCCAGTCTGGAGAATCCATCCATTATCTGTATGGGAAGAACAGCAGTGATATCTGCAATAGGTTTTCCATTTAATATCAGGAATACTAGCTACCTGCTACTTGTGACAATACCTTCAGTACAGACATAGAAATGGGGAACAAACAAAGGCCACTAGGTCTATGACACATATCCACATTGCAGTAGCACAAATGCCATTACAGAATAGTGAGAGTAAGTATCAATGGAAACAGCAGGGAGTTACTTAGGGCTAATTAATCTGTGGAACCCAAATCACAGTTTTGTTCTTCCAGAACTATAAGACCATCACTCACCAGTACAGTTAGTCCCTCTCTCCCACCCCTTGGTTTATTACTGAACCTACAGACGACCCTTGGCAAGCATCTGTGCAAAAAGAACCCCACTGAACTCCTCCTGAAAATAAAGAATCCATACTCACCGATCCAACCTCATTGCCAAGGCAGACCTTCTTTTTGAAGAGCTCCTCCAAAATTGCTAGGCACACCTCCTTCACAATAAGGAATCTGGTTGACAGGCCCACACCGAACTGCTGTTTGAGGTTCCAGAAGTATTCCTGATTGGCCAGGTACCATAAGGCGATGCCCAGCCTTTTCTCCACTGGTATGGAGACTCGAATGTGCATGTTCTGCCGCTCCAGGCGGTGCCTCAGGGTGCCAGCCAGTTCAAAAAAGGTTGCCCTAGACATCCGGAAATTCTTGAGCCAATCTTCATCAATCCATCTGCCCATCACATCGCTGTTCCACCAGTCCGCACTCCTCTCTTTCACCCACCAACGTCGAGGGACTGTATGGGCAGCAATGACAGGTGCCCATGCCCTGATAGATGCCCTCCGGTTGTACCTGAAGGGTGCATGGGTCATGGCAGGAATGTCAGTTCTCCCCCCCCCCTCCTCCTGGACAGATGGAGGTAGTGCGTAAGCACCTCATTCAAAGCTGCTGTGCTGCTGATCATCATCTGCAACACCTCCAGGATCTGTTGCAACAAGGTAGTTATGGAGACCATGACTATGAGCTCAGTAGTCTCTCACACAGTCACACAAAAGCACTCTATCCAACCAAGCCTGCTACTCACCAACTTCAACCCACAGAGATGAGGGGTTTGCCTCCTTGCCCTTTATACCTGGGTCCAGCTGTGTGCCAGCCAATTGCTTCTTGGCATGGATGGGTGCTCATCAGGCTGGGTTGGCAACATCTCTCTTTCCAATCACTGGTGCCCTGATGTCCCGCCAGAAGCCTCTATCCAATGGGGTGCTTGTCTCCAGGTGGCAGATGTAGCCATCGCAAGTCTCCCAGTGGAGTCCAGGCATTCCTATGGGATCGCTATGGCGCTGTTTTACGGTTCCGTCACATCGTTATAGTGCTATAGCGCTTGTCCCGACCCCCCATGGCTCCGTTGCAACGCGGAGCCGCGGCGGGGAAGCGGGACGGGACGCGGGGGGGCTGCTGCGCCCGGCGCCGCGTTTCCCCAAGGGCCCGGGGAGGCGGTGCGGGGGGAACGTGGCGATGTCGTTGTGCCCGGGGCCACGTCTCCCCGGGAGCTCAGGGAGACGATGCAGGGGGGGTGCGGCGACCTGGATGCGCACCCAATCTCGCTGCAGCGGCTCTCCCCCGACGACCCCGCCCCGGCCTCCAACAGGCACTGCCGGGCGGGGGTGGGGGAAAGCAAAGACCAGGCCCCAAGGGAACTGCGGCCGGCCCTGCCCGAGACCTTGCCCAGCCTGGGCGGGACGGGCGCAGGGAGAAAGAAAGGCTGACCGCCGGCACCGGTCGCAGGGGCTCGGGCTGTGCTGTGGCCTAGGGACTGCCCACCCCTGCCGGTCCAACCTCCCAGAGCTCGGAGATGGGAACAAGCCCGGGGGGAGGACCCGCTGGGGGGGATGTCTAGGGGAGCTCAAAAAGGGTCAGAGACCAAGCCCTCCTCGCCGGGGCGTGCACGGAAGCAGCCCCACGTGCCCCACTACCCCTTTCTCTGTTTACACCCCAGAACAACCTCCTTACCTGCTCCTCTACTCCAACAGACCCCACCAGAAGGGCCAGCAGGATGCAGCCAACACCCAACTGTAGAGGCTGGAAGGGGTGGAGCACACCACCCTTAACGGAGGCACCTGAGAGCCAATGGATGGAAAGAAGCAAGCTGACAGACAAGCACAGGAGCCAATGAAGCCTCGACAAAGGGGGGAGGGCGGGGTAAGGTGTGGTGGAAGGGAATAAAAAGAGGGGTAGAATGCCAGAGCCGGGGAAGAGAGAAGGAGTTTGGAGAGAGAGAGCCTGCACACCTAGATAGAGTTACAGAGGCCTCTCTTTGTACCTACTCCAAGGAGAAGCGGACGCTGAAGGTGACGGAACCTGAGGTCCCTCTCACATCTGAGGCTTGTGGCAGAACCTCTTTGGCGTTCTCCTTCGGCCGGCCTACCCGGGTGCCACCTGCCAGCCCCCCCGGCTGGACCAGGGGCGCGACAGCGCTCTAAAGCAAACGTTAAAAAAAAAAAAAACCGCGGCTGGAAACGGCGGGAAAACAAAGCGGTGCAGTCTGAATTGCCAAACCGCTTCTGATTCGGCTCCTTTCCGGTAAGGTCAAGCCATGTGTGAAATGGCAGCCCTATACTGGTTTACTTCAAGACGAATCAGAAATGGCTTCAATCCGGCAGAATCTCGGTAATGTGAAATTCCCTTATGTGAAGCTTCCCTGTGTTATACTTTTGTTTGCAGACTGTTCAGCAGGGTGTTTTTTTGGTTGTGTGTGTGTCTTTTTTTGCATTTGTGCTGGAGCAATGGGGCAATTTAACACCCTCACTGACTTATGTAGGTATTTATTTATCGTATGGAAGAGTTACACACAGGAAGTATATAATAATATTAAGTATGTAACCAAGCCGATACAATTGGTATGCAGACCGATTGGGCAATTCCCCTAAATACTAACATCTAGATTTTCAGTCCACTCAGTTGCAGCTGGGAAGAGTTCAAAGAACTCCATCCCGTCTCCCTGGAAAGTACGGCACTCACATTCCTGTGACAGATTGAAAATAGTTTGGCAGGTTGCACCACAATCACATTCAAGTCCTGGTATGTTGCCCCACTTAAACAACAGAGTGTGATTCTAGCTCGCCTCCTTGTGGTGCACCCTGGATAATGCTAAAGATCTAGAACTTCTGGCAGCCAGACAATCATAGGATCTCCTGGCTGCACTACACACATGGAAACAATTGGCCTTATGTAGTTACTGCCCCCAAAGCCCACTAGGAAACCGTACCTTACCATCTTGTTTGCTTTAACATCTTACACTGGTTGTTTTGATTGACTGTGCAGCCATTTCTTCCCTGTTTGAGTTATGGACAGTAGCTGATTGTGGGGCTGAGGGAATATTGCTTTAGAAGGGTATTGTTGAGCTTCTTCAAAACACCCTTACACTGGTCCTGTTCTCTTCATCAATAAAGAATTTTGCTGTATTTATGCTCCATTCATTATTACTGTGCACCAATTTTGTTCACAGTGTGCATGTGTGTGAGGAAACTGGATACTGTACAGGAACCTCTTTTGGTCAACAAAAATTGGGGCCGCAGTTTTGGTGCACCCACTGAGGGTTTTTTGGGCTGGGTGTGTCCCTTGCTGCTGTCTGTGCTCACCACCTGCGAGGTGCTCATCGGGCTGCTGGCTCTCTTGCTGTTGCCTCAGCTCACCCACCCAGATCGTAAACAAAATTTGAAAATGGCACCCAGGCACATTGTTCAATTTGTTCTCTAAGGAATGTACCATCAAGTAGCAAGGCAACGATTGGCTGCTTCTTCTGGGCCTTCTGATCACCAATGGTTAGTTCAGTGCACATGCAGTCTAATGCTGGATCATTGGGATGCTGGGATGCTGGGATGCCAGCATGCAAATTTTGAAAATGGACAGGTGGGTGGAGAGCTGCAAAATGGCACAGGCATTTCAGACTGCTGAAAAACTTAAAGCAGGCCATTTGGGGGGGGGCGGAAATTTGGGGGAAAACCGGTTTCAGAAAGAGGAGGGAAAGTAACGCAGAAAAAACAGAACAGCAAGGGATTGCTAACAAAGCTGTGAGGAAATGAGAGGGAAAACAATAACAAAGGAAAATGAAACTGGAACATTAAGGTTGTCTAGATTACATCGATATCGGACATCCTTCAGGTGCCATGCTGCCATTCCTAGCAAGGTGTTCAGGCGGTATGCTGGGGTTGGAGTGGAAAGCACTATGAATATATTTTCTACTCTAATTCTAGCCTTCCTGTCAGCTGACTGATGATGCCTGGGGGGAGGCTTGGAGTGGAAATTGCATCCTGCATATCTTCTGCTGTAAGTGGCTGGAGGAGTGGAAAGCATGCAGGATGTCACCAGCCATCTGATCAGGGGAGGGGCTTGAAGCAGAAAGCAAACTTAACAGGGAGGGCAGAATGGGATGTGTCATTCTCTGAGAAGCCTTGTAGAGCCCCTGCTTGTACACTGCTATGATGAATACACATAAACAGAATGATGAAATTTCTTCCCCTAAATACATAGCAGAAACATAAGCCCTACGATTTTTATGTCGGCTTCAGTCTAGAAACAGCACCAGAAAGCTGTTGCACTGGTAGAGAAAAAAATGTTTTAGCCCTGATTAACATTCTGGTGTTTCAGCCTGGAGATCCATTCCCCCATTTTGTCCCCTAATGTCAGACTGGTGCTTTGAGATCCTTCTGAATGATGCCTCTGCGATCACTTGTTAGACTGAGGAGAAGGAGCAGCCCTTATGAGTCCCAACACCCTCTCTTTCCTCCATGCATAAGAGCTGATTGGTACTGTGGAGAATGTCACTCATCAGTTCCTCAAAGCACTGCTTTGATTTGAAGAACACCAAATGAGGTCCTGGGGATGCAAGGAGAATACTGAGTGCAGCTTACTTTAGCTTCAGTAAGATCTCCCTGCACACAGAAACTGCTTCCCACACACCAGTCTGCCTCACTAGATTGGTTGAATGTGCTCAGCATCACAGTGCCTGTGTGTGTAGGAACAGGCTTTGCATTTTAAGGTTTTTCTAAACAAAACCATCTGTTTGAGTTTCTCTTTCACAATAGGTACTGTAACCATACCAATTACTATTCCTCACTACATTGTACATCAAGTGGTAGTCCCTATTTAGCAGAAGAGACAAGAGAACTGCCTCCTAATTGCTAAGATTTCCAAACACTATGGTATGTGTGAATAAAAGATCATCTCTTGTGTTCTGTGGCTAGAGAGCTGAGGGGGAAAAATTAACCTCAGCAGGGGTTACCCTCAGAACTCACAGACAGCTGACCCTTGATTGCTCCTTCCTTGAAGGCACTGCTATGTGAGCAGTGCACAGAAATACTAGTGCTCATGTGGAGCTGAGAGAACATCAAAAGGATTTCTTTACGAAAGCTAGGTCTGTAAAACTCCCATGGATATATATTGGCGAACTTGACTATTGTAGGCTTTACTTTTCTCTTCCCAATGCACATATTTTACTGAATAATTTTGCCAATTTGTTAGTGAACAATGATAGCAGACTATGGATTATACATCATGAAACTGAATCACGTTAGCTACTTTGGTGGTTTACACAATGATTACCTGGCCCGACAATGGTCTTCTGAAGGCCTTTCATCCTTAACGATCTGGCAGAAATTAGCCAGTGAGGGCATGTAGATTGGGAAGCTATGAAGCAACAATTCAGGAACAGCACAAGAGAAGGAACAAACAGGGGTGATAAAATGGGGAAACAACTAGAAGGTGGCAATCTGAGGACTGTAACTGATACAGGGAGACACTGAATTTGCTAACTGAATCAAGAAGTTTCTTACTTGGTTTCTGCCAGAGTTAGTTCTATAAGACCATGTGAAAATCTACAGGCCATCAGTGTCATCTGATCACAGCCAGAGTAGGTATTACAGCTACCTGTAATCTGTCCTACGCATTGCCTGCCACCAGGGGTCTTTTCGTAGAAAAAGAACTGCAGGAGCTCATTAGCATATGGTGTGCTAATGAGCTACTAGGCTATTAGCATATGTCACGCCCCCTGACATCACCAGAAGTGATGTCAGAAGGGGAAGCAAAAGGGGGGGGAGGCATCTTCAAAAGCCTCCCCTTCCCTTCCCCAGCTGGCCTGAGTGGGGGAGCGAAGAGAGAAGGGGTTTAAAGTTTAAACCCCTTCTCACTAGAGTTGGGCCACAGAAGGAGGAAAGAGGGAAAGAAAGAGAGAGAAGGGAAGAAGGAGGGAAACAGGGAAAGGAGGAAAAAGAGAAGAGAACAAGGCAGCAGAGAAAGAAAGAGAGAAGGGAAGAAGGAGGGAAAGAGGAAAAGGAGAGAAGGAAAGGAGGGAATGAAAGAAATTTGGCAGCAATTCGGCCCCATTATAATGTATGGGCCATTGAAGTCAATGGCAAAAATATAGGGTATATTCTGTGTTTCAGCCCTTGGTGGAGGGCTGTGAGAGTTGTGGGTACACTTCTGTTGCTTGTCTGGTGGGGCTGGGGTGCCTACTAAGCTGTCGTGGGGTTACTTTGTGGAGTCTTGTCATGTCTGCATTTCTGTCATTTCAAATCTGCCTTTGGAGATTTGGGGGGGGCAGTGAGAGTAGATGGGATGCTTGCCTTTCTTCCAGTGTCTAGCTGGGAGGGGCTGTCTGCCCAGGTGAACTTTCTCTGTGAGCTTGCTGTCACTGGCTTGTTCCTGAGCCGTTCTATAGTCTTCTGTAACTGCATCTGTTTTTTCCAGAGAGAGCACTGGGGTGCCCTTTCTTGAGACCTCAGAAATGTAATTTGCCTCCAACTTGGAGAGACTATAGAGCAGTGGGTGGCAGGGTGAGGTTACTTATGCCTTTGGTGTGTATAGCTTGCAGAGGGAACTATTCTATGCACTTTTGAACCTGTGCCTGACATTTCCTTCCAAAGCACTTTCCTGGCTTGACCTTAGTCCTGTTGGGTCTGCAGTGCCACATCGAACTGGTTCTGCTGGGCTTGCAACCTTCAGTTTCTATGGCAGAGATTCTTGGGGACTTTGATTCTGTTCTGCCGGGCTTCTGTTGCTCTTGCTTTTTTGCTGTTTTCCCCCCTCCATTGAAAACAATGGAGGGCACCTTCTTTGGGGGGCTGTAACTCAAACCCCATAAATCCAATCCTCTCCAAACTTGGAGGGCAGGTAGAGGAGAGTCTGCCAGAGGTCTGCTGCAAGTTTGGTGTCTTTAGTATCCTAGGAGAGGGTACTCTACCACATAATGAACCTCATGAACTGAACCAGTTTGTTCAGCATCAAAAAGTTCATGATGGCAGCCCTGACATGAATAGCCCAGGCAAGCCCAGTCTCATCAGATCTTGGAAGCTAAGCAGGGCCAACCCTGGCAAGTATTTGGATGGGAGACCTCCAAAGAATACTGGTGCCAGGAGGCAGAGGCAGGCTATCAATCCACTTCTCTGAATGGCCTCCATTCTCCAGTGGAAGTCGCTAGAGGTTGCCATGACTTCTAGGCATGGATGCGCACACAAATGCACACACAAATGCAAAAATACCGCCCTCCAAGTTCGTGATGGTCCATGGTTCATGAACCGGGCATGCCACAAACTGAACCGAACTGTGTTTTTCCAGTTTGTGCCAATCCCTACCTCTGACTGACATATCATGCATTTATGACTGAGACAATACTGCCTTTCAAGTCAATTAAATCACTCCACATTACCACAGTGCTCCCTATTCAGATGCTGACATACTAGTGTGGGGGTGGGCGAAATCACCTTCCAAGCATGCACAGTGGCAGGACAGGCTTCATCATTCTGTCCCTTCCACCCCATGCACTTTCGCTAGCAGAAAAGGGACATTGAAGATGAGCTGTTTGTCTTACTGCTGGTCCTATGTGTCTGCCAAAGACACATGTGGAACCAGCAGGAAGAAAAATAGCCTGCCCCCACAAAGCCTTTTTCTGCTAGTGAAAATGAAGGGGTGGAAGAGGTGGAATGATGAAGCCCTTCCTGCCACTATGCGTGCTTGGGGATTGATTCCCCCACGCCACACACACTATTTTTAAGGTGAGCTATGGGTCAGTGACAGTGTCATCGATGCAACGAACATGAAATTGAGCAAACTTCAGCGGACAGCGGAAGACAGGAGGGCCTGGCGTAATCTGGTCCATGGGGTCGCGAAGAGTCGGACTCGACTGTGCAACTGAACAACAAAATGGGTCAGACATTAAGCAATTCACATTTAGTGTATTATCTAATCAGACCCTTACAACTGATGGACCCAAAGTCTGGGGTTTCAACCACTGATCTCCCCCAATACATTTTTTATTGCTTTTATGTAAAAACTACAGAGAAATCATAAGGGAAGGGTATCTACAAACTATGGGAGAAAATAAAGATAACCACTAAAAACCCAAGTAGTGGTGAACATAAATTGCTTACGAACATTTTTTACACTTAAAACTATATGTGTGCATTAAAAATGAAAAAGGTTAGTAGATACATCCAGTATCATTAACTATATAAAGAGCATCTGAGAGTTTGTTAAAAATATGTTAAATTCAAACTTCAGAGATAAAAATTATTGCTTTTCTTTCTTTTTTCTGAAATTATAGTCTCGGTTGGCTTTAGGAGTTTAAGGAGCTGCTGCCCCTAATTCTGAGTCAAATTCTTCTTCAGTGGAAGTTGTTGAAAGCGCTCCATGGCTTCTCTGGTCGCTGTCCTCATTGTCATCCCGAGGCTTTGATGGCTTTGATGGCTTTTGTAACTTTTCCAGAAAGTCTTTAGCCTTTAAGACAGAGTCAATCTTTTCTCTCTTATTTGAAGAAGATGCCTTCTGGTATAATCCATTTGTAGGGGATAGATGACTTTTGCAAAAATAAGACCAAGTCTTTATATTTCCTCCTTTTCTTTCTTATTTCAAAGGGAATGCCTTTTAATACTTTGATTTCCTTGTCGTTGATTTTCAAGGTAGTTCCATGAGTCGCTTTAAGTATCTGGTCTTTGATATGCCTTTTGGAGAATTTCACATAAATTTCACCGGGCAGATTATTTTTCTTAATATATTCTGAATATGTCCTATAGGCCATATCCATCTCGTTTTCCAAAAGATCCGCTTTCAAATCTACTACCGGTCCCAAGGCTTCACTCAAAGTCTTTTTAAGGTCTTCTCCTTTAGTCTCTGGAACTCCTTGAAATCTCAAAACATAATTTGACTTTTCCATTTGCAGCTGCAAAAGTTGAAGTTCATTGGAAGTTCCCTCCCCCCCCTTTCTCTACACGTTTTTGAAATTTAGTCACTTTGGCATCAACCTCCTTAACTGCTATTGCTGTTTGCTCTGCTGTTTGCTTAGTATCATTCAACTGACTTTGTAGAGTTGCAAAATTCTGGTTGAGCATTGCCATTTAATCCAGCAGGGGTTGCAATGCTGCTGCAATCATACCAGGGAAGTCTGTAGCCACTTCTGGTCTCGTGACTGGAGTGGCTGGGCTGCCATTTCCTGAAGGAAGTTTCATTTTCGGCACAACTTTCCTCCCCGCCTTCTTTTAGTTGTTTACTTTTCAGAAAAATTTAAAAAATCTCTATTACTTGAGAAATTAAATTGTTTTCTCTCCAGGGTTCTTTATAACAGTTGTTATTTGCTTATACTCCACTCCCCCCCCTTAAAATGCTCCGGAATCAGTCTTTGTTTATCTGTGGAGTAAAGCCTCCTCACCACTTTTCTTGGGGGGGGGGGATATTTTTGCTTATTCATTTATCCGGATATTTTGCTTTAACAAGAACTCACACTTCATCGTAGATCATGCTGAGGTAAGGGTTTCACTTGATCACCGTTCGCTTGTCCTGGTGTGCTCCCCTAAAGCTATTGCTGGTTCTGTGATGGTGAGACTGTTGGAGCTCAGAGGTGCCCCAATCCCTTGGCAGTGTGCCTTGAGAGTGGTACCTCGCACACCCCATGACTGGGGGTCCCCTGCAAGAACCCTGGGGGTGGTGCGGACAATCACACCCCCTCCCATCCACCAGGTCACAGATCACATCCCCTGGAGCTCCAAAGGAACACGTCTGCCATGCGGGTTGCCAAAACTGGAAACTGGGTTTCAACCATTGATCTTGAAGCAGCAGCTGTTAACACTGAAAGGCAAAAGCACAAACTCAAGACTAGAGCAAAGCAGCTATTATATTATCCAGTGGAGAGTTACTTCATAATATATAGGAGAAAGAGCAGGAAGAAACTGTCCCTCAGTGACAGAAACCACAGGTTAGATCTTAGCAAAGTTAAATTTAGAGCTCCCAGGCATAAATTCTCTTGGAGATGTTGAGAAAACCCCATGAAGGATGATGATTACTGCCCCGCACTCTGAAAGAAAATTTTAAAATGATGGAAAACTGATTCTCCCAAAGAAAGACTGATTCTCCATACAGAAAGCCAAAATTTGTTCAATAGGCATGGGAATTTATTGTTCCATGCTGAATAGGATCACCTTTATCTGTAAGATATTACCACAATATAGCGCCCACCCACAGTTCAGTAGATTCTGTGAAAGAATGATACATTAGATCATGATACATTGAAAAGCTAATGAGAAGATAACTTTTTATGGTAAAGTAGATCAATCTGCCTTTTCAGTCTGATGTTTAAATCCTCAATTGAGAAACATAGTTACAATTCTGAATGCAGCTTAGAATTCTTGTGTTAGCACTACTCTGAGAGAGAACAAAATAATTTGGTTATCTAACTATTGTCAGTTCAGAAGCCACATCGTATCATATACCATAAGGAAACAGCTTCAATAGGAGGCATGACAGATATGGTCTCCATGACACAAAATAAGACTAAAACTGGCTAAATTTTAAAAACTACTATTTGCTGCCAGAAAGTGGACTTCAGTATGGTGTGTTTTTGTACCTATTATGTTGTCACCATTATCTAACAAAATAAGACAAAACTTGAGGAAAAAATGCTTCAGCATTTTGAGGTGCCAAATTTACTATAGAAAATAGTCCTTGCTGTCTTAAAAGCTTTCCTGACAATCTGTTATATATACTGATATGTTAATATTTGGATCATAATTAATCTGTACAATTATGCAGCATGCTGAAAATGCCATAGAACTCACTTCAAACTGCAGCTTACCTTGTAGTTATGGAACAGTGGGAGGGGAAAAAAATCTTTCCCAGTATTTCATATTTGCATGCCATAATCCAGGGAATGAAGAAACATAGCAGTGGTGCTGCAGAAATAAATTTTATTTGTTCTATGTACCCCAACGTACCCCAGCTGGCTGACTGAGAATAACACTGACACTTTGAAATGGTGAAGATCCCCCCTGAGGAAGCACTGAGTGAAACACATTGGGGTAACATAGGCTGAGTTCAGACAGGCAGTTTGCCCCGAGAGAGGTGCATTTCATCAACATTTCACAAGTGGATTAAAGTGGGCGTTCACACAGGCACATCTGTCCGGTGTTCCCCAGCCGTACTCAACCCGTCTTGTAACGCTTCGTTCCCGAGTTTAAAGGATACCTGTTAAAAGTGGTATCAAACCCCAGAAAGCATGTCTATCCTGTAAATATCACACACCAACACAGTGTGAACACTAAAATCCGCTAAAATCCATGTTTTTTGATTGTGTGCTCATGCAAATAAGCGCATATCTCCAGATTAGTGAAACAGAAAGCCGCGCCTTACAGCTGCACCTTTGGGCCAACAGTGTGAATGCTTCCTCATGCCTCCTCTCCGGTATGCTCCCGCATCAGTTGGCGCAGTGTGACCGGGAAAACCTGGAACAGTTTGTTCTGGGGCTTTTTTGCCACGACTCACTCCCACTTCAAACTGCCAGTCTGAACTCAGCCATAGAGTGAATAAAATGTATTTCCACTATACCACTGTTTTGTTTCTACATTCCTTGGCTTTATTGGTATGGCCCTTCTTCTTCTTGATGCCATAATCCCCCAAAGACTGCAAGATAAATATTCCTGGATTATGTATTCAATCATTTATATCCAACCCTTCCCTCCATTAAGTGGACCAGCACATTATAACCACAGTAATTACTATAACTTTTCAAAAATTATCCCCTTGTATTACCACAACAACCTTTTAATGTAGATTAGCTGGAGAGATAATTGCAAGATCTAGAGAGCCAGTTTGGTGTAGTGGACTCTTATCTGGGAGAACTGGGTTTGATTCCCCACTCCTCCACTTGCACCTGCTGATGTGACCTTGGGTCAGTCACAAGCTCTGGCACAGCTGTTCTCTCAAGGACAGTTTCTGTCAGAAGTTCTCTCAGCCCCACCTACCTCACAGGGTGTCTGTTGTGGGGAGGGGAAGGGAAAGGAGTTTGTAAGCCGCTCTGAGATGCCTTTGGGCAGTGAAGTGCGGGGTATAAATCCAATCTCTTCTTCTTCTTCTAGATATCATGAACAAACCCCAGGTTGTTCACAATGAGATTCATGCACTCCCTTGCCTGCCATTTATGAGGGACATTGTTATGTACTGAATGTGAATCGCTCCTATCTATTCACATGTTAAGCTTGAATCAGAATGTGGCTCTTCAGATGTTGCATTGCTATTGGTCGGTTTCTGCGAAACCTGTGTAAATACCCAATCACTGAGTGATATTGTTGCAAAGAGGGAACGGTCCTGATTGGCCTTTATCCCTGTATTCTGATTGGTCTTTAACATGTTGTGGGTGTGGTTTTGACAGCCCGGGAGAGTTTAAAAGAAGGAGCTGTGCTCCCCTTGTTGTTGTGTGTTCCTGACTTACAGTTGCTGTTTAATAAAGCTGAAATCACTTGAAGCTGAATCCTTTGTTGAGTCTCATACTTAACAGACATACAGACTGAATACTTCTTGATTTGACACAAACCACAGTTGGTCATGACATCTACAACAGGCCAGGTAACAAATAGGTGGTTTAAGAACGTAACAGTGGCCAAAAATACCCTAGCTGGCTGACTGGTTTGTCTTGTCTACAGGCCATGCTGCATTCACACATCACTATCATTGTGCTGTAGAAATCAGGGGCAGTCTTAATGATTCTGGGGCCCTGGGAAAAAATCCAGGATGAGGCCCCAAAACCATAGTCACTCCCACACTGCCCACACCTGCCTGAGCTACCCTAGGCTTAAAGGAGCAGCCCTCAGCCCATGCAATTTGAGATGGCATGCCAACTGTTGCCTCATCCCTGGAGGGGGCAGAGGGCAGGTACATGTCACCACCAAGCAGGCTGTCTGTTTCCCATCTGCCCAAACCCTGAAGGGGGGGATGAGCATGATTATTACCACTGAGCCAGCCAGCTGCCGCTCAAAGAAGATGGGGGGGGGGCAGGCCTCCAGGTCACTGTTGAGCCAAGCAGTTGCCTCCTGCATGCACAAGCCCCCCTGATAAGCAATCCTTCATCCCAAAATTCTCCTGCGTGGGCAAGACAATCCAGCTGCAAATGATTGCTACAGCACAGTAATAGCACAGTAACCAGTAATATGTGGGTGCAGTCTCATTGTTCAATACCACTATTAAAATTCCAATATGCAGGCAACAAATAAACTACAATTTATTGTTTTGCCTGATCTGTGCATCATGACAAATGGTGGTTTGTAGCAAAGAGGTGAAGTTTTCTATTTGTGGCTTGTATGGGAGGGACGGTAGGAGAGAAAAGGAAACAGTGAGCTCAGATCTTCTCACTGCAGACAAATTTTGCTTGTGACATCTGAATGCAGCAGTAAGTTGCTCAAGGCTACCCAGGGAGCTTCACAGTTGAGCAGGTATTTGAATTCCTGTCTGCCTGGTCCAACAGTCTAGCAGCCAGTACACTACCCTGATTCATTTATCATGTGTTTTTAAGACTGATGTTTTTATTTCAAATTCATTTTATGTTTCATGTAGCCTGTTCACAGTGTATTTGCCTAGTGGACTACAATTCCAAACAGGCAGCTTTTTAGAGAGCACTGCCAAGGAATCGATAGAACAGCAATAAACCAGATATGTCTCAGTTCTAGAGAATTAATTCACATGGAGTACTAGGGAGTTTCTTAGTACATTACGCAAAAGTTTATGGAGTCACATTTAAGATTAATTTGTCAAGGAGTGGGAGAATTATCAAGAAGGGAAGCATCCTGTTTGCTTTGTTTTATTTTACTACCTGGTGGGGGGGGGGAGCAACAATCACCACAGCCTGCCACAGTGAGCTGCTGTGCCGAGATAGTGGTCTATAGGCTCGGGTGTATAATTCCAAACACTATTAGGGGAGCATGTTTTTGTCTTGTTATGCCAGTGTTGTGACCTGGTCCCATCCTCAGCACTGACACTGGAGCAGACAGTAGTTGCCAGATCTTACGTGATTTAACTTTTCGTTTTCTCTACCACTTCAAATGGGAGCTAACATGGCTGTATCCTCCCCTGTACCAAAAAGAACCTCCTTGCACATACGAAATTAGGAAGAGACTGAGCCAAAAGAGGACACTTTTTTCAACATTTTTGGCAGTCAACAAGGTCCATGCTTTTAATCAAAGAGGTTTTTGGGGAGGCAATTGCATAAAAATCAGTGGTGGGGAATGAAATGTTATCTTCTGAAGTCTTGCCCTCACTGACATCAACACATGGTTAAATCTCATTGGCTATATAGCATTGTGACATACTTTTTCACTACATGTGTTGGCTGAGATTATTCATGAAACTAAAGCATTGGCCTGGAAGCACTGTCTTTACTGTTGATTGGTTTAATCTGTCAAATGATGTCATCATCTCAGTAAATTCGATTGTCTTTGGACTGTTATGGTGCTATCCCATAAGTGGTGTTCTCTTAATGGCTTGGATTGCTTGTGTGACAAATTGAGAGTGAAGATACAATAATGAAATCATAGAGACTGGGGAAAATGGTAGTAATTAGGATAAAAACATTCTGACAATTTAAATCTGGGGGAAAGATGAATATTTTGGTTTTTTTCTTCCAAAACCTACTTTCCTCCTGACACCAGGTATAGCCATGAAAAATGGATTTCAGGCAAATTTAGTATAGCCTGCCCCTAGTGTTCAGTGTAATTTTCTATGTAATTCTTTTTATAAGAGAACAAATATGCTGTTTACCACCTCCAGACTGAAGTGGCACAGTCTACTTTTACCATGTTATGCTATTTAATCAGGGGCTAAAAAGCATCCGTAGGATCAGTCTACTTTTTCATGTACTGTTCTCCTGAATGTTATGTCTGAATGCAATATTGCCTATTTTAAAACATTTGTGTAATAGATAGCGAAACACTGTATATATGTTGTTGTTGTTCAGTCGCACAATCGAGCAACTCTTTGTGACCCCATGGACAACATCATACCAGGCCCTCCTGTCTTCCGTCATATTCCAGAGTTTGTTTAATTTCATGTTTCATGTTCATTGCAACACTGTATATATTTAGTGTCTGAAAATGCTTCTCACAAATTTGTCTCCAACTCTGCAAATGATCTGGAATTATCAGAAACTGCAAAAAACTATTTGAATTTTAGATGTAGAGGACATATAATCAGCATCTGATAAATGTACTAATATTTTTATTAACTGAATTAAAGAATAAATGTTTTCACTGAAGATGAAAAGGATTGAAGTTCAAAACATAAACTGATAGGGTTAAGCTGAAAGTGGAGTAATTTTGCAAAAAAACCCCAAAACCCTACCCGTGTAAAGTGCACTCTATTATTGCAATTATTTGGAAGGTATGCAAAATGGGGTAAAATGCTCTGCCATTCAAACAGAAGACAGGGAGCATTGTTGTCAATTGATTTGGCTTCATGTTATCCCATAGTTAAATCTGATTGGCTTTGTAGCATTATGATGCCATCATATTAGCTACCTTAGCTACATCAATCTTGATGTAACCAGCAACATTAAGAATGCATGGAAATACCTGCCTGCTGCAGCCCCCCCCCCCAATTTGTCAGAACAGTATGTAATACCTACATATTTTCCTTATATGGACAAATATTAGTTGAGGGGGAGCATTTGCATTAAAGACCCAACCAATAAAACCCCATGGCATAAAACAGCATGAAAATTTACAGCATAAAACATTTACCATTTAAATAATTCTCAGAACAGTGCTCAGATAGAAGCAGATTGTAAAACAATTAAAAACATGGGTAAAAATATATTTTTTTAGCCTGTCACCTAAAGTAGTGTAGGAGAGGTACTAGGTGGCCCCAAGGGTGATGGCATTCCACTGGTGAGGTGGCACCACTGAAAAAGTCTCTGGTTTCTACCTAACCTCAACTCTAAAGGTGCAGAGAACAGGACTTGTGAAGAGGTTCTTAACTGTCATGCCGGATAGTAAACAAGGTGCCAGTCCTTCAATTTGAAAGCTGTTGCAGTTCTGCAAGTAAGAATGAGTCCACGCTGAAGATTCTCTTTTTTCTTTTTCTTTTTGATATTTTTCATATGTGCATGTGTGTGTGTGCGCGCACCTGGAAGTCATGGTCACCTGCTGGTGGTGACTGACCCCTGCTGAGGGCCTGGAGGATATTCAGAGAGGTGGCTGAATAAAGCCTGTCCCTGCCTCCAACCTCTGGTATTTCAAGGAGATCTCCCATCCAAGTTGGCAAGTACCCTGCTTAGCTTCTGAGATCTGACAAGATCAGACTTGCCTGGGCTACTCAGGTGAGGGCCAGGCTGAAGATTCTTTTAAGAAGGAAAATGTTTACTTAACTTTCAGACACACAGAACAGATAACTAACAAGTACAATACAGCCCTCTCTCCTGGTCTGCAGCAGATCCAGCAAACACCAAAAGGAAGGAACAAGCAAAACAGAAACTAGGAGAAATTTCTAGACTCAATTAGTTACTAGGCAACATCAGCCCCTCTCTATGTACTGAATAACTTTGTAAGTAAATTAACCCTTAAATCTATATATCTGTTTCTCCAGTGTGGGTAGATCTGTGGATATCTAAATCCGCAGATCAGGTACACACTAAGAGAAAGGAGATTTTTCTCCAAACTTGGGAGGGTGGGGGACCTCCAGGTTTCCAGAAGAATCTGAAATCTGTAAAAAAATGTATATGGTGGGGGTTAAATCCCCCATAAAAACAAAACCATTGTTTGCACATAGGAAGACAATGTAGCTACCATGTCCTTTTAAGGTGGGCAATAGTGCTGTTAACAGTGGGTGGGATTATAGGGTTCCCAGCTCACAGGTCCAAGTGGGGTATTCCCTGCTTTCAGGGGCTTCTCCCTGCCACGTACCAGCTGGTCAGCAGGGGAAACCCTGCCCCTAAACAGGGACATCATGCAAGGATGCCTTGGTTTTGGGCAAAACTCTATGGTTAAAGGGCAAATTTACCATAGTTTTGCCCAAAAATCAGAGCGTCACCCCTGGCATTGCCAATGTGATGATGTCACTTCTGGGTGACATCATTGCATGATGCAACATCCCTGCCCACCCCAGAATGCCCCCCCCCATTGGATCAACAAGGGGACCTGGCAGGGGGATAGCCAGGAACTGAGGTGGGCCTGACAGTGGGGGAATGGCAGGGAGCCATGGTGGCCTGGCTAATTCACTGACTCTGTGTGTGTGTGGTTGGGAGTTGTGGCAGGCCTGGCTGCTTTGCTAATGGTTGGGGGGGGGTGGCTGGAAGCCATGATGAGCCTATAAACCACAATCTCAGCACAGCAGGAGTTGCAGTAGGTGTGATGGAAGGAGAGAGAAAAAATAAGAGAAGTGAGTGTGGTAGGTTGCTAGAGAAGGGGAGGGAGAGAATGAGAGGTGGGGAAGACTGACAGAAGGGGAGAGGCTAAGAAAGGGGGCAATTGTTACAGAAAGGAGGAGAGTGAAGTAAGCAAAGGGGGAAAGGATGCACACTCCCCACAAGTTTCTTGTGTGTCCCTACTTGTACCTCTCTATTTCTACAGTGTGAGATCTATTGCTATTGCTATCCAAACACCCCTTGTCACTAACATATGGATTACTCTGTGAGTCCCATTGCCTTTACAAAATGGTGGTGGAGTTCTACAGGTAGTGGTTTAGTTAACACACATGCAACCATATCCTCTGACGGACAATACTTAAGTTCACTGACTCCTTTTTCACGATTCCCTCAACAGATGATGTTTCAGATCAATATGTTTGGTGTACGGATTGATTTTCTCAGTATGAGCTAACTTTATGTACCCCAAGTGTCCTCCATAACAGATGTCAGCTCATTCACATTTAGTCCCAAATCAGCAAATCAGTTGACATATCCAAATTTCTTCTTGATGTGCATGTGCCTTTGTAGCTGAGAATGTTACTGTTGTTTGTTTTCTACTAGCCCAGCTGATTTCCCCCCCACCATACAGAAAAAGATGCCCAGTAGTAGACTTGTATCCCACAGTGTCACTTGCCCAGTCTGTGACTACATAACCTGAGAGTTTAGGGTCTAAGTGGGATGGTAATCTTAACTTCATGTCAGTAGTCTCCTTTAAGTACCACATGACCCTCTTCACTTGTGTCCAATGTTGGTTGCTCAACTTATCTACACAGCAATTCCTATTGCTTCTTCAATGTCTGGCAGTTTTCCTATTTCTTTCCAATAAAATGCTTGCCAGTGGATTGGTCTCATGTTGATTGTTTAAGTGATCTGTTGCCATGGGGGTTCTTACTTCCTTTGCTTCCATCATTTTGAAGGGTTCCAGCATCTTACAGATGATTTGATTCTGGCTGAAGTAGAAACTCCCATCTTCATCCCTCTCCTTTTGGATCCCCAGGTAGTGTGTGATGTTCTGTGAGTCCTTAGTTGAGCTTGTGGCCTGTTATATCATTTTCTTTTTCTTGTTCATAGCATGTAATCATCTCACCCACACATGCAAATGGATAAGCCCATTTGATGTTTTTCTTTCTGGAATAAAGGCATGCGTCTGCGGTGCTTCTAATGAATCCTTCTTGCTTAAGTACTTAATTGATTCCCCCCCATTCCAGGCCCACGCAGCCTGTTTCAACCCATAAATATATTTGTGAATCTTACGTACTTGATTTTTACCAGGTGGCTGGTCCATGTAGAGATCCTCTTTGATGTCTCTATACAGAAAGGCTGTCTTCATATCCAAATGTCTCACTTGCATGCCTTTGCCAGCCACCACACATAGCAGTGCTCATATGGTGCTGTACTTTACTGCGGAGGCAAATGTGCCATCATCATCTTGGCCATATCCTTTTGCTCCCAGGCTTGCCTTGTAGCCTTCTACTCCTCCTTCTGCATTATATTTAACTTTAGATTCCATTCGATTCTTTCTTTTCTTTTGATTGCAACCTGAATGTGTGCAGGTACTGAATCCAGTTTTGGTTTTCAAGAACTTTTATGGTGGTTTCTCCTTTTGTCTCAGCCATGTGGCCTGTGTCTTCACTTGATCCTCACTTTCCTCCATACTTGTTGAGATTTCTTCTGGATTCATTGGTATCATTGTGCTCAACCTAGAGCTTTCATCAAAGTAAACACTGTGGCTTACTGTCATTTTACTTGTTTTAGGTTGGAGTATTCTATATCGTTTACTTTGTTTATGGTATTCTACCAGCACTCCCTCAATTGCCCTGTCTCCCAGTTTAGAGCATTTCTTACTTGTGATATGTATGTAGGCTCTGCCGCCAAATACTCTAATATGACCTACTGCAGTTTTTGCTCCATGCCAAATCTCATCTGGGGTTGTCTCAATTGCTTTGGATGGCAATCTATTCTGTAAAGAGGTGCTTATCATTATAGCTTCTCCCAAAAACTTGTTTAGAAGACCTGCATCTATTAGCATGTTTCTTGCTATCCCCACAAGACTCTGATTTTCCATATCTGCCACCCTGTTTTGTTCGAGGGTGTATGTCATCTGGTGTTGAATGCCTTGCTATTTAAGGTAGGCTTGCAATTGCCTGCTAGTGAATTCTCCCCTATTACCAGTCTGGATTGTGCCCTGTTTACACTGGAACTAGTTAATGAGTCCTGCTACAAATTCTTTAAATTTTTCCAGCATCTCATCCTTGTGTTTTATGACACACATTGTGGTAAATCTGGACTGGTCATTGCTATAAAGTATGTATTCCCTACTGTGCTGTTTGTCCTCATTGGCCCACGTAGGCCACTGTGGATTAGTTCCAACGACTGCTTGGCTCTGCGTTGGCTCTCTTCCTTTGTCTTAGATTTAATGCAACATAAGCATTTCATTAGTGTGGGGCATTTAGTTATCACCAAGTCCTTTATCATGTCCTTGTTTACAAGTTCCTTTATTGTCTCAGGTATCTGCATGCTAGGCATCTGTGCCATAAATGAATACACCAGTCATGGGAGTTTTGAGTTGCAGTTCTAACTTGATTATTCTCAGTCACAAGTTTATATAAATGGTCATTTGAAATTTGCTTTGCCAGGATGTTTTGACCATTCCAGATAATGCACTTTTTCTCACAGAAATGCATTGAAAGGCTATTTTCAGCTAGTCTTTTTACTGAGAGTAACCCACTTCTAGTTATGTTGTTCAGTCGCACAGTCGAGTCCGACTCTTCGCGACCCCATGGACCAGACCACGCCAGGCCCTCCTGTCTTCCGCTGTCCGCTGAAGTTTGCTCAATTTCATGTTCGTTGCATCGATGACACTGTCTAACCATCTCATTCTTTGCCGTCCCCTTCTTCTTTGACCTTCAATCTTTCCCAGCATCAGGGTCTTCTCCAGTGAATGCTCCCTTCTCATTTGGTGGCCAAAGTATTTGAGCTTCAGCTTCAGGATCTGGCCTTCTAGGGAACAATCAGGGTTGATTTCTTTTAGGATTGAATGATTTGATCTCCTTGCAGTCCAAGGGACTCTCAAGAGTCTTCTCCAGCACCATAGTTCAAAAGAATCTATTCTTCGGCGCTCGGCCTTCCTTATAGTCCAACTCTCACAGCCATACATTACTACGGGGAATACCATTGCTTTGACCATGCGGACTTTTGTTGGCAAGGTGATGTCTCTGCTTTTTATCATGCTGTTTAAGTTTGCCATTGCTTTCCTCCCAAGAAGCAGGTGTCTTTTAATTTCATGGCTGCAGTCACCATATGCAGTGATCTGGGATCCTAGGAACGTGAAGTCTGTCACTACTTCTACGAATTCCCCTTCTATTTGCCAAGGAGTGATGGGGCCAGATGCCATGATCTTAATTTTTTTGATGTTGAGCTTCAAGCCCACTTTTGCACTCTCCTCTTTCACCCTGAGCAAGAGGCTCTTTAGGTCCTCTTCACTTTCTGCCATCAGAGTGGTATCGTCTGCATAGCTGAGGTTATTGATTTTTTCCCCAGCAATCTTAACTCCAGCTTGTGATTCATCCAGGCCAGCATTTCGCATGATGTACTCTGCATATAAATTAAATAAGCAAGGTGACAATATACATCCTTGTCATACTCCTTTTCCTATGCTAAACCAATCAGTTGTTCTATATCCGGTTCTAACTGTTGCTTCTTGACCCTTATAGGTTTCTCAGGAGACATGTGAGGTGGTCCGGTACTCCCATCTCTTTAAGAACCTGCCATAATTTATTGTGATCCACACAATCAAAGGCTTTAGCATAGTCAATGAAGCAGAAGTAGATGTTTTTCTGGTACTCTCTTGCTTTCTCCATAATCCAGCGAATGTTGGCAATTTGATCTCTAGTTCCTCTACCTCTTCGAAACCCAGCTTGTACTTCTGGCAGTTCTCTATCCACATACTGTTGGAGCCTAGCTTGTAGGATTTTGAGCATGACCTTGCTAGCGTGTGAAATGAGTGCAATTGTACAATAGTTTGAACATTCCTTGACATTGCCCTTCTTTGGGATTGGAATGTACACTGTCCTTTTCCAATCCTGTGGCCACTGTTGTGTTTTCCAAATTTGTTGGCAAATTGAGTGCAGCACTTTAACAGCATCTTCTGTTAAGACTTTGAATAACTCAGCTGGGATACCATCACCTCCACTAGCTTTGTTGTTAGTAATGCTTTCTAAGGCCCATTTAACTTCGCTTTCCAGGATGTCTGGCTCGAGGTCAGTGATTATACCATTGTGGTGGTCAAGGACATTGAGGTCCTTCTTGTATAGTTCTTCTGTGTATTCTTGCCATCTTTTCCTAATCTCTTCTGCTTCTGTTAGGTCCCTACCGTTTTTGTCCTTTATCATGGCCAGCTTTGCATGGAACGTTCCCTTGATTTCTCCAATTTTCTTGAAGAGATCTCTAGTCCTTCCCAATATATTGATTTTCCTCTATTACTTTGCATTGTTCATTCAGGAAAGCCTCCTTATCTCTCCTTGCTGTTCTTTGGAAATCTGCATTCAGTTGGGCAAATCTTTCCTTTTCACCGTTGCCTTTAGCTTTCCTTCTTTCCTCTGCTATGTGTAAAGCCTCATCAGACAGCCACTTTGCTTTCTTGCATTTCTTTTTCTTTGGGATGGCGGTGATTGCTGCCTCCTTTACAATGTCACGGACCTCTGTCCATAGTTCTTCAGGCACTCTGTCTATCAAATCTAGTCCCTTAAACCTATTCTTCACCTCTACTGTATACTCATCGGGGATGCGATCTAGGTCAAATCTGAATGGCCTTGTGGTTTTCCCAACTTTCTTCAATTTAAGTCTGAATTTTGCAATGAGTAGCTCATGATCTGAGCCACAGTCAGTTCCAGGTCTTGTTTTCACTGACTGGATAGAGCTTCTCCATCTTTGACTGCAGATTATATAGTCAATCTGATTTCGGTGTTGCCCATCTGGTGATGTCCATGTGTAGAGACGCCTCTTAGGTTGTTGGAAAAGGGTGTTCGCTATGACCAGCATGTTCTCTTGACAAAACTCTGTTAGCCTTTGCCCTGCTTCATTTTGTTCTCCAAGGCCAAACTTGTCTGTTATTCCGGTTACCTTTTGATTTCCTACTTTAGCATTCCAGTCCCCTATGATGATGAGGACATCATTTTTTGGTGTTAGTTCTATGAGCTGTTGTAGGTCTTCATAGAACTGGTCCACTTCCGCCTCTTCTGCAGCAGTGGTTGGGGCATAGACTTGGATTACTGTGATATTGAATGGTTTGCCTTGGATTCGGACCGAGATCATTCTGTCATTTTTGAGATTGTATCCTAATACTGCCTTTCTCACTCTCTTGTTGACTATAAAGGCCACACCATTTTTTCTATGGGATTCCTGGCCACAGTAGTAGATATAATGGTCTTCTGAGTTAAATTCGCCCATTCCTGTCCACTTTAGTTCACTGATTCCCAAGATGTCGATGTTCATTCTTGCCATCTCATTTTTGACCACGTCAAGCTTACCTTGATTCATAGATCTTACATTCCAGGTTCCTATGCAGTATTGTTCTTTGCAGCATTGGACTTTCCTTTCACCATCAGACACATCCACAACTGAGTGTCCTTTCGGCTTTGGCCCAGCCGCTTCACTCTTTCTGGGGTTACTCGTACTTGCCCTCTGCTCTTCCCCAGTAGCATATTGGACACCTTCCGACCTGAGGGGCTCATCTTCCGGCGTCATATCTTTTAGCCTTTTGTTACTGTCGATGGGATTTTCTTGGCAAAGATACTGGAGTGGGTTGCCATTTCCTTCTCCAGGGGATCACACTTGGTGTGAGTTCTCTGCTGTGGCCTGTCCATCCTGGGTGGCCCTCCGTAGCATAGCCCACAGCCTCATCGAACCACACAAGCCCCCTCGCCACAACAAGGCAGTGATCCATGAGGGAGACTTCTAGTTATGGCATATGCAAAACATTCTTCACTGGTTTGCTGTGCTTGCACTCAGATGGCATAATACAATTCAAAATCCCTGTCCTGATGTTTCAACAGAGATGATTTTTCCATTGGTGAGGACAACTTTGTCTTTCATTGTGTAATCACTTTCTGGAAAGAATTCTTGTTCTTGGTCACTAGACATGTGATTTGTGGCTCCTGAATCTATAAACCATCCATGTTTCCCTTTTTCTTGGGTAACTATGAAGCAGCTAACCCACATTTCCTCTGTAGTCTCATCTGTGGTGATTCTGGCCCTTTCTTTGATTGCTCCAGAGACATTCTTGCATTGTTCAACTTTCCAAAATGAACAATTTTTTTTACGTTTCCAGCTTTCTTACAGTGAAAACACAACCTGACTTCAATTTTCTGCTTATTGTTTTCAGTTGCTTTAAATGCTGTCTCCATTCTTCTAGCCTCCTTACTCACTCTGGCATCTTTCATACAGTTTTACTAGTCTATTAACTTTCCTTGAACATATTATAGATTGAGTTCTTGTTCTGATCTGGTTTCAAGAGTATTGATTAAGGCACAGTATGATTCAGGAAGGTTACATAACAATAATGCGGTTATATGATTGTCCTTAATTTCTTCCAAAATTCCCCTAAACTGTTCCACAATTTCCAGCATAGAGTTCACATGCTGCTACATTTCCTGGCCCCTTTGCAGCCTCATCCCACACAGCTTGCATAGTAGATACAATTAGGGATGCCAGTCCCCAGGTGGGGGCAAGGAACCCCTGATTTCATGGGCTCCTGCCTGCTGCCAGCTGGCGGGCTGGCAGGGGGAAGTCCCACCCCCAAGAGTGAACACTGATGGCCACCCCTCTCCCTCCCTTCCTGCAAGATTTAAAGGGTCCTCCAGCTGATCAGCTAGAACACATGGCTGGCCAATCAGCTGAAGGGTCCTTTAAAACTTGCAGGAGAGGAGGGAGAGAGGCAGCCACTGGCTGCACACTTGAACTGCAAGTGACGAATTCACCGCTTGGAGTTCAGGCATGGGCAGCCCCCACTTGTAAAAAGCATTTAAAGGGTCCTTCAAGATATGAGCCTACATTTTGAATTATGCCCATAAATGAATGGGTTAGGTTGCAAAAACAGACAAATCTGGTTATACAGATTTTTTGTTGATGTACAGTTGCACAGTCGAGTCCGACTCTTCGCGACCCCATGGACCACATCACACCAGGCCCTTCTGTCTCCTGTCGTGCTCCAGAGTTTGCTTAATTTCATGTTCATTGCCTCAATGACACTGTCTAACCATCTCATCCTTTGCTGTCCCCTTCTTCTTTGACCTTCAGTCTTTCCCAGCATCAGGGTCTTCTCCAGTGAGTGCTCTTTTCTTATTTGGTGGCCAAAGTATTTGAGCTTCAGCTTCAGTATCTGGCCTTCCAGGGAACAGTCAGGGTTGATTTCTTTTAGGATTGAATGATTTGATCTCCTTGCAGTCCAAGGGACTCTCAAGAGTCTTCTCTAGCACCATAATTCAAAAGAATCTATTCTTTGGTGCTCAGCCTTCCTTATAGTCCAACTCTCGCAGCCATACATTACTACTGGGAATACCATTGCTTTGATCATACGGACTTTTGTTGGCAGGGTGATGTCTCTACTTTTTATTATGCTGTCTAGGTTTGCCATCACTTTCCTCCCAAGGAGCAGGAGTCTTTTAATTTCATGGCTGCAATCACCATCTACACTGATCTTGGATCCCAGGAACGTGAAGTCTGTCACTGCTTCCACAACTTCTCCTTCTATTTGCCAAGGAGTGATGGGACCAGATGTCATGCTCTTAGTTTTTTTGATGCTGAGTTTCAAGCCAACCTTTGCATTCTCCTCTTTGACCCTCAGCAAGAAGCTCTTTAGATCCTCTTCACTTTCTGCCATTAGTGGTATTGTCAGCATATCTGAGGTTGTTGATGTTTCCCCAGCAATCTTAATTCTGGCTTCTGAATCATCTAGGCTGGCATTTCGCATGATGTACTCTGCATATAAATTAAATAAGCAAGGGGACAATATACATTCTTGTCGTACCCCTTTTCCTATGCTAAACCAATCAGTTGTTTACAGTTTTACCCATGTGTAATCCAGGTATTGGAAATAATGGCAAGTTTAAGACTTAGGGCCTCCTTTCTTAACACCTTGTCTTAAGCAAAGTATTTATTTATTATAATAGGGAAAATACAATTTTGTGCACAAGGTATGTGCACCCACCACCCCCAAACTCCTTTTCCTTCCCAAATCAAAGGTCTAGTAATCAGTGTCTCAGAAGTGCTGTGTTTTCTTTGTAAAGCTGGTCCAGCCACAGCCCCTCCGAAACAGGCCTCCAGTGGGAAGTAAAGTTCTTAGGGCCTCCCTCATCATCATCTAAGAGAAGATATCAACTTCAGTTCAAAAATAGATGGTCTGGGGGCTAACTCCTCCAGAAGAAGTGATTTCCAGAAAGGAAGGGCCCGCACCAGCCAAAAATTTCAGCAAAATTTCAGCAATTCAGACCTTGGAGAGAAAAAGCTCCATGCTCCACACCCTGCCCATTTTTTCTTCTTCTTCAGTCACTAGCTACACACACCCTCCCAATATACAAACTGAGTAGTTTCATTGCTCTGCCCAACAGCCTGTATTCCCAAAGCTCTACACATGTGAACAGTAGCAGCACAGCCCAACATCATTACCAAATTTGAATCTTTGGATTAAGAGGGTGTGTTCCAACAAATCCCCATATATCATCTTAACATGATTCCCTATCAAGGAATCAATGGAAGTAAATCAGTATGGATACTATGTATCCATTATAGATAAATCCTTTTCCTCATGTCTAAAGATGTCTGTCAGATTCAGAGGAGTAGTGCATGGCTGGTTCCCCAAAATTACCTTATGTATCAGAAAACAAATTGTTGCTTTCTATAACCCACTGAGTTTTCTGTTGAGTGCAGAAAAAAAATGTCTGATTAAACTTCTCCTGAAGGGTTTAGAGTGGAAATTAGGCACAATTAATTGAATAATATAGATAAGAGGACAAATGCTTTCAACACTTTTTTTGTTGTTGAAAAACTGCAATTTAAACTGATCGATTGCTAGAACAAATTGGGTGGTTGACATGAGGCATTAACACAAAAGCTGATGGAATTAGCCAAGATACCTTCCTGAATTAATTAGTGAAAAAATAACATGAAAGAACAACAATTAACAACTATCTGTTATGAGCGTGCCTGCTAAGATCAGCTTGCAAGGTCCAAATTCCATCTGGCTGAGAAGTTAGGCCTGGGAAAGCCCAGAGCAGAGTCTTCTTTATATGGCTTCTCAACTTTGAAACTCACTCTAGAAACAGAGCTGTTTTTTTCCAGTATTTCTTTGAAATATTATGTCCCATCTTGTCCTGTCCTCAATTAAACTTACAAAAATTAGCCATTGCTGAAAGTCCAAGATTTTAAAGACAATTGTAAATAAAAATTATCAAAATATTAGAAAGCCATTCTGATACCCACAGGTAGTTTAAATAGATAACTTTGCTCTTAAGGCCCAGATGAGCACCCCAAACCCTCCCTGTTTAGGTGGCGAGCTGATTTATGCTCACCCGTGGAGACTCATGGATCCAAATGGTTCCAGAATGCTCCGTGGGAGCCAATAACCCCTGGTGATTTGCTAGATGAGCCGGTGGAAGACTGGCATAATCGTCTTTCCAAAGCCATTGATGCAATTGCCCCCAGCACCCTTTCTGCCCCTGTACCAAGTTAGAGCCATGGTACACACTGGAACTACAGAAGATGAAATGGGAGCTGAGACGGCTTGAGCAAGAGTGGCGGTGTACTCATGATGAAGCCACAAGAGCATCTTATAGGATGAAAGTCTATGAGATGGCAGTGAAGACTGCTAAGAAGGAATTCTACGTGGCCATCATTGCATTGGCAAACTCACGCCCAGCCCAATATTGAAACAATTAAGTCTTTAACAACATTGCCACAGGGCAAGCAAAACAATACTGAATTGCATATTGGTTGTGAGGCTTTTGCAAGATATTTTGTTGATAAAGTCTTGTTGCTCTGCCATGACCTCCTTGTTATGGCTGATACAATGGCAGAACTGGAAGCCCTTTGGTCATTCAGCTGTCTCTCCCAGGAGGAACTTGACAGGATTCTTGCAGCAGTGATATTTATTGAGTTATAGTTTTGTAGGAGTGAGGTAGCAAGCAGTTACACTAGATGGTTCTGATCTAAGCTGTCAAACTGAGCTGTCAGACCAACAGCTAAGACTCTGGTCACACTGCAACTGACATGCGCTTTGTTCCTGGTTTATTTAAATCGGGAACATTTTTATTCACATTGGGCTGTCTACATGCAGCCAGCCCCTCTTTCCCAGCACCCGCTTGCCTACTGCTGCGCCGTCCTTCCAGGCGATCCTGCTGGCCACGGGGAGGCTTGGGCGGCTGCTGCTCCTGCCGACACTTTGGGGGGGGGGTGCTACTGCCACCGCTGCCGCCATTGACCCATGAAAATAGGCTCCGCCGTCTCCGCCATCCTCCTTGCTGGCCCCATCCAGGCTGCCGTAGCCCCCACCTCTCGTTCCTGCCTCCAGGGCCGTCATTATGTGTTTTTTTTTAAAAAGCTTCTGGTTTGAGCACTTGACTAAACATGTGCTTAAAAAATCCATTATTAAACTTTAAATGGATTTATTAAGTGCATGTTTGCTCAAGCGCTCAAACCGGAAGCTTTTTAAAAAAACAAAAAAAAAAACCCAAGAACGTTCAGACAGCCCTAATCGCAATCCTTGCGAGAGAGGGGCTGTCCACATAGGCAAAATCGCGCAATCAAAGTGGAAGTGCCAGGAAAACACTAGTTTCTCCAGGGGTCAGGAAAACCCGGAAGCATTGCGTGAGTAAGCCCGCTTTGGAACGGGAGGCGGATTGGCCTGTGTGAACATGAAACTGACATGCGCAAGTAAACAGCAGCGAATCCCGATCAAAACGGCAGTGTGACCGCACCCTAAGTAACTAGTTGCAGGTGCTTCCTACAGGTGTTGTGTATGTAGGTCAAGCATTGCATCATCTTGACTGTAATTGGCTAGATGGTAGCATAAGAATTGTATGCTCAGTGAGCTAGTTGAGAGGCTTAGCTCTCCGAAGTAAGGCGTGCCATGCTGTCCATCAGTAAGGTAACTCTCTGTATATAAGTTGTAAATGTTGTATTTATCTCATCACCTATATAAACTCTCTGTGCACTTCTACTACTGGTCAGTCTCCTGCTTCTGATTTATTTACACACACCCAATAATATTCACCATGAGCTTTCTCGATCTGTGCCCTTCTTTGCTGGTTAAGTCCAGCAGAGTGGGAGTATGGACCCCCCTGTGTGAGATTGTCAACTAGTCCCTGAGGTCAGGGACCTTCCCAGGGGGGCTGAAGGAGGGAGTGGTGTATCCGCTCTTATAGAAACCATCTCTGGACCTGATGGTCCTGGCCAACTACCACCTACTATTGAACTTTCTGTTCTTGGGTAAAGTAGTTGAGAGAGTGTCAGCCAACCAGCTGCAGCTTTTCCTGGATGCTGCCTCTGTCCTGGATCCCTTCCAGTCTGGTTTTCACCCTGGTCATGGGACTGAGATAGCATTGGTTGCCCTTTCAGGTGATCTTCAGAGACAGCTGAATTGAGGTGGGTCGGTGCTGCTGCTCCTGCTGCTCTTGCTGCTCTTTGATCTGACAGCAGCATCTGACACAGTTGACCAATGTGGGGATATGGGCGAGGGCCTTACAATGGTTCTCCTCTTTTCTCTCCCCCCCAAAAAAAAAAAAATTACAAGAAAATAGGGAGGGGGAACTATAAACTACGGGAGAAAGTAAAGATAACCACTAAAAGCCCAAGAGGTGGTGGTCATATAATGGTTACAATATAAAGCTTTAAATGATAAAAGAAAAATAACTTGTTACATTAAAAATGATCATTTGAAAACTGCTTATGTACTTCAGGTCCAGATAATCTGACTTAGCAAAGAACAATACCAAAGAGTTATTAAGTTTAAAACAGAGAAATAGAATTCAGACAGAGTTGGCAACTCATTTGCCTCTTCTTCCTCTTCTTTCCCTCAAATGATATGCTTCCTTGGGGGCAGATGCCCCCCCATTCTGCATCCGAATCTTTTCCAGTAGGTGCTCCATTATCACTTCCCTTGCTGCTCTCCTCATCATCTTCTCCTGTTGGTCCAAGTTGTTGCTGCAGAAACTCCCGTGCTTTCATAATAGAGTCAATCTTTTCCCTCTTTCCATTAAATTTAAAGATTAAGACTTCAAGTACAATCCATTTGTAGGATATGCTTTTCTTTTGTAAAAACAAAGCCGAGTCTTTGTATTTTTTCCTTTTTTTCTTATCTCAAAGGGAATGTCTTTCAAAACTCTTATCTCCTTGCCGTCAATTTCAAGAACAGTTCCATTTGTTGCCTTCAAGATCTGTCCCTTACATGTCTTCTGGAGAATCTAATCAACACCTCCCCGGGCAGACTATTTTTCTTTATGTATTCGGAATATTATCTGTAGACCACATCCATCTCGCTTAGAAGAACATCTGCTTTTAAATCTGCAACCAGTCAGAGTTTCTCTTCTTTTTCATCTCTGCATTTGCTTTTTAAGATTTTCAGTATTGGCATTTACTTCCTTAAGGTTCTCCTCATGTTGCTCTGCTTTTTCATAGTCTCATTCAACTGTAGTTGCTGTGCAGCAAAATTTTGATTAAGTGTCATCATTTGCTCCAGCAGGGGTCTCAAAGCATCTGTTAGCATCTTGGAGAAGTCTATGGTTACATCCAGTCTCATGACCGCACTCGCTGGACTTGGACTTCCTGAAGGAGGCTTAGGTTTTGTTTGCTTATCTTTCTCTGTCTTTTTCAGTGACATCTTTGAGGATGTTTATGTTTACAGAAAGTTGCCAAAAGCCTCTGAAGTCTGCAAATTGCTTGTAAATCTCTTGTAAAGTCCCTACTGAATTCTCATTCCAATTTTAAATCAATTCCCCCTCATGCTTAAAGCTCGATTACATTGTCATGAGGGGGGTACCAACCCCCCCCTCGCTTGCTTTAGGGGAAACTTTCCACCAAAGTCTCTGGTGCTCATTTCAACCAACACTCACTTTCAACGTAGATCTAGTAGTTCTCGCCATCAGTCATGTAAGATGCTTGACCTCCACACACTTGTCCTGGTGTGCATCTCTGAGTCCAGTACTGGAACACAGCAGTGAGACTGTCAGGGCATAGAACCACCTCAATCCACTGGCAACGTGCTGGAGGAGAGGCGATCCCTAGCATCCCATGGCTAGGGACCCATCACAGGGGTCCCCAGGGGGCGTGTACAGTCACACTTACTCTCCATCCACCGGCTCATGGATCGTGTCCTCGGGAGCTCCTGAGAGACATGGCCGCCATTAGATCGCCAAAACCAGAAGTCAGTTCTCTTTTCTCCAAGGTCAGGGGCAGAGAGTGGCACTGGGGGAGAGGGTTTTCCCATGATTCCCATTGGATTGCAGAGTCCCTAAGGGGCGATCCTCTCCCTGATGTTATTTAACATATACATGTGCCCTCTTGCCCAGCTGATCCAGGGGGCTGGGCTGGGATGTCATCAATATGCTGATGATACCCAGCTGTATCCGTTAATGGGCAGCCAGCCAGACATAGCCCCAGATATTTTGGACAGGGCTTTGAGGGCTGTGGCTGATTGGTTGCAATAGAGCTGGCTGAATTTAAATCCAGCAAAGATGGAGGTCCTGTACCTGAGTTGTGGGAGATTGGATGTGGAAACTTGGCTCCCAGCTCTGGATGGGGTGCCACTTGCACCAGCACCCAGAGTCTGAAGCCTAGGTTTGATCCTGGATGCCTCACTGTCAATGGAGGCCCAGGTCACAGCAGTTGCCAAATCTGCCCTTTTCCACCTTCAGCAGGCTTGGCAGCTAGTTCCCTACCTCTCCATCCGTGACTGAGCTACAGTGATCCACACAATGGTCACTTCCAGACTGGAGGATTGTAACTCACTGCCCTTGTACCTGATCTGGAAATTGTAGCTGGTGCAAAATGCAGCAGCATGCCTACTGACTGTGATGTCTCCACAAGCATGCATTTGGCCAGTGCTCCATGAATTGCACTGGCTGCTGATAGAGTTTTGGATCTGTTTCAAGATGTTGGTATTAACCTTTAAGGTCCTGAGCAGCCAAGAACCAACATCCCTGTGGGACCATCTCTCCCCTTATGTACCCTGAAGAGCCTTATGCTCAAGAGATCAACATCTGCTGGTAGTCCCTGGCCCAAAGGACATCAGACTAGCCTCAACTAGGGCCAGGGCATTTTCAGCCCTGGCACCGATCTGGTTGAATATGTTCCCATTATAATCAGGACCCTGCGAGATCTCTTACAGTTCCACAGATCCTGCAAGACAGAACTATTCTGCCAGGCTTTTTTAGTTGAATCAGCAGACATCCAACAACTTTTCAGCCCCTCCTGCTCGAAGAAGGAGGAGGAGGAGGAGGAGATTGGATTTATACCCCATCTTTTACTACCTGAAGGAGTCTCAGAGCAGTTTACAGTCTCCTTTCCCTTCCCGTCCCCACAACAGATACCCTGTGAGGTAGGTGGGGCTGAAAGAGCTTTTTCAAGAACTGCTCATGAGAGAACAGCTCTGAAATAACTTGTAAGTGACCCAAGGTCACATCAGCAGCTGCATGTGGAGGAGTGGGAAGCAGTGTTCCCTCTAAGCTGAGTTAGTGTGAGCTAGCACACAGTTTTTAGCCTCCAGCTCACAGTTTTTTGTCCTACCTCAGGAAGGATGGCTCCAGAGCAAACTAAGTTATGCAGTAGCCAAATCACTTACAACTTTAATGCCAGTAGCTGACAAAGTAGAATTTTTGCTCCCAAGACTCCATAGCTTAGAGGGAGCATTGGTGGGGAGTAAACCTGATTCTCCCAGTTTAGGGTCTACACTCCTAACCACTACACTAAACTGGTTCTCTACTGGCTACCTAAGCTGATGAATTTATATAGCATGAGACCCTGGTCTCTGACCTGTATCTCTCAAACCAAAGCACAGCCAGGATATATATAATTGAAGTACTGCCATCTTATGAGTTTTGAGTTGCATTTTAATATGACATTTAAAGTTCTAATGTTCACTTTTGTATTGGTTTCTCTGTTGTGACCTGCCCTGAGCCCATTCATGGGGAGGGTAGGATAGAAGTCCAATAAATAAATAAATAAATAAAATAAATAAATAAAGTGCCCTCCAAGTAAACTAAAATCCCTATTTTGTGATGGGAAATTGACAGCATTTTTTCTGTTTCCAGTCTAACAGGCTATCCACATGAATTATGCAATGTAGGGAATTCATTCTTTGGTTTAGGCTGAATTTGTATCTATATAAATTCATGACATGCTATATAGAACAGAAGTCCAAAGAGATAACTACAAGGATATCTGAACAAAGTTCGAGTCCAGTGGTACTTTTAAGACCAACAAAGTTTTATTCTGGGTATAAGCTTTCATGTGCATGCACAGTTTCTCAGATAGATGTCTGCTTACCTTTCTCTCTCTCTCTCTCTCTCTCTCTCTCTCTCTCTCTCTCTCTCTCTCTCTCTCTCTCTAATACTCATACATTCAAACACTTTCCAGAAAGATGGAACAAACATTGGAATACAGAAATGTAAAAAAGATGATGAAGCAATGCTGTTTGTTTCCAGAGCAAATTCCCAAATTCCATACCAGCCTGTAGTATGTACTGATAAGAAATGTATAAGATTCCCACACTTGGCTGAATCAATAATGCAGTAAGTCCCATTGAAATGCTTTATTTAGACAGGTGCTCCAAATTGCTGCAGATTTGTATTTTGCCTTAAAATGCAGCTAGGAAAGAAATGTTCTAGGAACCATAGCAAATATCAGACTACATTTACCTAATTTTTACCAATTTGGCTCAATAAAATGGGAGATGCAAAATTTAAGGGCCAAATGACACTCAATACTTGAATTTGGCTGGTGGCAATTCCAAAGGTAAGGAGGTGCTACAGTGTAGGATCCTTCCATACACCCAGGGTCTTCTTATGTTACCCTAATGCAGGGGTCCCCAACCTTTTTGAGCCTGTGGGCACCTTTGGAATTCTGACACAGGGTGGTGGGCACAACCACAAAAAGTCGATTGCAAGAGGTTAAGCAACCACAAAATGGCTGCCTCAGGAGACTGAGCCACACACAAAAATGAAGAGGGGTAATTAAAAAAATACACTTGGAAAGGGAAGTTAGAGAGAATAAAACAAACACTGTGATAACTGCTGCCACTGAAACAATGTTATTTTATAATCTGCATAGCCAATCAGAACTTCAGTGGTCAACCAGAAGCCTTGCTGGACAAGAACCCCACCTAGCCCTACCCATTTTCTAAAAACATTTGGTAGGTGCCAAGAAAGGTGTCAGCAGGCACCATGGTACCCACAGGCACCATGCCTGAGACCCCTGCCCTAGTGAAACAGAAAGGAGACATGTTGCAGAAGCTCCCACTTTGTGACAATAATGTGATAACAGAACATACGGGTGTTTACTTAGTATGCTTTAATGATTAATGTTCTTATTCCATACATGTTTAGAAGTAAACACAACATCTATGTTTCCCTTGTTTACTCTTGGACTTTAGATCCGCATTTTCATTACAAAGAGACTCACACCTTTGCACTGTAAGATCCAAGAGTTGGAGCCCGCTATCTGCCATGCCACTGCTAGAAATCTTGAGCTCCATCTGCCTTTCCCCATATGAGCCCCATAAAACATTACATTTTACGAACCAACACCTCCGTGTTAGTCCCTGGCCCCTAGGGATGTCCAACTTGCCTCAACTAGGGCCCCTGCCTGGTGGAATGAGCTACTGTATGAGATCAGGGCCCTCTGGGACCTATTACAGTTCTGCAGGGCCTGCAAGATGGAGGTCTTCCACCAGGCCTTTAGTCGAGGCAGCAGGCATCCATTTGATCTGGCCTCCACTCCAGTGACTGCAGTTTATTTATTTATTTATTTATTTATTGGATTTATACCCCGCCCTTCCACATGGGCTCAGGGCGGCAAACAAGAGGCAGCAAGCCATACATTGCCGATAACACATGGGGGCAATGACATGTAAAATACTTAAAAGCATAAATAATCAACTAGCAATAAAACCATTAGAACAGCGGAAAACAAAACATATATCTCAGTCAGAACTGGTCAACGCTCAACACTCTGGTGGCATGTTTCTACCGCTCCAATGATGTCCCACCAAATTGTAATCTCATACCAGGGCCAGTATGCCTCATGGTATCCCCACGGTGATGGTCCAATTGTGGTGGCAGCCCCTACTTGAAAGCCTGGTGGAAGAGCTCCATCTTGCAGGCCCTGCAGAACTGCATAAGGTCCCGCAGGGCCCTAATCTCCTCTGGGAGCTCATTCCACCAGGTAGGGGCTGCCACCAAAAAAGCCCTGGCCCTGGTAACAGCATATTTGGCCACCTTGGGGGCTGGAATAACCAGCAGATGTTATCCCCCAGACTGTAGCGCTCTTGGAGGAACATATGGGGAAAGGCGGTCCCTCAGGTAAGCCGGACCCTGGCCATATAGGGCTTTAAAGATAAGCACCAACATTTTGAAGCAAATCCGGTATGCTATTGGCAGCCAGTGTAGCACCTTAACCACTGGTTGGATGTGATCCCACCTCGTGAGTCCCATCAACAGCCTGGCTGCTGCGTTCTGCACCAGCTGCAGCCTCTGGATCTGCAACAAAGGCAGCCCCATGTAGAAAGCATTGCAGTAGTCTAGCCTTGAGGTGACCATCGCATGGATCACAGTGGCCACGTCATCACGGTCGAGGTAGGGAACCAACTGTCGCACCAGCCAAAGATGGTAAAATGCTGACTCGACAGTGGCTGCCACCTGGGCCTCCATCATTAAGGAGGGGTCCAGGAGCACCCCCAAACTCCTAACCTCCAGGGACAGCACCAAAGGTGCCCCGTCGAAGGTCGGGAGAGGGAGTCCCAACCCCAGACAGGTCCGACTCAGGCCCAGGACCTCTGTCTTCACCGGATTTAGCTTCAGACGGCTCCGCCTAAGCCAACCAGCCACGGCCTGCAATGCCCTATGCAGGTTATCAGGGCTAGAGTCTGACTGGCCGCCCAACATCAGATAGAGCTGGGTGTCATCTGCATATTGGTGACACCCAAGCCCATAACTCCGGGCAATCTGGGAGAGTTCCCAGAAGCCGGATGGGAACACAATATTATCCGTTGAGGCATGTTACTGTTTTAGTCTGTGATGATCTTATTGATTTTAAATGGATTGTTACAATGTGTTTTATTTGCAAATCTACTTTAATTGCAGATCTTAATTGTAAATTATGAATTGTTTAAACTGCAAATCTGCATTATTGTAGACCTATATGTTGGTACCCGCCCTGAGCCTATATTGGGGGGAAGGCGGGATATAAGTCTAACAAAATAAATAAATAAATAAATATCACATACTGCTTCATTGGAACATAAAGTGACATTGCTGCCCCAAGCATCTAGTTGGACAGCGTGCATAATTGGGCTAACACTGCTTGCAGTGTCCAGTTTGTTCCCTGTGGGCCCTTGTTCTGTTATTAGCATAGCTGAAAGCAGAAAGTTCTGTTAAATTATGAATTGTAGTCTATTCAGACAACCATTTCTCTGTGGGTGGAATGTTCATGGTAAGCTCAGTTTCTAGAGGGGATCTAGCTGTCTCCTGTCATTAGAAGCACTGCTGTTGTAGGGAACCTCACAACATAATATGGTACCTATATGTAACCCACTTATTACTACTGATGTTCCCTTGCTCAAGACATTTCTGTTGACTGGTGAAAAACACAATCCCCTTCACCAAAGCTGAAACTATTCCTGCATTTAAATTATAGTTCATCATTTGTTTTATTCTCCCCTGCAACATGTCAGAACCCATTTCCTTTTCATTCATTCATGTTGTTGTCCATTGTAAGTTATGCACCAAGCACAGCATTGAATACTTCAACTCGTAATTGGTGAACATCTTACTGCATGACTCCCTGCTTCTAGGAGGATATTCTTCCTTTCTGTTCTATCTGGATAACACATTATGCATCAAGCCTCTGTTAAAAGGACAGGATTTCCCCCCCAGGTCTGTTGGCAATCCTACTATTACTCCTAGTAGGGTCCTCCCACCAAATCTAAAACAGAGCTGGGGCAAACATCTGACAAGTTGCCTGCATCAACCCTTATTCACCTGTCCAAGCTTGTTGCTTGTAGCAAACATGCAAGATAACTGACATTAAGTAACATTGATTAGAAAGGACAGTGGGATCGGTTGCTATTGATTTTTTATTTACTTCTGTTTGTTGCTGTAACTTGGAATGAATAATAAGCATGAGTAAACAGGGGTGAATTTGAGCTAGAAAAATGGGATGGCAAGTAAGTGTAGTAATTGTGTGTAAGCAATGTGCTGAGATGAGAAACAGATTGCAGGGGAAGAAGTGTCTTCATTTTCTGCATAAGTGCAATTTGTGCTGAGGAAGGTCACCTTGGAGTCCTTGTGTAGCACTAAAGTTATTTTTTCCCCTCTGAACTGATAATGAGAGGGCTGTCAAGTTGACATGACAAATGGAAGTGAAAAAAGTGGTGCAAAGTAGCAAAGAGTCTGTTCCTATAATTGATAAACTATGTAACAGTCAACTACAGGAAGGCAAATCTTTGCTTTTGTGGTGTCCCCCCCCCCAAACTGCCTCCTAATACTGAGGTTAGAATGATCAAGCCATTGCTCTCCTCCAGCATTTTAATTTGCTAACTAGTTTATTGCTGCTGCCATTGATTATGAAAGTGTACCAGCACTGCGATGCTGAGGTTGCTATTATACTGGCAGCTCCATCCACAACTCAAAACATGTTAGAATCTATTGTCTGCCCCCATCTTGAAGTCTTTGGATGGACAACAATTTGAAAGTGTAGCAATTTCATGCCACAGAATAATTCCATCACATTAACATCTCATTACAGATTCTGTGACACTTTACCAACATAACTCTGACCACCAAAAACCAGTCCCAAAAGGTATGCATTAGGCTGGAACAGGTCTTAATGGGATGCACACAACTGCCCACACAAAAACAGCAGCTTCATGTTTCTTTCTCATCTGGAACTGAGGGCATAATTTTGAATATGAGGTTCTGCCTTCTTCAGTTCTGCCTTCATGGGAGGCAGGAAGTCAGTTGCAGGGGTCACCTCCCGAGGTAGAACTTCCCCCTCTCAGTTTGTTTCCTTCTTCCTTAATAACAGCACTGGAAATCTTCAGATTTAGCTGTTGTTCAGGCACTTGGTTGTCTGACTTGGATATCATGGAAATAGGGTGGGGTGAGGAAACAGGATGAACCCAAGCAGTATGGGACCAGAACTGACAAAAAACATGCAGAAAAACCCACTGACTCAGGTAGATGTGTGACACGGACATTTACCACTTAGCTGCTGAGTTATGCAAAGATCTTATTCCAAAGAGGATAGTGCTGATAGATATGTCTTTACTAAGAATTGTTTACAGTAATCACATTGCTGGTTCACTGACTCAGGAAGGACATTGATTTGATTCTGGTTCCCACTTGACTGAAATTCTGTTCTCTTGGTGCTGCATCTACTGGGCACAGGAGCAGACATTTTGCTTCTGCACATTGGCATACAGGCAGGTAGTACTGCAGACTGGGGGATGTTAGAAATAAATGCCATACTCCCCACACCAGCGACAGACATAGCTATTGCTAGGGCAGATAGAGAGGCAAATGGTTTGCTTGCACACACTGGCATACAGGCACAAATAAGCACCACTCTATACTGGGGACAGGATGGATAGAGGCAATTGCTAAATTCCTTCAACCAGCTCCCAGGCAGCACCTGCTAGGCCAATGACATATAGTATTAACAAAAGGGAGGAAGAGAGGGGAGGAGAGAGAGAAGGAGAGATTGGTGATAAGTATCTGAGACCTCTGACACCTTTGCTGGAGCAGAGAGACAGGCAGATGCCTTCCCAAGCATGGGAAGAGCTATGCCCAGTACATTAACACATCAAAAAGCCTTCCCTGACATGACATGTGGCACGTAGACCCTAGCAATGGGCACACCCACCTACTCTCTCACTATTGGGTAATGGCCATACCTAATGGTGACAGAGAAAGGGGTATAATTGTAATCACCCTATGGGAAAAGAGAGAGAGTTTTCTTGGGAAGAGAGTTCCTTTTTGGAAAGGAGTTCCTCTGGGGAAACAGAGTTCTTTTGGACTGCTTGCTTGTCATGGAGCTTTACTATTAGGCAGCGAAGCTGAATTTAGCTGCCCACACCAACCATGTGGTTCCTTCTCAAGATTCCCTGGTGAGACCTTGGACTATCTGCACACTGAACCATCTGATACCTCTGAATGCTTGGTGACTATGGAATACCTCTATTGTGTAGTTAGAACTGAACAGGCTATAGATATCTTTTGTTTTATTACCTTTTACTAGTCTCATATTATATGCATGCTTTTGCACTGAATAAAGGTAACATATAATCAATATTATATGGACTTGTTTCCTCTGTTGCAACTTGATCTCTAAGACTAAATCTTGTGTCTGAGCCATTCGCCTAAGAAGGCTACCACTGTGTTAATTAATTGTTTGCAGCCCTAATACAGAGCTGGTAAGTTGTTAAGTCCTATAGACTAGACAGGAGTTGGGATCTCTGTTCCTGATCGTTGGTGGGGGACCTTTGTGTGAGAGATCCTGGTGGCAGTGACTACTGGTACCCTGGAGTGTGTACAGAGATTCTCCTGGGGTTGTTTAATTATTACTGAAGTCAAAGGTTTTTAACTCTCATCCCTGGACTGAGTTGAGAGAAGAAAACCATGACAGAGAGATTGGTGATAAGTATCTGAGACCTCTCAATGTCTTCCATTTTCTTTAACAGCAGCCATGGGTGATAGGTATTTCCCCTTGTGCTTTTGTTCCTCAGGAAAACTATCCCCACCTGCTTTTAGTCTTAGTAGGAAAAAGTCTAATTAATAAAACTAAGCACCAAAAGACAAGACATGAGGAAACTTATATATTTATCTGAATCTGTATATTCATGTGTATAAAAAGTGGGTCAGGTTCTGTTTCTGAACAGGACTGTATAGATGAGGGAAGTGAACCACTTCTCTTCCTGTGCCTTATCTTTCTGCATATTCTTCTTGAAGCCCAGGTCATTTCTGGCATACTTTCCACAGAAATCGACACAACAAACATGAAAATGAGCAAACCCCGGAGGACAGCTGGGTGGAAGACAGGAGGTGCATTGGTGCCAGTTTGAGAAGAAAAAGTTTCAAGCCCTAGAGCCCAGCAGTATAAGTAGTGTTTGACACTCTTTGCATGTATGCTCCAATTTTTGATTAAAAATAGATTCCTTCTGTCCTGTTTTCTTTACACATGAGGGGTGGATTTGTGTAAACACAAGAGGAGCACCTATTATTATTATTATTGTTATTATTATTATTGTTGTTGTTATTATTATTATTATTATTATTATTATTATTATTTGGATTTACCAGAGTGCTTCCATGGATGGAAGAATTTCCATACGTGGAACATAATTTTCTTGCCTCCCCCCTGCTGCTCAGCCGAATATTTATGGGGGAGGCATAAAATAACACTCTGTGTGTGGAAATTCTTCTCTCCTTGGAAATGCTCTGGTTGATCCAATCCACTATTCGTGGCTCACTACCTATTTTCTTTCTACTATATATCTTAAAATGATATTTACCTGTAACTATTTTCTTAATAATGTGTTTATCTGCAAGTTATTTTTAAGACCACATTTTGACTGAAAGAGGTGGCATTAAACTAGTCTAATAAATAGATTTAAGAAATACATTGAAACCAATAGAACCAAACCCCCAAATCCATAGTTTTTAAAAATTTGTTTATTTAATTTGTATCCCGCCCTCCCCACTGTAGCGGGCTCAGGGTGGCTTACAGAATATGTATATATATTAAAACAACAAGATATGTTAAAACACAGAAAATTGAATGAAATCCTCAGCATATAAAATTTGGTATTAGGGACAAGTATTACTAAACAAAGTATTAATAAAATATGGTGGCATTCTCTCAGCATCCAGATGGACAACTACACCATAATCTGGGTTCTTGCCAGGCCATTAGTATTGAGTTAGTGCTGATGTTGGGGCCAGGGCCACAATGTTGAAAGGTGGCTCCTAATCAAAAGCCTAATGGAAGAGCTCCATTTTATAGGCCCTGCAGAACTGTAAAAGGTCCCACTGGGCCCTGATGTCATCCAGGAGCTCATTCCACCAGTAAGGGACCACCACAGAAAAGGCCCTGGCCCTCATTGCAGCTAGCCTGGCTTCTTTAGGGCCTGGGAGGGCCAAACAATTTTGGGACCCTGATCTTAGTGCTCTCTGGGGAATGTATGAGGAATGGCAGTCCCTTAGGTAAGTAGGTCTCTGACCATATAGGGCTTTAAATTAGAGGTAAGAACCAGCACCTTGAACTGAATCCGGTATGCTATAGGCAGCCAGTGCAGTGCTTTTAGGGCAGGCTGGATGTGTTCCTGCACAGGAAGACACAACAACAGCCTCGCCACTGCATTCTATACCAGCTGCAGCTTCTGGATTTGGGACAAGGGCAGCCCCATGTACATAGCATTACAGTAATCCAATCTTGAGGTGATCATTGCATGGATCACTGTTGTGAGATCGTTGTGTTCAAGGAAGGGAACCAACTGCTTAATCAGCAGTAGGTGGTAAAAGGCAGACTTCGTAGTGGCTGCTACCTAGGCCTCCATCATCAAGAAGGCATTCAAGAGCACTCCCAGGCTCCTAATCTCTGGCACTGGCACCAACAGTGCCCCATTGAGGTCGGGAGAGGGATCCCTAACCTTGGCCTGCTCTGACTCAAGCACAGGACCTCCATCTTTGTCAGATTCAATTTCAGTCAACTCAGTCTGAGCCAACCAGCCATAGCTTTCAATGCCAGGTCCAGATCTCCTGGACTAGAGTCTGACTAGCCGTCCAACAACAGATAGAGCTGGGTGTCATCTGCATATTGGTGACAACCCAGTCCATGCCTCTGGGCAATTTGGGCACGGGGGAGCATATAGATGTTGAATAACATTGGGGAGAGCACTACCCCTGGAGCACTCCACAATGAAGTGGATGCCTTCCAGATAGCTGTTTCCCAATGGCCACTCTTTGTCCCCGACCCTGAAGGAATGAGGAGAGCCATTGCGAGGCTAACCCCTGAATGCCGGTGTCGGCAAGGCAGTGGATCAGTAGTTGATGGTCAACCATCTCAAATGCTGCTGACAGGTCTAACAGCAACAATACTTCCATGTCGCCTCAATCCAGATGCCTCCAGAGATCGTCTGTGAGGGTGACCAGGACCGTCTCTGTCCCGTGGCCTGGTAGGAAGCCAGACTGGAAGGGATCTAATTATACTAGTCCTGGAGGAGCATGATGATGCAAATACCTGCCCATTCTGGCTCAGTTGGACTTCATAATGCAGCCCTCCCATCGAGGATGGCACCCTCAGGTGGTGCAGAGGGGGACACCAAAGGGGGCTGTCCCTCTGGCATGATTTTCCAGTGGGGAATTCTGGCACCTGGCAGAACTCTGGTGGACCTATTGCTTAACACTGGGATTCCAGCTTGTGTGTTGTTCCATCTTGGATTGAGGTGGTATGCAGGGTGGGAAGGTATGGCAGTGGAAGGAGTGTTAGTGCAGGAAGGCATACAGGAGACATAATGGTGCCTGCTGCATGTCTAATGTCCATCCCATCCTTCAAAAGGTGGGTGGGGAGGCTCTCTTAGGTGGCTCAACTTCAATCTTGGTGTTGCGCAATACTAGGTCTGTGAAAAATAAGATCTCAGCAATATCTGAGGAATGGGTGGACCTGTCTTGTTGACTGAAACCTAGCTTAATTATTCTGATGTGGTCATTTTGACATAGCTGACACCAGCTGTGTATAAAGTCTTTCACCAACTTCAAACTGGTGGGTAGCATTTATTTTTCATGAGGTTTTCTCCATCACTAGCTACCCAATACCAGGGCCGGCTCGCTCACTAGGAGAACTAGGCATTCGTCTAGAGCGTGCCAGCCCTTAGGGGCACCAAAAGCCCCCACCCCTGCCAAAAGCCCCACCAAAAAACTCTACCCCTTCCCTGGCTTGCTGGCACCCCGCAGCTGTGGGGCGCACAGGCAAGCCAGTGCTGGGACGGAAGGGGTAGGGATTTAAACCCCTACCCCTTCCCTGGCTTGCCGGCGTGCCCCACAGCTGTGGAGCATGCAGGCAAGCCAGTGCTGGGACAGAAGGGGCAGGGCTTTAAATCCCTGCCCCTTCCCTGGCTTTCAGCTTGCCCGCCCTCCCCCTCCCCCCTTGGGGGGGAGAGGAGGTGGGGGTGGCATGGCGGGTCTCCAGGCCCCACTAGGAGGTTGGCATCTGTGCCCCACCTAGGGCGCAGAAACACCTCCAGCCGGCCCTGCCCAGTACAGACAGAGGCTGGTTTTGATTGTATGTACATTGTGTTTGGCACTGGGGAGAGATTAGGGATCCTGTGAGTGTATCATCTGACCATCTTAACTTTAGGGTCTCTAGCTGAGCTGATGGAGGTGGTATTGGACTTGGTGCTGAAGACCCTGAGAATGATTGTCCTTGGGGATTTCAACATACATACCAAGGCAGCTTGTCAGATCAAGCTGGAGAATTCATGGCCACAATGACAACCATGGATCCGTCTTGGTTCTGAACCAGTGCTTTGAGGCTGTGGTCAGAACAAACTGAAATCAATCCAACTTAGTTTGTGGGCAGAACAAATTGAAGCCAAATCCAACAAGACAGAGTTAATGTGGTTGGAAAGGCTGATATTCTAGAGGAATTGAATCCATTTGTCCTAGATGGGGTAGAGTTGGTTTTCCAGTTAAGTACTCATGGACCCTTCCTTGCTGTTTGGAAAGCAGGTTGGCATGGTGGCCAGGAGCTCCTTCTGTCAACTGCATCAGGTTCACCTAGACTGAGCCAATCTGGCCATTCTCATCCATGCTTCTGTCACCTCATCATTGAATTACTAGAAGATGCTCTATGTAGGGCTGTCCTTTTAATACCACTGGGAAACTACAACTGATCCAGATTACAGCAGCCTGACTATTGTCAGGGGCTAGCCACAGGGAACATATTTTGTCCATTTTCAATATAAATGTATTAAATATTGAAATAATTTCTTTGGATGCCACTCTGTTTATGAGTTCAGTTCAAGGTGCTAGTTATATAAAAGCCCTCCATGACCTGGCACTCACATATCTGAAGGACCGTCTCCTTCCATATGTCTCTGTGCTCCAACAATGATCTTCAGGTAATCAGGGTGGCTTGTCTGGCATTGACCAGACCCTGGGCTTTTTCCATCATGGTTCCTGTTCTGTGGAATGGTCTCCCTAAAGAGGTGAAGGGAGCCCCCTTCTAAGACATGTTCAGGAGGCATTACAAGGCTTGCTTCTTTGCCAGGGCTTTTGATGGGGTTTTAATAGCAGGCTTCTTTTTAAGTCAGGGGAGGGAGGAAGAGATTTGGGGTTTATTGTTTTATGTTGGTTTTAACTAAAACAACCAAAAACTATTATGAACAACCTTAAACCACATGGAAAGACAGAGTAAAATGGTTTAATAAATAAATGAAAATATCTAGTTTTTTTTAAAAAAGGAAATGGATGAAGACAAATCTCAGTTGTTTTTGTACACATCCCTATTAAGCACTGGAGTCATATAAAACTATTTCCCCATGACTCAGAGCCATAAACATAACGGAGCTCCCGTCCACCCGGCAACACCGATAGTGGGTGGGGGCTGTTTTGCCGCTCCGAAGAATCGGGACGGCAACAAACAGGACGCCGAGCGTCCTGATGTGGTTGGGGGCAGAGCCAGCTAATTTAAGCAGGCTAGGCTCCGCTCCCGCCTTGCAGTTGCTCCGCATGCTTGCCCACCCACCCGCCCTGTTCTTAGTGTAGGCTGATGCTGGTTGCCTATGAGGCCAGGTAGGAATTTTTCACTTCCACCTCCATTGGCTGGAGGGGTGGTGGTGTTTTTGCCTACCTTACACTGAGGGCAGTGGACTGGTGTATGTTTGGGGGTGGACGGCATTAAATAGGTTGGTCACTTGGCAGGTTTGTGCAAGCAAGAAAACAGAACTGGTGAGCACCTTATGGTATATCCTGTTACGCAACAGGGGGTCATCAGGAACTGCCTTTGGATTTCAGGGTCCAGGGTGGGGAATGGTGATCACCTCCACTGGGAACCTTTTAGGGCAGGCTCCTCCCTGCAAGTTGGAAAGCTTCAGGGGTAGGTGCTCCTAGAGGGCAACCAGTTTGCTGGGCTGCTGGTCATGAGTCATAGATCTGGCTCACAATCAGAGCTGGTCAGGGAGGCCAAGGGAGCTGGTCAGGGAGTGACCAGCTTGCTTAGTTGTTATTGCTGCAATGTTCTGTTAAATAGTTAATAAAGTGGCCCTTGTTTTATTCCAAACTGTTGTCTGTCTCATTATTCTGGCTGGGGGAGCAATCCCTTTCCTGCAATCATAGTTGGTTCTAATGTTCTTCTGTTTCCTCCTCTCCTGCTCCTGCAGAGCTCACAATGCCTGTGGGCTAGCAATCTGTACTTCTGGCTTCTTTTGCTTGCATGAAGTTAAGAGAGGGCAAAGGAACAGTCCTCTAAATACCACCCTCTAACATGTATGAGCTCTAAGAGGCTCCTTAACTGACCTTTCCAAGAACTATAATAGGCTCCTAAGGGTGTGTTTCCCTTGCATCCCACCATACCTATGATGGACCGTTCCTTTATGCTGTCAATCAACATTCAGCAACAGAAAGGAATTATCTATGCTTGAAATGGAAGATAATCTTTTTTAATGCCAGAAATTCATTCCCACAGCCATTAGTGTTTCTATTTCCTCCAGGGTGATGCACAATATCAATCCAATAGCTTGATAGAACTGTATTATTTGGTACTGACATTTTTATGTGAGAGCCACTGCTGCACTTCTTAATCTTTTCCACAACTATCAACAAAATGCTTTTTGACATTCTACTCTAATTTCACATGATTCTGAATCAGATGTCACAGATGATAGAGGAGCCTCACTGGAAGGTGTAATTTTTCCTCGCTTTGCTGTGAATGAGATAGCTAGGTTCTAAAGATATCAGGATGCTTGCATGCAAATTGCTGTAAGTGAAAATTCTGTTTATTTTAACATTTAATTTGAGAGAAATAGGCAATGAAAGAATTCAAATTGAACTTTTCAATTATCTTTCCTTTCCTACACCATTGACAAAAATGTTTTGAGTTCCTTGGTGTAGTAAAATCAAGTCACAGAAGAAGATGCAATGTTTGTACCTTTGTGGTTTTGAAATGACTATAAATTTTACAGGTTTTTTTTTTTTTTTTTAAACAGGTCTCCAGAGATGAAGGAGCACAGCGAAAGACATGTTGACATTGCTAGTCAATCTATGGCATTGCTGTTCAGTCCTTTATCACTCCAATGGGCAATGCTTAGCAGTAAGAAAACAACAACTCAAGAGTAACAGAAAAGAATTACATCAGTTTATTAAAGCTCAATGCAGTTAAAAGATAAAAGGAAAGAATGAACATATATGGTATGGTTTATACGGATGGTGTATCATATGTAATAAGGATCAAATTTTTACAGGTGTTCTAATTTTATCCAGTCCTTCTCTCTAAGGACATCTTTACTGATAACTTTTCAAAACATAATCTTAATTATTTTCTCTTTCATAAACAAAACCCAAGTACATGAGTTTATTGTAATCCAATGAACAGGCTCAAGCTGTTAGTAAACAGGAAACTGAGGACTAAACTAGATAAGATGGTGGCCACAGGGTCAACTCTTGGCTACTAATGCCATTTTAAAGGAAAATTAACAATTTTAAAATTGCCACAAGGGCTCGATTCTGATGGGAACCATGGTGCAATGGCATCATGTGATCTTGTTTCTCTCTTCTGCACCTTTTCAAGTGCTGAAGATTGTTTTGATAGTTTAAAAGGCACATGGGGGGAGGGGATACATGATCACCTGTTACTGACATGGGTCAAGTCAGGATCAAACCCTTGCAACAATGTCAACATAGTTAAAATTATCTCTAAAATGGCTGTCAGTCACCATGGGATGGCCTTGAGGATGCCATCACATCTAGTTTGGCCTCAACTGACAGAGAGTTTTCTCCCAGTCTGCAACCTGTGAACAGATGAGGAGCTAAACAAGTGGGTGTTTCAGCATCCTGAAATGCTGCTTTAACCTTTTTGGCAGAACTGATCATACATTCTGTGCCTTACAGCATGTACCACACACCGTTCTACACTAACCCTGAGTTTTTCCCTATCAAGATTTTCTTGTGCCTCCATGTTAAGAGTCCATGGAGAAAAATAATAGCCACAGCCCTAATATAAGAGTGGTGTACATTATTGCTTAGTTTTCTTAAGTTAGCTACTATGAAGCTGCTGCTATTAGAGTGATACTATATACTTCTCCGTAAAGTGCTATGGAAATAGCTGTGATTATACATGTGAGATTTGGGCATAGCCTTGAAATTTTAGTTCCATTTGATTATGAATCTATGAGTTGAAAGGAACCTTAGTGCTGTCCCCAAAACATACATATCATTTTCTTTCCCCCAATAACTAGTACTTCCATGGTTCTACAGTTTGTCTTCTCTTGGCTAACAGGCTATTCTGTGTGTGAACTGTTATCTCTTTAAAACAAAATGTTGTAGAAATTCAGTATCAAGAATTGATTATTTTCCTGTGTGTAATGTAATGTTCAAGCTAAAGATAAAGGATATGCCTCTTTGACTTTGCTGTTATCAGTAAAGGGCATCTATCAAAAATTCAAAGAAAAGAAACTCGGGGGGAAATGTTAAAGTGGGACAGGCAGCAAAGATAACTACCAGAGGAAACATATATTCAAAAATTATTGACTTCACAACATAAAAGAAGTGTACCATATAATGCAGCTTGCATTTGTAAAGAAATAAATCACAAAGAAGGACAGCTCACTGCAAATGGGATTTTCCAAAGTTTCCAAAGTCTTTCCTATTCTTAACTACAGTAGGTGGATGTTTTTTGCCCACAATGGGTCATCAGATGGGTCTTAACTACATGCTACCATGTGTTATTCAAGACATTTGCTCATATCTGACAAAGAAGAAGAAGAAGAAGAAGAAGAAGAAGAAGAAGAAGAAGAAGAAGAAGAAGAAGAAGAAGAAGAAGAAGAAGAAGAAGAAGAAGAAGAAGAAATTGGATTTATACCCCGCCCTTCACTTGGAGTCTCAGAGTGGCTTACAAATTCCTTCCCCTTCCCCTCCCCACAACAGACACCCTGTGAGGCAGGTGGGGCTGAGAGAGCTCTGACAGAAACTGTTTTTCTCAAGGACATCTCTGACAGAACTATGGCTTGTCCAAGGTCATCCAGCAGGTGCAAGTGGAGGAGTGGAGAATCAAACCCAGTTCTCCCAGATTAGAGTCCGTGCACTTAACCACTACACCATACTGGCTCTCAAAGGGAACTTTGACTCTCAAAAATGTATACCTCCAAATATCTTGTTAGCCTCTTCAGTGCTGTTGGACTTGAATCTAGCTGTTCTGCTGCAGAACAACATGGCTGCCTTCTGAATCAAGATATTTGTTATCTAAATATAAGACTATTGAGATCCAGAATTAAATAAAAACTCTATCAAAATTCCCCACTTCCTTTAGGCATCCATTGATTATGGCTTTAGATCAGGCTTATATAAATGCTGCACAATTTGTAAAAGTAGGACCAAAAGGAGCAACATAAATCCCATCAGTCAAGGTCCTTATGAACTTAGACCACATTTAGTTCCCATGCTCATAATTTTCTGTTGGTTGATCTGTCATTCCATACCTCCTCTACAAATTATAATAAAACCAGCATATTCAGATAACTACACATTCTAGTCCATACATTAGCTTATGTCATTCAACTATTTCTGAGGGTCTAGGAAAGATCCAAAACTTATTTTCATGTGGTAACTCAAAAACTGTTCAACTTACAGTACAGTTTCAGAGTGTAGCCATCTTGGTCTGCAGTAGAAGAGCTAGATTCTAGTTCTTCTGTCAAGACAAACAAGATTTCAGGGTATAAACTTTTGTGAGTCAAAGCTCCCTTCATCAGATATAGTTTTCATATCTATTATCTCACCAAGGGAGCTTTGACTCTTGAAGGCTTATACCCTGAAAATCTCATTTGTCTCAAAGGAGCTACTGGACTCTTACATTAAAGTGTGCAGAAAAATACCCTGAAAAATAAAATACAAAAAAGGAGAATGAACTGAGTGTATGCATTCAGAACATAACTAAAGAAATTCTGACCAAATATGCCCTATTCATTATTCTTGGAAGAATAGCTAATGAGGATGTGCACAGAAATAATATTCAAGTTTCATCTTGGTTTGTTCATTAATATATATGTTTGAATTTTTTAATATTATAAGGGCATGTATTCAGATTAATGAAACAGGCAAAACTGCAATTCCAGGGGCTGATTTATATCAGAAAAACTCAATAGATCTCTTAATTTTTCCTTATCGGTACCAGTCTGAATCCAGTGGTTCCTCCCTCTTAGCTGCTTTTTTTAGATGTTTAAAGAGATGAGAGATCTGATCACAGTTCTCCACCATCTCATCTGGGTCTCTTACACCTAAATTTATTCTACCATTTCTTTTCTCTTTTGGTGTACTTTGTTTTTTTCTCCTATTGTTTGCAACAAAGTACAATTTGGATGGCATAAGAAAATTATCAGGATAGGAAAGCAGGGCTTTAGCACATCAACTCAGTCAACACTGGGAATTGCTCCTGGCTATGACAGATTCTTTGTTCTTTTTAGGGGGGGTTGGGGGATCCCGAGCCTCACTGGACCTCCTTGAGGGAGGTCTGGAGCAAAGGACTTGATTCAGGGCCCCTGCTTGAGGCAACAAGCAGGTGGAACCCCTAGATCATCCCAGAAGCAGGGAACAGAGAAGAGCTGTTATGGCAGCCATAAAAGCACCAGATGTGAATGCCCCCAAAGTAAGAGAGTTATTCTGAGCCTCATCCATAACACTGATGAAGACATGCACCATGAGTATCTGTGCAGCAACATCGAATAATCTAATGACTTTTTAAAATAAGCCCCTTTAAATCTTCAAAATGAGACAGAAAGGAGAGGTGAGATTCCCACTCCCCTTCAGAGTGAAGCAGCCAGAATGTGATAAGAGCTATGAAAAGGATGTTGAGATAAACACTTTCTGGGGTTAAGAGGGACTTTTGTTTGAGCTTCTACAAGAGAACTATGAATTTTCTTCTTAAAAAAAGAAAGAAAGATATATACAGAGTGAAACTCACCATCCTGCGACAATTCTTTGTGACATCATGCTTTACTACTGAGAACAGAGTAGAAGCACACTCTGTTTAGTCTTTACCGTAAAGCCTGTGTGAGAGGCTGCTGACTGCAGAAGAGAATATTATCAGGCAAAGGCAGGCAGCTTGAAAGAGACAGCTGATAAGTAACCTGCAGAGATGCTGGGCATTGTTAGATTGAACTGAAACTGTCGTCATTCGATGCTCAGCATTTTCTGGAAAACATGCCAGATGATACAGATATGTGGAGCTCCATAGAATTGGATACATTTCAACTATCTTGGAAAGAGATTCAGGCTGATTGTTGAATAAGTGAACCAAGCAGTCAACAAGGCTTTTGAATGGTTACTAGACCAAATGCCTTCAGCATTAAAGCAAATCACTGATAAAAAGCATCAGCACCAGACCGTGCAACAAGCAGATCAAATCTACAAGTAAGCTGACCCAATCCACAGTGGAAAAGAACTACAACGTCCAGTTGTGCAAGACACAGGACAATAGTACAAGCAAGAGGAATTAATCTACGATGAGAATCAAGAGGATTTCAGCAGTGAGAATAATAGCCTTACTACAGGACTGTCAAATTCTGAAACCCTTAAAAGTACAAGGAGGAAAACTTAACAGAGAGAAGATGAAACAAACCTAGACATTGAACACAAATGGAAAATCATGGGAGGAAGCCTTTCTACGTACAAGGAGAAGAGGCATGGATCCAAGATTTTATTAAAAAGATGACATTATAAAAAGAAGAAGAAGGAAATTAAGATATAAGAATGAGACTGGCTTAGGGATTTTGTTATATGATTGGTCTGGAGAATCCCTATTTATGTTTGATTGGTTAAGATGATCTAGAAAAAAATTATAGCCTATATTTAAAAAAAAATTAAGGAAAGATTAATTTCAAGGATAAGTTTCTATATAGTAATAAAAACCTAGCACACATTTAGAATACTTATGGAAAGATTAAACTAGTCTCTCAAATAGTTCAAAGCCCCGGCCAATGAATTTGTATAAGAAAAAAAAATCTGGTTTAGGGAACAACTATGACTGTTTATTAGAGTAAGATTGTTTAAGGCTGATAATTGATAATTACATAAAGTATAAGTTTATTGAGAGGTTAAGGTTCAATTTTTATTTTTTTTTACAAAAGTTGTAATACATTTAATTTTAGTTTAAGGACTCCAGAAATCTTGGGAATAAAAAGCATGAAATAAGAATTTTACTATGAGAAATCAGCAAAGCAATAGGAGAAGCAAACATTTCCAAAGTTCCAGGATCAGATGGATTTTCAGCCAAATTCTATAAGAAATTTCAAGAAGACCTGGTACCGGTTCTAGACATTCTTCTAAATGAAATTAGAGAAAGTGGGAAGGTTCCAGATTCCTGGAACGAAGCAGCAATCACCCTGATACCGAAAGAGACCCAAGACTTAACTAATGGTAAAAATTATCGACCAATTTCACTTTTGAATAATGATTATAAAATTTTTGCAAAAATTTTAGCAGAACACCTTAAAGAGTATTTGAAAGGTACTATTGCCGAGGATCAGGCTGGTTTTTTGCCGAACAGACAAATAAAAGATAATATGAGGGTTGTTTTGGACGCAATAGAATATTATGATAAACACCCAGAAAAAGAGGTCGGCTTTTTATTTTTAGATGTGGAGAAGGCATTCGATAATTTGAACTGGGAATTTATGTTTAAAGTGATTGAAAAACTGCAGATGGGTGTAGAATTCACAAGAATGATTAAATCAATATATAAAGAACAAAAGGCCACGGTGATTGTAAATGCAGAATCAACAGAAATGTTCCGGGTCAGAAAAGGAACTAGGCAGGGCTGTCCCTTATCGCCATTGCTATTTATCTGGATTTTGGAAATATTGCTGCAAGCGATTAGAGATGACAATAATATAAAAGGTCTCAGTACTAGAGGTTTCTCATATAAATTAAGAGCATTTGCTGATGATATTATGTTTATTGTTGAAGATCCTGTCAATAATATGCCACTGATATTTGAAAAAGTAAAAGAGTTTAGTGATCTCGCAGGGTTCTATGTAAATAAAAATAAATCGAAAATACTGTGTAAAATTATGATCTCTACAAAGCAAGAGTGTTTAGAAAAAATGATGGAATGTGAAGTGGTTAAGAAGGTTAAGTATTTGGGAATTGATATTACAATGAAAAACATTGATTTGTTTAAAAATAACTATGAAAAATTGTGGGTTTCAATAAGACGTGATTTGGAAAAATGGGAAAAACTTAGATTATCTCTTCTTGGAAGAATTGCCATTGTCAAAATGAATGTACTGCCCAGGCTAATGTTTTTATTTCAGACAATACCAATTGTGAAAGACGTAAAAGTGTTGGTGAAATGGCAAAGAGAAATCTTTAAATTTATATGGGCAGGAAAGAAACCGAGAATTAAAATGAAAATAATGTACGATGTTAAAGACAGAGGTGGCTTCCAAGTCCCGAACTTGCGTTTGTATCATGAAGCTGTATGTATGTCTTGGTTAACTGATTGGGTTAATTTAGAAAACAGAAAACTATTGGCCCTTGAGGGTCATGATTGCAGATTTGGCTGGCATGCCTATCTTTGGTATGGAAAAAATAAAGTAGACTCAATGTTTAAGCATCACTATATAAGGAGAACATTGTTTGATGCATGGACCAGATACAGGAGTACAGTTCCCGATGAGAGGCCCTTATGGATTGTTCCTGCTGCAGTTATTCATCCTTTTTCAGAGCATAAAGGTAATGATTGGTTGAAATACCAAGAGTTGCTTCAAAAGGAAGGGGAGAACTATGTTTTAAAACCAAATAATGAATTGGTATTTGAGTACGGTTGGTTACAATATTGCCAAATACGGGACATTTACAAAAAAGACTGTAAAGAGGTTGGTTTTAGAGCTAAGAATGATGAGTTTGAAGATATTTGGTTGAAAAAAGGGCGAAAAATGATTTCTAAGTTGTATAAAACCTTGTTAACTGTATATACTTTGGATGAAACTGTTAAAGAGCAAATGATAAAATGGGCCATAAATATGAATAAGGAAATTTCAATGGAATCTTGGGAATTTTTGTGGAGAAAATCTTTTAAAATGTCAACCTGTGTCAATATAAAAGAAAATTGCTATAAGATGATGTACAGGTGGTATATGACACCAAAAAAGATTGCTAATATTAGCATGGATAAGAACTTGAGTAATAAGTGTTGGAAATGTAAATAGAGGGTTCTTTTTACCATATGTGGTGGACATGTGAAAAAGCAAAAGTATACTGGTCAAATGTATATTGTGAGATGCAGAAGATATTAAAAATTCCTATTAGGAAAAGCCCAGAGCTTCTTCTCTTAGGTTTGACAATGGAAAAAATTCCACAAGAAAAGAGGACATTACTATGGTACATGATCACATCGGCGAGAATGGCTTTTGCGCAACAGTGGAAAGCGGAGAAGGTGCCAGATATACAGAACTGGTTGAGGAAATTGCTGTTTTTAGCCGAAATGGACAAAATGATGAAAAAACTAAATGGACAAATGGCAGAACAATATCTAAAAGACTGGGAAGACCTGAAATTGTATATGGAAACTGAATATAAAATGAAAGGAGAATGTACAATCTTGATTCTTATTGAAATCAAATGAGAAATGAAATGAATAGTTGATTGTACTTGTACCTTTACTGGAAAACATGTTAGAAAAAGTCAGGTTTCAATGTATTAGAATTGTGTTACCTGGTTTGTCGATTGTTACAAGTCTAAATTTGATTACCTTTTAATTTCTTTTTTTGTTATTAGCAGTGTTGGAAGCCTATTAGGGGGGATGGGGGGATGGGATATAATCCTTAAACTGAATTGGTAATGATGTTTAACAATGTTGAATATATTCCAATAAAAATTTTGTTTAAAAAAAAAAAAAAAAATTTACCATGAAACAGGAGAATGTTACTTATTCTACATTTTGTAGAATATTATGGTAGAAGACTTAGACACAAAGCTAATTAGCAGAAAATATGTTAACTTATTGTGTTGCATAACTCAAAGAAGAAGTACAGAAAAATAGCAGTGGAATGTTAAGATATTGTTTAAACAGTAAACATATTATGGTAGCAAGAGTGGCATTTAGACTGATATGTATGAGGTAATGTCAAGGGTATAGTGTAACTGGTATTACTCTCACATTTGTTTGTATGTTTGTCATGTTTTGTCTGAAAATCATAAAAATCATTTTATATATATCTAAAAAGAAAATTATCAGGATATATTTGCATTAGATTTTCTGTTCCTGCTGCAGCCTTCCCATGATGCAGCCCACACTTTTCCTGAGCCTCACCCAACCCATAGGAGCAGCTTGTAGGCAGGGCCAGCTCACCCGCTAGGCAAACTAGGCATTCACCTAGATCATGGGCCGGCCCTTAGGGTGCCAAACTGGATCCGCCCCCCGCCAAAGCCTCCCAGCCCCCGCCAAAAGCCCTGCATCTCCCTGTCCACCACCACTGCCTCTTTCTCCCCGAGCCCAGCAAGCTCAGGGAGAAAGAGGCGGAGGTGGCAGGGGGTGGGCAAAGGAGTGGCAGCATGGTCCCATGCTCTGCCTGCCTGCCTGCAGTCCCAGGATGGCAGAGAGGTGCATCGCTCCAGCGCAGTAATGAGGAGGTGCATCCATCTGCTCTCCCTCCACCACGCTTGGGTAGCTCCCTGTTGCCTCTGGTGGGGACTGGCCCTCTCTCTGCCTGCCTGCCTGCCTCCTTGGTGCTCTCGCCACCCCCAACTTTGGTGAAAGAGGCTCGGCTGGAAGTCCCTGGCGAAGCTCCTGACCTGAGTGCGCCTGGGCAGCAAGGAATCTCAGTCCACTTGGGGCTGGCTGGGCAGGGGGGAGTGGGAGAGAGAGAGAGAGGAAAGGAGAAAGGCCTCTCTTGGCAAAGAAGTGCCCCCCACTGGAGCCCCCCCAAGGTGGAGGCTGTGAAGGAGACCCCAGGCAACCCAGTGACCATTCCTCCCACTCCATTCTGTCCCCTTCCTCTGCTGAAGGCAGTGTGGAGGGTGCCCGGGCGGCTGGTGCAGTATGACTGATCCGGAGGCATCTGCTTTCCCAGCCAGCTGCTCTGCCCTTTGCCTCCCAGCTGCTGGCGACATGGGGAGGGCAACTGCAGGTGGTGTATCGCACAGGAGGGGGTTTGGCCACATAATTCAGATTTCGCTGCCACCACTGAGCCCCGCGGTGTCAAGGAGGAGAAAGGTTGGTGTGGGTGGGGGAGAGGTGCTTGGAGGAATGGGCTAGTGGAAGAAATGCCCTGTGAGGACTGGAAGGGAGGCTGTGGGCACTGTCACCTCTGAACATTTCTCCAGTCAGGCTCAGCCCGATGCATGAAGGGGGTGGAGCACAGGATCCCCTCCTTCCCTCCCCCCAGCTCCAAAATGACAGCCCGGCTTCTCCCCCAGCCTCGGGAGTCATCTGGCTGGAGGAGGGGGGTCTCCCTCTCTCTCCCCCCTTGGTCTCCAGCAGGAGGAGGAAATCAGGAGGGGGGGCACCACCAAAGAATCCACCCACTGCCACCCACACCCCGCCCGGTCCCCGCACCCCCACTGCAGCAGCCCCAGAGAGGATGGGGGTTGGTGGGGGCTGCAGGGTAGGGGCCTGTTTCTGCTCTCGGGTCCAGCCTTCAGCTGGTTTCCAGGCCTCACCGGGAGGTTGGCATCCACAAGGGGGGCACCACAAGACAGCCTCGCCTAGGGCGCAGAAACACCTCAAGCCGGCCCTGCTTGTAGGAGAGCCCATGGAACTATAGTGGGAATGGGAAAGTGTGAAGGAGCTGTTCCCTGAGAGGAGTCCTACTTGTATTTTTGTTGGCTCTAAACCCCTGTAACCGGGTTGCCAAATTAGCTCGCATTGGCTTGGCACAGGACTATTGATCTCTGACCAATACCATTTAAACAAGGGCTTATTTTGCAAGCCATCTTGGTCTGCTTACTCTATATTCAAACCTGATAGTTGTTACCCAAACTGGACCCAGAGCAGGGGAAATTAGTTTTAAAAGGATTCCAGAAAGGAATAATGCCAGACCTTTGTAGCCTCTGTATACCAGGGTGGATCTCTTTAGAAGTACCTTAGAATAAAATTATGAAGAAAGTGTGAGAGAGTGATTATAAACACAAACAACTTCATTGTATTCAATTTTTTTTAAAATGTAAAGAACCTACACTGGGCACCTGAGAACTAATTCCCTAAGTAAGCACACATGCACATACCCCTAAGGGCACACTTATAAAATGTAGGTGGGAGGAAATTGGGAAGTTTGAGGGAAGGGACATACTATCTGAAATCCTGGGCTTGATGTCTGTAGAGGTTCAGGAGCAAATGCAGCTGGGGTCCAAGGAGCAGAATAAGGAAGGGGGGAAAGCCTGTAACAAAGTTGCAGGGGTGTTCAAGTAGTGGGAAAACCTGGCACACACTTTCTACTGAGTTAGGATGGTCTTTTTATGGGGAGAGATGGGAGCCCATTTTCCCAGGGACATGATAAGCTCAAGGTATAGTTTGAACTTGACTGGGCAGCTTGAAGGTAACTGCTGTCAAATTTTGGTGCAAAAAAAATGGGAGAAATACCTTGATTAGGCTATTGTGAGCCAAATCTGCATGGGCACAAAGGGCCTTGGTGAGGTAACATGATTAACATACTTTAATTAGGCTGAAGGGAGCCAGATCTGCATTGATACAAAACTCTGGGTGAGTCAAGATAGCTCCTGAAACAGGATGGAGCATAAATTAATGACTTGAGTGCACTTCTTGATAGAGTAAAGGTAAAGGTTCCCTTGCTCGAAAGTCAGTCGAATCTGACTCTAGGGTTGCGGTGCTCATCTCCGTTTCCAAGCCGAAGAGCCAGCGCTGTCCGAAGACGTTTCTGTGGTCATGTGGCCGGCATGACTAAACACCAAGGCGCACGGAACGCTGTTACCTTCCCACCGAAGTGGTACCTATTTCTCTACTTGCAATTTCTTGCTTTCGAACTGCTAGGTTGGCAGGAGCTGGAACTAGAGACGGGAGCTCACTCCGCCATGCGGCACTCTCGGGTCTCGAACTGCTGAACTACTGACCTTCCACAGCCTGCAGTTCAGCATCTTAACCACTTGAGCCACCGCAGCTCCTGTTCTTGATAGAGTAGGGGGGAAAAAAAGGAAAAAGAGGAACCGGGCATTGGTTAATGTAATAGCTGCTTCCTTGGGCTGGGCAGACCCCTCTGGGGTATGCCTGGACATTTCAGTGTTGACAAGTCTTTTGTTACTGAGAATGAAATGAAGTCTTATTGGGAAGTGTTATTGTCACTGAGAACCCTAAGCTGGGGGATATTGCACGTAATCAGTTTGTAATGCCAGCATACCCTTCCTCTCTTTGCTGGATTTTTCCAGTGTCATAGCTATACCCAGGTGCCTTTATAAGACTTCCCAGGTTTCATACCTCTTTGGCATTTAGGCTGTTAAAAAGTTGTTGTTGTTGTTGTTGTTGTTCAGTCACACAGTCAAGTCCGACTCTTTGCGACCCCATGGACCACATCACACCAGGCCCTCCTGTCCTCCATCATCCTCTGGAGTTTGCTTAACTTCATGTTCATTGCATTGATAACACTGCCTAACCATTGCATCCTTGAGAACCAGTTTGGTGTAGTGGTTAAGTGTGCGGACTCTAATCTGGGAGAACCGGGTTTGATTCCCCACTCCTCCACTTGCACCTGCTGATGTGACCATGGGTCAATCACAAGCTCTGGCACAGCTGTTTGTGAAAAAGAGCAGTTGTGTTAGCGCTCTCTCAGCCCCGCCTACCTCACAGGGTGCCTGTTGTGGGGAGGGGAAGGGGAAGGAGTTTGTAAGCCGCTCTGAGACTCCTTTGGGTAGTGAAGGGCGGGGTATAAATCAAGTCTCTTCTTCTTTGTCGTCCCCTTCTTCTTTTACGTTTAATCTTTCCCAGTATCAGGGTCTTTTCCAGTGAGTGCTCCCTTCTCATTTGGTGGCCAAAGTAAAAGAGATTAAAAGAGGGTGCCTATTAAAACAAGTTCAAAATAAGAGGGGGACCCCACTAACGAAGGAGATCTCTGTAAAACATAGGGTTGGATCCAGACCAAATTTTCATTCAGAGAAAGAGAATTTTCCTGCATCCCCCTCCCACTGCAGCTCACTGATCTCCATGAAATGCTGCACCTGGGGGATTGGGGACCCTAAAGAACATACATAAGGGAGGTCTGTAGAAGAAAGAAGGAATTGGCAGAAATGTCTGTTATGAAAAATTTAGTCTGAATCCAACCCAGTATGGTGTAGTTGTTAAAAGGTTGGATGAGGATCTGGGCAATCCAGCTTCAAATCCCACTCTGCCATGGAAACTTGCTGGGTGACCTCATTCCTGTCGCACACACTTAGCCTAACCTACCTCACAGGGCTTTTGAAAGAATAAAGCAGAGAAGAGAAGAACAGTGCAAGCCACTTCGGGTCCCCATTGGGGCAAAAGACAGGATATAAATAAAATAAAAATAATGATCAAAGATCATAATATGAGATTTCAAGTGCCCTTTATTAATGCTGTTTCAGCATTTTCTAGAGCAACAATCTAGGTCTGGGAAAAGACTGATCACCAGAATCACAATATAGTTTCTGCAGCAACTGAAGGATGTATCAAAGACCTGCGCTTTTCTTTTGAAAATAAATAAATAAATAAATAAATAACAGCTGGAGGCACTGGAAAAGTAGTCCCTGGAATGCAATTAAACTCAATTGCCTTCTAATGTATTCTATACCCTTTACAACCATTATATTTCCAATGTAATGCATTAGTTAAAGTAACAATTATCAAGTGATTTGAATTGTTTCCTCAGAAGATGTTACAATGAGGAGAATACTATTTACATATAAACTAACAAGAAATAGTGTTTTGAAATACAAAGGTAGAGGAATGAATTTAATTTTGTCCTGTGTCTAAGAACAATTATGTGAAGCAAATGAGCACAGACCTGATCTTTTAACAGCAGTTGTGACATCAGGAACTCACCTAAACAGGGAATTATGAATGACAATCAACACAATGACATAAAGATTCTAAGAAATGTTTATGGTATTTTAGTTGCAGAATAGGACTTTCCTGTCTTTCTTCCTTGTAGTTGCTGTCTCCTCAGCCTCTAACACCAATTTTGAAGGTTAAATGACAATCCTCTAGAATGTCATTTGGCTGCTGGGGCAAGGGGAAATTGGATACCAGCCCCTTTGCATCTCGCTCTAAGGAATCATTCAGTCTAAGTTAACATAATTTGAGTGAAATGTAAAATTCGGACTTGAGTGATAAAAACATGAAAATGTATTATTCTGTGCTCAAACATGGAGTGTTATTTAAAATAATGCCATGTAATGAAGGATCTATTCCAGTGACCTGCCTGGGTTGTGCCATGATCATTTTTCTGCCATGCCATGAAATGCATTATACTTGCTGCAAGTGCAAGCTCATAAGAATGCTGGAGGAGAAGGTGGGGGAACTCGAGGCACAAATCTGTATACTGAGGAACATCAGGGAGGCAGAAAGCTTTTTAGACATGAAGGAAGAGGGGCTCCTTAGAGAACAGCAAGAGCTAGCAAATCCTAAGCAAGAGGAAAGAAGTAACAAGGAACAGGTGGGTGAGTGGAAGAGTGTGACCCTGAGAAGTAAGATAATCAGGAAACACTCACAGCCAGTGGAGCTGCAAAATCGATACCAGCCGCTTCTGATGATGGAAGATCAGAATAACACACACCGAGATCAAAAGGATGTGACTGACACACAAGCACATAGACAGAGAAGGAATCAAGCTATCCCATAGAGGAAGAGACAAGTAGTGGTGATTGGTGACTCCCTACTGAGAGGGACGGAAGAAGGTGTATGCAGACCAGACAAGGAATCTTGAGAGGTTTGTTGTCTTCCTGGAGCGTGTATCCAAGACATGACTGAGAGAATTCCAAGACTGGTCAAGACCTCTGATCGCTACCTGCTCCTGTTGATCCATGTGGGAACAAATGATACAGCCCAAAGAAACCTTGAATGGATCTCCAAAGACTACGAGGGTCTAGGCAAGAAGGTGAAAGATCTGGGGGCACAGGTGGTGTTCTCCTCCATTTTACCTTTTGAAGGCCATGGAGCTGGAAGGGAGAACAGGATACTGGAGGTGAATGGCTGGTAGATGGTGCCGTCGAGAGGGATTTGGTTTCCTGGACCATGGTATGTACCTCCAACATGAAGGACTGTTGGCAACAGATGGGGTGCACCTTAAAAAGAATGGGAGGAATGCTGTAAGACTTGCGAACCTGATCAGGAGGGCTATAAACTGAAGACATCAGGGGTGGGAAGAAAAAGCCTGATCTTGTGCAGCATCCCCAGCACTAAGTTCAAGAAAGGGAGTGACCAGAGAATAAATGAATGGGAGAGAGGTGAGTTCAGTAATTTTCAGGTAAAATTGAAGGGACCTACGGTAGGAAAGGATTCTGTAATCTGAGATGTCTTTATACTAATGCATGGAGTATGGGAAATAAACAGGAGGAACTTGAACTTCAAATACTGGAAAGTAATTATGATCTGATAGGTATCACTGAGATTTGGTGGGATGAGTCTCATATATGGAGCACAGCAATTGAAGTATATACCTTGTTCAAACAGAACCGAATAAACAAAAAAGGTGGCAGGGTGGCACTATATGTCAAGAATGATTACACTTGCACTGAAATTCAGGATTTTGAGAGTTGCCCTGTTGAAAGTGTGTGGGTAAGGATACTTTCAATTCTCCAGGGCTGGATGGCTTGCATCCCAGGGTGCTAAAAGAAATTGCTGATGTTATTTCAGAGCCTCTGGCTCTAATGTTTGAGATGTCTTGGAGTACTGGTATTGTGCCGGAAGACTGGAGAAGAGTGAATGTTGTCCCGATCTTCAAGAAGGGAAAAAAGATGGACCTGGGAAATTACAGGCCTATCAGCTTGACATCAATACTTGGGAAAATTCTAGAGCAGATTATTAAACTCTCTGTCTGTGAGCAACTTGAACAGAATGAGTTAATTGGTAGTAGCCAGCAAGGGAAAAGATCAACAACCTCAGACATGCAGATGATACCACTCTAATGGCAGGAAGTGAAGAGGATTTAAAGGGCCTCTTGCTGAGGGTCAAAGAGGAGAGTGCAAAAGTTGGCTTGAAACTCAGCATCAAAAAAACTAAGATCATGGCATCTGGATCCATCGCTCCTTGGCAAATAGAAGGGGAAGTTGTGGAAGTAGTGACAGACTTCACATTCCTGGGAACCAAGATCACTGCGGATGGTGACTGCAGCCATGAAATTAAAAGACGCCTGCTCCTGGGGAGGAAAGTGATGGCAAACCTAAACAGCATGATAAAAAGTAGAGACATCACCCTGCCAACAAAAGTCCGCATGGTCAAAGCAATGGTAGTAGTAGTAATGTATGGCTGCAAGAATTGGACTATAAGGAAGGCCAAGCACCGAAGAATAGATTCTTTTGAATTATGGTGCTGGAGAAGACTCTTGACAGTCCCTTGGACTGCAAGGAGATCAAATCAGTCAATCCTAAAAGAGATCAATCCTGACTGTTCCCTGGAAGGCCAGATACTGAAGCTCAAATACTTTGGCCACCAAATGAGAAGGGAGCACTCACTGGAGAAGACCTTGATGCTGGGAAAGATTGAAGGTCAAAGAAGAAGGGGATGGCAAAGGATGAGATGGTTAGGCAGTGTCATCAAGGCAACAAACATGAAATTGAGTAAACTTCAGAAGACGGCAGAAGACAGGAGGGCCTGGTGTGATGTGGTCCATGGAGACACGAAGAGTCGGACTTGACTGTGCGACTGAACAACAACAAGAAGCATGGGTTTATCAAGAATAAGTCATGCCAGACCAACCTTATCTCCTTTTTTGACATCACCCTTTTTTGACAGAGTTATTAAAATGGTTGAATCTGGCAATGCTGTGGACATAGTGTATCTAGATTTCAGTAAAGCATTTGACAAAGTTTCTCATGATATCCTTGAGGATAAGCTGGTTAAGTGTGGGCTGGATGGTGCAACCATTGGATGGATTCATGGTTGGTTGAAAAATCGTGCCCAATGAGTGCTTGTAAATGGCCTTGCATCTATGTGGAGGGAAGTCTTGAGTGGAGTGCCACAGGGCTCGGTCCTAGACTCAGTGTTGTTCAATGTTTTTATAAATGACCTGGAGGAAGACATAGAGGGGATGCTTATCAAATTTGCAGATGACACAAAGCTGGGTGGGATTGCTAATTCTGAAGAAGACAGAGTCAGGATTCAAAATGATCTAGATAGGCTGGAACAGTGGGTTGAGGCAAATAAAATGAATTTTAATAGAGATAAGTGCAAAGTCCTACACCTAGGTACAAAAAATCAAAGGCACAGATATAGAATGGGAGGGACTTGGCTTGACAGCAGCACATGTGAAAAGGATCTAGGTGTTCTGGTTGAGCACAAGCTAAACATGAGCCTACAGTGCGATGTGGCTGTGAAGAAAGCTAATGTCGTCTTAGGATGCATTAACAGAAACATTGTGTCCAGATCATGGGAGGTGGTAGTTCTGCTCTATTCTGCTATGGTCAGGCCTCACCTGGAGTACTGTGTCCAGTTTTGGGCACTACACTTTAGGAAGGATGTTGACAAGTTCGAGCGTGTCCAGAAGAGGGCAGCCAGGATGATGACAGGGTTTGAATCTGGCCAAATTGCTCTATTTTAAATATAGCAATTGGTTTATTATTATTATTATTATTGGATTCTCGCCTGTATATACAGAGAATGCTGCTAGTCTGTAATGGTTCCCAGTAAAAGACACAGAGACCAGGTATAATTAATAAAATATTATTTTACTGAATATAATCCTTATTTATTCATTCACAAACACACAAACAGTATTCAAACATTCACACACATAAAATAGAACTAAGAAAGCAGAGGGGATTGATGGCTTATGGAGAGGTGATACTACCTGTCAGATTTGCAGAAGTCCATGAAGAAGGATTGTGGCCTAAACCCAGAGGGTTCAGGGGTGGGCTGCCATTTTGGCTCATGGCAGAGACACACACTCTAAGGCCATCTGTGTGCTGGGATATACCCACTGTAAGACAATGCAGCCCAATGGGTGGCCCAGGGGGCTGGTCTCAGGTGAGAACAAAAGATTTCCTGGACCAATGATGAGTCCCAGGGGTGTGTGATGTCAGTAGAGGCAGACCTTAGGTATGGCCAATCAGGTTCCAGAGAGGCAGGGTCTGGATTAAACAATAGAAGCCAGGTGTTGGGTAGCCAGTTAAATGGATTATAGGACTTGCTGGCCAGGTAAACAAAAGGTGGGAGACTTCCCTGATTGTCCCTGATTAGCATCAGGAAGGGTCGTTAACAATTTGAATGCTTGATTGGGTAATCCCTTCATGGACTGGCAGAGGAAAAGTCCTTTGTCTGCTGTATGGCCCTTAATCCGTGTAGGTGACATGCAGCAGGTATGTAATGGAGTCCCTCAGAGTAAAAAGACAGCTTTTTCCTTTCTCTATGGGCTTCTACCTTGGCATCCATTTTACAGTCTAGACAGACCATGTGGCAACAGCAAACAGTCCATAGCAAAGCCCCCTAATGGCATCGGGGCTAACAAATCCAGGTCTTATGAGGAAAGGCTGAAAGAGTTGGGTATGTTTAGCCTGGGAAAGAGAAGACTTAGAGGGGACATGATTGCAGTCTTCAAGTATTTGAAGGGCTGTCATGCAGAAGATGGAGCAGATCTATTCTCTCTTGCTCCGTATTGCAAGACTAGATCTAATGTGTGGAAATTACAAGGAAGTCATTACCAGCTAGATATCAGCAGCAACTTCCTAACTGTAAGAGTGGTTGAGCAGTGGAACAGTCTGCCTTGGGAGGTGGTGGATGCTCCTTCGCTGGACATTTTCAAGCGGAGGCTGGATGACCATTTTTTGGGTATGTTGTAGGTATGTAGGGCTATCTTTAGGCTTTGCTCCTGCAGAGTGCAGGGGGTTGGACTAGATGACCTGCAAGGTCCCTTCCAACTTTATCATTCTATGATTCTATTATTTCTAATTGAGGAAGTACTCAGACAATCTGTCAGTATTAAATAGATTGGAATTTATAATATTTTGAAGGTTTAAATGTTTCCATTGCTGTTTTCCTCACAGCAATAGGAATATGGGGAAATGTTGGGTTTTGCAAGTGCCATCCCTTCAGTCATGAATGGGTTAAGCTGATGTTTCTGTAGCTAGTAAGCAAGTGTAGCATATAACTAATTGGATGTTGAGTAGAACCTTCCCACCAACAAGGGGGAGGTGTTATTCTTAATGAGGTGATCTTAAGATTGATTGTTGGCTAATCAATATATTGGAGATAGTACATGCTATTCTGCACGTACACAAGGGGTGGAACCTTTTTGGGGAAACTTCCACTCCCTTGTTCTTAGGGTCACAACACTAGAAAATAATGATGACAGAATGAAGAAGTGAGGGAACAAAGATGGAGTTAGAACTAGAATGATTAGTTAGGCTGTTGTTGTTTTCCTTTCTATGTAACCCTTTCCCTAAGTTTTCTAGTAAAGTATTTTTCTTAGAAGCTACACACACACATCTTGTGATGCAGTATTCCACTGTGTTGTTTTACTCTGCTAAATTTCCAACAGAAAAGTTCTGCTGGATCAGACCATGGTCTGTCTAGTCTAGCATTTGGTTTCAGCAGCCAACCAGTTGCCCTGGAGGACCAACAAACGTGGTCCTCTGATGCCAACCTCCTAGCTCTGAGTTTCAGAGATTTGTTACTTTGCTGAATGGAAATTCCATTGCCACACCATGGCTAGAGGCCACCAATGGACCTTTCCTCCATGAATCTGTCTAATCCCCTTTTAAAGCTATGTATGCTTTTGGCCATCGTGATGGGCACAGGAAGTGGATTTCACAATTAAATCCCTTTCTGATAAAATATGTGATTTCTTTTGACTACTGAGTTCTAGTATTATTGAAAGGGGGAAAAAAACTGTCCACTTTTCCTACTTCATGCATAATTTTATAAACGTCTATCATCTCACTCTTTGTTTTGTTTTTTTCCAAGTGGGAAGGTCTTAAATTCCACAGCTTTCCCTCAAATGAAAAGTGCTCCAATCCCTTAATCAATTTGGTTTCCCTCTTCTGTGCTTTTTACAGTTCTGCAATATAATTTTTGGGATGCCGTGACCAAAATTGTACACAATATTCTAAATGAGGCCATACCATACAAAGGCATTAGAATATTGGTGATTTAATTTTCAGTCCCTTTTCTAATAATCCCCATTATGGAGTTTGCTCTTTTCATTACTGCTACACATAGATTTGACATTTTCATTGAGCTGTTCATTACAACCACAAGATCTCTATTCTTCTCAGTCTTGGCCAGTTCATATATCATCAGCATATATTTAAAGTTAGGAGTTTTTGTTCTTATGCGTATCTCCTTACGCTTTCCAAAAGTGAACTTCATTTGTCATGCTGTTGCCACTCACAGGCCGAGTTCAGACTGGCAGTTTGGCCCAATGTAGGCACATTTCCGAAATGTTTCACAAACGGATTAAAGGGCCGGTTCACACAGGCACATCTGTCAGGCATTCCCTAGCCGTACTCAATCTGTCTTATAACATTTCCCTCCCGAGTTTAAAAAATACCAGGTGAAAGTGGTAGCAAACCCTGGAGAGTGCATTCATCACACGTTCATCCTGCTTCCCAGAAGTGTGAATGCAAACAGGGGCAGGCCAACAGTGCGAATGCTGCTTTGCACCTCCTCCCCGGGATGCTCCCGCATCAGTTGGTGCAGTGTAACTGGGAAAACGTGGAATAAACCTGTTCTGGGTCTTCTAGCCATGACTCCCTCTCTCTTCAAACTGCCAGTCTGACCTCAGCCACACAATTTACAGAGATCCTTTTAGAACTTTTCACAATCCACCTTCATTTTTACCATCCTAAATACTTTGGTATCATCCACAAACTTGAACACTACAGTGTTCATCTCCAGCTATGAATCATTTATGAACAAATTAAATAGTACTGGGTCCAATACTGATCCTTGTAGGACCCTGTTGCTCACTTCCCCCAACTGCATGAATTCTTCATCTATTCCTACTCTCTACTTCTTATCATTCAATTTTTAATCTGTTAAAAGGACCCACCCTCTTATTCTGTGACTGCTGAGCTTGTTCAGGAGTCTTTGGTGAGTTAACTTGTGAAAAGCCTTTGAGAAATCCAAGTATATACTGTCTTCTGGATCATCCTTATCCATGTTTGTTAACCTTCTCAAAAATTCTGAAAGGTTGGTGAGGCAGGACTTCCCTTTACAAAAGTCATGCTGAATTTTCCTTAGTGTCTTTGTTCTTCTGTATGCATAAACCTATTCAGCCTTTCAGAATTAAGACAGTGCTTCATTTTCCATAATGTGATGCTCACCCTGGATCAGTAGAGTATCACCGTATTGGTAACTGTACACAGCATTCCAAATGAGGCTGGATACAGTATTCCAAATTCTATCAAGACAGGCTAAGTTAAAATAGTAAGGAGGGCAAATAGTTAAAAAAATTCCTTTAGGTACCAACATTGTGTGACTTCTCAGTGTTGTAGCTGCTCAAACCATAGTCAAGTTTCAACATTGGAAGTCACTAGTTCTAAAAAAACTAAAAAACAAAACAAAAAAACCAAAAACCCTACAGAGAAAACAAAAACTGAAGCAAGGGTAGGTTTGTTGTGTACTGACCCGACCATGTGTGTGATCTGGTTTCAGCTGGTCTGCACGTGGTCGTGCGAAGAGCAGGAGCTTCACTCCACCAGAACAATAGACGGTCGGATCCTAGTTCCCCTTCCAATTGGGAGACTAGGATCCTACAGTTAACCTAATCACTGTAAATAGACCTATCACAAGTATTGGGGTTTGTTTGGGGGTGGTTTGGTTTCAGGATAAAAGCCGGTCTGCAAGCCGGCTTCTGTGTCTTGTTCTTCACCTAATAAAATATGAAAGCTGAAATCACTCATCAGACTCAGTACTTTTCAAGGTTAGGCTCCTTTTGAAAGTCAAAAACCTAGTTTTGGGGTGGGAGGGTTCATAGAAAGGTGACAGACTCTGTTCAGTTCAAGTTGCAGATAGTACAGGTAGTTTAGGTGGATAATACCTTCCCCACAAGCACTACTTAGTTAGAAAGATTTTGGCCCAGGGTAACAATGAGCAGCAGAAAGTGAATGCAGCATGACCATGGAAGCATGGCTAAGGAGAAGACTGGAGGGGGGGAGGGGAAGGGTGTGGCTTTCCCCTCACCTGTGTGGAGGACTGCTCCACAGCTGCTTTCCACCTTTCCATCCTCTGGCCAGAGTGGTGCAATGAAGAGGCCACACAAGGTCCTCTTCATTGAGGCTTCTGCTGGGGTGCCCCCTGAAGAGATTCCTGCTCCAGCTGTTGTTGTTGAGGCTCAGCAGCAGCAGGAGGAGCTGCCTGAGCTGTTTTTTGGGGTGAATTTTGGGGATGAAGTTTTCCAGCTCTAGAGTTCACCACCAGGGACCTAGAGGCTTCTGGAGGAGCTAGAGGAGAGGCTGGATGCCCCTGCTTTGGTTTCTTCAAAGTCTATTAGGCCATCTGAGGAGGGAAAGGAGGGGACCGAAAGTGGTGTAAGAGGAAGAGATGAAGGTGCACCCCAAGGTGCTGCCATCTCAACCCCTTCCCCCTCAGGCATCTCTTTCTGTCCCCTCCCCCCCGGACACAGTGTGTCTGCTCTGAGATTCTCACAGGAGGTGGCTCCAGGGGTGCTTGCAGCTGCTGGTCAGCATGGGTGCCCCTACACCCTCAAAGTCTGACAGAGGATCCCCGCTTCACACAATGGTAGCTATGCAGGTCCCAGATCAGTTGCGGGAGAGACCTCAGTCATCTCACAACTACTGGTTTGCAAGACCATCTGAAGAAACACCACTAGGCAGTGCTTCCTGTGGGGGGGGGAGAAGCTGCTGCTGGGGTGCCCCTTCTCTATGGTTGAAGACACTGCTTTCCAGATGCTGCTCCAGAATGCCTATCCCTGGTACATGCTCCCTGCTCATACCATGCTGAGCAAGACCATGTTGCCCTCATTATACAGGGCTGCCAGGAACCACATGAAGGCATAGTTCTCCTGCACTTGTGGGAGAACTATGCAATTCACCTCCAACCTCATCTCAAGTGCACAACCTGTATCTGTTGCTGACTGTGCACTGGTGGCAACCCAATGGCATTGTAGGTGGGGGTGGTGAAACTATTAGTGTTAGGCAAGGTCAGGGCTACTGGGCCATCTACTGCCAGGCTTTGTTTCACGCTGAGGTACTCAATGAGATGCACAGTTAGTGGCATGGGTAGGCAGGGACCTCTCCGTGGGCTTCATGGTGACCAATGGTGGCACGAACATGAGGGCAGCAGCATAGGCATTGGGCCTCAGATGCATTTACTGTGCAGCCTACCTTCTCCACCTGGTGGTTAAGGATGCCTTGGGGCTAGATTCTGCAGAGAATCCCAGTTTGGACACTGAGACTTGTGAGTTCAGGCATCTCCTCGAGAAATTGCAGCATGTCACACTTATCACACAGTATGAAGGACATCCATCTGCTGTGTGAGAAGAAGATCAGTGATGTGATCTTATCAGTGCTGTGAGCACTCGCTGGAACTCCACCTGTGCCATGCTCCACTTGGTGGAGCAGAAGAGAGCCCTGACTGCCCTGATCTCTGAGACCGAAGTTATTCAGTAAGAGTGGTTGACCATCTCTCAGACTGTGGAAGTTCTTAGGTCTTTTAAGAGTTACACAGAGATGCTTTCATCTGACACAGAAAGTCTGGCTCTGGTCATTCCCATGATCCAATGACTTGTGAAGACTTGGCCTCCTTTCTGGAGCCAGCTGCAAGATGTGCAGATATGGTTTGAGCAGTGTGTGTGCTGGTGAAAAGGATGCAAGATGGGTTTGAGGCCTCCCTTCAACCTATCACACATCAGAAGTTCTACATGTTGGTGACCATGTGTGACCCACACATTAAGGGCAAGGTCACCAAGCAGGCCAACAAATTCATTTGCTGGAAAGATGGGCTCTCCTGGTGAGCTGAGCACATGCAGGCCAAGAGGGGCACATTATCGTGAGCTGAGGAAGAGGGGGCAAAAGCAGCTCTGCTACTGTTCATCCCCCACCGCCCTCACTAGGCAGAATTCCCCCCCCCCCATGGCTACCACCATTATGATCTGTGAGAAGGCACTCATCTAGTGGATACTTGGCCACTCTGGGAGTGGTAGGCACACGAGACAGGGCACGGTGGCTGTGATGGTGAAGGGAGTACCTTGAGGACCCCTAATAGTTGCAGGCCACCAGTCTGCTGAGCTATTGGACCATGACGGAGGTGGTCTAGCTGGACCTCTCTACCATGTCCCAGAAGCTGCTCTCATGGCCTCCAATGAGTGTGCAGAGTAAGCAGTTCCCCCCATCACTCACACCTGCTCCTCTGGACAGCTGAGCAGTTGGTCTTCCTGAAGGTCAACTTGCCACTGTTTGGCTACTCAGCCCTGGACTTGAGGGTGACTGAAGTGAGCACATACTAATTCCTGCATCCTCTCTCAGTCTGTTCTGGGAAGTTGGGATGAAACGCTCTTCCCAAAATTAAAATGAGACTAGAAGAATGAACTAGGGCCATTAACCAATTGAATTGGCAGAGAAATTTCCCACCAGTCTCTTCACTGCCATTTTGAGTCCACCTGCAACAAAATGCCTCTACAGAACCCTGGTAGGAGTGCAGCACAGGGTGATGTTGAAAGTGGCATGCTCAAGTTCACTCACCAGGTCACCAGCCACCCCAAACCAAAATTGCATGCTGAAATTAAAACAGCAGCGGTACAAAAACTTTTCTTCATCTTGATGGAAATGAAAGGCTAGAGTAGGATAGTGAGACCTGTGCAAACAGAAACCATCAGAACCCACAGGAGCACCATAAATAAGGAAGCAAACTGTTCTGTCCGCTGACCACTACGGGCCATCAGCGAAAGAGCCTGAGCTTGAGTCCCGGTGAACAATGGGACTGGGGCTCCTGGCTCCCGCTTTGGGGAACCAATGGGAATGGTGGTGGGAATTCAAACCCACCAATGGCACCAGGGGGCGTTCCCCTTAGCTTGTATATAGTTGGCCACCTGGCCAGGTAACTTTGTCTTGTATAATAGCGAACCATGCTGATCACTACATCATTGTCTGTGGTTTCATTATGCATCTAACCCACTATACAACACAAACATTCTTCTTTGCAGGGGTGGGAGATGGGAAAGAGGGAGCCTGTGATGAAGGAAGGGCAGCTGCAGCACCAAGGCTAAGGCTCATTCACTGATGCAGTGATGGTTGGTGTGTCCTGCTCCTGCTGAGCGAGGAGGATCAAGGTGGACACATCCCCCTCCCCCTCACTTTCTGAGGCCTCTCCTGGGGAAATGGTATATAAAGTTTCTCTGGGTTTGCCATTGGTTTGGAAGAAAAGAAAACATTGCTGGGCTTCTGTGTATTGGGCTGGCCTTGGTTCACATGGGCTAGCAAAAGTGCTTGCCCACTTTGCACTTTTGAGTGTTCTTCTGGGCTTCTGCTGCTCTTGCTTCTTAAAAAAAACCCTGCTGGGATTCTCTGGTGTGACATTTGTTTGCAGTGCTGCCACATTGCACTAGGTTGTGCAGCCAGGCACTATTGCACCAGTTCTGCTGTCCTTGCAACCCCCCTCTCCATCACTTGGATTGTGATTCTGTGCTTGATATCAGTCCTGTTGGGCTGGCATTTGCCACAATGGCACTGGGTTCTACTGCTGGTTGGGCACTAGTAGGTTGGCACTGGGTTTGGCTGCTGGGCACTAGTACATTGCACTGGTTCTGTTTCTTTGCAGAAATGTGCCCCCCAATTTCTACTTCAGAGATTCCCAGATTTGACCTTAGTCCTATTGGGTTTTGGAACTGCCACAGTGGCACTAGTTCTGCTGGGCATATTGCACTGGTTCTGCTGATGGCTTTGCAAACATGGCCCCCAATTCACTTTCTACTGCAGAGATTGCCTTGCTATTTCTCTCCCATTGGAAACAATGGAGGATGGGGGCACCTTCTTTGGGTGCTCATAGAATTGGACCCTGTGGTCCAATCTCTTTGAAACATGGGGGTTATTTTGAGGAGAGGCTCCAGCAGCTACACTATAAATTTGGTGCCTCTATCTCAATCCCCCCCCCCCACCGACTACTGAATATATCCCAGGAGATTTGCCATTGATTTCAATGGTCCCCATAGAGTATAATAGACCCAAATAAATTTGGGTTTCCCAAATATTTATGAATTGGGATTTGGGAATATCAGGAAATACCAATATTTTTTGTGTCCAATATACCCAAATCTGAAAAAAACCACCATTTTTTTCTTGCACACCCCTAATACACGAAACTACTTTGTTCAAGTGTGCCATGCAAGTAAACTAACCATAGCAGTTTAATTTTTAAAAAGAAATATTTAACCTTACAATGGATAATGCTATTAAATAATAACTGTAAGATACAGAAAGAAAAGGTTATTTTCTGGATTGGAGTTCCTGCCTTCAGAGATTTAACCTCTGGAGACTTGAAGAGATGTGAACTGTTAAGAACAGCATGTTCCAAAGACGCCTATTTTACATGTAAATAGAGACAATGATTTACTAGATAAAAGTACCAGAACATAGGGACTATCCCAGCTAAGAGCAGACAATTAGCATGTAAGAATTTGCAATGTAAGGGACTAATAGATACAGGCTCATTTCATGCATATATTCATTCAAGGCTCTGCTTGAGCCATTGGTCTCATTTGGCCAGCCCCGCTAATTCAAATTTAGTATGCAGCTTAATTGGCTGAGCTGGGTTGGTGCCCAGCCAATAGGGACCTTCAAAGAGAAACTTATGACAGGCTCTGCCCTTCTCTTGCAGACATTTGCCACATGCTGCTGAACTACCGACACTCTCATTTGGATTAGCTGGTCATTGCTCAGATCCAAGCAGGACTTTGCTTGGATCTTATTCAAATTGGCTGTAGATCAAGATGGGAAGCCATGTTAGTCTGTCTGTAGCAGTACAAAACAGTCTCATTACCAATGTCGTCTCATCACCATCGCTGGTAATTACCAATCTGGTCTCATTACCAATGCTGATTTCTCCACAACTACTACCACTCTGCATATCACACCTAATCCAATCCCACCTTCTATTGTCATTTGCCTGCTAATGTCATTTGGCATCTGAAATCACTGTACTTTCCAATATATAGGACAGATGGACTCACATTCTAGCTGCATCTGAAGAAGTGAGCAGTGACTCACGAAAACTCATACCCTATGGCAAATTTTGTTAGTCTTTAAGGTGCTACTGAACTCTTACTCTTTTCTATTGCTTCAAATTGGTTGTGATCTTTTTTTCCCCACCAGCTTCATATTGTTCCCAGGCTGCGGTCTGGTCTTCTGATTGTTTAAGCCAAAAGCAATGGTATTCCCCGTAGCAATGTATGGCTGCAAGAGTTGGACTATAAGGAAGGCCGAGCGCTGAAGAATAGATTCTTTTGAACTATGGTGCTGGAGAAGACTCTTGAGAGTCCCTTGGACTGCAAGGAGATCAAATCAGTCAATCCTAAAAGAAATCAACCCTGACTGTTCCCTGGAAGACCAGATCCTGAAGCTGAAGCTCAAATACTTTGGCCACCAAATGAGAAGGGAGCACTCACTGGAGAAGACCCTGATGCTGGGAAAGATCGAAGGTCAAAGAAGAAGGGGATGGCAAAGGATGAGATGGTTAGACAATGTCATCGATGCAACAAACATGAAATTGAGCAAACTTCAGGGGACAGCGGAAGACAGGAGGGCCTGGCGTAATCTGGTCCATGGGGTCGCGAAGAGTCGGACTCGACTGTGTGACTGAACAACAACAGGGATAATAGGAATAGTGCAGCTTACTTAGAACTGGCATGGTTAGTTGGCAAGCAGCCTGACACACTGAAAGATGAAGTGTTACTTCATCATTCAGCCTGTTATTCACTTAAGCAGCTGGGTTGGTTAAGGAGGGAACACCCTTGGTGTTGAGCAATAGCAACCAAATCTTTATGTCACATATTTGGTCAGGATTACAGAGAATACTTCTGCTGTCCAGGGCCTCAAAAACAGGGAATCAAGAAACCCAGCATAAAAGAAGAAGAAGGAGGAGGAGGAGGAGGAGATTGGATTTATACCCCGCCCTTCACTCAGAGTCTCAGAGCATTTTACAAACTCCTTTCCCTTTCCCTCCCCACGACAGACACCCTGTGAAGTAGGTGGGGCTGAGAGAGCTCTTTCCAGAACTGTCCTTGAGAGAACAGCTCTGAGAGAACTATGGCTTGCCCAAGGTCATCCAGCAGCTGCAAGTGGAGGAATGGGGAATCAAACCCGGTTCTCCCAGATTAGAGTCTGTGCACTTAACCACTACACCAAACTGGCTCTTGCAGAAGAGCCTTGCAGAAGATCAAAGAACAAAGGAGTTACAGGATAATATGGCCTCTAGTAGATTAGGAACTATCTAACTCATATCAATAGATATAATATGTATGAGAAGCATCTGGGAATGTCAAGAACATCCAGCCAAGGACAGAAGCAAAAATTTAACTCAAAGATGGTAGTGTATTTCTTGGGTGCAAAGGAATAATTACATGTGTGAGAACCTGTAATTATTTCTGATATAGTTTATGATTATTAAAATTAGCAAGAATGTACTAACAACATTTATATAATTTTATATATTTTATATGATTTTAAAGGACATATGACATTGTGTGTGTGTGTACCATCAAGTCATTTCTGACATGGAAACCCTATGTATTAATGTCTTCGAAAATATCCTATCATTAACAGCTTTGCTCAGGTCTTGCCAACTGAGGGCTATGGCTTCCTTGATTGAGCCAATCCATCTCATGTTGGGTCTTCCTCTTTTCCTGCTGTCTTCAGCTTTCCCTAGCATTATTGTCTTTTCCAGTGACTCTTTTTCTCATAATGTGACCCAGGTATGATAGTCTCAATATGGTCATTTTAGCTTCTAGGAAGAGTTCAGGCTTGATTTGATCTAGAACTCACTGATTTATCTTTTTGGTGATCTTTGGTATTGGTAAAATTCTCCTCCAACACCACATTTCAAATGAATCAACTATTTCTCTGTAGGCTTTCTTCACTTTCCAAGTTTCACACTCATACATAGTAATGGAGAGTATTATAATATGAATTGTTTTCATCTTGGTCACCACCGACACATCCTTACACTTGGTTGCAGTCTCCTTTTGTTTGATGTTTGAGCCAAGGAATAGAAAATCTTGAACAATTTTAGTTTCTAGATAACTTTATATGGTGTTTGAATTCATATGACATTAACTACCCAAGAATGTGTGCCTATCAAACAGGACAGTAAGCACTGATTGTGAAAACCTGTAAACATGGGAGTGAGAATTAATTAATTAGCTTCTTCCTGGAGAAGGCTCCTTGTCTGTGATCCTGTTTACTGTTAGTAAGATACAGAATGGAAACATGTAATTGCTCTCTTATACTCACCTATGTAAAATTAATGGATGGTATTATCATACTCTTTTAAGTTAGTGTTAAAGATACTGTGTTTAAATAAAGGATAAAATGGAGGCAATGATTCTCTAATAGTACTTATTTGTGTTCCATACCAACAACTAAACATGATATAAAGTGTATCTCAAATTAAAATATTAATGATCTAATATAGGAAAGCTGGCCAGATACTTAGGGCTTCTCAGGACTACACCTATATCTGAATCAGGCCTAACAAGAATAAAACAGAACAATTAATTGCTGGAGAGACACTTCTTTGCACGGTTAATATGCAGGCTAGGAGGAAAAAAGTTGGTGCTAATGGTGGCAAGTTTGGAATCAGGGTGTTGTTGTCCAAAGCATGGTAGCCAGTGAGCCAACAACAAGGTGTTGCATAAATATTTATTTAAGGGTGTCCTGGTTTATCTGAATGATATCAATTTATTCAAAAGATAAGGAGTCACATGTGCTCTTTTCTACTGCTTCAAATCAGAGATGTGCTAAAAGTCCTCTATAAGAACCGCATGTTTGCAAAGATGTTTAACTGCGAATTCCATAAAGAGGAGCTGGGCTTTTTGGGACATTGGATTTCTGGGAGGGGTCTGGGCATGGATCCCCATAAAATTCTGGATGTACTGGGGTGGGAGGCCCCCTGAATGAGGAGACAGTTACAATCATTCCTCAGGTTCACCAATTTCTACCACCCGCTCTGCCATGCCAGAGGTACTGATTTGCAGAATCATCATGGATAAGATGCCTGTAAGTTTAGTCAGGATCAGCACATCCAGTGAGTTAAGCAAATGGGAGACAGCTGGGTCAAGGCAGCAATCTCTAATTAGCCTAGGACGGGGATTGGGAAAGGGAGGAATAAGAATCCGGTCCAAGAAGGTCAGAAAAACCAGAGAGAAACCGATGGACTTGCCTGAACACGCACACATCTACGCATTCGGAGGAAGCTGTGAGACCAGAAGTTCTCGACGACTTGACGAATGCCAGGAATGCTGCACGTGGCCTTGAAGAGCCAGAGACTGTGGCGGGAATCTTTCTGAACTGCTCACCGTGAGGTATAGTCCGGGTGCAGGAGCTGCTTAGAAGACAGCCAGTGTCTGCAAGCAAGTGAGTCTTGGCAATTCTGCGTAAACCCTGAAGCAAGTGGCTAAGCCAGAGGGAGCCGGACGTTCAGGGAGAAAGGATCAACAAACCGTCTGTATATAGTAGCTAGATAGTTAGGGTTAGTTTTGTCTATTGTCCATTTTATTCCACAACTCCCCCTTTATCTGTTTTTACTTTCTTGAATAAACCTTTATGTTTTATAAGCCGGGAGTCTGAACAAGTCTTTGGGCAGTAGAGACTGTTTATGTGCCCTCCTTGCTTCTCCTAAGCTGAGCCGGCTGGCTCTGTAAACAAAGGGGACTCAGGATAAGGGAAGCACGCTACCAGAGTGACCCTGAGCCCCAGTTTAAATTGAGGCCCAGACCCAAGGGGTTGCCTGAGTGATACTGTGGCCAAACACCCACCTGGCACCCCAGGGCTCTAATAGACGAAGCATTTACAACACATGTATGTGATATGATGGCAGTTATATGACATGGTGGCAGCTGCGTGATCTGAATCCAGCCTGAGTAACGGCTTGTTTAAAGTAACACGCTGAAGAAAGTGAAAGCCTCCTTGAAGGCAAATTGGTCTATAAATGAGCCGGAGTGTGGAGGAGTTTAGCAACCTAGCTAGATAGAATGAATTCCAGGATAAAGAGTGAACCGTGTGCGTGTATACAGAATGAAGTGATTGAAGTTATTTTAACTGGGGAGGAATCAGACAAAGACCGAGATGATAAGTTAAATACGTCTAGCACTAATGAAGAAATAGAATGGAAAGTGCTGATGCAGAAGTTTGTAGAGTGCCAGCAAAGTACAATGGATCTCTTAAAGAGACAGTTTGTGAACAAACAGGCAAATGCATGGGAAAATAAGAAATTTCCAATCTATAGAGAAAATGATGACGTAAGCGTATATTTATCGCTATTTGAATCAGTATGTAAATCACATCAGATATTGGAGGAAGATTACATACAGATTCTGTGGAGTCATACTCATGGAGATTTGGCTAGACTGCTACAACAAGTACCGCCAAATGAGGTCAATGATTATCAGAAATTTAAAAGAACTGCTTTACAGCATTTTGTTCCTACAGAGAGTCAGCTATGCCAGAATTTCAGAAGCATGCAACCACGACCAGGTGAGTTGTATACTGCGTTCATGACCAGATTGATGAGAGCTGCGGAAAGCTGGTGGCAGGCGGCAGGAGTTGAGACGTTACAAGACCTGCGTGACCTGGTAATTAAAGAGCAATTTCTTATGTCTGTGCCCCAGGAAACTAATGTGTTGATGCAAGCAAACAGTTCAAAAGACCTAATGACTGTGGCTGCTTTTGCAGAGCAGATAGCTGCAAGTCAACAGCCTTTTGTTACAAAGGATGTCAGGCAAAGTTATGTAAATAACCAAAGGGGAAAAACTGATTCTGTGGCACGATGGAATGGATGCATAGAAGGATATCATTCCTCGAGGTTAGAAAGGCCTGTGGAAAAGAGAAAGAGCACTATGGACATAGTGTGTTACTATTGTTCAAAAAGGGGACACACAAAAAGAAATTGTGTAAAGAGACAACAAGATTCTAGTAAAGTAAATATCCAGCTGATTAAAGAAGGGAATGCTTCTGCAGACTTACTGGGTGTTAAAACAGAAATCTCTAGTCATTTACAGCAGCCGGGAGAAAGCTCAAGGTCAGACCGGGAGATGGAAGCCGGGAGACTCCAGGACAGTGCTACAATCAAGGTCGGAACGACGGTGGCTATGAATCAACTACAGGTGTTGGACATTAATCAGCTCATTACACAGGAACAGCGTGCGTGGGTGAGAGAATTTAGAACAGAGCCTGTTACTGTGAATCATGGACTGGTGATCCAAGCAACTAAAGACTCAGGTGCTGATATGTTTTCAGTTAAGAAGAGTTTGTTATCAGAGGTACAGTATGAGGGCTTAATAAGGGTGGAACCTTATGAATGTACTACTCAGTTAATTCCTGTGGTTAAGGTACATGTTAAATTTAGAGGCTATGAGGGAGAGCAACATCTACTAGTATATGAAAAGTCTGAATATGATTTTGTAATAGGCGCTGACCTGTTATATAAGGCAATGGCAGCACCAAATGCTCAGATCCCCTCACTTGAGGATAGAGAACCGGCCAGAGGAAATGGTGTTATGCAAACTGAAGGACAAGATAAGGAGGGTTTGCAATCGGAGGAGGGGGTGGAGAAAGTCTATAGAAAGTTTGACATTCAGGATAAAGTCTTAATGATTGCTGCAGATGGTGGATCATTGGGTTGGCAGGGCCCTTATGAAATAAGGAAAGTACTTTCAGGTAACCATTATTTGGTGCAAGAGGGTCTTGCAGAGCAAAAACTGAGGAAGGTTCATGTAAATCAATTGAGAACGTATGAGGAGAGAAGGGAGGTAATGTTCCCCTTGCAGGTGGAAGGAGAGGAAGTAGAGATCCCTGAGGTCAATTTGGAAGGAAATGATATAGAGGAGGTTCAGGTAATGGAAAATCTTACTCCTCAACAAGAGATGGAGTTGAAGGGTTTGCAACAGACCCTAGAGAGGGTTAGGAAGGTAGCTAGTGAGAACCTAAAGGATGCCCAGCGTATTCAGAAGGAGCATAGTGATGCTAAGGCAAGGCCTAGAATATTCCAACTGGGAGATAAAGTGCTTTTGTTAAGAGTTGACCATACCACAAAGCTAGAAGCAGATTGGGAAGGTCCTTTTAGGATCGTGCAGGCATTGTTGTTTGATAATTACCTGATTCAGAGGGTTGGGACCAAAGAAAAGCCTATGGCTGTGCATGCAGATAGGTTGAAGCCATTTCAACAGAGGGTTGAAGTAAAGGTTGGGAAGTGTCATGGAAGGAGTGACAGGTTTTGTGAGATTGTTTACGGAAAGGAATATGGAAGTCTGTCTGATAATTAATTTATTCCTTTATTTTTTGTAGCAGGTCTAATAACGCGCGTTGAGTCAGAACCTGTATGTATTAGGTAGAACCGTATGAACTCTGATGTACTTGTATACCTTTGTTTTGAATGTACCTAGTTTAAGACTAGAGAACATTCCTTTAAAAGGGGGCGTGTCATGCCAGAGGTACTGATTTGCAGAATCATCATGGATAAGATGCCTGTAAGTTTAGTCAGGATCAGCACATCCAGTGAGTTAAGCAAATGGGAGACAGCTGGGTCAAGGCAGCAATCTCTAATTAGCCTAGGACGGGGATTGGGAAAGGGAGGAATAAGAATCCGGTCCAAGAAGGCCAGAAAAACCAGAGAGAACAGAGCTCCCGCCCGCCCGGCAACGCCGCTGGTGGGCGGGGGCTCATTTGCCGCTCCGAGGAAGGGAGATGGCAATGGATGGGGATGCTGTGCGTCCCGACGCGGCGGGGGGCGGAGCCGGCTGCTTCAAAGGGCCAGGCTCCGCTCCCGCCCTTTGCAGTTGCTCCGTGTGCTCGCGGAGGGGTGTGTAGGCAGAGGCCCGCTTGCGGCAGCGGGAGGCCCGCTGGCGGCGGCGGCGGCGGAGGCCCGCTGGCGGCGTCATCATCGGCCCGCTTGGGGCGGCGGCAGTGGCGGAGGTCCGCTCGCGGCGGCAGCGGCAGCGGCTGGCTCGCAGCAGCGGCTTGCTTGCAGCGGCCCGCTCGCGGCAGCGCCGGCGGAGGCGCGGCGGTGGTGGCGGAGGCCCACTCGCTGCGGCAGAGGCCCGCTACTGACACAGCGGCCCACTTCCGACAGCGCTGGCCCACTCCCAACGGCAGTGGCCCATTTCCGGCGTTTCCATTAGAAAAATAGGGAAATTTAAGTGAACAATTAAAAAAAAAAATCATAGGATAGGATCTTTTTGAATTAATAGAATGTGCTAAGATAGCATTCTCTCACTTTAGTATTGTTTGTATTTGCAGTTTTGCTTATAGAAAACTGCCATTTTTAGATTTAAATTCCATAAATATGTGAATGAATGTACTTTTATATACTAACTAGATTATAAATGATGCATTTTGTTAAAGCAACAAGAGAGGTGCAGTTCTGAGAGGAAAGTAAGTATTTCATGTATTCTGTTTTTTCCCCCAACTTTCTCCCATGGTTTCAGAATTTCCAGAAGTTTTATATTTATAATACATACGCCCATACATGCACACAATCCATCATATGAGTCCCAGTGATCAGCCCAGAAATAGTACACTCATGCCAATAACTGCCAATGGCATAGATTATTGGTGGGAAACCTCGCTATGTAAGGCTCCAAAGCACATAAAACTTTTCTCTTTCCCTCTCTGGCCCAAGCAGAAAGAATAGTGTATATTTATACATTTCTTATGACCAAAGTAGACATGTGACCAATATAAAGACACCATTGGCATTTTAAAGTGATTTTAAAATGCTGTATGAACCCAGTCCTGATTGGGTCCACAGTGTGGCACTCCCCCCCCCCAGTTTCCTTTTCAAATGTTGAAACATCTGTGGAAGGGCTGCTGCAACCATTTTGACTCTCAATAAGGCACGCAAAGTGAAACAGCCTGCTGTGCTGTGGCCCTGATTAGTATTGGGCCTTTGTGGCATTGTAAAATCATTTTCAACTGGCCGTAACTTCTAGTTTGGCCCTCAGAAATCACAAGGGAAAAGGAAAGAAGGAAAAAATCAGCCTCCACAAACTGCTTACACTGGCAGGTAATAGGATTCAACCAAATCATGTGGCAAAAGAGCTTTGGGGAAAAGGGGACATTGAGCATTAAAATTTGGTATGTGCATAAGGTGTGCCTTTATTTTGTGTATTGAAAAATTACAAACTAAGTCAGAGAAGAACTGTGGAAGGAAATGAGGGCTCCTTCTTGCATTTCCATTGGCTATATATTTGGTAATGGGAATAAAGAGGCATTTTGTCCCTCCCCCACAGTTGGAAGCGGGTGTTACTTCGACTTTGTTTTAGCTTTCACACATTTTGCTATGCCATTATGTTAGAGCTGCCAACTCCAAGTTGGAAAATTCCTGAAGATTTGGGAGTGGCTCCTTGGAGGGGCACAGCTTAGAGAAGAGGAGGAACCTCAGAAAGAAGGAATGCCATAGGGACCAAAGCAGCTATTATCTCCAGGGGAACTGATCTCTGAGAGATCTACTGGAATTACAACTGATGATCTGATCAGTTGTTTCCAGGCCTTCCCTGTAGGGTGGCAATCCTACATGATGTCATCCCAACTGCATAGCACTTTGCTTTGTGGAACAGGGGCTCCATTTGAGCCAACGAGCAATTCATAGTGCTGAGTTGTAATTTGGCAAAACACCACTGCAGGAGACATTGAATTCCTCTGGCTGATTGCCAGCACAATTGGACTTACTTGCAAATATAGACAAGTACATTTTATCTGAAGTACAGAGATGTAGAATTTATCTGAAGACAACGGTGAAGGGGCTGTTGCTCAGTGGTAAAGTATCTGTTCGTCATGTAGGAAATCCCAATTAAATCCCTGGAATCTCTAGCTGAAAGTATATAAGCCACTTCCTCAGTACAAACAAGAACAACTGCTTATTCCAGCTAAGAACATAAGACAAGCCAATGTTGGATCAGGCCAATGGCCCTTTGAGTCCAACACTCTGTCACACAGTGGCCAAAAATACCAGGTGCCATCAAGAGGTCCACCAGAGGGGCCAGGACATTGAAGAACTTGTTCATGATTCTGTTCATTGCTCCATCATCACCCAAAAGGGGGGGGCAGAGCCCAGATCTGGTAATGAGGTCTGGTAGTGGCCATTCAGTTCAGTGATCCCAAGGCAGGCAGGTACCCACGCCCGGGCGGGCGGTTCAGCAATACCCATTTGCATATATATATATATATGACGGGTAGGGGGCTGAAGAAGTAAGTGTTCAGGAGGAGGTGTGGCTACATCCCCCTCCCCCGACATAGTGTCCCAGCCCAATTCAGTTAAGGTTCTTGAGCATGGGGTGAGGAATTATCCCAGCTGACAGGCTCCCGTTTGCTTCTTGGAAGGTTTTACTTTAAGGTTTAGGTTACCTTAGCTGGGAAAAGGTGACTTTATAGTGCTCCTAACTTGAACTCAGTTAAGGGGAGTGAGAACATACTTTGGGGGAATTGCCGAGGAATGCAAGTAGGGTCGAGCCTTGGCGGTGTTCTTTCTAAGCTGTGTTGGTGCAGGCTAGCTCGGTTTTCTGGGCCTCTGGCTCACACAGTTTTTATCTTGGCTCGGGAGGGATGGCTCCGAGCAGGCTGGTTGTGTGGTGGCCGGGCCGCCTGCTCACGGCTTTGATGCTGGTGGTCACGGTTGAATTTTTATTTTTTTATTTTTCTTTGGCTCACAGGACTTCACAGATTACTGGGGGCATTGGTCCTTGCCCCTTTCCATTCCCCCCAGTTACCAATCTTAGGGTTTCCCCAATGGGAGTTGTGTTGAAAAAGGCACCTGGTGAGTATCGCCTCATTCACCACTTGTCATGCCCACGTGGGGAGTTGTGGAACGACGCGATACCGGGGGAGTTATGTTCAGTTAGGTACTGTCATTTGATCAGGCCATCTGAGGGCACACCGTTGTGGACAGAGTGCAGAATTGGCAAAATGGGACATCAAGTCAGCCTTCTACCTCCCAGTCTACCCACCAGATTTTGTGCTGCTGGGTGGTGCTTTAGAGGGCAAATTCCACATGGATAGGACCCTTCCCATGGGATGCTTGGTGTCATGTTGGCATTCGAGAGGTTCAGTTCCTTTTTGGAATGGACCTTGCGCTGCAGGACAGGACTATGCAGCGCTGCCCATTATTTTGATGACTGCCTATGGGTAAGAAGGAAAGATGCAGGGCAGTGTGAATTTTACTGACCAGACATTGAATTGACACGGCCAGGGAGAAGAAGATTACTTTGCTGGAGCTGCGGCAGCTGGTTGGCTGCCTTGTCTGTGCATGCAAAGTTGTGGTGCCCAGCCAGGCATTTGTTATAAGACTATTGAGTCCCTGAAGGGCTTGAGCCTAACATACTATAGGTCTAGGGTCCTCAGGAGATATGAGATGAGTTTGTATGGAAAAATTTTGAATTCATACGATTGGGTATTTTTGGTGGGAGGACTCTCTGGTCGAAGCCAAGTGGCAGGTTACGTCTGCCTTTGCTGGTCCTCTAGAGGCTGGCCAGTTCCCTGGTTGGATGCTCTCGCCCCTTCCACCTGGGGAGCTTATATGAGGGCTGGTAAGCCTTCGGGCACAGCAGATTAGGAAGGAACTAGTTGTGAAGTCATGTAAGGATGTATCTGGCCTAGGGCTGGTCCTGCGGGATTGAAAATTTAATGTTATTAATGTGGTTCTTCTTTCAGGTGCTGCAGGCCGGGGGGTGAGATGATGAGTCACCGTTTGCGGCCACAGCATGGCAAGGCCTTGTGTTACAAGCTGAGGTAGCCATGGCGATGATAGGAGCAAGATGGCCCACCGTGCCAATAGCTGACCGGCAAGGCCCTCATGTTGCAGGCTGATGTGGATCTGGTGGTGATGACACCAAAACAGCATGGTGGGCTGATAGCTGGTTGATAAGGCCCTTATCTGGCCATTAAGGCCTTGTGCTACAAACGGAGGCACACCTTGTGATGATAAGAGCATGGTGGACCGGTGTGCAGATAGTCAGGCCATAAAGGCCCTTGTGTTCCATGCTGAGGCTGATCTTGTGATGATACGAGCAAGGTGGCCCAGTGTGCAGATCATCAGGCAGACCTTGTGATGATAAGAGCAAGGTGGCCCGGTGTGCTGATAGTCTGGCTGTTGAGGCCCTTGTGTTACACACTGTGGCAGTCCTTGTGATGATAAGAGCAAGGTGGCCCGGTGTGCTGATAGTCTGGCTGTTGAGGCCCTTGTATTACATGCTGAGGCAGATCTTGTGATGATAAGAGCAAGGTGGCCCGGTGTGCTGATAGTCAGGCCATCAAGGCCCTTGTGTTACACGCTGAGGCAGACCTTGTGATGATAAGAGCAAGGTGGCCCAGTGTGCTGATAGTCAGGCCATCAAGGCCCGTGTGTTACACACTGCGGCAGTCCTTGTGATGATAAGAGCAAGATGGCCCAGTGTGCAGTTCTTCAGGTTGGCTATTTTTGCCCCACCAGGTATGGCACAATTTTGGGAGACCCTTGCTAGGCGTAAAGCCTAACCATCAGCTGAGGAAGTTTGTGGAGGGTGGTTCCAGGTAGTTTTTGCTGCACCCCGCCATACGGGTCTGGTTCTAGACCTGTATAGGGTGATGGGGTGCACTTGTCTGATAAGGGCAATAGGATCTTTTTACAGAACTTGCAGCAAGGAATTAGGTCGGCACTAGGTTGCTGAGTGGGGAGCAAAGGCCAAAGCAGAGGCTTGACCTTGGCTATGGCAGGTTTATGCAAGCAAGAAACGGAACTGGTGAGCACCTTTCGGCATATCCCGTTAGGGAACAGGTGGTCATCAGGAACTGCCTTCGGATTTCAGGGTCCAGGGTGGGGAATGGTGATCACCTCCACTGGGAACCTTTTATGGCAGGCTCCTCCCTGCAAGTTGAAAGGCTTCAGGGGTAGGCGCTCCTAGAAGGCAACCAGTTGCTGGGCTGCTGGTCACGAGCCAGAGAATAAATGGCTCACGGCTGGAGCTGGGTGACCCGCCCTTTAAGGGCAAGGGGGTTGGTCAGGGAAGTGACGCCTGCCTTGCCTGTTCCATGCTTGCTTAGTTGTTATTGCTGCAATGTTCTGTTAAATAGTTAATAAAGTGGCCCTTGTATAATTCCAATCTGTTGTCTGTCTCATTATTCCGACTGGGGGGGCAAACCGATGGACTTGCCTGAACACGCACACATCTACGCATTCGGAGGAAGCTGTGAGACCAGAAGTTCTCAACAACTTGACGAATGCCAGGAACGCTGCACGTGGCCTTGAAGAGCCAGAGACTGTGGCGGGAATCTTTCTGAACTGCTCACCGTGAGGTATAGTCCGGGTGCAGGAGCTGCTTAGAAGACAGCCAGTGTCTGCAAGCAAGTGAGTCTTGGCAATTCTGCGTAAACCCTGAAGCAAGTGGCTAAGCCAGAGGGAGCCAGACGTTCAGGGAGAAAGGATCAACAAACCGTCTGTATATAGTAGCTAGATAGTTAGGGTTAGTTTTGTCTATTGTCCGTTTTATTCCACAACTCCCCCTTTATCTGTTTTTACTTTCTTGAATAAACCTTTATGTTTTATAAGCCGGGAGTCTGAACAAGTCTTTGGGCAGTAGAGACTGTTTATGTGCCCTCCTTGCTTCTCCTAAGCTGAGCCGGCTGGCTCTGTAAACAAAGGGGACTCAGGATAAGGGAAGCACGCTACCAGAGTGACCCTGAGCCCCAGTTTAAATTGAGGCCCAGACCCAAGGGGTTGCCTGAGTGATACTGTGGCCAAACACCCACCTGGCACCCCAGGGCTCTAATAGACAAAGCATTTACAACACATGTATGTGATATGGTGGCAGATATATGACACGCTCATCCCCAATTTTGCCTAGGTGGTCCTACCTCTTACTGACCTGTTAAAAACCAAGGGGAAGGGACAGAAAGGGACACAAGCCAAATTACAAGTTGTTGTGGACCCCAGAGTGCCAGCAGGCTTTTGACAGACTGAAGGCTCTGTTCACTTCTGAGCCCATTTTAAGGCACCCTGATGAAAATAAGCTTTGTGGTGCAAGTGGACGCTTCTGATGTGATGATGGTGGGGTGATACTGCAAAGGGCAGAGAATGGGAATCTGTACCTTCTTGCATATGTGTTGAAAAAGTTCTCAGAGACTGAGAGGAACTGGGTGGTTTGGGATAAAGAAGCAGCTGCAATTAAACTGGCTCTAATGACTTGGAGACATTGGTTGGAGGGAGCCTGGATGCTGTTCAAAGTGTGGACTGACTGCAAGAACTTGGAGGCACTGCATACCCCCACTGCCTAAATGCTAAACAGTTGCACTGGGTGGAATTTTTCTCCCAGTTCTGAAGGTCCAATTTTCTGGCTGATGTGCTCTCACACCTTCCCCAGCATGCCAGCCAGCAGGAGGAAGTCATTAACTCAATATTCACCCCTACTCATCAATAAATGGCTATGATGGGATAGGGTATACCAGTGCTCCTGGGGAGGAAAAAGTATAGTGGTGGAACCAGGCATAAAGTGAAAGGAAGGGGACAGAGAAATAGAGAAGCCTGGCCCCCTTCTAGCCTGCACCACATCCCAAAGGTGGCAGTCAGTGGGGCTAGGCTCAAAGACCCCTCTCCATCACTGGTGCTGTGCAATGCCAGGCCCATAAATAATAAGACCTCAGTCCTCAGGGATTTCTTGCAGGAGCAAAATGCAGACCTGGCTTGCATGACGGAGAGATGGGTGTGAGATGGGAAGACTGTAGCGCTCTCCCAAGTGGCTCCATCTGGGTTCTCCGTCCTCCACCATTCACGGACTATGGGTCAGGTGGGGAGGAGTGGCTCTGTTCATCCAGGAAGCTTACTCCTTCAGGGCGCTCCTGCTGTTGAGGCTCACAGGCATAGAGTGTGCCAGCTTTGTGTGGGAAGCCGGGGAGAGCTTGGCTATCTGGTTAGTGTACCGTCCACCCAATGGACCGGGCGATAGCCAGTCATCCCTGGTAGAGGCCATGTTGGGCTGGGCATTGGAATACCCTAGACTGATAGTCCTGGGTGACTTCAATGTCCATGCTGACGATGCCGCCTCTTTACAGGCAGTTTATCTGGTGTTGTCCATGGCAGCACTAGGACTCTCCCAATATGTAATGGGCCCCAATCACTGAGCAAGTCACATGATTGATCTGATCTTTGCAGCAGGGGTTACAGTGGACTGGATTACTGCTTTGGCAATACCATGGTCAGACCACCATGCCCTGAAGGCCTGTGTGAACGTTGTACCACAGAGCCAAATGGACCCTCAGCAGCTTCAGATGGCCCTGCGGGAACCTATACCCCCTGGCAGCTCGCTAGATGAGCTAGTTGAGGACTGGCATGACCGACTCTCGGCAGCCATTGATGAGATCTCCCTCTGATGCCCTCGGCACCCTCGCTCTAAGTGGGCTCCTTGGTTTCTCCAGGAGCTGCGGCTGATGAAACATGGGCTCAGACGACTAGAGAGATGGCGGCGGTGCACCCATGATGAAGTAACAAGAGCATCTTATAGGATGTTTATGAGAGCCTATGAGATGGCAGTCAAGGCTGTGAAGAGAGAGTTCTATGCAACCATGATTGCGTCTGCTAGCTCACGCCCAGCACAATTGTTTAGAACTATTCAGTCATTAACAGATCTGTCACAGGGCAGACCAAATGCTAGGGAATTGGATATTGGCTGTGAGGCTTTTGCGAGCTATTTTGCAGATAAAGTCCCTCCGCCACCATCTCCCCACCACAATTGAGACAGTGAGTGAACTCGAGGCTCCATGCATGTTTTCTGGTCCTATTCTGGATCATTTCAGTCCACTCAGCCTTGAGGAAGTTGACAGACTGCTCTCAACAGTACACCCAACAATGTGCAGCCTTGATCCACACCAAGGGACTGTTCCTAGGGGCACTCAAGGAAGCGATGGTCCACACTCTCCTGAAAAAATCATCCTTGGACCCAGCAGAAATGGCTAACTACTGGCCAGTCTCAAATTTGCCTTATTTGGGCAAATTATTGGAGAGAGCAGTGGTGATTCAGTTGCAGAACTTTATGGATGACACATCCATGCTAGACCCTTTCCAGTCCAGCTTTCGTCCGGGCCATGGGATGGAGACGGAACTGGTCACCCTCACAGATGACCTCTGGAGACATCTGGATCAGGGCGGTTTGGCGGTACTGTTGCTGTTGGTCCTATTGGTGGCGTTTGACATGGTCAACCATCAGTTACTGGTCCATCGCCTCACTGACACTGGGATTCAGGGGCTTGCCTCACAATGGCTCATCTCCTTTCTCCAAGGTTGGGAACAGAGAGTGGTGCTAGGGGAGCAGACATCCCAGAGGTACCCGCTGGTCTATGGGGTTCCCCAAGGGGCAGTGCTGTCCCCAACATTATTAAACATCTATATATGCCCTCTTGCTCAGATTGCCCGGAGGCATAGAGTAGGGTGTCACTAATACGCAGGTGACACCCAGCTATATCTGTTGTTGGGTGGTCAGTCCGGCTCTACCCCAAATGACCTGGATCAGGCACTTCAGGATGTGATGGTCTGGCTTAGACTGAGCCAATTGAAATTGAATCCAATGAAGACGGAGGTCCTGTGCCTGAATCGGAGTGGGTCAGGGGTAGGGATCCCATTACCGACCTTCAATGGGGTGCCGCTGGTGTCAGCACTGAAGGTTAGGAGTTTGGGAGTGCTCCTGGATGCCGCCTTAACAATGGAGGCCCAGGTAGCAGCCACTGCCAAGGCAGCCTTTTACCATCTATGGCTGATTAGGCAGTTGGTTCCCTTCCTCAAACACAATGACCTGGCAATGGTGATCCATGCTATGGTCACCTTGAGATTGGACTACTGCAATGCTTTCTACATGGGGCTGCCTTTGTCCCAAATCTGGAAGCTGCAGCTAGTGCAAAATGTGGCAGCCAGGCTGTTGATGGGCCTCTCCATTTGAGAGCACATCCGGTCTGTGTTGAAGGCATGCACTGGCTGCCAATAGCATACCAGATTCGCTTCAAGGTGCTGGCTTTGACATTTAAAGCCTTATATGGTTGGGGCCCTGCCTACCTGAGGGACCCCCTTTCCCCACATGTCCCCCAGAGAGCACTGAGGTTGGTGACCCATAACCGTCTGACTCTCCCTGGCCCAAAAGATGCCAGATTGGCCATCACCAGATCTAGGGTCTTCTCAGTGGTGGCTCCACACTGGTGGAATGAACTCCCAGAGTACATCAGGGCCCAGTGGGACCTGTTACAGTTCTGCAGGGCCTGTAAAATGGAGCTCTTCCACCAGGCCTTTGATTAGGAGCTGTCATTGATGAACGGCATCCTACCGGGATCTTGGTCTAGTCATACTGGATCACCTTACAATGATTGCCATCTGCACTTTGCTATTTGTACTTAATCTCCACTTTATATATTATTGTTGGAATTTTATCTGTGTTTTATTGTAATTTTAACTCATCAAGGCGGGATATAAATTGAAACTCATTAATAATCAATCAATGAAAAAATAATACCAATGGGGGGCAGTTCTCACATGGAGATAGGCCAAGGCTGAGGGGCCCCTCAATACAAATCCCTGGGTGGGGAAATTTAAAGCTGCTTTCAGTGATAGCAATAAGGAGAAAGTGGAGAAAGAGGACACACTCACTCAAGGGGAAAATGGGTGCTGGTGTTGTGATTCACTGGTTTTGGTAAGTCTGGCCTAGATGAGTTTGATCTAGTGTCAGAGAGAATGACAGCTAGTGCCAGCATGTGACTGCAAAGAGGCTGGCTATAACCGGTCTGAGGCAGTTCAGCCTGACACTGAGTATTGCATCTGGATTGCATCAGCTGTGTGCTGATTGGCCAGAGGCTGTATATATATACAGAGTGTACAGTGGATTTAGCTTTTCACTTGGTTTGACTGCAGCAGAGCACTTTGACACTGAGAACTGTAAATAGGTGGTGGCAGAGTGTAAATAAATTCACTTTGTATTTGCACCTAAGTTCTGGACTCCAGTCTTCTTTGGATACTCTAACTCCCTTTGGGCACTAATGTGCCAGCCAGCATTGCGCATGCCACGACAGCTGGTACTGCCAACAGAAACTGTTCATGCTCAAAGCCTTGCATGGGGATGTTTTGCAGCTGGGACATGACAACAAGCTGGCTGGGCTTTACTTAACCCTTTACTTAAAGACATTACACCTTCTTCAAAGACAGTTCTGGTGGCTGTGCACATGGGCTGATATTTCCCAATACGTGTCTTCTTGCCAGGTATGCTTAATGGCGAAATGACAGGCTCGGAGACCCTGGAACTACTGCAACCTTTGGAAACCCCGAAAGGCTGTGGTCTGTCATATTTATGGACTTTATAACCAACCTGCCACCCAACAAGGGGAGAATGGTAATCTGGGTGATGGTGGATCTCTTTTCAAAATAAGCACATTTTATTCCCTGCAAACAACTATCTTTGGCTAAGAAACTGGCACAGCTATTTATGCAGCACATTATAAGGCTGCATTCGGTACCCTGAAAGATCATATATGACCAGGGCCCCCAATTCGTGGTGGGGTTCTGGAAGGAATTTTTAAAATTGCTGGGGGTGGAGTTAGGGCTCAGTAGTGCCTACCACCCAGAGATTGATGGCCAAACGGAAAGAACTAATCAGATTCTGGAGCAGTTCTTTTGATGTTTCATTAATTATCAACAAGATAACTGGGTGGATTTGCTCCCCTGTGCAGAATACAGTTATAATAACTCAGTTCATAGTTCCACAGGGACCACCCCTTTCAAAGTGGTGTGTGGATATGAGGGAGCCCCCTTGCCCACAGTGGCAACAGAGCCAATGGGGCCGATGGACATACAAACATGGTGGGCTGACCTAACTCAGCAGTGATCCCTAAGCCAACAGACTCTGGCCAAGGCAAAAGAGGATTATAAGGCACAAGGTGACAAGGGCCAAGCACCTGAATGGGACCTTCACCCTGGGGACTCCGTGTACATTTCTACCAAAGAACCTTAGGGTGTTGCAGCTGGGGGAAAAATTGGTATGGAAATATGTAGGCCCTTTTAAAGCTGTGAGAGTCATTAACAAAGTAGCTGTTCAGCTAGAGTTGCCAAAGAACTTACATCCTGCTTTACTTAGCTGCTTCGTAACTGTTTTCTTAAGAGGTCGTGAATGGGAAGTATGTGAAATGACCTTGAATACTTGTCTCTGCTAGCCAGCCTGTCATAGACAGGGCTGTTTTTGTAGCAGGAACTCCTTTGCATATTAGGTGACACACCCCTAATGTAGCCAATCCTCCAAGAGCTTATAGAGCTCTTCTTACAGGAGCTACTGTAAGCTCTTGGAGGATTGGCTATATTAGGGGTATAACACCTAATATGCAAAGGAGTTCCTGCTACAAAAACAGCCCTGGTCATAGATAATGTAACTATAGGTTCGCAGGTTGGCGAGGAGGGCTAATGGAGTGCACTAGATTTAGATGGGCTGAATTGATTGGATGGGTTACTCGGGGGGGGGGCTTGTTCGAACCATATATAATTCCAGAACTGGTGCCAAGGGAGTTAGTTCTGACACAGATGGTCTTAGCTTGATACATTCACATCTCTCAATAAACAAATCACTATCCAGAGAGTGTTGTCGAGAGTAAGTTTGTTCAAGAGTCTGACAATGACCACTTCTCTGGGCTTGGTTTCTCAACTGTATTCCCAGTATGGCCCTTTTTTATTATCTACCTCTGTGTGGCTTGGGAAGGGGCAGCGGGCTCTTCTCCTGTGTACTGCTTTATCTTTCTTCTGATGCTAAGTGAGTCTGAGCATTGATGAGTATGAACAATCAAATAAGAAACAAACTTGAAAGGAAGAAAGCTATTCCCCTTCCAGGCTCAAGATTACATGGCAGAATGATGTGAGAAGATTCTGGCTGCACTGTACATTTTTACTGGGATTATTTACAGCAGTGGAATGGGGATCATAAGTGCTGAAGCTGTTCTTTTCTTAGGACAGAGAGTATTGGGTAATGCCCTTCACACCATGGGTCTAATTTGTTGATCCTTCTGGTCCAGCCAGATATCACTACTGTACTTTGTCTGTTGCTGACAGGCAATCACCAGATCACCTGTTTCTTTCAGCATCCTCTCACCTCTCCAACACCTCCAGGCCAAAGCTCCAAAGGTTCCCTGACGGTATGCATGGCCCTCTCAAGTGAGGTGAATTTGGAAGCCCTTCAACTTTCTTTAATACACATTTTTATGCAAGCACTTTGTGGATACGGAAAGCCATTTTTAAATATCTAAGCTTCATAAATTTAAAAGGCTCCTGTGCCTTAATTATATACCTCAAACTTTGTTGTACATTTTATTAAACTGCCACTTAAATATAAAATAATACACAAAACAGAAAGTCAATGCAATGCTGCTCTGGTTTTTTTTAAAACACACACACACATACAAGAGCACATTTGTATTAAGAACAGAGCACGGTTGCTAAGAAACTGCAAGGTTCATTTTTAAAGAAAGCTGTTGAAAAAACTATAGGTTTCTTTCTCCCCCCCCCCCGCCCGCTTACCTGTGTGTTTACTGAATTTCTTGTGGGAAGCTTCCTAAAACAGATTCCTTTATTTAAAGGCTGTCTTTTCTCCTGAAATATCTCCATTCTTTAGTACTATGGATGGGTCTGCTTTCCAAACACTCCAGTTCCACAGAGGCATCACCATTCTCCTTTTTGGTGTGATGCCTTGCCACTTCTCCATCACAGAACTGCATTTAGACTTCACCTTTCCAGCATCCTTCTTTGTTTCAGTCACCACATGTTAGCTGTGACAGGAATCTAGAAACATGTTAGAAATACTGTTTGTCCCTTTCTAGGCATGGCCAGGCCTGCAAGCAATTCAAAATGAACTAATTTCTTTTACTGCCTCATGTCATTAAGTGTTGTTTATTCCATATGTGAAGGGACTGTAAAAACATTTGAACAGAAAGGATTGACTTTTAAAACTTTTTTTAAAAAAGAAATATATGCATGACAATCTATTTTATTCCCCCTTTGTTTATGAAATTCTTATGAAGGGGAACAATGCAGAGACTCTTAATGAATACCTGCAAAATGGTTATGCATCTGCTATCCTTCTTGAATGCAAATTTAGTGCATAGTTTTCATATTATGTTGGATCAGCTTGTATATGAATACACTGATTAGCTTTGGCCAATGTAGATGAAGTACCTTTAGATTGTTGTGCAGGAAGGTAATTCATTCTAATTTTTTATTTTTTTTCTTTGCCAAATGCCAGCTTTTTTTGTAATGACTCAGTGATGAATCCGGTGATGGCTTTTGTAGCCACTGACCCACCTTGCTCCGTGGGCAGGGATGCTCTTCCTTGATTCAGTTTGCTGTAAACAGCAGTCCAGTTTAAACAGAACAGTTCTTTTGACAGGCCCCTCAAAGGCAAGAGCACTGAATGCATGCTAATTGCCTAGAGATGGAGAAGGTTAACTGAAAAGCTGCTTTCTAAATCAAATTTGCTTTGCAGTCAGGGCACAGGTGTGGAGATATTATTGTGAGAGCATATTGCAATTGCAGTTAATATGAGGAGAAAGCCATGTTAGGTTGAAGGGGGAGAGCTTTGTTTAACATGGGACAGAAAGATTGGAGCTTTGGTAACACATAGAGCTTTGATGAAAATTTAAACCCTGTATTCAAGAACTACTTCCTGCATGCCTGCCAATACCTCCGAGTTACCTCTGGCCCCTGTAGTTCAAGCAATCTCCCTTGAAGTAGGCTCTCATTTTCCTATTTCTCTGCTTCTTTTCAGGCAGGTGCACAAACACTAGGTTTGATACTATTATTGCTATTGTTGTTGCTAATGTAGACTTCGGTCATATAAGGCATGAGCATAACTGCGCTGCCTACCTCTCCTGCTGCAGCCATCTGCACCCTCAATTATTCCCCCATTGTTGCAGGTCATGGACCCCTCCCCTAAATAAGATTGGGGTCAGAGTGAGAAGAGGGAATTGGCAAAAGTTGCTCTTTCCTCTTTCACAAGTGCAAGCGCCTACTGCAAGTGGAAAGTAAGCTTAGGATCCAAGCCATAGTACTTATGGTACTTCACAGAGTACCATAAGTAAAAGAGACACCCCAGCCCTTTACAGTTTGACAACGGGGAGACATCAAAGGGAGAGAGAGGAGGAAGGAAGAGGTGAGGCCAGGCTGACATGGAAAGAACATGAGCAAATGCTCATGCTTGGGCCTCATTTCTGTTGGGTCTAAGAAGTTAGATGGATAGATAGAATAGAACAGACTGATTCTTAAGTAAGGTTTAAAGAAAAGAAGCAGAGTATAATCACAAAGCATTTCAGGTATCAGGCAATACACAGAAGAACTGTTGTTTACTGTACAGTGTCCCTTCCATGAATTACACTATCCTCTGAATGAAGTGTCAAGAATATCATGGAACCTGATGAATAAAAGGAATTTGGCTGACTGTCAAGTGAAGTACACATATGCATTAATTTCATGTCTTGTGTTGTTTTTGAAATGTAAGTGTAGATAGATCAACTATACACTTGAAGATCAACAGTCTTGAGGATATGGAGCTGCCTTATACTGAATCAGAAAATTGGTCCATCAAAGTCAGTTTTGTTTATTCAGACTTTTAGTTGCTCTCCAGGGTCACAGGCAGAGGTCTTTCACATCACCTACCACCTGATCCTTTTAGCTGGAGATGCTGGGGACAGAACCTGGGACCACCTGCATGCCAAGCAGATGCTATACCACTGAGCCACAGTTCCTCCCTCCACATTTGATTGCATAGGAGCAAAACAAATCTTCATTTAGAGTCTTCTGTTGTTAAGCCAGCTGCATAATAAGCACCATTCCAGGAAAGGATGGAGAAGGACATTAATTTTATTTTGTTGGCTTGGGTGAATTGTATGACTGGAGAAAGAGAAATGCAGCTCACATGTGCATAGCAAAGCAGGCCAATGGTTCTGCAGCAGGCTAGAGTTGTAAGATTTAATATACACTTCTAGGCTATCAAGCTTGGCTCATCAAGTCTTGATTTGGAAAATAACTAGGAGGACTGATATTTTTGTTCTACTTATCTAGGCTTTATTATTCTGCCTGCTCCCCGAGAGTCATTTCTGGGAACTCTTCCAAGACAGAGACCATCTGTGGGTCTTAGCACATTATAAACTCAGAGGATGATGATCTCAAGAACAACTATAGAAGATCAGTGTAAATTTAAATATGCAGGCTTCTTACAAGCCCACTTTGATGGCTTGTTAGGCTATGATTGACAGAGTGTCTGACTCATTCAAAATCTCTAATTGCTCCAACTGAGTTAAGTTAATAGAACAGCTACTGCAGCCATTTGGTCACACCCAGCTACCATAACTAATTTGAAAACACAAAAGATGATGTCCAAAATGAGTTATCCATGGCTTGAATGTGTATAGATCCCAAGAGAAGAATTTTCATTTTAACTAAAGGGTTAGGCTTTTGACATTGCAAAGAAAAGGTACACCAGCCCTCCAAACAGAGGGCCACCCAAATGGTATATGGTAAATAAAGCCCTTTCAGAGTCAACAGCAAAAAACCTTAGTGTTGTTGTCATGCATGTAATTGTGATGGGCTTGTCCCTGTTACTAGGATAACTAAGGTCTCCCCCACCCTGCCAAGCAAAATGATTCAGCTAATCAAGGCTACAAACGGGCAGGGGAAAAAAAATGGTAAGCTTTTCTGGATTTGGGGGTAAAGTTTTTAGCCCATTTGAAAGTTCTCCCCCCCATGTCTGCTGAAAAACATTTGGCTCAGCCTTTGAAGGGGACTTGGTGAACAATTTGTTGATGGATGGTCTCCAAACTTCTGCTTCCAGTCCAATGTAAAATTCATTTTTATAGGAATAAGTGACAGCAGGCACAAATTGTGCCATTTAGACTTTGAGTTGGCTTAAACCCATTATTTCCAACTCTATCATTTGTGCATTTTTTAAAAGCCCTGCTCTTTGACAAGTTACCACATCTGGCACTTTGAGTTGCTAGCCGCTGACTTTACCTCCCCCCTGGGACATTAATAGAACAACCAAAAGCAGAAAAACTGGGTAAATGTCAAATCACTCCCAAACTTTGGAATTAAGTTTAAGGGACTAACTTTTTAGTAAGTATACTTAGGATTATCATTTCAAATCATTTCTGTGTTTTTGTTATTTCAGTATTATGCAATTCTATGGCTATGGGTCTGGCACTGTACAAATGGAACCAGAAACTGTGCAGAACCAGAAACCACTGACTTCTTGCTAGCTTCACCATCATGGCTGCTGACCACAACATGGAAGTATTGACAGATGAAAGACACACTGGAAAGGGACACTCCCGGATCACGGCATGGCGAGGGGCAGTTTTCAGTGTGCACCGAGCCGCTCGATTCCATTCTGCTCCTTTTGGAGCCTCCCGGCCACCGGGAGAGCTCTGCCAGATCTCCAGGGGAGAAGTCTGGAGCAGGGGGCTCTGTTTTGGCCCCTCCCACAGCTGGCAAATGCAGGGGGTGTCCATTATTTGTCCCGAAGCAGGAGCGGTCCATGGGAGGAGCATGGTCACAATGTTCTATGTAGCCACCACCACCCATTTTTTTTTAACTGTGTTTGGATCAAATTTTCTGAGCAGTAATGCAGAAGAAGCTTAAGAAGCGAAATTGTGAGTACAACTACTTTTAATTTTGAAATAGAGAAGATCGGTGTGGATATTTCCCTTAAATTATTAGCCCGAAAAGAAGAAGGTTAGCGGCCAGAAGAGGACTGGAAGTGGCTTGAATGTTTTCCTTTTGGAGTGCTTGCAATCATGGAGAACTTTTCTTCTTTTGCTCTCTTTTTCCCTTGGCAAGGATTTATTAGGCAAAATGGACAGGAAAAAAACATTAACTATTTTGAATAAGTATAAGAGTTTGTGTGAATTAAATTGAATGGTGTATTTAAAATGGCTCTGATAAGACAAGAGGAGGAGGAAATGGATGAGAACACGCTTGTGGGAGACTTGTCTGTGGAACAGTTCCTGAAGATTTTAAGGGAACAGATACAAAAGGGTATTGAAAAAGCCTGTGCAGACTTCTTACAAACAATGCATAACGCACAATTAGAAATAAAGAAAAAGAACCAAATAGAAGAATGTACTGAGTCCCAATTTATGCCAACTAAAGACGAAGTTTGTGTAAAATTAACAGAAATGACATGTAGGCTACAACTTTTAACACAAGGAAGAGGGAAACGCAGGACAGTTCACTCAAAAAGTTGTAGAGACTATAGGATGCTCTCCTACGAAAGAATGCCTTGAAGTACAAGTAACAGCAACTAAAGTAAAGAGAAAAAGTTAACAAAGTCATTCTATTTAAAAACTGAGACACTAAACCAAAATGTGCAAAGACTTTTCTGTACAGGTCAAGAAAAATCAGGAAAAAAGAGGAAAAAATGTCATGGGAGGAAGTTAAAGATGAACAATAAAAGTTTGGAGATAGGATGGCAAAAAGTTGAATGAAAGAGGCTAGGAAAAAATTTCCACACAATCAAGGAAAAAAGACATGCAGACATGTTACTCCAAAAAAACAGACTATTGATTTATAGGAGACAGATTAAATTATATGATAGTGTAAAGTGCTTATTGTTGCCGAAATATGTCTAGCTGGGAAAATCTGACCTTAAAATGCCTGTTGTAATGAAATAGCTAATAGACAGAGTAAGTTGTTGATAAGTTATGGTTGGTGATAGTTGAAGGGTGTTTAGAATGAAATGGTTGTAAAATTTTTAAGGTGGTGGTATGTGAAAATGCGTGTTAATAGAATAATTTAGTGACAGTTTAGTTTTTGTGTTGGTTGATATATGTTTAGTCCGAAATGTTTAAGTTTCTAATATAAAGGGATAGTTAGGGTAAATTAGGATAAGGGTAGATAGAAAGGTGTTTCTATAATTTATAATAATAATGTGAAAGGTTTGTTATTATTTGGTGAATGTGTGTATTCTTAGCTGCTCAATTTATAATTTGAAGGAAGATAATACTAGTGAAGGTATTAAACAGTCAAGAACTAAGCAAGGATTTGAGTAGTTTTGACAGGTTTGCCTTGGGAGAATGAAATAGTTTTAGGAGCTCTAAATTCTAAAGGATGATAATAGTGAAAAGGTGTGTTTAACTTTTGAATTGTTGATTTGTGGAAAAGTGGAAAGCAAGTAGTCTGTTCTTCTCTCATTGTTTGTAACATGGAGATTATGCAGAACAACATTGAGCGTTGATAAGTAAGTAAATTAATTAATTAATTTAAAAAACAGTGTAAAACAAAAAGCAGTGTAAATTAAAATTAGTGCTGTTAAGTCACTACAGGTATTGTTGGTAGAAGAGTGTACTCAAAGGGGAATATTTTAAATACTTTGGTATAGGAGTTAGTAGATATTATGAAGTAAGATTTAATTGCTTCTTTTTCTTAGCTTGACTGTGTTATGATACAAAATTTGAATCCAATTCTATGTATTTGTTGATGTTCAAGTATGTGTTTATATGTTTGTCTTATCTCAAAAAAAATAAACATAATTTTTAAAAAAGAAGAAGTATTGACAGACAATGGGGCAGTCTGCTGCTATGGCAAGCCACCAGACTAGGTCTCTGCTGACCTGCCCAGCCTTTCACCAGTCTGCTTACCCACCTGCCTACCTACCTAGAAGTCTTTTGCTAAGAAAATGAAACAAAACTATCAAAAATGTTTCTACACCTCAAGGAACTCCCAAAACCGTCAGAAGGGGGAAGCAGCACCAGAAACCAGGTCAATTTCTGTCCACTTATAGTTGTGTGTGTAAAACATATTTGAGCTTCCTTAACATAGCTTCTGCCAACAATCTTTTGGAATCTTACACTTTGCTTCTACACATTTCTATTGTAGCTGTGCTCGTTAATAAACTTTCCATTTCAACTGAAATGGAATCTGTATACTATGAATACTATTTCCATAGCAAATGACTAGGTGGCAGTTTCAGAGAATTCATATACTCTAAATGGAGCACTCCAACCATTGACAGCACAATCCATTGTGATTTCCAATAATGGGAAACTCATGAATGGAAAGAGATGAGCTGCTGATTAATATTGATGGAGAGGAGCATAATGCTGGAATCCTCTGTGGCTTTTTTGACACCTAATGTTGTATATATTAAAGAACAGATGTTGCAGACCACTAGGACCTCCTTTTGCTAGTTCATCGACTATCATCACTTGCAAAATTAGGCATATCTGCTTGCCTCTGTAACAGTCCATGGAAAAAAGATTTGTGTCTCTGCTCCATCAGCACATCGACAGAATATTTTGAAACTCTTTGAATAAAAATCACCTTACAGCAGAGTGAGCTGGGAATATAATAAATATTAAAGGGTTTGCATTTAAAGAACTTTTGCAAATGGTAAAGAAAGTTAAGTTGTGTGTGAAGCTGGCCCACAGCCACAGTGGGGATATTAGGGACTCTGCCTCCTCCCTTAAAGGGCCAGCCCCATGAGATTTCCCTCTACCCAAAGTGAAGTCTGCCATGCCGCAGCCAGTGTGGGGACTCAAGAAGCTGGCAGGCAGGGGTACAAGAGGGGAGGTGCAGCCACTTCCCAGGGGAGTCTTCTCCCTGCTTGTTAGCAGGAAGAAGACTCAGTAGCTGGCAATGGAAGTCATGCAGCCACCCCCCTTCTTACCCCACCAGCCAGCTGAGCAGAGTTTAAATCCCCTCTCTGGAGCTGCACCACAATGGCAGCATGATTTCTTCATTGAATACAATGGAGAAATTGTGCTGCAGCTGCGACACAACTCCAGAGAGGGGGGTTAAACTTTAAACTCCTCTCTGCTCAGGTGGCTGGCAGGGGAACAGAGGAGAGAGAGAGGGGGCAGCCATGTGGCCTTCTTGTCTGCTGTGTCTTCTTCCTTCTAGCAAGCAGGAAGAAGATTCCGCTGGCAAGAGGTTTCACCTCCCCTCTCTTCTCCCCGCCTGCCAGCTGGCTGATGGGGGAAGAGAGGGGAAGCCACTGGTGTGAAGGGTTTTTCTTTGTATTGTGCAAGTTATTCTCAAATAGAATGCATCAGACTCTGTGTTTTTAAAGTATAAGATTTTCTATAGCCAGATATCTGGCACAACACTTATATATCCTAGCTCCTCCCTGGAAGAGTGCATGTGGACTTTGGGGCAACCAATGGTCAATACACTTGCCATGAACAGTTTAGTTGGAAAATATCCAGAGGTATCAGAAAGATTTACAAGTCATGTTCAGTGTTTAGTATGAACATTCTGTTTAGAACTAAATGGCTGCCAAGCTTATGAAACTGCTGTAGGAAAAAGTAAAACATTAAACAACAAAAGGAGGGTGGTAAAATGCCCAAATATGATGATGGTGCCTTTCCACTCAATTCAGGGTCCTCAGTGTAGTGAAAGCATTTTAGACAAAACATAGGTAAAGGTAAAGGTTCCCTTGCTCAAAAGCCAGTCGAGTCCGACTCTAGGGTTGCGGTGCTCATCTCCGTTTCAAAGCCGAAGAGCCAGCGCTGTCTGAAGACGTTTCCGTGGTCATGTGGCCGGCATGACTAAACACCAAGGTGCACAGAACGCTGTTAAACATAATAACACATAAAAATATTATTTACTTCAGATATACCCTAACCACCCCCCATGGGGATCCAGACAAGCTTATAACATTCTCCCTTTTTACATCTTATTATCACAACAACCTTGTGAGGTACATTAGGCTGAAAGTGTGTGACTGGCCAAAGGTCACCCAGCAAAGTTCCATGGCAGCGTGGGGATTCGAACCTGGGTCTTTCAGATCCTAGTTTGACACTCAAGTCACTATGTCATACTGGTTGAAACTGGGAAGGGTCTATCATGGCCAGAATCAACACCTTGCAGAGAAAGCTTCCGTTGCTTCTTTTGAGGTAAGAAAAGAAAGAAAGTATTAATGTGATGGGCTGGAAGCAACAGGAGTGAGTCAATAATGGCTTAGCTTTCTCTCCTTTGCTCTCCTTGCAGCAAGCCCCACATTGAAAACATCTTGGCAGATGGTGTTTTATATCCAAGAACAAAGTGTTGCATGAAAAGCTGCCCTAATTGTGCCAGCAGAGCACAGAATCAGAATATACAGAGGAAAACGGCCTGCATTTTTCATAGGAGTTTGACTAAAGATTGCTTCCCTTGGATAAACAAAATCAGGGAGGATCACAGTACAGATGCTGTCTAGTGCAGTCATAAAAGTCCCATTTTTTAACCCTGGAATCAAGATTTCTTTTCTTTTTCCTATGAGTTCTCTGAATTGGGCAAAAACGCACCACAGGGTAGACACACATTACTGCTAGGAAGCAGCAATCACTGAGATGGGAAAGTGCACAGTTGCTGACAAGGTGGGCATGGGTCGATGATGTCTTCAGGCAGCCATTCAGCAATCATATGCCTGCACAGTACTTACATAGCTATCATGTACCTCTTGCACAATTGATAGTTAATGGTTAAAGGAGACCTTCCCATTTCCTTTCAGATTGCCCACAGCAGCAACAAGTGATTCCTTCCTACTGCTCCTGCCTCTAGGCACATCAGCATGGAAAAACATAAAGTGGGGGCAACTGATAATTGACAGTCAGCTCTGTCTCCAGGAGCAGGGGTGATCAGTGATTCTGGGGCCCTGGGCAAAAGGCCAGGATGGCCCCCACAATCATAGCCACCTCCCACCAACCCCCTTCCAGATCTCCTTTTCCTGTTGGAGGTGGGTGAGATCTATCAACGAAAAACAGCTGCCCATGCCTCAGATGAAGCAGGCACCAATGGCCACTGCTGAGCTGGTGGCCTGAGCCCTAGAAAGGGCTGTTTTAAGTGGCTGTTGCTGCATGTCTAGACAATGTATCTTTGGCACCTGCTTGTCTGATTTATATGGATACCTTTCAGATTGTGGAGTCCCAGGATGTGGACAAGTCTAGCGCCTGTGTTCTTGACCTTTGTCCTTCCTAGCTGATAAAAACTGCCAGAGCTGAATGGATAAATGGAGTGGTAAATGCTTCCTTGAGGGCAGGGGTTGTACCACTCATCCTCAAGGAGACAGTGATTAGACCTACTTTGAAAAAAAATCTTCCTAAGCCTGATTACTTTGGGGACCTTCAGGCCAGTCTCCAGCTTCCATTCTTGGGCAATATGCTTGAGCAGGTGGTTGTTTCTCATCTCCTGGAGTTCTTGGAAGAGACTGCTTTTCTGGACCCAATTCAGGCTGACTTCAGGCCAGAGTTTGGAACAGAAACTGCTTTGGTCATCTTGGTTGATGACTTCTACCAAGGACTGGACAGGGGCAATGTGAACCTGCTAGTTCTGCTGGATCTCTCAATGGCCTTCTGTACTATTGACCATATTATCCTACTGAGTCTCTGATAAGTATGACACTTAAAGGCAGTGTTCCAACAAGTGATTCAGCTTTAATGGTAGTGATTCAACAGCTCAGAACAGACAACACAACATAGAGCAACAGGCTTGTATTTAAACAGTGTGGACTAGCATAGCCACACCTACATCAGTGGTAACAACCAATAGCATTGCTTAGATAAAGTCCAATCAGTTTGCTTCCCTCCAGCACAATCCTTGTATCCTGATTGGCCTGCTACGCAGAGTAGTCAATCAGGTATTGCCATTCTGGATACCAGCCTGTCAGTGGGAATGAAATCAAGCTTAGGACATAACAGCCTCCTCCTAGCACTGGGACTAGGAGGCACTGTGTTACAGTGGTTTAAGTTCTATATGGGGGGGCAGTCTCAGAGGGGGATTCCTGTTCTGTCTCATGGCTGTTGACCTGTGGGATTCCACAGGGTTCAATCTTATCCCTTATGCTATTTTAATATCTATGTGAAGCTGCTGGGAGAGGTTGTCAGAAGGTTTGGGCTGCAGTGCCACCAATGAACAGATGATACTCAGCTCTACATTTCTTTCCCACAGAATTCCAAGGATGCTGTTGATGTTCTAAACCAGTGATTGGAGTCACTAATGGGTTGTATGAGGGTAAACAAATGGAAACAAGACACAGCTTCTCTGGTTTGGTGGAAAGGCAGATCTAGGACTTAAAATCTCTCTGTCTTAGATGGAGTTATACTTCCCTTGAAAAGCCAGGTTTGCAGTTTGGGAGTGCTGATCAATGCAGCAGTCGCCTTAGAAAACTCAGTGGCTGTGGTGGTTCAGAGTGCTTTTGGTAGTTCACCTGTATCCATTCCTGGTTCAGTCATATCTAGCCACAGTGATCCATACCTTTAGTTAATATCTAGACTGTACTACTGCAATGTGCTATTTGGAACTATCCTTGAAGAGAGTTTGGAGAAAAACTGAAAAAAAGGGTGGGGGGACTCAGCCCAAGATATAACCGCAAACCAAAAGGGCTGAGCTAACACAATCTATTATAAAAGTGCAAATATTTATTAACATATTGTGATTAAAAGAAAGAGTCTAAATATCAGACTTATAAAAGCTTTTCAAATACAAATACATATGACGGGTAAACAATTTCAAACCTTAGGACCAAATGCGTTTCAGCCCCTTTGGGCCTTCCTTAGTGGTCACTATTCTCTATATTGCACTGACACACATCCAAATACATGTATAAAAGATTTTTAGTATACATATATATCTAACCAGATGTTGTTTCCTGAAATTGTAAAAAGGAAAAAGTGAAAGGGGGGGGGGAACCTTCATTATAATAAACCAAATGTATACAAAATAATTAATGATAAAAAAATTAAACTGAAATTACTTTGTATGTTTATAATTATGCTACTGGTATATATGTTGGGCCATAAATATAGCCATGCCAATTCTTCAAATTATTCTGAATAAATAAAAAAGAGTACAATTATAGAAATTTTATAAATAGTCCAATTTTAGAATAATTTTAGCCTAAAAAAAAATTAAATTGGCCAACAAACCTGGTATCAGAGATTTCATTGGTCTGGATGTGTGTCATCTCCATCAAAGTAAAAGACATGCTGATGACACGACCTCCAGTCAGGCAATGGACCTGGTGTCATCCATGGTGGCACTGGGACTCTCCCAACATGTATTGACCCCCACTCACCACGCTGGGCACACGCTCGATTTGATCTTTGTGGTGGGGGTTACAGTGGACCGGGTTACTGCTTTGGCAGTTCCATGGTTGAACCACCATGCCCTAGGGGCCCGTTTGAATGTCTCACCCCAACCCTGTTTAGGTGGTGAGAGTATTTTGGCTCACCTACGAAGTCAGATGGACCCATTGTGGCTCCAGATGGCTCTGTGGGATCCAATGCCCCCTGGTAGCTTGCTGGATGAGCTTGTGGAGGACTGGCATGGCTGGCTCTCTGCAGCCATCAACGAGATTGCTCCCTGGTGCCCTCTACACCCCTGCACTAGGCTCGCTCCCTGGTACACCCAGGAGTTGCAGCTTATGAAGCGGGAGCTCAGACGGTTAGAGAGATGCTGGTGCTGAGCTTGAGACGAGGCAACAAGAGCATCTTATAGGATGTTTATGAAAGCCTATGAGATGGCAGTCAAAACTGCAAAGAAGGATTTCTACGTGGTGGAGATTGCGTCCGCTAGCTCTCGCTCAGCCCAATTGTTTAGGATGATTCGGTCAATAACAGCTCTGCCACAGAGCAGACCAAATGCTAGGGAATTGGCTATTGACTGTGAGGCTTTTGCAAGCTATTTTGCGGATAAAGTCTTGGCACTCCGCCGCAACCTCCCCACCACACTTGAAACAGTAAGTGAGCACAAGGCCCATTGCACGTCTTCAATTCTGGATCGCTTCAGCCCACTCAGCCTGGAGGAAGTCGACAGAGTGCTCGCAGCAGTGCTTCCAACCACTTGCAGCCTTGACCCGTGCCCTTCCTGGCTTATTAAAACCGGCCACAAGGGGTTTCTAGGTGCCCTAAGGGAGATTATCAATAAGTCCCTTTCAGAGGGGCAGTTCCCAGGGACACTCAAGGAAGCAATGGTTCACCCTCTCCTGAAAAAACCATCCTTAGACCCAGCCGAATTGGCCAACTATCGGCCGGTCTAGAATTTGCCTTATTTGGGCAAATTAATTGAGAGGGCGGTGGCGGTACAACTGCAGGGCTTTCTGGATGATACTTCTATGTTAGATCCCTTCCAGTCTGGCTTTCACCCGGGATACGGGACAGAGATTGCACTGGTCGCTCTGACTGACAACCTCTGGAGACATCTGGATCAGGGTGGGGTGGAGGTGCTGTTGTTGTTAGATCTGTCAGCCGTGTTTGACATGGTTGACCACCAGCTACTGGTCCACTGCATTGCTGACATGGGGATTCAGGGGCTTGCCTTGCAATGGCTTGCTTCCTTTCTCCAGGGTTGGGGACAAAGGGTGGCGCTAGGGGAACAGCAGTCCAGGAGACACCCACTCAAGTGTGGTGTGCCTCAAGGGGCTGTGCTGTCCCCAATGTTATTCAACATCTACATGCGATCCCTTGCCCAGATTGCCCAGAGGTATGGGCTGGGGTGTCACCAGGATGCTGATGACACCCAGCTCTATCTAATGCTGGGCAGTCAGTCGGACTCCAGACCAGAAGATCTCGACTGGGTTCTACAGGCTGTGGCTGGTTGGCTCAGACTGAGCCGGCTGAAGCTGAATCCAGGGAAGACAGAGGTCCTGTGCCTGAGTCGGGGTGGTTTGGGGTTGGGGATCTCACTTCTGATCTTTGGGGGGGGCGCCTCTGGTGCCAGCGCCTGAGGTTAGGAGTCTGGGAGTGCTCCTGGATCCCTCCCTCACAATGGAGGCCCAGGTAGTGGCCACTGCTAAGTCTGCCTTTTTCCATCTTAGGCTGATTAGGCAGTTGGTTCCCTTCCTTGACTGTGCTGATCTGGCTACAGTGATCCATGCAATGGTCACCTCAAGACTAGACTACTGCAACACTCTCTACATGGGGCTGCCCTTGTTGTGGATCCAGAAGCTACAGCTAGTGCAGAATGTCATGGCTAGGCTGTTGATGGGCCTCCCCAGGTGGGAGCACATCCAGCCTGCACTGAGGACATTGCACTGGCTGCCAATAGCATACTGAATTCGCTTCAAGGTGCTGGTGCTTACCTTTAAAGCCCTATATGGCCAGGGTCTGACATACCTACAGGACTGCCTTTCCCCATACATACCCCAGAGAGCACTATGGTCTGGGTCTCAAAATCGGCTGACCCTCCCTGGCCTGAGGGAGGCTAAGCTTGCTATTACCAGGGTCGGGGCCTTTTTGGTGGCAGTCCCTACCTGGTGGAACGAGCTTCCGGAGGAGATCAGGGCCCTGCGGGACCTCTCACAGTTCCTCAGGGCCTGCAAGGTGGAGCTCTTCCACCAGGCATTCAATTAGGGGCCACCACAGTCGCAGATCCCGGCCCACGGCCTCTAACAACAAGCTGATGCCATAATAAACCTTTGAGCGGACAGCCATCCCAGAACATCTGGGAAGAGGAAACCTTGGCTGGTAAATGTTCCACCTGACTGTGTTTTAACCACCAGCACTTTGTTAGTTGCATTTTGCACTGTGCTGTATCCATTTTAGATGTTGTGTTTCAAATAAGTATTTGTTTTTAAGCTGTATTTTATATCTGTTGGAAGCCGCCCTGAGCCTGCTATGCAGGGAGGGTGGGGTATAAATCTAATAAACAAACAAACAAACAAATAAATAAAGCATCTGTTAGCATCTTGGAGAAGTCTATGGTTACATCCCGACTCGTGACCGCACTCGCTGGACTTGCACTTCCTGAAGGAGGCTTAGGTTTTGTTTGCTTAACTTTCTCTGTCTTTTTCAATGACATCTTTGAGGATGTTTACGTTTACAGAAAGTTGCCAAAAGTCTCTGAAGTCTGCAAATTGCTTGTAAATCTCTTGTAGAGTCCCTACTAAGTTCTCATTCCACTTTTAAATCCGTTCCCCCTCATGCTTAAAGTTCAATTACATTGCCATGGGGGGGTACCTGCCCCCCCCCGCTTGCTTTAGGGTAAACTTTCCACCAAAGTCTCTGGTGCTCATTTCAACCAACACTCACTTTCAACATAGATCTAGTAGATCTCGCCATCAGTCGTGTAAGACACTTGACCTCCACACACTTGTCCTGGTGTGTTTCTCTGAGTCCAGTACTGGAACACAGTGGTGAGACTGTTGGGGCATAGAACCACCTCAATCCACTGGCAACATGCCAGAGGAGAGGCGATCCCTAGCGCCCCATGGGTAGGGACCTATCGCACGGGTCCCCAGGGGGCGCATACTGTCGCACCCCCTCTCCATCTACCGGCTCATGGATCGTGTCCTCGGAAGCTCCCAAGAGACATGTCCATCATTAGATCGCCAAAACCACAAGTCCCCCAAAATTTTCTTTAGAAGGTCTATTTCCAGCCAAAAAATGGATCATTTACAGTGTACTCCTAAGGAGAGGGTAGCCCTAGTAGACCAGACTAGCCTGATGTCATCAAAGCTTGGAAGTTAAACAGGGTTGGTACTTGGGTGGGAGACCACCTAGGAAAACTGGGGATGCTATGCAGAGGATGGCAATGGCAAACCACATCTGTTCATGTCTTGCCTTGAAAACCTCATGAGGCCAAATTTCATGGAGACATCTTTAGTTGGTTGCAACTGGATGACATTTTGCCTTACTTTACCTAAGCAGTCAAACCTTTCTGAGCTCATTGACTTCAGTGGGGTTCAAAAGATGTAATTCTCCTTAAGCTGATACTGTTAGTTTCAAAATCCCCTCTTGCCTGTAACTTTCATGAAATATATAATAGTTGCAACAATTCCATTATATTTTGAAGCTATTTTTGAAAATGTTTTGTTTGTAGTTTGTTTCACTACAATTTCATATTACCAGATAGTATTGAAAAAGCTCAAGGCTTCCATCTCTTTTGGGAAATAATTATTACTCTAAATGGTATGTAACTTGAAACAAATGACCTATAGGAGAAAATGGATTTTATTAAGGGGGAGAAATGACAGTTTAAGCCAATGACTATGACAGCATAAGCAAAATGAAAAGCCTTCCTGCTTCGTATCTGAGGTAATCTGCCATTGTCGCTTACGGTGCATTGGCATTCATTTATCAGCCTTTCACTTACCTCAGACTGAGGAGAGGAAACATACACAGTAGCAGACATTTGACAAGTTAAATGGCCACAGAAGTGCATCTGAATATGAAGCAGCAAGAGAAAAATATTCCCTAACTCTTATCATTTTATAAAACTAATGGATCAAGAGCAGCCATCCAGCACCTATTTTTATTCCATAGTGTCTCCCTTGACTGTCGGAGAATGGATACTCTAAAGGCAATTTGAGATCTATTTTCATAACTTTGACTTACACAGGTATTAAATGTATTCTGCTCTCAAATAGCATGAACTATTTCCATGTAATTACCATTTCTCCCCCTGAAAATTTAGGATAAATACTTTGTAGCAATCTCACATAAGTATGTTTCTAGCCTAGTTATAACGATTACATTATCATATATTTTAGGAATGGAAACTGTTAGCAAAGTCTCAGATTCTGAGGGAAAAATTAAAATTCAAGTTAAAGGGAAAAGACAGGGGAAAGGATGTCAGTGGCTTAAGCATATTTACACTGAAATCCAACAGAGTTATGTCAAGTTAATTTTAGCTCCATTTTCTGCTCTGTTTTTCTAGTCAGTATGGAATGGTGGTTCCACAGATTTCTTAATGAATTAAATGCATCAAGAAAGTAGAGGTGATGCCCCCTTCAGAAATCATACCAGATGGACATCTGCACATAACTGAAGCCAAAACAGCCCTAGGTTAATGTGTATAGCTTTATTACTCTGTACATTTATCTCCCAGACAAACAGAGCTTTCTATGTATGAAAAGAGCAGTCTTTCCTAAATTCTTCCCTTCCTGAAAGCTATTGAATATTTTTTAAATTCTAAACTGAAGCTATGATCTGCTGAACAGATACAAAAAGGTGCTTTTAGAAATAGTGACAAAAAATTAAAGTCAAAGGGCAGAATTCCTCTCAACTGTATACCTTGATGTGTAATATCTTTTGAAATGAGCTTCAAAGTAAAACCCCAATTACTTTATCTGCTATTTTAATTAGCTCTCAAAGCATACTTCTAGGTGGACAAACACTCCTCTGTCCAAATTTGATTGCAAATTATGAGCAGCACCCTTGAATGCTCAATTATAGGCTTGTTTTGCATCACATGATTGAAATTGTTGTAAATAGTATTGCAGCTGCTCATGCATTTCTTACACTACTTTCCTGTGCCTGTCCATGTTGCTACCCACTGTTTGTCATCTGCCCAATCCAACAGGGAGGGCTTCCCCCTCAATGTTAATTTACAAAGGAATAAGTGCTTTCCATGATTAATCCTCAGTGTTGGAGGATACATTGTGTTGCTTGTCTCTCTGATATTCTAAGCTAGATCATTTCGCCTATCTGACACTCAAGGATGTTCACTGTGTTCTATACCAAAATGCAAGTAGTTTGCACATTGTTGCTCTGCCACCTGGGAATATTATGACCTAGTCTCTATGCATCTGCCAGTATGATGAATGCTACCAACTGATGGATGCTTCTGACTGTACAGATGTAAATACATTTGAAATACTGATCATTTGAAATTATGAATAAACCTTTGAGGCTCCAATATATGGAATGTTCAACTGGAGATGAAACACACTGTGAGCAAGGTAAGGTAGTTCCATTTTTGAATGTCTTGTTTTTGAATATCAAATCACCACTAGAAGCAATTATCTACAAAAATGATCCACTGCAGAGATGAGCAAGAGGCCACAAGCCCACTCACTCTGCATTAAGCTAAGATTTCAGTAGAAGTTGTACAACTTCCCCATTGTGTATAATTCAGTAGGCTTCAGTGTAGCAAGTGACCTTAGTCCTCTGAGAGGAACATAAATCTTGACTTCATTCTATTTTCATCCCAGCCTTAAACAGTGCCAATTTTGAGCAGTGAAGGCAATTTGTGTGCCTTATACATTTTAATACTGCAATTCTAAAATAGAATGGTGCCTTATTTCTTTCGTTGCACAATGATTTACATTGCAGGCAGATTCTAAGAAGTTCCTAGACAAGCACCCAAGGGCAATGTACCTTACCAAACTATTGCTAGCATTGTAATAAATGCCACATAGGCACTCCTAAATGTTGTGTACCTGTATGTGTGTATATACAACTGAGAAAAAATAATTTTGTTTAGTGATGATGCATGAATTAAGATACAAGCCCAGCTCAATCTTTTCTGAAACTCTGCAAACTAGAAGGATCTTCTTTAGGCAGCTAAAGGAATCCATTAATTTCACCTTGTAATGTTTTCCTAGAACAAACTGTTTTCAAACAATTTCCTATACTTTGGGGACACAATCCTGCTGCTCTATTGGACTTAATGGAAAGGTTCCACTGATTTTAGTAGAGCAGGATAGCAACCCTAGTTTTCCTTAAATTCAGAGAGTTCAACTTACTAAAAAATGTGTTTGATCAGTTCAGATAGTCTAATGTCTTAGCATATATAAACCCAGATATACAAATCAATCATTATCATCTAATATTTATAAAGGTATTTGCAAATATCTACACATAGACCCAAGGTAGGTATGACAACAACAAATCTATGTGAAGAATTGAGGCTGCTTCCAAATTTCTAGAAATGTATGATTGTACAGCATGCATGGGAGGGAAGGGGAACTGAGCACTCATTCTTCCAATTGTTTTTCCTCTGCTCAAAACCAGATCACCTCCAGAGTAATACTGAATCCCCACCTGATTGAACACTGGAACTATGAATGTATGTTTGTATGCAAGGCTTTTTTTGTAGAAAAAGCCCAGCAGGAACTCATTAGCATAATAGGCCACACCGAACAGCAGAAAGTCATTAGCATATTAGACCACACCCCTGACAGCACAGCTCATTAGCCTATTAGGCCACAGCCCCATGTTACCAGAAGTGTGGTCATCCAGCCACACCCACCTTTTGCTTCTTATTCTGTTTACCTTCTTTGTTGTCAAAACCCAGGGCTTTTTTTGCAGCAGGAACTCCTTTGCATGTTAGGCCACACACCCCAAATGTAGCCAATCCTAATGAGTTTCTGCTGTTGGGTGTGGCCTATTATGCTAATGAGTTCCTGCTGGGCATGGCAACTCGGGAGCTAGCCAGAACTCCCTTCCTGTGTGTTCCTGCCCAAAAATTGCCCTGTGTGTCTGTGTATATATTCTGAGGACAAATACACACACACACACACAATTCTGAATTTGGCCTTTGAGCGTGGATAAAATAATCTTTACAATGGAGTCAGGCACAAAAACCTCCAGGATTGCAGAAAAATTCTAGAAGAGAAAAATAAGGTTAACCTGCTGTGATGCATGGTAAATGCTGTAACCCAGTCTGAGAGCCTTGAGTGACAGGGGATTCAATGGAATTCTTCAGTTCAGAGTGTCAGTAGGGAGTTGAGAACTGACAGTTAATAGTGAGAGAGCGAAGCAGACTGGGAGAGAATCAAGAAGGATCCTGAGTTAACAACATGGGAAGCTTTACCCATCCCTAACAAGTCTGAGGGAAATAGCTCCTAAAAGACAGGAGTGATCCCTAACCAATAGATAAGGATGGAAACTGGAACTTGTGTGAATGTTCCTGCCTCCACCAACTTTAGTGTTTGTTAGACTAAGAAGCTTATGCTAGTTCATGTCAGAATTACTGCCAAGAAATCTGTCTCCTCAAGTTTTAAAGACCTGTCTGAATAACAGAAACAGTTACTTGTTTATGACAAATTATCTGGTGTTTTAGTCTCTCCCCTCAGTTCCCTAGGCTGGGCCAACATCTAACAATATACATTCAAACAACTGGGGGCTGCTCAGCAAAGAACAAGATAAAGGGAAACCCTGTGAAGGAGGGCAAAATCATCATACCTGCCAATGGAGAAGCAATATGTGACTTAAAATAAAAACATGTCCACCCAAATCTTGCAAGACCACAATCAGCCTACCAACCCCATACAACAATTAACAACAACCACCACCAAGGAATAGCTGAGGGGAAGAGGAGAAACTAGGACACCTGGGTGGAGGGAGAAGATGTAGGTAGATGAGAAAAGAGGAGAAAGGGGAAAGTGGTGGGAGGGAGATGACAGGGTGAGGACAAGTGGTGATGATAGGTGGGGGTGAGCAAGAGAAAAAGTAAGGCCAGCAAGGGAGATGGGATTATATTGACCACAACATATGATGGATATTACTTAATTCCACCACCACCCTATCTTCATAGCATTCCACGTGACTGACAATGCAAATGCCCCTTACATAATGACCCTTGAGTGTGAATTTTTTGTTCTCTGGATACTGTAGCCTCCATATGCATCATAAAGAAGCATGGAGTCCAGGATATGAGCACCATAACATCAAAACAAGGTTTGGGGCAAAGGCAATGGGAGAGGTTGGGCAGAAAGAAGGTTTGTAAACCAGTTGCAGTTTGTGGTTCTCTTCCCATTTAAAATGATTGTCCATTTATAAATATACAAAGCACCAGGGTTGTAGACTTCTCAGTTTCCCAGGGAGGCAGGGCACGGGGCTGAACTTGGTCCAGGTCCATGCCTAGTCTTCTATATTAAAATTTTAAAATATGAAATAATTTATATTTTTTAAAATATATGCTATCGGCCATGGTCAAATGGGCAGCTTATCCTGCTATTGTCACAGCTCTAATTTGATCTAGATCTTTTTGTTCTGCTGTGGTTTGACTAGACAGCTCCCCTCATAATAGTCTGACTCTTAGTCAAAGAAAGAGGACTCTGTGAGAGGAAAGATGTCATGAACTCCTTCACTGAGGCAATTTGAGTAAATATTTTATTTGTGTATGAAAGGAAATACTTCCTCTCCCTCTCTCTTTTCCTTACTATTTAGGCTGTGTGTGTGACTGGCTCAAGGTCACATAGTGTACAGATGGACAGAGACAAAATAATTGACTATTTCCATATCTCCCATTTCTTTTTCTCTTAACGCTACAAGTCTTAAGATACCAAAATAACCTTAACTTCCAGCATTAAACCACAAGCCTCTTCTCCTATGCCCCCAACACACATGGCTAAAGACAGAAATATCCCCATGTCTTCAATTTCTTCTTTTCTAAAGCTGCAAGTCCCAGGATACCAAAATTACCTTAACTTCTAGTACACTGTGTGTTTCAGTAATCTACAAGTTGAATCTAGGGGCTTTAGGCAGAACTTCTAAAGAGCCCAAGGAAAAATTAATGTAAGGCAGTAGAGGGGTGCCCCTGTGTTGCAAGTAAATGTCCCACAGTCCCAGAGAAAGTGGAATTGATAGCCTCTGTACAGCTGGAGAGGATGAGACTGCATAGTTTAAGTCTAACCAGCTTCATGAAGTGATCTGGCAGCCTGGGGGCAGTGCCCCCTCTGGGAAATCTGGGGGGGGGTGAGGAGCTTGATCCCTGTTGCCCCCTGTAGCTTACGCCCCATACAGCACTATGATGGTATACATGTCATTATGGTAGACATTATATTTACTCAGACTGCAATATCTTTTGTAGACTGGTGTGGAAAGATGGTATAAGACTTTTGCCTATGCTCTTTAGGGCTGGCCAGACATATTTAATAATCAGATATGGCTATTATTCCAGACATAGTTAATAATCAGATATGGCTATGGTTCTTAACTGGAAATGGTCCATAAAATGTATTTTCCATAAAGAAAATGGAAAGTACTCAAAAGATGATGTTTCTCACTGTTTATGGCTATGTCAATGATAGTGTTTATTCACACTCATTACACAAACATGTGGATTGTGGAGAGGAGGAATGCACACTGTGACACAAACAATTGTTAACACAACACTACAGAAAATGTAAAGAGAGAGGTTTTGATTATGCACTAGGTAGTTTAAGTCCTTCAGCTATCATCTAAAAACATTACTAAATCACATTTGTTCTTTGCTGTTCCTACTTTCTAAAATCATAGGAGATCCTTCTACTTTAAAAATGTCATTATTTTTGAAATTCCATTCAGTGGCTTTTTATTTGTATACCAGTCTTTAGTGCAAACTGTTTCCCCCCAGCTTTCTAGAAATACTTCACTTACCCGAAAGATAAACAGGGCTTTGAAAGTCCAGGATAGACAGATGATGTTAATACATCACATAAATCATTGTTAATATGGGGAATTCATCTGTGAGCAAGAATAGTTTCATGACGAAATATTGTCTTTGATCTCCCTTTGCCCCCATAGATGGAAGAAAGAGTCATACAACAGTAGTTGGGGAACTAAAAGCCACTTCATTTATTTACAAAAACAATGGCACGGGCAAGCAGTATGCCGCAGTATGGTCAAGGCCTGGGGTCACTGAAAACCCCACCTTTTCCATAAGACAGGGCAATGCACCTGGCCCCCGGGGCATAGTTCGCTGTAAGCACCTTGAACCCAGGCAGCCCAGCCATGGAATATGCCATGATGACCCCTCAACCACAGCAGCATGGCCTGTGTAGAGTGTCCATCAAGGCAATCCAAAAGGCAGTCTGCCCTCATCATCCCTGGCCGCAAGGCCGCAGTGCTGATCCTGACAGACCCCTCTACCTTCCCGGGTTGCTGATTGGTGCTTACCAAGCCGTGACAAATTTTTCCTTAAACCAAACCCAGCCCTACCATAAAGTGATGAACCTAACCACCAGCACCACCTTTGTCAGTTTCTCAATCCACTGATCATAGTGCAGGGTAGGCAAAAAACACCCCTCATCCACAACCAATCAGATGAGAGGTAAAAAAATTTTCCTACCTGGCCCCCCTACCAAAAGGGGTGACCAGCCTAAAGCCTGCACTACCACCAGGGTGGGTGGGCGGGCCAAGCACAAGGTGAAGACTGCACACTGAGGCCGGGGCCAGCTGTTAAAATGGCGTTGGCCCCACCCTTAAATGACCCAGCTGCAATGCAGCCAGTCTCCTCCCTCCTCTCATGGAGACAAAGTCTGGCTGTAAGGATGCAGTGATGATCCTGACAGACCCCTCTACCCTCCCGGGTTGCTGAGTGGTGCTTACTGAGCCATGATAAATTTTTCCTTAAACCAAACCCAGCCACTGCAAGGGTCAAACCTTTGTTTAGACCCCTGCACCCACTAACTACCTAATACTGCCATAAGCCTTTGCCTCAGATCCTGCAGAAAAATATAATTCCCTCTTTCTGACAGGTGAACGCCATCATAGTGGCCTAACCCAACTTTCAAGATGTGCATAATCTCCCCATTTGCCTTGCGCCGAGCTCTTTCTATCACTTTGGGATTGAAAGCACCCTGCCAGTCCCTGTGCAGATTTGGCCACTGGGGCTGGATAAAGTCAAAATCATCCTGGGCCTGCAAAACTACAGCCTTCCATTTCAAGAAACACAAATCGTTGCTGCTCAGGTGTATAATAAGCACACTGGGTGGAGAGCCAGTGCCCTTTCCAAACAGAAGGTGGAGGAGGCCCACCCAGTGCATGCCCCGGCACCCCCTCCATTCAACCATGGCCCATCTTTGTTGTTGTTCAGTTTTACAGTTGAGTCCAACTCTTCATGACCCCATGGACCACAATATGCCAGGCCCTCCAGTCTTCCATAGTGCTCTGGAGTTTGCTTAATTTCATGTTCATTGCCTCGATAACACTGTCTAACCATCTCATCCTTTGCCAACCCCTTCTTCTTTGAACTTCAATCTTTCCCAGCATCAGGGTCTTCTCCAGTGAGTGCTCCCTTCTCATTTGGTGGCCAAAGTATTTGAGCTTCAGCTTCAGTATCTGGCCTTCCAGGGAACAGTTAGGGTTGATTTTTTTTAGGATTGACTGATTTGATCTCCTGGCAATCCAAGGGACTCTCAAGAGTCTTCTCCAGCATCATAATTCAAAAGAATCTATTCTTCAGCACATGGCCTTCCTTATAGTCCAACTCTTGCAGCCATACAGTACTACTGGGAATACCATTGCTTTGACCATGCGGACTTTTGTTGGCAGGGTGATGTTTCTACTTTTTATTATGCTGTCTAAGTTTGCCATCGCTTTCCTCCCAAGGGGCAGGAGTCTTTTAATTTCATGGCTACAGTCGCTGTCTGCAATGATGTTGGATCCCAGGAATGTGAAGTCTGTCACTGCTTCCATAACTTCTCCTTCTATTTGCCAAGGAGTGATGGGGCCGGATGCCATGATCTTAGTTTTTTTGATGTTGAGTTTCAAGCCAACTTTTGCACTCTCCTCTTTGACCATGGGCAAGAGGCTCTTTAGGTCCTCTTCACTTTCTGCCATTAGAGTGGTATCGTCCGCATATCTGAGGTTCTTGATATTTTTCTCAGCAATCCTAGTTCTGGCTAATGCCCAACTGTGAGTCGATGGCCAATCTGTTTGCTTGGTGAGCTACCGAGTAGATAAAGCTATGCCCGCAGATGAGAAACCTTGTCCTCCTGTCACAGAACACAGTACCTAAAAAGAGAAGACAGTGAACCACTGAAACCCAATGAGAAACAGCTCACAGCATGGAAAGGGAATGCATATAACCCTTATAGGCTGATGATTTCCATTGCCCTACGCACTGAACATCAGCTGCTGAATAGCCCAGGGCAGCTGCAGTGGAAGTGGACCCCTATCTAAGCTTTGTCCCTCTTAAGTCCAGTTTGCTATCCCAATACCCTACCTCCATCTTTAACTCTAGCTCTGCAGCTAGAGTTCTACATGTTGCCTGCCATTCAGGCCATGTGTCCCCATTTTCAGTTCTCCCCTCCCTTCTTCCATTGGAATGGATCATTCAGCAAGGACAGGTAATCATTGCCCCAACAACGAATTCTTGCTCATGCAACCGTGCTGATGTCTCTATCTTTATTTTCTTAGCTCTGAATATTGTAGTGTGTGGATGTGTATTGTCTGTGTGTGAAGAAGATTTACAGTAAAAGACCTTAATTATAATTACATCCAGTCTCCGTGTCTGTTACTGGTATCTCTGGAACAGCGGGACCTCTGTATTTACTGGTGATCGCTCCCTTAGCTGATTGCATATTAATAATAACACATACTCCCCCTAATATTGATAAGAACAAAGAGCAATCAGGCTAACACTGGGACCATCTGCATGCCAAGCAGATGGTCTCTCATTGAGACACATCTCTTCCCAAAATGCCCTCAAGGCAGTTATTGCATAGATTAGTTCCCTTATAAATCCTACATTAAAAACCATGCCAGCAACAGTGGATGGATGGATGGAGGGAGGAAGGAAGGAAGGAATGAAGAAACGAAGGACAAGATAGGATGTATACCTTGCCCCTCCCTCGGGCCTCAAAGTGTCTCACCAACTCCTTTCCCTTCCCCTCCCCACAACAAAACCCCCACAAAGTAGGTGGGACCAGGGGAGCTCTTTTGCAAACTGCTCTTTAAAGAACAGCTCTGTCAGAACTATGGCTTGCCCAAGGTCATCCAGCAGCTGCAAGTGGAGGAGCAGGGAATCAATCCTGGTTCTCCCAAATTAGAGACTACACACTTAACAGCTACACTGCACTGGTCTACAGAAATCAAGGGCCTAGCTGCCCACCATATAACATGGAATGAGAGAGGCAGCTGTACCCTGTTGCCAGTCCCCCAACCAAGAACACTTGGCTGGACCCAGCATCACTTCTATACCAAAAGCAAGAGGTAAAGTGCTTTCCCATGTTCCTTCCCCCCCATTTATTTTTTAATTACAATATAAAATGGCTACCATTCACAAAAAATGGCTCCGCACAACAAAATGGCTGCCGCCACTCACCATTGGGCACCACCACAAAATGACCACCACTGGAGAGGCAGGTTGCAAGGAAGGCCTATGATCCCTGGTCTAATAACCGGGAAAAAAACCCCAATTGAACAGGAGGGGGGATAGTTATCAGCCACCCAGCCCCTGGTGCCAAAATGCAGGTATAGAGGGGAGGGGAGGGAAGGGGGCTAAGAGCAAGGAAAAAACCTGCCCAGCCAACAAGTAGGCCTTCAAGTCAGGGGGAGGGGAGGGATGGGGTGTGTGTGAAGCAGCCGTACCCTGCTGCCACCCCTTATTGCTGCAATGATTTGGCCTGGAGTCCCTCACTAACCTGCCAACCCCCTGCTCCTGGGCCTAACTCCCTGTTGGCTGGGGCCCTATAAACATCCCCCCAATACAAGAAGAAAGACCACTGGAGGGGCCGCAGCCACCAGTGGGGCCCAATGGCCACCACCTGGCAACTCAGTCGCCATGAATCTGTGAGGTAGCTGTCTGTGCAGCATGGCAACAACCAGGAGCACCGCTACCACATCATTGTTGTGTGTGGGGTTTTCTAAAATTGCATTGGGGCAGCCACACGGCTGAAAGCACCTCCCTCGCTGCACACTTATTTGCTAACGTGCCACCACCTTGGAAGACCCACCAAGAGCGCCACAGCCATTTCGTGGCCCGCACCATCACCTGAAGACCTCTGGCTGCTTCTGCCATGCTGCCACTGAGAGTCCTGCCGTCGCACACTTCTTGCCCCCACCGCATGCTTCTCCGGCTGCCTGGTCCCTTGACGCTGCCAAGACCTTCCCTCAGCTGTCGCCGCCTGAACACAATGCCCAAAGGTAGGCCAAGAGCTTTCCCCTCATGCTCGAAGCTCCTCACCAGCCAAGCACGAGGCGAAGGCTGCACATTGAGACCAAGGCCAGCTGTTAAAACAGCACTGGCCCCGCCCCTAAAGGACGTGGCTGCAGCACAGCCAGACTCCTCCCTCCTCTCATGGAGGGAAAGTCAGCCAGATTCCTGCAACAAACAGCTTCCACTTCTTGCTTTTACTGTTGCTTTACTGTTACATTGACAAAACCTGTGAACATTGTTTATAGCCCAGTTAAAATAACCATATTATCATATATTTTAGGAACAGCTAATGGAGACTGTTTGTTGGTGCAACAAATGTCCTCAACAGAATGCCAACTGGTTGGTGGCAGGCAGTGTTCCCTCTAAGATGTGGAATTTTATGAGCAAAAATTCTACTTTGTGAGCTACTGGCATCAAAGTTGTGAGTGAGCGATTTGGCTGCTGCATAGATTAGTTTGCTCTGGAGCCATCCTTCCTGAGCATAGACAAAAATATGTGAGCCAGAGTCTAAAAAACTGTGAGCTAGCTCACACTAAGTCAGCTTAGAGGGAACACTGGTGGCAGGCGCAGTAACTTTTTTTTTTTTTGCTATTAGCTGTACTAGTTGGTTGAATCAGGCCTTATTGACAGAAGGCCAAGCTACACATTATGGTGGATGTGTGTCCAACCTGTGACCAACTGTGCCATATTAGAAGGAAATTGCCCCAACTTTAATAATCTCCATGGCACAATCTTGTCCGCCCCACACACACCTTATGAGTTGCATAAACAGCACTCCATGGCTGTTCTGGCTCTTGAAAAGGTGAGAGGGCAGGACACATGATCACCTGGTGCTGCTGCAGCATGACATTTTTTAAACTACCAAATTTCCCTCTAAAATGGCATCAGTGGCCATGGATTGGATCCGTGTCTGTCGTAATGTGTAGTTTGGCCCACATGTATCCAGCATCCTGCTGAGCCAGGATCATTCCAGATCTAGGATGGAGTGGGTGGACTGAACCTTGGACAAGCATAGGAATGCAAATCAATGTGGACTGAGCCTGAAGACAGAAAAGAAAGGGGTTTTGTTTCTTTGTTTTTTACAGTGTCCAACGGCACTGGCAAGGTAGTGGAGGGCTGTTTCTTGTGCCACTGCTTCCGAGTCATTCTTCATTGAACTGATAAAAGGGCCATACTGACTGGGGAGTTATGTTGCTACACCTTGACCACTTGAGATTAAATATAAAAGCGTACTCTAGGACCATTTCTTTAAAGAAAGCATTCTCCAGTTTGTGAATTCAGTGCCAACTTTGGTGACACCATCCCTCTTTAGCTGTTTGCAAGCATCCTGGGGTGCTATAAAGAAGGCAGTAACTTCTCCATCCTCCTATCCATATTTGTGGGGGGGAAACAGAGTGAATAATGCCCCAAACACTGTGCCAAACTACAGTAGTGGTGGAGGGAGAAATGTTGTGCCTAAAAAACGGGCAGAAAGATGCCCTGCCAGGATCTCATATGGCTGCCATTGAATGAATGTGTGAACAAAACTTTGATTCAGCCCCCCACACATAATAGCATTATTTAAAATACTTTAAAATGAATTCATTTTCATAGGTATTTGCAATAGATCTAAATTTTCTTGTAGGGCAAAAAAGCAAGTATGTCTATGCAGCAATGTCATCAATAGGTAAGAGACAATGCACATCTGCTAAAGCCGATTGCGTAAGTTTGTGTGCATGCATGCAAGCATGCTATTGTTGATGAATGGCTCAGCAAATAGTAGAGCCAATCATTGATAACTCTGGCACATTTGTAACTGGGGATTACACTGTGATGTGAACCCACAGAAGTTTGGGCATCCTTATGTGTGAGCCTCTGCTGAATCAGTCACTCCTCAATCAATATCATGCAATTACATACAAGTACTTTCTTTTGCAGCCATTATTATTCATACCATCCACATGGGCCCTTAAAGGGAACCAAATAAGGGGCTACTTTTGCAACAGGTGGGGATGAGATGCTAAATATCTGTGGTGCCATGATAGAGTTCAGCACTTCAGACTTCAGGTGAGAAACAGATTTTGAGTTTTTCACTTATGTGAGAAACCCTATGCAAGTAGAAATTAACAGAAAATGGAATGGTTCTGAACCTTTTCCCTAGATCAGGAGTGTCGAACTCATGTGGTATGAGGGCTGGATTTGACATAAGTGAGACCTTGTTGGGCTGGGTCATGTGTGTCATAAAATGTAATGCCAGGTAGCAGAGATATAAACTGTATAAAGGACATGAACACAAAGGGTTAAAATAAAAACATGCTTAAAACATTAGCACTCTAGCAATATTATGTTTTTTTAACAGTGTCTGATAACTGACACCTCTTGCTCTGAATTATTGCATCAAAATGTTTGTGCTGTTGCAATCTTGAGTATGCTGTTCAGGTGTGTATGTGCAAGCTGCAAACCTATGATGACGCAGCAGCAGCAGAACTGGAAGAAGAAGCAGAAGACAGCCAGTTCCACTGCGGGCCTGACAGAAACCCTCCGGGGGCCTGATCCAGCCCCCGGGCCACATGTTTGTCACCCTTGCCCTAGATATTTTTTTTTACTTGGAGAGAAGGTTTTTTAATGTGAGAACCATTCAGAAATGCTATATATCCTAACAATCTGAAATGATAGACATACTGCCTCAAAATTATATCACCTCATTTTGTTGCATGTGTAGACTTCGTTCATGCTGAAGGTCCCCATTTCCAGAGAAAGGGATGTCGGATTATGGAAAGGCCAGTGCTGGAAGTGGGGGGGGGGGGGGGAAGGAGAAATCTCCAGCAGGGGCTCAAAAGCAAGTAATTCCTTATTACATATAAATTGCCCAGTGTTGATTGTAATCTTCCTCAGGGGTACTGTAAATTAATCACATACATAAAATGCATGCTGAAATGAATGCAAAATGCTAAAGCAAATAAATGCCTTTCTTCAAACAAAAGATACATAAGATAAAGTATTACACAAACAACTCAAGATGTGTAAAAATCAACAACCATACATCACCATGTGTCTGGCAGCATCCCAAGTTCAGGAAAATGAAAGTAAAAATGGTGATCAAAATATAACAAATAGTTATAACTAGAGCTATGCCATCACAGTTATAAAATTATTTATTGTTTTTGTCTTAGCCATAAGCAGAAAACAAACCAACCATTATTGTCGAAACTGATCTGGAATAAACATTTCTGAATTTATTCTCAGCGTAGATTAATATACAGCATGAATGTGATACAGTACATAGAATATGCAGTAGCATAGCAGGAATAAAGGGTCCAAATGAGAAGCTTGAACAAGCAGTTGTTTACTCCTTTATAACAGTCATAGAAGGCTTATCAGGTTGCCAGTCATCCCCAGGGTTCTGGTGCTTCTCAGAAGTCTATGATGGATGTTGTTGTTGTTCAATTGCACAGTCCAGTCTGACTCTTCTCCACCCCATGGACCACATCATGCCAGGCCCTTCTGTCTTCCGTAGTGCTCCGAAGTTTGCTGAATTTCATGTTCATTGCATCGATAGCACTGTCTAACCATCTCACCCTTTGCCATCCCCTTCTTTTTTGACCTTCAGTCTTTCCCAGCATCAAGGTCTTCTCCAGTGAATGCTCCCTTCTCATTTGGTGGCCAAAGTATTTGAGCTTCAGCTTCAGGATCTGGCCTCCCAGGGAACAGTCAGGGTTGATTTCTTTTAGGACTGACTGATTTGATCTCCTGTCAGTCCAAGGGACTCACAAGAGTCTTCTCCAGCACCATAATTCAAAAGAATCTATTCTTCAGCACTTGGCCTTCCTTCTAGTCCAACTCTCGCAGCCATACATTACTACTTGGAATACCATCACTTTTACCATATGGATTTTTGTTGGCAGGCTGATGTCTCTATTTATTATGCTGTCTAGGACTGCCATTGCATTCCTCCCGAAGAGCAGGCATCTTTTAATTTCGTGGCTGCAGTCACGGTCTTCAGTGATCTTGGATCCCAGGAATATGAAGTCTGTCACTGCTTCTACAACTTCTCCTTCTATTTGCCAAGGAGTGATGGGGCCGGATGCCGTGATCTTAGTTTTTTTGATGTTGAGTTTCAAGCCAATTTTTGCGCTCTCCTCTTTGACCCTGAGCAAGAGGCTGTTTAGGTCTTCTTCACTTTCTGCCATTAGAGTGGTATCGTCCGCATATCTGAGGTTCTTGATCTTTTCCCCAGCAATTTTAATTCCAGCTTGCGATTCACCCAGGTTGGCAATTTGCTTGATGTACTCTGCATATAAATGAAATAAGCAAGATGACAGTATTCATCCTTGTACTCCTTTTCCTATGCTAAACCAATCAGTTGTTCTATATCCGGTTCTAACTGTCACTTCTTGACCCTTATACAGGTTTCTCAAGAGACATGTGAAGTGGTCTGGTACTCCCATCACTTTAAGGACTTGCAACAGTTTGTGGTGATCCACACAATCAAAGGCTTTTGCAAAGTCAATGAAGCAGAAGTAGATATTTTTCTGGTACTCTCTTACTTTCTCCATAATCCAACAAATGTTGGCAATTTGATCTCTAGTTCCTCTGCCTCTTCAAAACCCAACTTGTACTTCTGGCAGTTCTCTATCCACGTACTGCCGAAGCCTAGCTTGTAGGATTTTGAGCATGACCTTGCTAGCATGTGAAATGAGTGGAATTGTGCGATAGTTTGAACATTCCTTGGCATTGCCCTTCTTTGGGATTGGAATGTAAACTGAAGTTTTCCAATCCTGAGGCCACTGTTGTGTTTTCCAAATTTGCTGGCAAATTGAGTGCAGCACTTTAACAGCATCTTCTTTTAAGACTTTGAATATTTTAGCTGGGATACCATCACCTCCACTAGCTTTGTTGTTAGTAATGCTTTCTAAGGCCCATTTGACTTCACATTCCAGGATGTCTGGCTCGAGGTCAGTGATTACACCGTCGTGGTTGTCAAGGACATTGAAGTCCTTCTTGGAGAGAGAGAGAGAGAGAGAGAGAGAGAGAGAGAGAGAGAGAGAGAGAGAGAGAGAGAGAGAGAGAGAGAGATTGGATTTATACCCTACCCTTCACTACCCAAGGGAGTCTCAGAGCAGCTTACAAACTCCTTTCCCTTCCCCTCCCCACAACAGACATCCTGTGAGGTTGGTGGGGCTGAGAGAGCTCTGACAGAAACTGCTCTTTTTCAAGAACAGCTGTGCCAGAACTACGGCTTGCCTAAGGTCATCCAGCAGCTGCAAGTGGAGGAGTGGGAAATCAAACCTGGTTCTCCCAGATTAGAGTCCGCTCACTTAACCACTACACCAAACTGGCTCTTCTATGTATTCTTCTATGTATTCTTGTCATCTTTTCCTAATCTCTTCTGCTTCTGTTACATCCCTACTGTTTTTATCCTTTATCATGGCCAACTTTGCATGGAATGTTCCACTGATTTCTCCAATTTTCTTGAAGAGATCTCTAGTCCTTCCCATTCTATTGTTTTCCTCTATTACTTCGCATTGTTCATTCAGGAAAGCCTCCTCATCTCTCCTTGCTATTCTCTGGCAATCTGCATTCAGTTGTGTAAATCTTTCCTATTCACCTTTGCCTTTCACTTTCCTTCTTTCCTCTGCTATTTGTAAAGCCTCATCAGACAGCCACTTTGCTTTTTTGCATTTCTGTTTCTTTGGGATGGTGCTGGTTGCTGCCTCCTGTACAATGTCACGGACCTCCATCCATAGTTCTTCAGGCACTCTGTCTATCAAATCTATTTCCTTAAACCTATTCTTCACCTCCACTGTATATTTATCAGGGATGTGATCTAGGTCAAACCTGAATGGCCTAGTGATTTTCCGAACTTTCTTCAGTTTAAGTCTGAATTTTGCAATGAGTAGCTCATGATCTGAGCCACGGTCAGCTCCAGGTCTTGTTTTTACTGACTGTATAGAGCAGTGATGGTGAACCTTTTAGAGACCGAGTGCCCAAACTGCAGTTGAAAACCCACTTAACATGGCAATTTAACCTGAATACTGAGGTTTTAGTTTAGAAAAAACAACTCATACATTAACATCTTTTGTCTTAAAAGAAAAACACAATAACAGAGCTTTCAATGATACAAACAACTTTTTATTTAAAGGTAAAAGTTAGCATTTGGCATACTTTTGAACAATTAATGTGATTTTTGCTGTTGTATGCATGCTGATAATTTGTCTAACTCTGGCTCATACTTTGTAAGTTTGAGAGCAACACATGCAGCACTCAGGTCATCTGATAATCTGTTTCTGGTGTCAGATTTGATATAATTCAAAGCTGAAAACACAAGCTCACAAGCTCACAAACAAAGTAAGGAAAGCAATCCAAAGTGCTTTCATTGACTTAAAATTATTTGGCAAAGAATTCCACACTTTAAGGATTTCATTTTCAGAACTAACTGTGCTGTCCTTTGTCATCCCTTCTATCTTCTCAAGTGTTTCACACAGGTCATAGAATTTATTTTTCCCGATAGAGTTTTCTTGAAATTCCAATAGCTCCATTTCCAGATTTCCTAAATCTAACCAGTGTATGCAGGAAAGATCAAGTTCTTCAAATTTGGCTTTATCTGGTGAAGTAAAAAAACACAGGGTTGTCTCCATCTTACAGAACTGTAAAAATCTTTTAACAAAATTCACCTTTGCAGCTGCTACAATGCTAGAAAATTCCTTGTAGATTTCCTGATGGCTTGTAGGATTGTTTGCAAATGTTGTAGAATTTTTTAAATGCATTTTTAGATTTGGAAAATATTTCAGCTGCCCACTTTCAAGGTCTCTTTCAAAAACCTGCAGTTTTCTCTCAAATGTTTTGATATCACAAAACATCCTTTCTGCTGTTTTCCCTACACCTTGTAATTGTTTGTTCAGTAAATTGAAGTGTAGTGTAAAATCTGTAAAAAACATGAGGTTGGTAAGCCAGGCCATATCAATGAGCTGTGGATATTCCTGCCCTTTTTCATTCATAAATAGTCTAATATCATCCAAGCAGGCTACAGATCTCTCCAGGACTCGCCCTCTGCTCAGCCACCGGACATTATTTTACATAAGTAAACAATTATACTGTGCCTGAACCTCCTCAAGAAGTGCTTGAAACTGTCAACGATTCAGAGCACGAGCCATGACCATTTTTGTGACATCTGTGAGGACATCATCAAATGTTTTGCTGCTTTCCCTGGCACAAAGAGCTTCTTGATGTATGGAACTGAATGACTTGATGTTTTGTTTCTTTAACAAAGATCTGTCTGAAACCAGATGTTGCCCCCACCATAGAAGGTGCCCCATCACTAGTAACTGAAAAGACCACTTTTTCTGGTCTTATGTCTTGTGACAAAAAAGTCTCCATCACAGCATTGTAGATGTCTATCCCTTGTGTTCTTTCAGGCAAAGACACCAGTTTCACCAGCTCTTCTATCATGATGTCACCAACAGCATAATGCAAAATTACTGCTAGCCTTGCATGATTATTTATACCTGTGCTTTCATCCAAGCACATGGAGTAACAGGCTGCCTTTTGTAAGTCAGTGGTGAGCTGCTGACCAACATCACTTGCCATGCACTGGACTCGATCTTTAACAGTGTTTCTGCTAAGTGGCATCTCAGAGATGTGTTAAATAATTTTATCCTTGTTTAGGAAATCATGAAAAAGGGAATTACTCCCAGACAACATGGCTGTTTTGATAATATCCCCATCAGAGAGGGGCTTACCATGTTTTGCTATGCACAGTGAAATTTGAAAACTGGCAGCTGTCAGATGATTTGTTCTAGAAAGATAGTTGCTAAAACTAAGATGCTGGGAATGATATTGCCTCAGTTTCCCTTCAAGAAACTCTTTTCTTTCAGTTTCACCAAGTTTGGCAACACTTTTTTGCTGAGCAGTCGGGTTAGAACAGATAAAAGGAAGTACTTCTTCACCCAAAGAGTAATTAACATATGGAATTCACTGCCACAGGAGGTGGTGGCAGCTACAAGCATGGGCAGTTTCAAGAGGGAATTAGATAAACATATGGAGCAGAAGTCCATCAGTGGCTACCCACAAGGTATAGATAGGAACTCTCAGCCTGGGGCAGGTGATACACTCTATTCTTGGTGCTGGGGGGGGCAGCAGTGGGAGAGCTTCTAGTGTCCTGGCCCCACTGCTGGACCTCCTGATGGCACCTGGTATTTTTGGCCACTGTGTGACAGAGTGTTGGACTAGATGGCCCATTGGCCTGATTCAGCAATGGCTTCTCTTATGTTCTTATGTTGTGGTTGGTGTCGAAGTGCCATCTGACACTTGATGTGCGACACACAACACTTTCATTACACGCAATACATAATGCTTTCCCATTGTGTTCAATCACTCCAATGACTCTGTCCAGGCCTCTTGGAATGATCTTCCACTATCTGTTTTTGCTTTTTTTGCTGTATTCATTTTTGAGTGTTCAAGACTTGGAGTCTACAAAAACACATTTTTTTTAAAAAAAAATTAAGCACCCAATACAAATCTATCCCTATACCAAAAATAGCTAATGCTATTAGTTAACACTAAAGAAATACCACTCCCCAAGGCATCACAAGGAATATTCCTTATCGTCCAACCCCAAAAGAGGGCATTTTCATCTGTGTTTTAAGAGCTCAAAAGAGGAGAGCCATCTCCACACCATGCAGAGAGACACATTTACAGAGAAAGCCCTGGCCATAAGAACATAAGATCAGGCCAGTGGCCCATTCAGTCCAACACTCTGTGCCACACAATGGCCAAAGCCCAGGGGTGACCAGAACTCCAGAAGCCCTCCCTCTGTTGCCCCCCCTCCAAGCACCAAGATACAGAGCATCACTGCCCCAGACATAAAAACATAAGAGAACTACTACACCAAACTGACTCTCAATTAAACTAATCAAAGTCCCCTCTGGCCTTTTATTAAATCAATTTTCACCATTCACACAAGAACAAAAATATTTGGTGGGGGGAAAAAGAGATAAGTTACCTCACTAGCAAATGTAGTTACTGATCACCAGTACGCAGGTTTAATAAGCACACTAATTCTGAACTGTAAAGTTCTAATAGGGATGGTCATTTGAAAATACAATTATAAGCCAAGGGGTTGTAAAGAAGAAGAGGAGGAGGTCTCGATCTTTCTCACACACCCACAGAACCAACCCAGCATTTTAAGACAGCCTGGATCTCTCATGCGCTCATGCGCACATACGCCCACAGCCGAAATAATGGGGGAACGGCGAATATAGCGCGCCTCTGGTGCGGCAGTCTGAATGGTTCCGCGCGCCTCCGTCCCGTTTCTTCCGGCAGAGGCCCCCGCTGTGTGGACGGGAAAACCCGGTATCGTTTACTCCGGGTTTTTTTTTGCCGCGACTCGATACCGGGGCAAATTGCCAGTCTGTCCTGGGCCTCTCTCTCTCCCCCTCACAATCCACCACCCTGTGTTTTAAGACACCCTGGATCTCTCTCTCTCACACACAACCCCCCCCCCCACATTTTAAGACAGCCTGGATCTCAGTCTTTCTCACACACACACACAGAACCAACCCAGCGTTTTAAGACAGCCTGGATCTTGATCTTTCTCTCTCACACACACAGAACCAACCCAGCATTTTAAGACAGCCTGGATCTCTCTCTCTCTCCCCCTCACAATCCACCACCCTGTGTTTTAAGACACCCTGGATCTCTCTCTCTCTCTCTCTCACAACCTCCCCCCCCCGCATTTTAAGACAGCCTGGATCTCAGTCTTTCTCACACACACACAGAGAACCAACCCAGCGTTTTAAGACAGCCTGGATCTCGATCTTTCTCTCTCACACACACAGAACCAACCCAGCATTTTAAGACAGCCTGGATCTCTCTCTCTCTCTCCCCCTCACACACACACACACACAAACACCCCCCCCCCCACGTTTTAAGACAGTCTGGATCTCTCTCTCTCTCTCTCTCTCTCTCTCTCTCTCTCTACACACACACACACACACACACACACACTGGCATTTTAAGACAGCCTGGATCTCTCTTTCTCTCCCACACACACAACCCCCCCACACACACATTTTAAGACAACCGGGATCTTTCTCTCTCTCTCTCACCCCCCACCCCGTGTTTTAAGACAGCCTGGATCTCGATCTTTCTCTCACACACACAGAACCACACACACTGTGTTATTAGGGCACCAGCAAGGGTGAAAGATGGGACTCAGCACCTTAAAAACAACGGCTTTCTGTTAAAATGGATTACTAGTTATCAACCAAGTATTTTATTTTATTAATTTAGGAAAAATCTCCCCCACCCTTCTGCCAAATTTAGGGCAGTTTACAGAATCTGTAAACAACAATAGAACAGTACAAGACAGTACAAGATCACTGAACAGATTATCAAAATAATATTTTAAAAATCTTGGTACAACAGGACAGAATTCATCTGGTACCTAAATAATAACAAAGGTAAAGGGTATGGCAGTGTTGGTCTGTTGTAGTGTTTTGTGGCACTTTGAAGACCAAATAATTTATTATAACATAAGATTAATCCCCTAAAGATAAATTTTCCCCATGAAAACTTAGGTCTTAATTGATTTTGTAGTCTTCAAGGTGCCACAAGACTACTTTGTTATTTTAATAACAAAGGTGTAACAGATGAAGAGGAGTGGGGCCATGGTTCATGGTAGAGCATCTACACCATTTATGGAAGGCCTTAGGTTCAATCTTTGGCATCTTCAGCTAACAGGAACAGGAAGCTGGTGATGTGAAAGACCTACATGAGACATCGGAGAGCAGCTGCCAGTCAGAGTAAACAAGGTTAACCTTGATAGGCTAATGGGCTGATGCAATATAAAACAGTTTCATCCAGAGATGATCAAGATGGTATTTGAGTTAAAATCAAACAAAACAATTCCAATTAATTTTTTAAAAAACCAAAATGAACTATCTGAACAAATACAGGAATAAAATAACAAGCAGCCAAACAAGAATTGTTGACCTTCTTCAATCCAGTTCAAAGATCTGCTGGAAGCATTTAGTCCAGTCTGGCAAACCTGTACAGACAGCACTAACCTAATCAAAGTGTTCCATAGTCCAGGGCTAACAGCAGAAAAAGCCCCTTCATAGGTGCTAACCAACCTGACATCAGCTAATCTGGTTCCCACAAGAAAGCATGATTCTTCAGTTTCAGAACCCAGGCAGGCAGACACACACAGTTGGAGATCACCCTTTAGATAAAGCAATCTAAGCCACTTCTTATTGCCTTCTGGCAGTGGACCTCATAATTAAATTATGCATTGTGTGAAGTTTTCCCTTTTGTTTGTCCTGCGTCTACTGCCAGTCAATTTTATTGGGTGACCCGAGGTCTAGCATTATGAGAGAGGAAGTTGGAGTGGTACAGTATTAAAGTCCAAACACATATGGAGGATCAGGAACTACATTCTTTTAAGGATTTGGTATGAATCCTTTTATGTGCAGATCATACTCATTCTTGGTTTTTTAAAAAATATGTATGTTTTAATGAAATATTTTTAGAAATAAATGACAAGATGTAACAGTGAGCAAGCAGGTAAAGTATTCTTTTTCAGCTGAATTTTAGAAAACTGTTTTCTATCGTGTATGCTCAGAATTCTTCCTTACTGAAGTAAAAACTGTAAATCCCCACAATAGAAGAAAAAAAAATCCAACTTTTTTCATCTGTAAAATTAATGTATGATAATTAGAGGTTGAATCTTTGACTTTGGCTCCTTGTCATGGTTCTTTACTGTCTCTTTGCTAATTGCATCCTTAATTTATCAGCTCACTAGATGCAGACCACAGTGAATTTTGCAAGCTAATTGCAGGAGAGAGAGAACATGAAGATTGACAGAGAAATCTACTAACCTGCCACCTTATTTATTACATTTCCTAGAAAGCAATGGGATGTGACAAATGTAATCAAAGTAGAGGTAAATGTCTTCTAAAGGCTGCGACACTAACATCCTTCTCCCATATTACCAGGACACTTGAAAGCATCGGTATTCAATTAGTAACTTTTTGATGAAATAAGATTCTACAAAGAATGTAAAGAAAGGAATCATTACATAGGGATAAGTGAACTTACCGTATTTTTCGTGCCATAAGACGCACCTGACCATAAGACGCACATCATCTGGGAGGTAAAGGGCAGGAGTTAAAATGCCTGCCCCTTCCCTGGCTTTCCTGGGCGCGCCACTCCTGCGGCGTGCTCAGGAAAGCCGACACTGGGGCTCGGAGGGAAGGGGTGGGAGTTAGAACACCCGCCCCTTCCCTGGCTTTCCTGGGCACACCACAGCTGTGGAACGCCCAGGAAAGCCGGTGCTCCACCCCCCCCCAAATTTTGCAGTGTTTGCTCCATAAGACACACACACTTTCCCCCCACTTTTTTTGGGGGGGAAAGTGCATCTTATGGAGTGAAAAATACAGTATATGTTTTACATAGGGTGAAAGTACATGTAATGCTGGTATTCCATGACTGATTCCAGGTGTCATATTTGGCCCCAAAATATAGCTACATGGGTTGGAAGGAGGGTTTCTTAATTCTAGTTGGAGTGCTCTGGAAGGTAAGCTAACCTTTTTTTTGTCCTTATTTTCCACGTCAAAAATATTCCCCTATGAGCTGATTTAAGCCCCAGTTAGAGGGGAAAAACAATGACTATAGGTACATTATGACATAGTAGCCACTTCCTGAATACATTAGTTTTTCGCTCACTCCACAACTTAGTCCACCATATCCTGTTCATCAGTAGCAAATAGTATGTCAGTTTTTCAACAGTCTTTTTGTCAGTTCAGTGACCAATCCATAGCTGTTTAGCAGCCTGCTTCACCAAATTCCTTCCTAATAGTGCAATCAGCTTTTTGTGCATATATGTTTTCACATGGACTTCTTGAATTCTGTTTCTTCTTCCTCCCTGTTGTGCTGTTCTGTTCAGCAGGCAATTGTTAAATCAGTCACAAATCATATGTATATCTTGGTCATAAATAAACATGATGTTTTATGAGCAGTACTCTGGAGAGGCAAGCAGGATTCTTAAGCAGGTCTCTGAAGAGGTGGCATATACATTTCAGAAATATTTTTTTAAATGATCCTTCTACTGGGCATTCATCTAAGTTCTTAACAATGATAATGCTGCCAATCTGTTTGTAGTGTTTGGGTGCATGCACAGTTTGAGAAAATAAGTGATGCAAACCTGTTTTGTGCTGAACCAAACAGACTTAGTGATCAGATCACATGGATTGCCACAGATGAACAAGTTAAGTTTGATTGTACAAAACATTCAGTGTTAAAATTGTGGCACCTGTAGTTTTATATATGCAGGAGGATTTTGATGTGTGCCAATTATACAAGTCACCCAGAGGAAGTTTGAATTGACTCTTGGGAATGCAAACAGGGAAAAGTAACATCTTGAAGTCTTAACATGACCTTGAATTATGTGCACTTTTTACAAGAGGAAGAAAATTCACCTCAGTGATTACAGAAGAAAACATTTTGTGGGTTGTTTTTTTACCAGCATGTAAATTGAATGTATACATTTCAGTAGCCAGATTCTAAAATCAATCACTTATTTTAACTGAGTCTTGCTCACATCAGTAGAAGTACAGCATAATAATTTGTCCTAGGCACTGCAATATCCAAATAGTATACATATGGAAAGGGTAGCTAGCTGTGTCTCCATATGGAGAGCTGTGTTCTGAGATATATTTTAGAGCGGGATGCAAGCATATTATTCCAACATTATCTGAATGCTAATCAAGTGATATAAAATTTCTCTAAAGACTTATTTCACAAGACCTTTGACTTTCTGAAAGAAATTGTACTTGTATCCTGTACACCAATTTCCCCCCCAGTAGGAATATCTGGAAAGATCAGTACATCCAGGTCCCAGATAATTTTTATTAACAGCTGGTAAAAGTATTGTCTAGCTCTATGAAACCTGGGCTTCTATGCTGCAGTTCTATTCTATTGGTGTCCCAGCTGTAACGTCCCCCTTTGGCTGTGGGTTCCCAGGTTAGAGCACATACTCAGGCACCCATTCTCAGGTCCCTTCAGCAGAGACACGCTGGCTCAGAACATCAACTGTTTATTTGCAAGGGGACAACTCCCACAACTAACACCTACAGCCAGGGGTCTTTTTGTAGAAAAACAGCCGCAGGAGTTCATAGCATCTTCAAAAACCTCCCCTTCTCTTTCCCAGCTGGTCTGGGTGGGGGAGCTAAGAGAGAAGGGGTTTAAAGTTTAAACTCCTTCTCATGAGAGTTGGGCCACAGAAGGAGGAAAGAGGGAAGGAAAGAGAGAGAGTAGAGAGAAGGAAAGAGGGAAAGAAAGAGAAGGAAAGGGGAGGGAAAGAAAGAGAGGGAAGAAGGAGGGAAACAGGGGAAGGAGGAAAAAAGAGAAGAGAAGGTGGGAAAGAAAGAAAGAGAGAAGAGAAGAAAGAGGGAAAGAGGAAAAAGAGAGAAGGAAAGGAGGGAATGAAAGAAATTCAGGGGCAATTTGAGGGAGAGGCTCCAAACTCACAGGGTAGCTGCTGGAGCCTCTCCCCAAGATGCCCACCAAGTTTCAAGAACATTGGACCAGAGGGTCCAATTCTATGGGCCCCCAAACAGGTTGCCCCTATTCCCTCCATTGTTCTCTATGGTGGGAAAAAAGTTCCCTCAAACCCCCTCCCCTCCAGCCCCCAGAATATACCCTATGTTTTCACCATTGACTTCAATGGCCCATAGGATATAATGGAGCTGAAATTGACATTCGGCTGCCTGAAAGACTCCCGGGGACAACGGCTGGGGGCGGGGCTTGGCTCCTGAGCTCCCGGAGCTCCGGTAGGCTCCCCCCAAAAAGACCCCTGCCTACAGCTAGAGTACAAAACTGAAACAAGAGCTTCCCCCAATAGGACCAAACTAGATATTGGGATGGGGGGAACAGACTGTTCCATTACACATATACACATATACAATAAATACACCACAGCAGCAATTTGTAGAGAGGGAAAGGTGGGTTTTTGTCAATTCTCTCCTCTGTTGCAGACTTTGCTCCCTAAACTGCTGCTGGGGTGCCTCTAATCCACTGGAGCACAATGGGGAGGGGATGGATCACAGGGGGCTTGAGTGAAAAGGGAAGGCAAAGAAGTTGCCTTCTTCAAAAATGACCCATGCACAGTGCTCAGGATTCAAGGCTTATTGCTTGCTCCCAGATTCTTCCTGCAGAATTCAGGGCAGATTTGTTGTTTTTGTCCTGGCAGATTAAGGGTGGACCTTTGAAGCACATTCCCTTTGAGTGAAAATTTCTCCCTCCATTGATGAGAATACAGAAGGCTTTGCAGGCATCCAACTTCCACCTATGCCCCATGTCTGCTAAGAATCCCTGAATCTAGCTAGTTAGGCAGCATACCAGTTAGGGTCATTCAGTATAATTCTAGTATCAATGGTGTGAAGAGAAAGGCTTTCATGATTCTTAGTTCAGCATCTTCTTGCTGTTTTCCAAAGTAAATATCAACAGGATAATTAAACAAAAAATAAACTGTCCAGAATACTGAAGCCTTGACATAACATTGCAAGAGTAGGGTGGTAGAATGGAACCATATTCCTAGTTCTTGTTAGCAAGAAGCATCTTGTGAAAGGTCTGTTTATTTTATTTCAAAATTGCAATGAAACACTAAAGGGGGAAATTGTGTGTCTTTATTGCTAGCATTGCATAAGAAGCAATTTTCTCAGCCACCTGCTGCTAGCTAGGATTTATAGTGGTGGCATGTGTTTGATAATAGAAAATGCAATAAAGTTGATTGCATTCACCTTTGTCAGGGCACTGTTTTGGGATAGTTCATTTTCTTTTTTAAGACTCATATCCTTTGCATTCAAGAAAGCTGAAAAGTATTTATTTAGTACATTTTAATCCCCATCTTCTTCCAACAACTCAGCAGACTGGCATACAGCATTCTCCCCTCCTCCATTTTATCCCCCTACCTTGTGAGGTAGGTTAAGGCTGAAAAAGACTGACTGGCCCAAAGTTGCTCAGCAATCTTTTGGAAAACTAGGAAATAAAATGAGGGTCTCCCAGATCTTAATTGAACATTCTGACTATTGCATCATACTGTCTTTGAGGATCAGGCACTGAAATCCTGTAGTCATTTGAATAAACTAAAATATGGTAATGAAAAATGGCTGTGAAGGAAACATTTTGTTAATGGTACTAATTAGGTTGTTATCATTTATCCTACCCAATAGAGGCCCAGGTAGCAGCCATTGCTAAGTCAGCCTTTTACCATCTTCGGCTAATTAGACAGTTGGTTCCTTTTCTTGAATGCAATGATTTGGTGACAGTAATCCATGCTATGGTCACCTTGAGATTAGACTACTGTAATGCTTTCTACATGGGGTGCCCTTGACCCAAATCCAGAAGCTTCAGCTAGTGCAGGATGCAGCGGCCAGACTGTTGATGGGACTCCCCATGCCGGGAGCACATCCAGCCTGTGCTGAAAGCACTGCACTGGCTACTTATAGCATATTGAATTTGTTTCAAGGTGCTGGTGTTTACCTTTAAAGCCCTTTATAGTCAGGGACCTACCTACCTGAGGGACTTACTTTCCCCACATGTTCCCTAAAGAGCACTATAGTCAGGGTCTCAGAATTGTCTGACCCTCCCTGGCCCTAAGGATGGCAGGCTAGTATCAACTAGGGCCAGGGCTTTATCTGTGGCAGCTCCAACTTGGTAGAATGAGCTTCCAGAAGAGATCAGGGCCCTGCGGGACCGTTCACAGTTCTGCAGGGCCACAAAAACAGAGCTCTTCTGCCAGGCATTTAGGTAAAGAGCTGCATTTCACCACCTATTCCCTGTGTCAATATTATTCCCAGCCTGAGCCTGTCACTGTGTTTTATATTGCTATTTATATTGTTGTTTTATTTGTTGCTGTTTTATTAAAGCCGCCCTGAGCGGGGAGGGCGGGGTACAAATCAAATGAATGAATGAATGAATGAGTGGCAGAGAAGTGGAATGCATATTTTGCCTCTGTCTTCACTCTGGAAGATGGGAGTTCCTCGCCCACTCCAGAACTGCCAATTTCAGGAGGGGTGCTGAGTAGGATTGAGGTGATGAGAGAGATCCTACGACAAATCACCAGACTCAGATGACATACATCCAAGAGCTCTGAAAAAACTCAGATGTGAACTTGTGGATCTCCTGACAAAAATACGCAAGCTATCACTAAAATCTGCCTCCATTCCCAAGGACTGGAAGATAGCTAACATAAACCCATCTTTTTAAAAGGTTTCGGTGGAGATCCAGGAAATTACAGGCCAGTCAGTCTAATGTCAGTACTGGGTAAATTGGTGGAATTCATTATTAAAGATAGAATTAGTAGGCACATTGATGAACCAAAGCTATTGAGGAAGAATCAGCATTGATTCTGTAAGGGAAGGTCTTGTTTCACTAACCTTTTACAGTTCTATGAAGAGGTAAACAACATGTGGACAAGAGTGAACCAAAAGATGTTGTTTACTTAAGACTTCCAGAAAGCTTTTGATAAAGTTCCTCATCAAAGGCTCCTAAATAAACTCAGTAATAATGGAATAAAAGGACATGTCCTCTTGTGGATTGAAAACTGGTTAATTAACAGGAAACAGAGAGTGAGTATAAATGGGCAGTTTTCACAGTGGAAGATAGTAAGCAGTGGGGTACCACAAAGCTCAGTACTAGGTCTGGTGCTTTTTATCGTGTTCATTAATGATTTGGAATTGGAAGTAAGCAGTGAAGTGGCTAAGTTTCTGGATGAAACTAAGTTGTTCAGGGCAGTGAGAACCAGGGAGGACTGCAAGGTGCTCCAAAGGGATCTATCAAGGCTGGGCAAGTTGGCGTTGACATGGCAAATGAGGTTCAACATGAGCAAGTGCGAAGTAATGCACATTGGGGCCAGTAATTCTAACTATAAATGTGAGTCTGAACTGGTGGTAAATAATCAGGAGAGAGATCTTGGAGTCATGGTAGATAAATCACTGAAGATACCAACTCAGCGTGTGACTGCAATAAAAAAGGCAAATGGTATGCTGGGGATTATTAGGAAGGGGACTGATAAACAAATCAGTCGGTATCATAATGCCCCTGTATAAATGTATGGTGCAACCTCATTTGGAATACTATGTACAGTTCTGGTCACTGTACCTCAAAGAAAGATATTACATTGGAAAAGGTGCAGAAAAGGCGACCAAAATGATTAAGGGGATGGAACACCTTCCCTATGAAGAAAGGTTAAAGAGGTTAGGGCTTTGTAGCTTGACTGAGGGGTGACATGATAGCAGTTTACAAAAGAATGCATGGGATAGAGAATGTAGAGAAAGAAGTACTTTTTTCACTTTCTCACAGTACACTCAATGATATTAATGAACAGTAGGCCAGTTTGGTGTAGTGGTTAAGTGCACGGACTCTAATCTGGGAGAACTGGGTTTGATTCCTCACTCCTCCATTTGCAGCTGCTGGATGACCTTGGGCAAGCCATAGTTCTGTCAAAGCTGTTCTTGAAAGAGCAGTTCTGGAAAGAGCTCTCTCAGCCCCACCTACTTCACAGGGTGTCTGTTGTGGAGAGGGGAAGGGAAAGGAGTTTGTAAGCTGCTCTGAGTGAATCTCTTCTTCTTTTTCTTTTTCTTCTTCTTCTTGGTTTAGAACAGATAAAAGGAAGTTCTTTTTCAACCAAAGAATAATTAACACATGGAATTCACTGCTGCAGGAAGTAGTGGTGACTACAAACACAGGCAGCTTCAAGAGGTAATTGGATAAACATATGGAGCAAAGGTCCATCAATGGCTATTAGCCACAAAGTATAGATGGAACATTATGTCTAGGGCAGTGATGCTCGGTATTCTTGGTGCACTGGGGTGGGCAACTGCACGAGGGCTTCTGGCATTGTGGCCCTGGTGGTGGAGCTCCTGATGGCACCTATATTTTGGTCACTGTGTGACATAAAGTGTTGGACTGGATGAACCATTGCCTGATACAACCTGGCTTCTCATCCATCCATCCATCCATCCATCCATCCATCCATCCATCCATCCATTCATTCGATTTATATCCCACCCTCCCCGTCAGTGCAGGCTCAAGGCTCTTATGTTCTAAAATAAGGGCCCCTTTGACAACAGAGAAAAGAGGACTCTGTGCATATTCTGTCTGCTTTAAGTAATTAACACATGGAATTCACTGCTGCAGGAAGTGGTGGCGGCTACAAGCACAGGAAGCTTCAAGAGGGAATTGGATAAACATATGGAGCAAAGGTCCATCAGTGACTATTAGCCTAGATGAACTATTAGTATAGATGGAACATTATGTCTAGGGCAGTGATGGTCCAAACGGACCACAAAATGGACCACCTAAAAAATTTGCAGTCTATGGACAGTCCATCAAAACTGCAAATGCACAGACCAGGCAAAAAGACCACGAACCGACCCCGGATCCATAGTGAAATTAGATCCGTGGACTGGTCTATGCCCATCCCTACTACTGACCACTGAGGAAGGCCTTTGAGGTTGAAATATATATGGTCTTGTGTTTGCCATTTGATATTTTCATCAACTTTGTATAGGAAATTTTAATGGCTTAAGTAAACTTATTCTAGATTACTCTTGATAATCAGGCCATGTGTTTTTAATTATTTTATTCTGTATATCATATAATTGATATATTTATTTTAATACAAATTATATTTGCTATAGCTTGACCCTTAAAGCATTCCTACTAGAAACTGAGCCAGCAACAAAGGGAGAGATTTCCATTGTGCATTCCAGTCAGGTGGAAATGACCTTGTACTGGTTGTGTGAGCCATGGATAACTGGTATTTGATGCTCTGCCACAAGGCTAGGGATTATTGCTTGGACTGAGAAAGGACCGAGACAGGGCCAGGGAGAGAGGAGTGCCCAGTCCACCTTGCCTGGGCACAGCACTTATGCTTGGGGGAGGGGTCTTTAAAGGAATTGGCCTGGAGTAGGAATGCCACAAATCTCAGTATATTTGTTCAGTTTCTCAGTTAGCCTGTTTGGCAGACAAATTTTCATACTGATGATCAGACTGTGAGTCAACCAAGAATATGTTCAGATTGCACTGAGCAACTGGAACAGCTGCTGAATGTTAAGTTTTCAGTCATCTGTTGGTCAGAAATGGACTCACAGTTGATCAGGGGATCATCTGGGAGTTCAGTTCTCACCCCTCCTGCTGAGCAAAATAGCTACACGGTGAATGTGCAAAACAAATAGGAGCTGGTTTATCTTCTTCCCCATCAAGCTGGACAGGGATAGAAACAATAAGTTTGATCTCTGCATTGTGAAAGAGAGAGAAAGAGCTCATTTCTTTTCCTTTCCTTCCAAGCTGGGCTGGAGCAATGCCTGCATTGCAAATGGGAGAAAATGAAGAGGTATTTTCTCTCCTTTTCTCCGCAGCCTAGCTGACTGCTTGGAGTGGGGAGAAAAGAAGGGTAATCAGTTGGGCTTCTGACCCCCTTCCCAGTTTGCTGCATCTTGTTCCCCTTGCCACACCTTTTAAAGTGCAAAAACAACCCCCCCCAGCTTTTTAAGCATTTTAAAACGTATGTGTAGATTGTCTATGGTGCGATGGGCCTGATCAGGCAATTTAACAATAGCTAAATTCACCTATAGAATGTCATCTGTGGCCAGGGGTTGACCTCATGGCCACCATCATGTCTAGTTCGCTACTGAGAGAGCGTGATTTGCCCACAGTCAGCCAGTGGACTCCTATGGCATAGTGAGGATTCAAACCTGGTTCTCCCAAATCCTAGTCTAACACTTCTGCCATGACAGCATGATGTTTTTGGTCTTTATTGGCAGAGCTAAGAGTCTGCACAGCACTTGCCTTAAGATTGGGCAAAGCCTGGGAATCTAAAGGATATGACTTTCCTGGAATCCCCGCACCCCCGTAGTGACAGTAGTCTGTATTTGGGTTGATAGCTTAAGCAACTGTTTACTTAGCTGTGGTGTGATAATATTTTAGGAAGTTGCTTCGCAAACATGTAAGCTGGATAGGGTCATGAGATTAGTTGGGATGTTTTGTTGCAGTGCCTAAGCTGCAAAAATTTGTTCGTGGCAAGTCAGGTGCCAGGTCTAACACCAATCAAAGACTGGAAGTCAAGGAAAGAGAGGCTGGGTTAGGGACACTGGCCATTGGCCTCCATAAGAACTACTAAAATATGTTAGAATGACTATTAGAGCTGCTCAGCTAAACAGCATTTGAGATTCACATTTTGGTTTGAGAGCTATGGCATGATTTATTATACATTGTCACAGTATCACAGTCATACACCGGAGGGAGCAATTATAGAAATGGTTGTTTGTGGCATTAATTACCACAGCATAGTATTTAAAATGTATTATGTAGCATTCTAGGCTTAAATGAGAAAATATGTGTTTGTCAGGAATTTGAATGTCTTATTTGGCCTCAGGTCACTGAGTCTTTTTCTATTACATTCAGCTTAGCTATCATAACCTTGAGTAATCAAAACTTCAGTTTCAGCTATAAGAGCAGACAAAGGCATTTTTCTACACTTGGGTGATATGTTTTGGCCTCTCTGAGTGGGTACTTCTCTTTGTACTCATTGCTACTACAGCAATTCATTCTTTCAATTACTAATACACAGTAAATGTTCAATAATTGAAGCTCAAATGGATTCTAGAGAAAATGGGTAGTAGAAACTTCTCTCACCTATTACAGTCTGAAAGACTTCCATTTTGCTTAAATGTACCTTCTGGTTCAGAGTATTTTGGGGAAATAGATTGAAAAATGTCTCCAAACTACATCAATTTCTGTATTTCATTTACATTAGTGAAATTCTACTATTTCACAGGGTTTTCATTTTTCTTTCTTTCACCTTCCCCCCTTTATAGGAATCAAAATACACTGAAAGAAAGTTGTTCCAGTTTCTTGATACATTTTTAGAGGATAACTATTACTATATAAATGGCCATAAAGTTTTATTTTTCTGTCCAGGCTAAAAACTAATGTGGGATGTTTTAGAGAATGTAAAATGACTCTTTAGGTCATTGGAAATCTCTGCTATCAGTTTCTCTTCTAGTTTGTTCTAAAATTGTCATGGTCTATCCAGTACACAGCCTATGCATATGATGAAATAAATTGCTCCTTGCTATAGCCACAATATGGAGATGTTCCTGATAGCTGATGGTAGTGGTATAGAAACTTTTCATGAGGTATTTGGATTCCACATGATAAATGCTCTATCCATGATGACAAGGAATGTGCAGAAATTATTCCAACATTGTCTGAATGTGACTGTTGTAATGTTTAGACTGGTCTATAGACATAATAGATCAGTGGTGTCAAACATGTGGCCCGTGGGCCAGATCAGGCCCCCGGAGTGCTTCTATCAGGCCCCCACTGTCTCCTGCTTCTTCTTCTAGTTCTGCTGCTGCTGCATCTAGCTTGCTTTGCCAGACTCTCTCAGCCGCTCTCCCCCTTCCAGGGGGAGAGAGAGAGAAGAAGCCAGAGCTTGCTTCTTGGCCATGCTACCTCAGTTTCACAGGAGACAAAGGCTAGCCTTTATTCCCCTTCATTAGCTAAGGCTCTTCCCCAAAGGAAGGGAGTGAAGGAGGAAGGAAGGAAGGAAGGAAGGAAGGAAGGAAGGAAGGAAGGAAGGAAGGAAGGAAGGGAGGGAGGGAGGGAGGGAGGGAGGGAGGGAGGGAGGGAGGGAGAGCTTGCTTTGCTTGGTGCCTCAATCACCTGGGAGAAATACAAAGCACCTTTAAGACCAACAAAGTTTTATCCAAGGTATAAGCTTTTGTATGTCTTGCTACAGTGTGTGTGTTTTGTTGGGCTTTTTATGCTGTGGTTCTCCTGGGTGCAACTGGGTTCCCTCCCCCTTTTCACTATATTCACACCCTCATGATCCATTCTTTCTCAATAGGAAAGCAATGTGAACTTTTAGATTAGGAATAACAACAAGTCAGTGAGGTGGATTAGGCTGAGAGTGTGTGTCCAGACCAAGTTCACCCAGCACATTTCCTTTGGGGATTTTGAACTTAGACTTCCCAGATAGTAGGCTGATACTGACCACTGAGGAAGACTATAGTTTTGTATAGCTCTCATTCTGTGTCATGGTCCTGTCTCATGTTCTTGATCAGCACATGAAGCAATTTATGTACAAAAGCTCACAATGCTCAGCCATTTTATGTTTCCCCCTGGGTCCTAGGCTCAGAGCTCTGAGCATGAGATTTCTGTAATGATTGTCAATAAACCAAAAGTTGGTTTGCAGCTTACAGATATACACTTGAATAGCATACTCAAGATTGCAACATTTTGATGCAGTAATTCAGAGCAAGAGGTGCCAGTTATCAGACACTGCTAAATAAACAAAATATTGCAAGAGTGCTAATGTTTTAAGCATGTTTTTATTTTAAGTTTTAAAAAAATGTGTTTTTGTCCTTTATATCTCCACTACCTGGCATTACATTTTATGACAAACATGGCTCGGCCCAACAAGTCTCATTTATGTCAGATCTGGCCCTCATAACAAATGAGTTCGACAACCCTGTAATAGATGTTTATGGCAGCTGGTGGAGGTGATGTGGTGTAGTGGACTGGATTCAGCTGATGTCCAGGACCCACGCCTGGGCCCCTCTGAATCACCACCTCTTGGGTAAGCAGGTAGCATTCAGAGCTGTGGATCCTCAAGGCTATATGTACACAAGAAACCAGACCCTGGTAAATATTTAATGAACAGAATAATACTAGGTAACACAGTCTCTATAATCTTGTAGCATAAAAACAAGAATGCTAACTTTTCTATCTAATACATTAATACATTGATACCTGATATTAGATGGACTGTCTTAAAGTTTCCAAGTCTAAAGTAGAGGTTTAAGCGTTTTTTACATAGCTGGTTATTACAATGAGACTTGGCATAGTCAGGGCCTCTGTCCAGTGAAGTCACAAAGTTAGCAGGGCTTCCCTCTGGTCTATGGCTTAATTATAGTCTCTTGCCATTTGGTGTCAGGTGACATTCCAAATCAAATCAGGGCACACACTCACTGGAACACTCTAGAAAATTATGACATCTCTCCTGTCTCTCCCTCCCATTCAGTGGACCACAGGTTCCTTGGAAGAGCCAATTACCACATTCTTGACTCCGACCTTGAAAGAGATAAGGATGGTGTAGGCAGGGAGGCCCAATTACGGACAACAGCTGGAGTAGGCCCACTAGTAGTCACATTAACCCTTGGGAGTAAACAGGGTACTTTGCCTTACATCTGATGAGACAAGAGTAAGCACCATGTAACCAACTAGTCTTTACATTTTTGGTGTACTATGGCATTCAGTTTGAATGATACTTTGTATGTGTGTGCATTGTGTGTGTAAGCCAGTTTAGGTCTCTGTTGGGGAGAAAGGCAGAATATAAATGAGGTGATTTTTAAAAACAACAACCAAAAACATGGTGATGCTATCTCTCTCCTTCATTAGGGAAATATATGTTGTTTGGTGCTGGGTCTCATTGTTGAATATGTTATGGTATAATATGACATTCAGAACAGAATGAGACTGCTAAAATAAGACGTCCAGTTATATTCACTCCAGAGGTAAACAAGCTGAAACTCTATTAAATTTAGGAAACAGAACTAGGGTAAGATAAGTTAGTAAAGCAAACCTGATTCTAGATGCCAACTCTGGATAGTAGATTTTTATCAGCTAAGAGCAGGGAGTGTCTTGTTGTGTTCCTAGAGCCATGGAATGTTATCCCCAGGAGGCTTTCATGTATACTTTCCTTATTTTGGAGAAAGGCAAAAACTTTTATGCTCTCCTGAAACTTTGGGACCTGAGACATTATACCTTTGGCACCACATTTGATTTGTACTTGTATGCTTTTTTTAGATTTTTGCCTGAGCTGACTATTCAAAGAAGCAGCAAAACTCTGTATTTCTTCTATACCACACAATGCATAATATTAAAACAAAAGCACAAACAATGGGTGATGGGAACAAAGGGGATATGTGGAGAGCTTCTGTGCATGTATAAGTCTTCCGAGCCCCATATTTGTACTTTAGGAGTCATACCATCTGAAAATTATGCGAAACTTGGAGCAGCATCCAATGCAGCACGGAAAACTGAACTATGAGAGGAAAGAGTAGGGAATCTATGAGGATTTACAGGGGGGCATCTCATTTTCCCCTCCATCAAAATTTCCTCTTTTCCTTCTCTCAGAGCTCCCATAGCCTCTCCTCCTTTCCTACTTCCTTCTCTCCTTCCCACCCACAATCCAACCTATGTTTATCTTCCTCTCTGTCTTCAGCTGTCCCTCCTTCCCTTCCCCTGGCACTCTCTCCCCCAGGCCCATAGCCAGGATTTTGTAATTTGGGAGGCCTTTAAATGAGTCAAGGGGCACTGATGCCACAAAAAAAAAAATAGAATTAAAAAAATTGTCCCCGTCGTCGGCTTGCTCAGCCCTCTGGGGGATCAAGCAACCTGTGATCACCTGGCTGCAGCACACCTCATATCTGCCTTCCAGGGCTTTCCAGCTCCTGGGAGACCCCGTCACAAGTCACCAGGAAAATCTGTGCTCCCCCCCCCCACAACCTTCAGATTCCAAGACTTGCCCCCAGTCCACGTGCAAAGCGATTGCGGGGGGAGGGGGAGAGAGGGCTGCTGCAGTTGCTTATCTCCCGGTTCCTTCTTTGGGCTTAGCAGCTTCCCCATTTGTTTCTTTTACCTAGGTCTCTTTGGCTTGTGTCACCCTAGAGGAGGGGCAGGTGGGGCAGGAGGAAGCAGAGCTGTGCCTGCCTCCAGGGTACACAGAGCAGTAGGGAGGGTCATCACTCCTACTCAATTCTCCTTGCAATGGGGGGGGAGATAGCCCTTGACACACACACACCCCACCACCCAGGCAGCCCTTCCTGTCTTTCTTTCAAACAGCCCAATGCTGTCGGCTGTCTTCCAGGCTGAACAGAACTGGCAGCAGCCCCCTTCGCTGGAGAGTCACATTTTGTTTCATAGCCGAGGCAAGAGGAGATACAGAGAATGGGGGGTGAGTGGCGGGACGCTTGCAGTGACAGCCAGCATGAGGAATAAGTTGGGGGGCCTGTCCAGGGTAGTAAGTTGGGGGCCCTGGCAGAATGTCGGGGGTCTGGGCCCCCGAACAATCCAATGTAGCTATGGGCCTGTTCTCCCCTAGAAAAACTCTAGCTGAGTTGTGTAGTGCAAGCCACTGGTCTGGGGCCATGGTTGGGACCTCACTTTCCCCTGTATCCCCCCCAAAGAATTTCCTCTATCCCTTCTTCTGGCAACTGGGAGCCCTCATAGCTTCACCTTTCTCTGCTTCCTCCTCTTTTTCCCACCCACCAGCCAACCTCCCTTTTATCTGCTCCCTATCTTTAGCTATATCTTATTATTTATTTATTTGACTTATATCCCACCCCTCCTGCCAAGGCAGGTTCAGGGCAGCTTACATAAAACATATTAGAACACTAAAATACAAAGTTAGATAAAACCACAGCAATACAATTATAAAACACAGCGTAAAGTGCTAGTGCTATTCATGGATGGTGGGCGGTAGCAGATTCTAAGATTGACATGTTAATGATGATGTTAGTTTGGGGCCAGGGTCTTGATTTATTAGGGCAGATCCCTACTCGAAGGCCTGGTGGAAGAGCTCCATCTTGCAGGCCCTGTGGAACTGTAAAAGGTCCCACAGGGCCCTGATGTTATCCGGGAGCTCATTCCACCAGTGCGGAGCTGCCACTGAAAAGGCCCTGGCCTTCATCTCAGCCAGCCTGGCTTCTCTAGGACCCAGGAGGGCCAGATGATTTTGGGATCCCAATCATAGTGCTCTCTGGAGAACATGTGGGGAAAGATGATCCCTTAGGTATGTAGGCCCATGAGCATATAGGGCTTTAAAGGTAAGAACCAGCACCCTGAACCAAATGCGGTATGCTATAGGCAGCCAGTACAGTGCTTTTAGTGAAAGCTGGATGTGCTCCCAAATAGGGACACCCAACAATAGCCTGGCCACTGCATTCTGCATCAGCTGCAGCTTCTGGATTTGGGACAAGGGCAGCCCCATGTAGAGAGCATTGCAGTAATCCAATCTCGAGGTGATCATTGCATGGATCATTATTGCCAGGTCATTGCATTCAAGGAAGGGAACCAACTGTCTGATCAGCCAAAGATGATAAAAGGTTGACTTCACAGTAGCTGCTACCTGGGCCTCCATCATTAAGGAGGCATCCAGGAGCACTCCAAAACTCCTAACCTCCAGTGCTGGCACCAATGGTGCCCCATCAAAGGTCGGGAGTGGAATCCCTACCCTCAGGCCACTCCAACTCAGGCACAGGACCTCTGTCTTCATTGGATTCAATTTCAGTCAACTCAGTCTAAGCCAACCAACCACGACTTTCAGCGCCAGGTCCAAATCTTTCAAACTAGAGTTGGACTGGGTGTCCAACAACAGATAGAGCTGGGTGTCATCTGCGTATTGATGACAACCCAGCCCATAGCTCCAGGCAATTTGGCCAAGGGGGCACATATGGATGTTAAATAACATCAAGGAAAGCACTGCTCCTTGGGACACTCTGCAAACTAGCGAGTGCCTTCCGGACAGCTGTTCCCCAACAACCACCCTTTGTCCCTGATCCTGAAGGAACGAGGAGAGCCATTGCAAGGTAGACCCTGAATCCTGGTGTCGGTGAGGCAGTGGGTTAGTAGTTGGTAGTCAACCTGTCAGAAATGCTTTTTTTGATGTTTCTCACTGAATCCATTGTTATGTGTTCCCTACCCTGCTTTGCGCTTGCGTAGCTATGCAGGCAGAAACGTGGGAGCTTCTTCCCTGCCGCTTTTCCTTATCACGGTGGCCTTGAATGTAGGCTTTGGGCTATTCTTGTGTTACTGAGAATTTTCCAGTCCTGGGAAGGCAAAGGGAGGGGGGAGTAGTCTCCCGTCCATGAAGTACATCTCCCGCCGGGAGTTTCCCGCGCACGCGCTCATATTTCATTTGCTAGGCGCTTTTTGCATCACACTATAAGTTAGCTTGCATTGCTTCGCCCCCCATTCCTGACAATGACCTCCTACTGTGGGTTTTAGCAAGATAATCCAATAAAACCTTTCTTTGTACAAGAATGACTGGATCCACTTGTTATTGAACCTGACAGAAATTGTCAGGAATCATCATCATTTCCCCACCTTCAGTTTCTGCCGTCTACCACGATGAGCGGAGCTGGGGGGGGAACCTCAGGCGCAGTCCCAGTGACTACCACTTCGGGAGCCACGGCCCCGGTCACCACTGTGGCAACTCCAGTGATCACCACTCCGACTACTACCGTTGTTCCAGTGACTACAACTTCGGTATTGGCAGCGCCGACCCCGCAATCCGTGGCAGGATTGGTCACCCCTCCATTGATCAGCACAGTGGGAGCTTCGTACACTCTCCCAATCTATAGCCCAGCCGGGCCAACGCAAAGTCAGGGGGGAGCCATTCCACGATCCTACGTGCCGGGGGCCCCAACACCATGGGACAAAGGGGTGACCTACCGCAGGTCGCGCGACTGGACTAAGAACCTGTTGGACACTACCCAGACGACCTGGTCCATGCCAGGGAGCCAGAGCCGGGACAGCCTGTTGGATCCCAGAGGGAGCTTTGGACTTCCCCAGGGACGGATGTCTTGAGGATCTCCCAGAACAGGATCCGGTTCCGATCCAGAGGCTCACATGGACTCTATTCAAGAGGATACCCGACGTTTGGTACGGGACATGGGCAAACTAATGCAATCCCTACCACAGATGATGGATCAAGCAATTCGAGCCCAACCGCTGACGCAACCAAGACCAGCGCCAGCGCCTGCACCACCGGTTGCACCAGGACAGCCACCTCCTGCTCCACCGGCCCCAGGGCCGGGCCAGCCGGCACCGGCCTAACCTCCACCGGCCGGCCCAGTACCGGGACCTGGGCCAGGGCAGCCAGGACCTATCCAGCCACCAGCTTTGCCTCCGCCTCAACCCCCTGCTCCAGCACCCCTCCCGCAGCCAGCTCCTGCACCGATCATGGCCCCTGTCCCTCCAGTAATCCGCCCCAAGGACATGTTGGAGATCACTTTTGACGGGGATCCCGAAACTGTGTCCTTTTTCATATTGCAAGTAGGGAAATTTGTGCAGAGATGGGGCTATGTGTTCCCGGATGAGGAGCAACAGGTGGAGTTTATCGCTTCAAGGTTCCGGGGGAGTGCTACCAGCTGGTACGTAGCCCTTCATGATCTGGAGGCAGCGGAACTGGGGAATGTCGATGACTTCATGTGGGCCTTGAGGAACCATTTCGAGGATCCAGGGGCGGCCCAGAAGGCAGAAGCCTTCCTTCGCACTTTCAGACAAGGCAAACTCACCGTGCGGGAATATTCAAGGGAATTTCAAAGGCATGCAGTGAAAATTCGAGACTGGACTGATGCTGTGCTGGCTCAACAATATCGAATGGGACTAGCAGTAGATGTCCGCAACAATGTCCTCAGCTCTCAGCAGCCTCGCACTCTCCAAGGCTGGATGGAGGAGGCCGAAAAAGCTGAAAGCCGCTTTCGTGTCATGAAACTGGACCTATCTCTGGGTAACAACCGTCCGAGTCTCTCGGCAGGCCAGACCAGACCCAGACCAACCTCCACCCCAAGCGGGGTGAGAGATCAGCGCATGCGACAGGGCCTTTGCCTGCGGTGTGGAGAGAGGGGGCACTTCGCCGCATCCTGTCCCAAAGGGGATCCCAACAGAGCCCTACCACAAGAGGAGCCCAGACGATGGTCAACCCCTACTCCAAGAAAGGGAACAGCGAAACCACGCAGCACACGAGCCCTTTTCGCCAGCCCCGACCAAGCGGATACCATGATGCTGGAGGAGGAGAGTGAGATGCAGGGAAACAAATTGGTCCTGTTTGTGAATGGCGCTACACAACAGGACCTGGTCCCTGAGGCGCCTAAACTGGTGAGCAATTACCCCTCTCTCTTCTTTGTGACTGTACTTGTGATGAATCCAGCGATGATGACCCATATCAGGGTTCGAGCCCTCATTGACTCGGGGTGCGGGAGGGATCTGATAAACCCATCTATGGTTATGGGACTGGAGGCGACCGTTGTCAATCTAAAAGACCTGATAACTTTTACTCAAATGGATGGGTCACCGATGAAAGAACCATGTCGATTTGAGACTATTCCTTTGAGAGTAGGCATTGGTGAGCACTGGGAGCTACGCTCGTTTGTAATAGCCCTGCAAGCCCAGTTCCCATTAGTGTTGGGTAGCCCATGGTTACATGGTCACGATCCTTATATACTTTGGGAAGAGGGGAGCGTACAATTTATCTCCCCGAAATGTGCAGAGCATAAATGGGACCCAGGGTGGGGAAAAACCCCATGCAATGAACCTCCACGGGCTTGCCTAGCCACAGAGGACCTTAATCGCATCCCCAAAGAATACCGGTACTTAACCAGGGTGTTTGAGGAGGAGGAAGCGGACGAGCTACCCCCCCACCGTAACTCCGACTGTGCGATTGAAATCCTTCCTGGCCACAAATTGCCAAAAGGAAAGATTTATGCCATGAGTCCCATAGAAAAGGAAGAACTATGCCGATTTATCGATAAAAATCTGGCCCGTGGATTTATTAGGCCAGCACCATCCCCTTTCGCCGCACCCGTGTTGTTCTGTAAAAAAAAGGATGGGGGGCTCAGACTGTGCACGGACTATAGGGGTCTTAATGCGGTATCTGCAACCAATGCCTACCCAATGCCCCTCATCAAGGACTTGTTGGCAGAGGTGGCAAAGGGGAAAGTGTTTTCTAAACTGGATTTACATGATGCTTATTTTCGGGTCCGTATTAGGCAGGGTGATGAACATAAGACTGCATTTAATACCCCGCTGGGGCAATTTGAATATCGGGTTATGCCCTTCGGATTACAGGGGGCACCCGGGGTCTTTATGAACTTAATCAATGAGGTGTTACACCCCTACTTATTCAAGGGGGTGGTTGTTTACTTGGATGATATCTTGGTCTACACCCCAGATCAAGAATCTCACACCACGCTTATGCGGGAAGTATTGGAAACGTTATTAGAACACAAACTGTTTGTTAAGTTGTCAAAATGTGAATTCCACCAGGAGTGCATTGACTTTCTCGGGTACCGCATATCCTCCGCTGGATTAGAAATGGACCCAAAAAGGTCCAAGATGTGTTGGATTGGGAACCCCCCAAAACCAGGCGGCAGCTCCAAAGTTTTCTCGGTTTCGCCAATTTTTACCGTCAATTCCTGCCTCATTTTGCCCAGGTGGCCCTCCCCTCACAGATCTCCTGAAGACTAAAGGGAGAGGGGCTAAGGCTTCAATGCCCGGGGCCCCTTTGAACTGGACTCCCCAGTGTCAGGGAGCATTTGAACACCTAAAACAGTTATTCACGTCTGAACCTGTATTAGCACACCCTGATGAGACAAAAAAATTCGTGGTCCAAGTAGACGCATCGGATACTGCTATGGGGGGGGGGTGATTTTGCAAGAGAATGCTCAGGGGCAACTACAACCCCTTGCCTATGTGTCCAAAAAGTTTAATGATACGGAGAGATTTTGGCCCATTTGGGATAAAGAAGCAGCCTCTATACGTTTAGCGTTAATCACCTGGAGGCACTGGTTGGAGGGGTCTCGGGTACCTTTTGAAATCTGGACTGATCACAAGAATCTTGAGGTGCTGCGGAAGCCTTGGAATCTAAATGCAAAACAATTCCAGTGGGCTGAGTTTTTCTCCAAATTTCAATTCACCCTCCACCATTTTCCAGGTAAATCTAATCATCTGGCAGATGCTCTCTCCCGCCTTCCCCAACACCTTTGTAAGAGGACAGAAATAAGAGAGTCTATGTTCACCCCAGAACAACTAGTTGGGGCAGTAGTAACCCGGAAAAGCCGGCAAGCACAATCATTAACCCCAAGCCATGGCACGACCTGGGAAAAGCAATTTGCCACTGACATTACTAAACAAGAAGCGATTGAATTAAAAGCTCGGGAAGATGTGGAATGTAACGCAAATGGCTGCTGGTATAAGGGCAATAAAATCTTTGTTCCAGAAGCTACCCGAGCTCAGGTGTTGCAATCAGCCCATGACTCAAAATCTGCTGGGCACTTCGGGTATGTAAAGTCGCTACACCTACTGCAACGCAGCTTCTGGTGGCCCCGAATGAAACGGGATTTATCCCTCTATATACAATCCTGCCCAACATGCAATCGTTGCAAGACTAGACCAGGAAAACCTCCAGGTCTTTTACAGCCTTTACCCACCCCGAGCCGACCCTGGGAAGTGATCTCCATGGACTTTATCACTGATCTTCCTCCCAGCAAACATATGACAGTCATTTGGGTGGTAGTGGACTTATTTTCTAAACAGGCTCACTTTATACCATTTGCTAGCCTGCCGACGGCCAAAGTCCCGGCCAAAGCCTTCCTTCAGCACATTGCCAGACTACATACATTACCGCTCAAAATAATCTCCGACAGGGGGGTTCAATTTGTTTCAAAACTGTGGTCGGAGTTGATGACTTTTATGGGTATTGAACGCGCTCTCAGTAGTGCCTATCACCCAGAAACCGATGGGCAAACAGAAAGAGTAAACCAAACCCTAGAGCAATACTTAAGGTGTTTCACTAACTATCAACAAGACAATTGGGTAGATTTATTACCACTAGCAGAATTTGCGTATAACAACTCATGGCATGCTTCAACGAATATGTCTCCCTTCAAAGCTGCCATGGGTTATGACAGCCCCCTCTTCCGTTTTTGAAGCCCGGCGAGGCTGGTGGAAAAGCCACAGCATGGTGTAAAACTTTCCAGGAGTCCTGGCCCCTAATCATTGAGACTTTAAACAAGGCCAAGGCACAATACAAGAAACAGGCAGACAAAAAGAGGGCGGGTGGCTGGAATCTGCAACCGGGAGACTCTGTCTACCTTTCCACCAAAAACTTGAGGCTGGCACAACAATCCCGGAAACTTGCTTGGAAATATATTGGTCCATTCAAAGTAGTGCGATGTATAAATCAGGTGACTGTGCAACTGGATTTACCTAAATCTCTTAAAGCAATACATCCAATTTTCCATTACAGCCTCCTCAAACCAGCATTACCCCCGACTAAGTGGCATCCTGAGCTTCCAGCACCCCCACCACCACTGATGGTCGATGATGAGGAGCACTATGAAATTGCTGACATTTTGGACTCTAAGATCCTCCGTGGACAACTGCTGTACCTTATTGAATGGGTACACTTTGGGCCTCAACACAGGGAGTGGGTGAAAGTGTCTGATATCAATGCACCTGATCACCTGAAGGAGTTTCACACCCGCTACCCAAATAAACCTAGAGGCCCTTCATTCTCTCCTTCCTGAGCGGTGGGTGGGTGGTATTTTGGGAAGGGCAGAATGTCAGAAATGCTTTTTTTTGATGTTTCTCACTGAATCCATTGTTATGTGTTCCCTACCCTGCTTTGCGCTTGCGTAGCTATGCAGGCAGAAACATGGGAGCTTCTTCCCTGCCGCTTTTCCTTATCACGGTGGCCTTGAATGTAGGCTTTGGGCTATTCTTGTGTTACTGAGAATTTTCCAGTCCTGGGAAGGCAAAGGGAGGGGGGAGTAGTCTCCCGTCCATGAAGTACATCTCCCGCCAGGAGTTTCCCACGCGCGCGCTCATATTTCATTTGCTAGGCGCTTTTTGCATCACACTATAAGTTAGCTTGCATTGCTTCGCCCCCCATTCCTGACAATGACCTCCTACTGTGGGTTTTAGCAAGATAATCCAATAAAACCTTTCTTTGTACAAGAATGACTGGATCCACTTGTTATTGAACCTGACACAACCATGTCGAACACTGCTGACAGGTCTAACAACAGCAACACCGCCGAACTGCCCTGATCCAGATGCCTCCAGAGGTCATCTGTGAGGGTGACCAGTACTGTCTCTGTCCCATTGGCCTGGTCGGAAGCCAGACTGGAAGGGGTCTAATGTGGAGGTGTCATCCAAAAACCCTGCAACTGAATCACCACTGCCCTCTCAATTAATTTGCCCAAGTAGAGCAGATTATTTATTTATTTCATTTATATCCTGTACAATGGGTACTCAAAGCAGATTCAATCATTCTCCTATCTTCCATTTTATCCTTCCAACAATCTTGTGAGAAATGTTAGGCTTAAAGTGTGTGACTGGCCCAAGGTCACCAAGCAAGCTTCCACAGCAGAGTGGAATTCAGACCTGGGTCTCCCAGATCCTAATCTGAAACTGTAACCGTTACACCATATGCATTTTTGTGCAGTGGCTGCTGTTGAACAGTAGCAGGCAGGCAGGCCTGGATAAGTCATGGAAGTTGCTTGGAATCAAGTTGGTTGGTGATTGCCTTCAGTCATGTCCACAATGAGTCCTCCCTCAAAGGCCAAAACAGTCCTGGAAAGGGACTTTCCCCTCCACTTTTACTGACATAAACCAGGGCTTGAAGCCTGGCAGTACTGCTGCGATTGCCTAGTCACAGACACAGAGGGCATTTTGTTTCTTAAAGCTATAGGCACTGCCTCTGTTATTTGATGCTAGGATTTAATGTCCCAATACTTTTTTTTAAAAAAAATCAGATTTTTGTGCAAACCTGGGGTATTTACAGGTTTATACTAAGATCTATCTTCTGTCTATGGCTGCAGTCTCCAGATTTAAGTATCTACAGATTTGGCCACATTGAGAATTAGATATACAAGGGTGGACCCACAAGAAACTTGTGGGGAGGGGGCATTCCCCCACCTTTGCTTCCTTCCCTCTCCCCCTCTCCCCCTATCTTTCTCTCCCTGAGTTAATCCCTCCTTATTTTTCTTTCCAACCCTCCACCAAGTCGATCCCTCCCTCCCTCTCTCCCCGCAAGCCAATCCCCCTTCTATCTCCCTGCCAGCAAATACCCCCATATTTCCCTTTCTGTCTCTCCCGCAAGCCAATCCCCCCCCCTCTTTCTCCTCTCCTTTCCACCCCCTAACTTTGAGCCCAGCATCAGTGGCAGTGGCTGGGAGGCCGAGCCAGTGCAGGCTCAGACACAAAGCCACCTGCTGCTTTCCGTCCCTCTTTGCTCCCGGCTTCCCAAGAGTGGAAAAGCCTACGAAGGCCTCATCGCTAGGAAAGCCATTGCTAAGGGCAGTCACGTGCTCAAAACAGTCACTTTCCAAGGAGAGTTGCAATGCAATCCTGTGCAGAGTTAGTCCATTCTAAGCCCATTAAAATTATTTTGAAATTGCACTGCTGGAAATCTTCTTTGTTTAAAGGTAACTGAAATGTCATTCATTGCTGAGATATCTTGGAGAACATAGATTCTTCAACTTCTCCAACTTGCATGGGTTGTGGAATCTTACCATGTTCTATACCCCTTGCTCAATTCCCCCTGTTAGGTAAGCTAGAATCATTTGATTATCAGTGCATAGTAACCAGAGATGTTAACACAAATAGAGAATAAACTGTTCAACTGATTCCAGACTCGAATGGAAAGCTCTCTGAAGTGATGTTATAGTGAAGGTAATATTGTCAACAGCACGTAGGTTTCTAAGGACTCATTAAGTAGGAATCTCTGTTGAATTGCTCACTACTTCATCTTCTATACGACACATTTTCATTTGGATTCTCAAATTAATTGTAGACTGAATTGGTATCCTTTGCATTCACTTGCACAGAAACAGGTTGAGCTGCAGTTTGCTGATTTTTTTAAAGTCAACCAAGGAGAATTTTCACACCTCATTAATAAATATAAATGAGAGGTAAAATGAAGCCTTTAGAATGCAGTAGCAACACTTCAGGCTTTTTGATCACTCATTATACATAGGGGGTTTTATGAAGCTGCATTAGCTTTACTGTCTTATCACACAGAATAACTCAAAATTGCTCAAAGCTGCTGCAAATGATACAAAGATTATCTGAAGCGTAGCAACTCGACTCTTCTTATGTTATTCAAACCTAATCCAATTTAGTTTTCTATCCTCAAAACCCTTTTTATGAACATAATAATTTCCTTATGAAGAGAGACTGAACTACTAAGGATTTACTGTATGATGGAAGATTGAGTTTAGAACAAAGATACAATTTTTCATCTTATTAAAATAATGAAATGTCAGGGTTCCATGTATATTCTGTGGACAGCTGTGGACAGGGCTGATAGCACTTCATAAGGAGCAGTGCCATTTATCAGGGAAGAGTTTTCTCTTCTTTCAGAGGATTCGGGAACTGCAAAACAAAAAGGAATGGACTTCTTGAATCAGTAGGATCCAGCCATGAGGCAATGGTCCATTCTGCATCTGGCATTCACTCCACATTTTCTCAGCACTCAACCGGGTTCCCCCATGCTTCAGAATATCTGTTTTCATTGCATTGCTCCAGATCCTGGTTTCTGCATTGGCTACCCATTAAGTCCCATGTCAGCTTGCCATCTATTTTGTTTTCAACGCTTGCTCCTGCATTGGTATGCAGATTTTCCTATGTCAGTACTTGCGTAAGCTGTCAATAGCCATGTAGAAGATGCTTTGGATGGTGGATTGTACCCGACTGAGCCAAGTAATAAATACAGGGTGATAAATACAGATGGAGGAATAGGGGTAGGGGAACTGACCAAGATCAATGAAGCCACATCCAGTTGAATCCTTATTGTTCTCTTCGAATTGGTGTGCCATGAGGATTGCTGGGTGAGAAGCAGTCAGTCTCTTTCATTGTGAAGGTAAGGAGGAAGAGAGACCAAGGTATGCTACACTGAGCTCCTTGGAGGAAGAGAGGAATAAAAATGAACTAAATAAAAAAGCAATGATTTGACCACCTTAAGTTAAAAACAAAACAAAACAGCTTTTGCCCCAGCACTCCCCAAATGAAGACACAGAACACCAAGCATAGATTCATGTAGTTTATTTACTTAGCTGTATTCAGCTTATGTAGATGGCCAATCGAAGTCAGTGCTTATTTCAATAATCTGATGATTTTGAGGGTGGGCTGTGCTAGGAAGCCCCATAATCTGCCTTCTGGACAAATACACCCTGGCTCCAAACTCCACCAGCATTCTGCTGGCCTTCCTTATCACTGTCTGCACATTCATTTGTACAGAGATGTGCCCAGCTTCATCCCTCTCACAAAAGATACTGCTCAGCACTAAGGGTGCTCCTTCACAGTGTACCTATCTACAAGGTATGTGATGGCCTGTTCCAGACATGCCCTCCATCATGCAGATGTCTCAAGGTGCTTGCTCGTTAACCTTACCTATCCAAAGCAAACTGCCCTATTCCTGCCACAGAACATGGCTAGCGAAGCTTAACACCTCTTGCCTCACCTGCCAACTATTATGGTATGCAGGCCTTGACAAAGCCAGGTAAATGTCACACCCATCTTTGGATAGGTGTAGATCCCATCATTTCTATACAGATGCAGCATATCATGGCAGATGGAAAGATGGAATATAAAAGCCTCCTCCATCCCAAGACTGTCATTCTAATGGCCATATTGGCATTACGCTGAGCCTCCTCAATGGCCAGAGGTTTAAAGGCACCTCTCCAGACCCACTTCTAGAGGATTGGACCTGGAAATCCTGATCAGATAGGTGGGTTTGCCTCCAAAAAGACACTTTATTGAAGTGTTCCAAGACAGGCAACCAGAGGAAGACATCTACCGTCATGTGGCCAGTGACTCTGATCATATGGTGGGCTTCCCTAACCCCTTGTGTGACATCTACCACATGCCTAAGAAAAGCCATACCCAGGAATACCACACCCATATGCAAAATTAAGATGTCCTATCAAAGACTGTGTCTCCCCTGGAGTAAGCTTCCTACTTGTAAAAAGATCCTCCAAAAAGGGCGCACACTTTTTTATTTTGTCCAAAAGGAGCCTACAAGCCTCAGCTATCATATCAATTTCTATGCCTAAAAATGATAAAAATCTAGACGGGCCCTCAGTCTTCTTAGCTGTCAAAGGAACATCTAGTTCCTGCACCAACATTGCAAAGTTCATCATAAGCCAGGCACATTCCCCAAGTCAACCAAGCTGGCCCCACAGATTTGGCATACACTCTATGGATAATATTTAAGCACTTAATGCTTTCTCATGCTGACTTCGACAACAACGGTCATGTAGATATTACAGCCACTCAGCCAGTTGTCCTATGTCCTCTCAGATGGATGCTTCTTAATATGCTCTAGTATTAGAATAGGGAAGAAGAAGAGGAGAAGGAGGAGGAGATTGGATTTATACCCCGCCCTTCACTACCTGAAGGCTTCCCAGGGTGGTTTACAATCTCCTTTCCCTTCCCCTCCCCACAACAGACACCCTGTGAGGTAAGTGGGGCTGAGAGAGCTCTTTCAGGAACTGCTCATGAGAGAACAGCTCTGAAGGAACTTGTAACTGACCCAAAGTCACACCAGCAGCTGCATGTGGAGAAGTGGGGAATCAGACTCAGTTCTCCCAGATTAGAGTTTGCAGTCCTAACCACTCCACCAAACTGGCCCACTACACCAAACACATCCATATATTCACCCCACCATGTCTTTAGCTTAGTGGCTGACAAGAGTTGATCCTCAAGCACCATCAACTACTTGGCATATGAGTAATATCTGGATGGTACCTGCTGTTGACCTAACATAGAAAGCAGACCTGTTCAGAATTCTGGCACAACTGATTGTAAAGCACTAGGCTTGAGATCCTGTACAATTGCATTCACCAGCTCTGTGCTGACGTCTCCCTGTTTCACTGATGAATTTTGATATGACTGAGATAGGGAGGGGTCATTTGCTCCTCCCTTTTCCTCCTTACCCTCCCCCCCGGAGGTATCCTGTATGTGCATTGCCACATCTTGGCACTTACCCCAAGTGAGTCCAACAGTGGTTGAAGTCTCACATTGACTCATTCAACCCCTTGGATCCCCTTGGAACTGTGAATGATGTGGATGCCTGCTCCCCAACCTCAGCTGGCCCCAGAAGATCTGATGCCCCAGCCTTCACAGTTCCATACACCCTGCCTGATACACTTACCTCCAACACTGCTACTATAGCTGCCAAAGAAATGGAAGATTGGCTAGCTTGAGGCAAGGTGCCACACCAGGCAGCAGATTAGGTTGAAACTCGGGGCTGCTGGACTGCCCTTTCTAGCTCTTCAATCCTTGCCAACATCCTTGCGTTCACTTTGCAGTTTTTCATCAGAGGACAGACACATAGACATTCTGTTAATTTATTAATTAATTTCTTTTTGAATAGCAAAGGTGAAAAGGCCAAGAACCAGGGGTGGGTGGGTAGGAGAAAAACACCCTCTGCACCAAAAACACACTCCCATCTCCTAGTGACACACACTCTGAAAACACCAACAGGGATACTCCAAAATGCCCTCCCCAATACATGCTCACACAACTGTAAGGCAAACCAGCTGAAGAGGCAAGCACCAGACTCAAGTCCTCATTCTTAGCCACAGCAAGAAGGGAACAACAAGGCAAAACGGCCAACTGCTGCCATCTGATTGGCTGGCTGCTCTGGTTTTTCTGCAGCAAATGGAGTCTAGCATTTCATATGAAGCAAGCTGGGAGTCTGGGCCAATTAGCCCACAGCATGATTTGCTGTGAATCTGGCTTTTCATTTGTAATGTGACAGCTTCCATTTTAAATCTGAGAGCTTGCTGTAAGCATTGGGAAGTTTCTGGCTATAAAGAGCCCCTTTGCACTGTCATAACTCAGTGCATGACATGATGAATAAAGACTATAAGGAGTTATTATTAATTTTAAAAAGTTCAATAAAAGCAGCCAAAACTTATGAATTTTAAAATAATTGTTGTTATTCAGCATTCTGACAAAAATAATTCATAGACACTAAATACACATAGATGTGCTGTTTGGGCAACAGGCATACAGAAATGCTTGTTAGGTTATAAGGAAGTCAGTGCTCAATTTTTTTGAAGTTCCCAATGGGAATGTTCTGGTTCCAACTAGCCAGAAAGATTAGCTATGGCCCTTCCTGTACTCAGAGAGAGTCATAGATGGGAATAGTATAGACCAGGACAGTAGAATATACCAGAGGGAATCTGCAAGGATCTCATTTCTGCTTTTCCCACTATTTCCTTTTTTCTCTTCCTCAAAAGCCCCCTTTAGCCTCTCCTCTTTTCCTGCTTCCTTCTCTCTTTCCCACCCGACACCCAGCCTACCTTTATTTGCCCCTCTGTCTTCAGCTTTCCCTCTCCCATCACAGCAGCTGCTACCTAGGGAAACTATGGCCAAGTTGTGTGGTGATGGCTGCTGAGCCAGGCCCACTTCCATGTTAGGGAGCCCTCAATGATTTGTGGTGGAGGGTACCTCACTCCCTTCTGTATCCCCAGCCCTACATCATTCCTTTCCCCCTCTTCCTGACAACCCCCCTATCATCTCCCCTTTTCCTCCCTCATTTTCTCTCCCTCAACCATTCACCAATCTACCTTTTATCTGCCTCACATGTTCAGCTATATTTATTATTTATTTACTTCATGTATACCCCACCTTTGTCCACAGTGGGGACCAAAGCAGCTTACAGGTTAGGCTGAAAGTATGTGACTGGCCAAACATCACTCAGTGAGATTCCATGGCAGACTGGTGACTTGAATCTGGGTCTCTTCAACCTGACTCTGAAGCTCTAACTGCAATACCATATTGGCTTTCATAGGGTTTCATTGGCTTTCACTGCTGTTGAACAGTAGGAAGCAGCCAGGCCTGGATGAGTCACCCAAGACACCCAAGTCAAGTCACACAATGGTTGCTGCCAGGCCTAGACCTGTTCCCTCCCCCATGCCTTTTACTGACAGAAACAAAGCCTAGAATGCTGTGGTTACTTAACAATAGCCATTGAGGGCTTCCTTTTGTTAAATCTACAGGCACTACTATTATCATTTTGGGTTTTTTAAATCCCCCCATTTTTTTTTAAGATTTCTCATTTTTCTTCAAACCTGGAGCACTTTCCAGGTGTGTAGAAAGATCTGTCTTGCCCATACATGGTTCCAATCACTGGATCTGAGTATCCTTAGAGAGGCCTGTAGCCATGGGGGCATTTGGGGTGATGCCCCCATGGGTGAGCCCTGCCCCACCCTTGGACGATGCCAGACCCACCCATCCACCCCTGCCCACCGCAGCCTTGCCAGCTCTTCCTGTTGCTCCCATCCTCAAACTCCACCCTCTCCAGGTTCCACCTCCCAAAATCTCCATGCAGTTTCCTAACCTGGAATTGATAACTTTTAACAGTACACTAATTTTGCTGTCTGGCCAAATCACACACACACACCCTGTTTTTGAGAACATGTTCTAATCCCAGGATTGGTGGCATCACTCATATTATAAAATGTCCCCTTTTTGGAGACCAGCAAAATTTGAACCTGAACATATTTTGGTTGTTAGACTTGTTTCAACTGGCTTTAGGAGATTACAGCTGCATTTAGGATTGTTGAGAAATTCCTGGAGAGGCCAGGGAGGGTGAGGCTTGGGGAGGGTCTTCAGCAGAGAATCATGCCATGGAGTCCACCCTCCAAAGCAGCTACTTAGGAAGAGTGGTCTCCGTAGTCTTGAAATGAGTTGCAGTTCTGGGAGATTTCCAGGCCCCAACCAGAGGCTGGCAATCCTATTTTCATTCCTAAAAACACTTTTTGGGAGTAAACCCCATTGAATAAGATGGGACTTGCTTAGGATTGCTCCCTACATTTACAAACTTACTAGTTTACAGACTGTGCTGCATAATGGTTATATATATAAAGCACATTTTTAAAATCATTTTCACACACAAAATGATAGGGTAACAATGGACTTTCATTATGAAAATATTACACTGCCTATTACATAAATCAAGTACTATGAGCTGGATCTAATGATTCCCACCCCCGATCTCTAATGGAGGAAGATCCTTCATTTTGTGGAAGGGAACCTTTGGATATGGCACATGGTGTTCAGAATAGTTAACAGGAAGATTTGTGTTTCCTACTTTGTCCTATACTTCTGCTCACTGAAGAATGCTTTCCATCTGTTTGTTTAAACTTCTTTGACAAAACCTTTACTAAAATAATTCATTGTGCATACAGCCCTGAGCTACAACATGCAAATCCCTAAAGACAAGCATGTTTTCCAGGCATTTGACAATTCAAAAATGTAAACAATGAGTTTCTCAATAAAAGGTGAAAGAATTTTTTATTACTGGCTGGTTAGCTAGTCTGAGCTGCCCCCAAATAATTATCTTTCCCATTGAGAAATAAAATGAAATTGCATTCGGCTGACAAGAGATGTCAGATGTAATCAGGGAAGAGCAAGCTATTATTTAGGCATTGACTGTCCTCCCCTGTCCCCTCTGTTTTATTAGATGATATTACATTACTAGGTAGTGGCAGTTTGCATAGTGTGCCAGACGAGATTTTATTAAAATCTCTTCTTTAAACCCCAATATACACAGTTGGATTGCAGCCCTGACTCTCATAGAGAAGACCATGTTTGTTCTAGAGTATTCTTAGGTTGCCAAAATTGACTTTAGATCAGTTCAACATGGGGCTGATTGTGTAACAGGTATCTTCCATAATGGCATTGCAAACACAGGGCAGAATGATGATGAGTTAATATTACTAAGATTGAGGAGTCACTACAAAATTTGACCAAATTACTTAGTTTCCTTTCTCTCTTCTATCTGTCTGTCTCTCACATACATACATAACATCTACATGCACCCCCTCATTCTGTTAGCCAGGAGTTATGGGATGGGTTGCCATCAATACGCAGATGACACCCAGCTCTATCTGTTAATGGATGGTTTTCCATCTTCTGTCCCTGACACCTTGGCTGAGGCTTTGATGGCTGTGGCTGGATGGTTGTGGCAGAGCTGGTTGAAGCTTAATCCATCAAAACCGGAGGTCCTGTACCTGGGCCGGGTGTGTGTGGATGTGGATATCAGACTCCCCACACTGGAAGGGGTGCCTTTGGTGCCAACCCAGAAAGTGAGGAGTTTGGGAGTAACACTGGATGCCTCCCTTTCTATGGAGGCCCAGGTTAGGGCAATTGCCAGATCTGCATTTTTCCATCTGAGGCTGATAAGGCTACTGAGACTGTTGTGTCCTGGGATCAGAAGGCAGAGCTAGGCGAAATACAGCCAAGCTTCGCTCTCTGAGAACAATAGGGACTAGGTTCCTGAGCTCGCCAGTAGTGAACCAATGGCAGCATTGGCGGGCGATTCAAACCCGCCAATAGGAATATAGGGCCGTCCCCCCCTAACTGTATATAGTTGGCCTCCGGCCGTTACTGTGGGTTCTTTGTCTTGTGTGAAGTACGAATAAACGCGTCTTCTCTTATGTCGTCGTCCGAGTCATGAGGCCCGAAACTCAGTACTTTACAGAGACCATATCTCTCCCCCCAGGACTTAGCTACAGTGATCCATGCAATGGTCACTTCCAGTCTTGATTACTGTAACTCGCTCTATGTAGGCTTACCCTTGAGGCTGACCCAGAAATTACAGCTGGTGCAAAATGCGGCAGCATGCCTGCTGACATCGATGCCTATGCAAGCTCATATCTGGCAGGTGTTCCGCCAACTGCATTGGTTGCCAGTTGACTTCTGGATTTATAAGCTTTTTTGGGGGGGGGAGGGTTGGGTTGCGTGGGCTCTTTTTGTCCATTCAGTTTGACAAGGCTTTCCAAACAAGGTGCTGAGGGTGAGTCACAAAACTCACATCACAGCCTCCTGCATAGCTAAGGCTTTTCAGGGAATTGGAGAGACCTCCTGACATCAGCATATAGATTTAAAGTGACAGTAGTAATTATCATAATTAGTTATTTTGAGTGATCCTACATAATTCATTCAATTTTTTACTCTTAGAACTAATTATATAAATTACAAAGTTTTTTACAAAACAAACAAACAAAAAATAAAAAACAAATCTTATAAATTATTCGGTTAGGTAATCACCTTTAAAGCCTTACATGGCCTGGGACCCACAGATCTGAGGGACCGCCTCTTCCTATATATGCCCCAAAGAGCACTATGCTCCATGGATCAACATCTCCTGGTTATCCCTGGCCCAAAGGACATCTGTCTTGCCTTGACCAGGGCCAGGGCCTTTCTGCCCTGGCCCCTGCCTGGTGGAACATGCTCCCAGTCGAGATTAGGGCCTTGCAGGATCTTCTTCGATTCTGCAGGGCCTGTAAAATGGAGCTGTTCCACCAGGCCTTTGGCTGAGGCAGTGATCATCTCTATATGGCCTCCCTGAGGTGGTTGTCACCCATCCACCTATCCATCCATCTATCACCCCAAAAAATATGCCAGGGAACCCACAGCCAGCTGATTTGTTAGAACTATGACTGTGATTTAATGCTTATTATTTTAATTGTTTAATTTTAATTGTATTTATTGTATGTGTTTATGATGTTACCCGCCCTGAGCCCACTTGCGGGATGGGCGGGCTATAAATACAAATAATAAATAAATAAACAAACAAACCAAACACATAGAGCCTACACTGATGCATGTGTTAAAGTTGGAGAATTAATAGTAACTGTCAAATTCCACTGGATTCATCCAGGTGTGATCAAATCAAGGGCAAAATTCACCCTGTGAAACAACTATTGTGTAACTCATATTAATATAGTTCATACTGCAAGATAATAATGTTTGTCAATTATAGAGTGTTCATTAAAGATATCTTTGTAAAAGTGTTTTGTTTTTTTGTGGGTTTTTTTGCTGCCGAGTTGCATTGTCCTATGGGGTTTCCAAGGCAAGAGATGTTCAGAAGTGGTTTGCCATTGTCTATCCCTGTGTCATAACCCTGGTATTCCTTGGTGGTCTCTCATCCAAATACTGGCCAAGGCTGACCCTAATTAGCTTATTAGATCTGATAAGACCAGGCTAGTGTGGGCTACCCAGGTCAGGGCTTAAAGTTATTTACAATCTGAATAAATATACTTTATGCTTCACTTATGAGTCATAACCCACAATAGCATTATTTTCATCTAATTATCCCATTGTTTGGGGTCAATTACCAGCACCCTTGAAGTTGAAGAAGAGATGCTAAAGTGTAGTAAGCTCTAGGTTCTGCTCACAGTTAGAAGGAATCATTAAAGATGAAATTCTTTGCTAATGTGATTTGACACAAATCCTAGGAACTCAGTAGTGTTGCATTAATGTGTACTAGGAGGATTTGGGCTTTGATTTGAGCTGAAATAACACTGTGCTTTAGAAAAATAGCTCAGTAGGTCCACCAATATAGAATTGTAGCAGTTAACAGAATCTTTTTCAAATTATTCCTGTATATTTGAAATTTCCCCCTCTTATTGTCTGGTTCACACAATTGCTTTGGGCCTTTTTATTAATCAGTGCCAGCTTTTTTGAGGACCAGGGTTCCAGAGTGAACAAGGCATGGTCTTATGTCATGGCCTGAAACAAATGATGCAGCACCCTTGCTGCAGACAGCAGTATGTATGTGAGACCTCCGGGGTGTTCTGTGTATGCTGCCTTTGACCCTCCAAGAAGAAAGATGAACTATACATGTAACAAACAAGGAAGTTACTAAATGCTTTTCTGAGTGGGGCATCATAAAAAGCCTTTTAAGTTTTCTGTAACACAACCACATCCTAATATACATCTGTGATGGACAGGTCCAGTTCTGCCTTTCTCTAACAGCAATCAATGTGAGAGTTAACAGAATGCTGGGATAGCTGGCAGTTAGAACAGTGAGTGGAGCTGAAAAAGAGCTAGAAACTGTGTAGAAATGGCAACAGCTTGAGCCAGGAGGAAGAGAACAGTAGCCTAATGCTGTTGACAAAAAGATAACTTGTGACAAAGGTGCCTGGAAGAATGAATAGTTTAGATGATGAAGAAAAGTTATTTGAAACCTTCAATAAGAGTTAACTCCTTTTTAATGTTCAGACCTGCTGACTGAATGATTATTGTCTGAGGGCAAGAAAGACACATAGACCTATAAGAATCTCAATCTATATACATGTTAAGATATAATTAAACTGTGGCAGCATGGAAAGGAAGTAGTGTTTGGGTTCTCAGCCTCCATAGCCCTGTGAAGTATCTGGATGAGGGGTCACTGATAAGGGACTGGGCTGTCCTGACTGATAGTGTCTCTGGAATGAGAGAGGGGACCTGTTGTATGAAAGGGTGAAGGCTCTCTACATGTTAAAAAGAGACAAGATGAGTGGCAAACTGGAACTGTCTGAGCTACTAGTATCCCTAAACCTGCATATTCAAGGTTTGGTGAGTGGTAGTGTCTGTGAAGTAAATGTCACAAAATCCTAATACCAAAATTTATAAATGAAACAAGTTGTGTTATAATCCAGGATCTGAGTGTGTGGCAGAGAACTCACCTCACTGTTCCACCATGCATCTATTCAGTCTTGGTTGAAAGGAAATTGGTAGATTGTAAGCTTGGTAGTATATAAAGTGGTAATTTCATACACTGCCTAGCAGCAGACTTATCCCTCTCCCCCATCTTCACTCTCTCAAACACCCAGCGACATGGCGTACTGCTGTCATATCTAACTGGGGGGGGGAGCACCAAATGCAGTACTGGTTGTATTGTTATCCAGTGTTATAGCAATAAAGACATTTACCAAACCACCCTATTTATACTTTTTCCACTGAACCAATGAACTTTGGGTGAGGCTACATGGAGGTAAAATGAACTGGGCTGAAGTTCTGCATTCATTGCCAACTCAAGGGTCTCCAATGTGTTACCCTTAGAAATGAGGTATTGTCTCTGTACTGGAGTAACCATGTGGTCAGTTGCCCTCAGGACACTCTCTTTCCTCACTTTGAAAATATGTGAATAATCTCAAAATCATGAGCCTTGCCTCCTGGAGCTTCCCAACCAGAAAAAAAATATTCAGATAGCCCAAGTTGGTCCATCACATGGACAAACGCCAATGACAATCCCCTAGGTTCATCACTACCACATTTAATACATCATCTCCTCTTCCTAGAACAATTGTTTCAATTTCAAGGTCCCCAAAATCTCTCTGAGGGTCATTGCTACCACTTCACAGGCACCTAGGAATGAGCAGCAGAAGGCATTCCCCCTGATGTCACTGAGAGCACTAACACTAGCCTTGTTCACAAGTTATAGTGAACCCAACAGGTACAATCCCTGTACAGCATATACTTGATTTTTCTTTGTATGGGTTTTGTACATCCAATACATGTACAGCTGAACATGTGATTAAAATCACACATTTGTCGAGATACTGGTCCCTTGTTTCATTGGTAAACTGAATGCATGTTGGCTGGTTTTTTTTATAAATATGTGTATTTATAAAAGGTGTAAATATGTATATGTAGGATGTATATGTGGTTGCTATAGCATGTGAACAGGGCTACTGTCTTTCCACAGAAAAGCCCACCAATGCATGAAACCATATCTTCAGCCACAGAACTTTCCATCCAGTGCAGTTTCATATGGACATGGTAGATGTGGGGAGTGGGGATGAGGAAAGTTGCTTCCTTAACAGGCAGCACAAATCATTGTGGGCTTGAGCAAGAGATAAGAAATACCCTGCTGGATCAGTCCAGTGGTCCAGCTAATCCAGCATCCTGTTTCACACAGTGACCAACCAGTTGCCCTAGAGGGCTAACAATGAGGTCATAGAAGCCAAGGCCTTCCCCTATGCTGCTTTCTAACATTAGTATTCAGAGATTTAGTGCCTCATTGGAAGAAGGCACTGGTAGCAAGTGATGGAATCTGCACTGGGCTCCAAAATCCTTGGAGTATACTCCCAGTGAACACATTTCCATCCTGCATGTACATATGTACACATTTTGAGGATCCTTGCTTGGATCTTCTCCACACTATGCAAGAAGACATGGCATCTTTCAAGGGATACCAAATCCAGGAGAATTTCATTCCTGAAAAATATAGAGTGGTATACTTGTGAGCCAGACAACTCTGTATGAAAGTGGATTTAAAACTGTTGCTTTCAGTCTCCTACCTCTTTCTTCTATAGCCAACCCATGCAATGTAAAAAGAGTGTTTTGAAGCTTCAGTTGGTACAGAATGCTGCAGCAAGAATGCTGACTGGATGGGACCACATTACTCCAGTCAGCTTGAGACCCACATAAGGACTGCCTACTCCCCTATGAACTTACCCATGCACCACTGTATTCATCTTCAGGAGACCTTCTTTAGGTGCCCTCACTGTCTGAGGCTATATGGAGAGCAACCCAAGAATAGGCCTTATCAGTCGTGGGACCAAAATTATGGAATGCCTTCACCAGGGAGATCCTTCACCAGTGGGTGATGACTTATTTGTCTTATCAAGTATTCTCTCACTGACTTTCCTTCCTGTATATGTGCTTTCACTGTGTGTGTGTTTCTATTGTGTGTTTTGCTTAATTGTTTTTTAAATTATTTTAATACTATGTATTTTAAATGTTTGTTTTAATTTCTTTGTTCACCACCTTGGAGTAGCCAACAGTTTGAATGAATGAATGAATCAATCAATGAATAAACAAACAAACAAATGAAGAAACTGCCAACTTTCCCTCAAGTGATTAAGACTGGCCTTGCAGAGGCCAGGGTAAGAGAGACCATCTGAAAAACTTACCCTTCACCTCTGCCCTTGCAAAAAAAAAAAAAAAAAAAAAAACCAAAAAACCCCAGCTACAAATTCGACACCAATTTGGAATTTTTCTTCACTGCATTACCTTTAGAATAGAATGCTCCAAGGTAAAACAAGCACTGCACTAATGCTGTCCTTTTTAATTTAAAATGGTAACAAATTTAAAACTATATTAAGAGACACTCAAAAAGACTAAACACTAAAAGCAACTTCTTTTTCCTGTACATTATGCCTCAATTGAGAAGGGAGAGAAAAAAAATGTAACTGAGGAAGGGTGGATGCAGAGGAAGGATAGTCAAGAAGATAGGAGACAGTGAAGTTGAGAGGGGAAAATACCCTAGAGATGAGCTGGGTGAAGCTGAGGAGTGAGATTACTCACTTGCAGCTGAGTGTTAGCTAGTATCCACTGTCTGCTAACAGTATACCTCATTCACTCATTTCCTTCCAGCTCATACTCTGTGATCACCTACACTGACCTTTGAAAATGATTAATTAAAACCAGCCCATGATCACATTGAGAACTAAACCAGAGAGAGTACAACAACATGAAGAAAAGGTGTAACACAGATGGACTGCTAGTGTCTGATTTCTAGAAAGTTAGAATATGTTTGCTTTCCAATGAATTTTACACCTTCTCTGTCATTTAAAACTCAGGTGCATTAATTGTATATTTAGGAACATGGCATGCAGGAGGAGTATTAAGGCACAAAGTGTGTGTATATTGTTACTATTTGAGGAGGGAAACTTCCCAAAAGAGAATTCTATGGATATTGGATTTCTTCTATTAAGCCGTCACTCAACCGTGTTGCTTAAGCCATTGATCTAACATAACGGCTCTTGGACATAAAAAGTCATAATCCTATCGATCCAGCTTCAAATCCAGGGTATAATAACAATATATTTGAGTGACTGTTTTCCTGGGTGACATTGTGGTGAATCAGTGTAAAATGTGACTCTCCATATGAAGTCGTAAGTGTGATTCATTGTTCAGCTGTCAATATGTTTAATTTATCAGTATGGATGCAATTTCCATGAACACTTTTCCCCTACTGACTGATGATTTGTGCAATCACCTTGTAGAATTGGTCTTGTGTAAGAGCCCAGGTACATTGAACTCTATGCCACCATGGAGTGATGAGCTGAATTTTTGATGACTGACATTTTCTTGATGAACTGTGGATGAAACACATTCAAGTATTACACAACATGGTTTGAGCTTCACCAGAAGGCCTGCAGCATTAACAGTTATGCCCTCTCTCTATAGCTCTTTGGGGTGCTATTAATGGATTCAGGTGGGTAGCTGTGTTGGTCTGAAGCAGCAGAACAAAGTTTGAGTCCAGTAACACTATAACCACCAATGAAGTTTTATTCTGGGTATCAGCTTTTCTGTGCGTGCACAGATCTTCAGATACACTTCTTCAGACCCTTTGCTAAAATATGAATAAGTATAATGGAAGTTTCCTTCTTCTTCTTTTTAAAAAAGTGGTTTCCTTTTGAGTTTTCAGTATTTTAAAGGTGTCATCTAAGGGACCATGGAGAGAGCATTTGCTATGCACAGGAAGTTCTGTTCATACTCCTGTCTTTGAGAGACCTCCCCTCCCTCTGCAGACTCTCCATGACCCCTGAACACCCCTGCAGAAAAAGGTACAGTGGTTTCTGGCAGTTCCCCTTCCCCCTCCAGCCCCTCCACCCCGGATGCAATTCCTGAGGGTCCACTGTCCCTAGGAACAAAACTGGGAGGCTGTACTCAGTGAACTGCAGTAGAAAGGAAAAGCAGGAAAGTCCAGCTTTGCAAAGATCACTGATGGTTGGGTACACACTAGTATCACTATGTAGATAACACTCCATTATATTTGACCTGTTCCTTGATGTCAGGCGGGCAGGGTCTCCATGAATGACTGCCTGAAGTTGGTAATGAACTTGATATGGGAGAATAAATTCTACTTTATTCTCAACAAGCTCAATCCAGACAAGTAGGTGTGCTCATTAGTCTGAATACGGGAGAATGTGTCATCTTTGCATGGAGTCACATTCCCCTTTATGGAGCACAGTCAAGCTTTGTAGCTTTCTTGGACTCTGCATTGTTTTGGGATTCCCAGGGGACAGATGCACATTCATTCAGTTCCTCCTAATATGCCACTTTACTGCCTTCTGGAGAATAAAGACCTGTCCACTGTGTTCACACTCTAAGAACTTCTTAACTTGAGTACCATAACATGCCAATCATGGTTCTCCCTTTGAAAACAGTTTGAAAACTTGAGGTAGGCCATAATACAGCAGCAAAGAGCCAGCTTGGTGTAGTGGTTAAGAGTGGCAGACTCTTACCTGCAGAACTGGGTTTGATGCCCCACTCCTTCATGTGAAGTCAGCTGGGTGACCTTGGGTCAGTCACAGTTCTCTCAGAAATCTCACCCTACTTTACAGGGTGTCAGGGTGTCTGCTGTGGGAAGAGGAAGGGAAGGCAATTGTAAGCCGCCCCGTGACTCCTTCAGGTAGTGAAGAGTGGAGTATAAAACTCTTCTTCTTCTCCTCCTCCTTCTCATCATCATCAGATGCCAATTGTATATGAACTTCACCAGTAACCGGTTAGTTTTCAGACTAAATTCAAGTTCTATACTAGTAATTGTCTAAGATATTCCAAGAAGTATTTTCTTATATTTTTCTCCCTAGCAAGACAACCAGAACTTTATATTCCTTTCCATAGCAATAAAGCTTTTTCATTGGTGGCATCAGTATTATGGAAGTTTCCAAATCAATGCTCCCTCTAAGCTGTGGAGTCTTGTGAGCAAATATTCTACTTTGTGAGCTACTGGCATTAAAGTTGTGGGCAAGTGATTTGGCTACTGCATAAATCAGTTTGCTTTGGAGCCATCCTTCCTGAGCTAAGACAAAAATCTGTGAGCTGGAGGCTAAAAACTGTGAGCTAGATCACACTAACACAGCTTAGAGGGAACACTGTTCCAAATGCATGTTTTAGTGGACTGGTTAGTTGCAAATTGTGACAGGCCTTTTCTACAAACTGAGTGGACGCACACAACCTCCTATAATTTTGGGGGAACCAGGTTTGTTTTAAACTATACATTTTCCCACAGTTACCAGATATTACCAGCAAGTGTCTAGGCTTTGGGTTCACTGCCATAAGTAGGGATGCCAGCCTCCAAGTGGCACCTGGGGATTCCCTGGCATTATAGCTCACCTCCAGGCTACAGAAATTAGTTCCCCTGGAGAAAATGGCAGCTTTGGAGAGTGGGCTCTATAACATTGTACCCTACTGAGGTTCCTCTCCTCTCCAAGCTCCATCCCCAAATCTCCAGGAATTTCCCAACCTGGATCTGGCAACCCTACCCCCATCCCCTGCTGATGGCCACAGGGAACTTGGCAGCCCTAGCTGTAAAGTAAGTTTTGTGGTACACAAGTAGAATACAGAGGTCACTGGGGCAGGAATTGTATACTAAGAACAAAGATTTATTTATTTACAATTTGCTTTCAAAGAACAGATAAGCAGCACAAAGACAAAGGAGATACCTGGCTTAGGAGCATGAACCAGTTATAATTAGTTGTATTATTATAATTTCTTTAATTAATTTCTATCCCACTCCATTTCCCACAAGCAGGACTCAGGGCAGCATACAACATGTGTGTGTATATACACATAAAATAAAATACATAAAATAAATATACATCAATACATAATAAAATGCACACAATACAATTACGCTCCAGTACTGTTCAGCAATTTGATCTACTGCTAGATGGTGACACAGATAGCTGGGGTGGTTGGCATACAATCCATATTTCACCCATGGGGACGATATTAACCAGGAGAGAATAGAGAATGGGGGGCGGGGAGAAACCCAGCTTCAGAGAGTAGTTTGAATATTCCTTCATGTTTTCAGCCACAAACAGGCTTTTACTGACTAGCCACTAGGTTGGATCCTCTCTCACACACAGGCCTGCCCTTTCCTAAGAGTCAGACTAAACAGTACAAGGTCTACCCATTACCAGAGACAGGCCTAACAATTGGGTACTCTGTGCTCTCTCAGAGGTAGAGCTAAACCACTCTGCCACACTACCAAGCAGAGCTACCCTTCACTCAGTCTGCTCTTTTTCTAAGCCAGACCTGAGCTCTCACCATCCTCTCCCTGAGATACTTTCCACACAAACAGCTCTCCCTGCTTTTGCATTTCTATTCCTCCACCTCTTCAGCGGGTTTCTGCAATGGTATTTTCAGTCCGAGATTTAAAAACAAAGTTTGCTCCATCTTGTGGCTCAGCAACGGAATTCCCAGAAACAGGAAAGTTTGATGCTGTGCCACAAGGGAAGACAAACCTTGTTTTTGCATCTTGGACTGCAAATACCATTGCAGAAACCAGCTGAAGAGGCGGAGGAATAGAAATGCAAGAGCAGGGAGAGCTATTTGTGTGGAAAATATCTGAGGCAGAACTCATAAGAACATGAGAACATAAAAGAAGCCAATGTTGAATCAGGCCAATGGCCCATCTAGTCCAACACTCTGTCACACAGTGGCCAAAAAATACCAGGTGCCACCAGGAGGTCCAGTAGTGGGGCCAGGACACTAGAGGCCCTCCCACTACGGCCCCCCCAGCACCAAGAATAGAGTGCATCACCTGCCCCAGACTGAGAGTTCCTATCTATACCTTGTGGCTAATAGCCACTGATGGACTTCTGCTCCATATGTTTATATAATTCCCTCTTGAAACTGTCCATGCTTGTAGCTGCCACCACCTCCTGTGGCAGTGAATTCCATAACTCAACTAAACTTTGCACTTTCCTTGAGGCACACCTGAACTAAAGTCCTGCTGTGTTTCCCTCCGACATTCCATCTCCCTTCTGAAAGGTGGCTGGATGCTGGAACAGCACTCCCATAGGCTCAAGTGGGTGGCTGTTTTCCCTTCAGGGGCAGGACAGCCTCCTGTCTGTCACTCAGATCTAAGTAAACTGGCATACAATGAGTTAACTGTAACTGTCTGACTGTTTGAGAGCTATCTGCTCCCAAGTGGAGTTTGGGAAGTGCAGGATGATGGAACTACTCTAGGGTGGCTGATTCAGTTGTGGCAGTGAAAACCATCTGGGGCTTGATTTATTATAACTAATAAACGTAAGTATAATTCTTCATTCCTGGGTTATGTGTTTCCTGGGAAGCTGAAAATATCTCTAGAAGCATATTATAACAGACAACAACATAAGGGGTTGCAAAAAGTAATTGTGAATGAGAAATTAAGATCTAATAAGGTAATGTATTTACATGAACCCTCTTGATTAGTGCATATGCATGGCTACTAAGGAAAGTAGGGAACATCATACAGTTTGACTCACAGAGCACTCTCAGCACAGTTACATTTTAACAACTTAGTCCCATAGATTTCTGTGTGACTAGGTAAACTGTTGCCTTAGGCAGCCACAACAAGATGTTCATACCAACTTGAGCTGAGTTTTAAGGAAAGTACTTGCTCCCATCCCTGCTTCCTGATTTGTGGCTCACCAGGGCCTTTCAGCATGATCTGTAGAGGACAATGGTATTTAATAGATTGGGGGAAGGGAGTGTAGGCTGGAAAAATGATGAAACACTCAGAACAAACAAATAACTTGTGACGTTGAAGATATGGTTTAGGGATGATTTTGAATTACTCATTGGAAGGATAAAGGCACCTCTGGTAAATCAATGGATCGAGGATCTTAGAACTCTATCAACATTTGAATATATGGCATATAGATGGCAATTACATATGGACTTATTTTTAGATATTTGTAAAATGGAGCTGTTCCACCAGGCCTTTGGCTGAGGCAGCAGGCATCTACCAGCTGGTGTCTCTACTGCTGCCACATGAGACCATCATGGCTCGGCATTGGCCTGCTTATTTTCCCAGCTGTAGAAACTGGAATTAAATGCATTGCACTGCCCACTTTAAATATTTTAAATAATTTATAAATTTGTTTTATTGTATTATTTTAGATTGTTTTGTATTTATTGTTGAGAGCCACCCTGAGCCCATTCACAGGAAGGGTGGGATATAAATTGAAATAATAAATAAATAAATATTTGGGCATTGTTTATAGAAAGTTATGTGTAGATTTACCACTATTGTTATAATTTTGTCTTGTCTATTTTTTTAAAAAAAATCTCACTTTTCCCCTCTATTCTTTTTCTTCTTTTAATAAAGAAAAAAATTAAAACAGCTTATACTTAATTAATAACTCAGTCATTAACTATGAATTACTGAGAGAATCAGCGTGATGTGGTGGCTGGATTGTTAGAAGCTCAGGTTCAAAACTGATTCACATGCTAGGCTTCCTGCAGAGCTTATCTCTTAACCTAACTTGCCTCATAAATTTGTTGCAAAGATAAGATAAGAGCACTACATGAAAGGCTACTTCCCTCCCTGAGCTCCTTAAAGGAAGGAGAGGATAAAAATGTGGCAAATAAACACTCTAACGCAAAACAAATTCCAAAATGCTTTAATGGTCATTGAGTCCATCTGCAGACTTAAATACAGTATCCTTAACCTACTTCACTGACACAATCTCTTAGAAATGAGAGGCAGTGCAAACAGTATGGAAAAAAGTATGGAATAATACCATATATCTCAGCAGTTTAGTGCTGTATAATTATTTTATTAAAAACAAACTACATTATCTTTCTACATATCACTCTTCCATACATTGACTGAACACATAGAGAGTGAGAGCAGGTATGAGTGTGCTGGCCTCACCCCCACGTCTGCATGATCACCAGCTCATAAGCACAACACCTACAAATAGAAGAAGTCGTTCGGCATATGTTCCCTCCCCATGATCAGGAACATTTGAAAAGCAGTATCCCCAGTCTTGGGTAGGGACCATGCTCATGGATACTTCCTCCATAAGTAAGTGCCATGCTCACAAGCCAACAATCGCATGTATGTGTGTGTGTGTGGGGGGGGGGGTAGGACCAGCATGCTTGTGCCTGCTGCTGTTCTTCATGCTTTCATTCTGGAAGTGAAGGGTGTCAAGTGTGGATCGTTCCTGTCCATGGTAACTATCTCAACAAAAGACTGTACCACCAGGAATGGGGAAAGGAAACAAAAGGAGAAGAAGGCAGCAACAGGAAGTCCAAAATAGAAGAAAGATGGAAGTCCAAACTGAAGAAAAGATGGTGGAAGCTGCCAACATATAAAATGAGAATTCTCTCCTCAGTTTCTTTTATTCCTTCATTCTGTTTAGAATTAACTACAGAAGCCATCTTTACTAATCTTTACTAGAGAGAGCCAGTTTGGTGTAGTGGTTAAGAGCACCAACTCTAATAGTGGAGAACCAGGTTTGATTCCCCACTGGACCCATCCCAATGCCCAAACTGCCTAGCTGTGACATTACAGGTAAAAGTAAAGCACTACCATACGGATAAAGCAAAACACTACATCAGCTAACACTAAATGCCAGGGCAGGAGGGTGGGCAACCCACCACTGAGAACAGAGAGTCTGGAAGCTGTCATAGAAACCTCTAAAAGGGGGGCTCTCTCTTGGATTCTGCCCCACCCCTGTGCCACATCCCACATCCTGACTTGGTGAGCTGCCTCTGACCTGACCGTCACCCGGCCTCACCACAGGGCGTGCTCGGCCATGGCTGGATCCTTCATCCTCCCCTACCACCTGCCCCCAAGCTACAGTGGAGGTATATCTCAGCTGTGCTTGGCAATAATAACAGAACTGCAGTTCTAGCTTGTTCTTTCTTCCTCAATTTATGAAAGAACACAAACAGCAGACCACAAAAAGGAAGGGGGGCAAACACAGAGTTTTCAGTGGAAAGGTAAATATTTTTTGTTGTCACTCAATCACTGTAAGAGCAGGAAAATGAAATGAATGCAGTTTAAAAAACAAAAACAAAACAAAACTGGTGACTGTCAACATTTTCCTTTGACAGGAATCAGTGAAGTCCGCCTGCACCAAGAGGCAGCTACTTTGTGGGTCTGTAAAATCAAACCTTTTGTTTGAAACTTAGGGGACACGGTCTTTACATTAAATGGGGGAATATTTTCTGTGCAAATTTGGTTCCATTATCTTTAAAATACATCTGCTCTGAAACCTTAAATTGGTCCCCCATTGAAAACAATAATCCCAAAACCCTGGAACCCAAGTAACCACACAAATTGAATCCCAAACCGGTAATGTCCTACCTGAAAATCAGTAGTAAAAAATTCTCCTCTGAATCCCTGATCAAAATTGTAATGAACTTTTTCTCAGAGCAGACCCCTACTTTGAAGTCCTGGATTGCATTCATACATCATCTGATACTGCATTATCATTACCCTATAGCAGTCATTCTTCATTTGTCATCAAATTAATTTTTTTGGACAAACCACCCCAGCAATATTTAATGATGTGTGGATATAGCCTTATTTTAAATTTAGGCTTATTTATTATTTCTGAAGCTCAGTGGGTGACCATGTTAGAACTTCTCATTTCAGTCTCCCTCACCAACTTATAGTAAAGCAATTCATGGACAGCTCAATATTACAAATCCCTGAACTCTTTAAAAGAAGGGAAGGGTACAAATGCCACATCACCAAATCAAAATGTAGGCACATTTCCTTCAGTCATTTTCCTACTTCCAACATCCCTGCTTCAAGCGCAATAGAAAGCCTATAAGTCTTTCACAAATGGAAAAACAGAAATTACCAACTAGTGGTCCATATCATAGAATCATAGAATGTTAGAGTTGGAAGGGACTTTGCAGGTCATCTAGTCCAGCCCCCTGCACTCTACAGGAGTGAATCCTAAAGATAGCCCTACAACATACCTGAAAGATGGTCATCCAGCCTCCACTTAAAAACATCCAGTGATGGCATCTTTCATTTCAACAGAATTTTCCATGATAAAAATATCTTAAGATTGGGGCCTGCCTGCAATAAATTTCCCTTCCAGCAGCCTTGTTACTTATCATACTGTTATGTCCGCTGACCGCCACCAGACTCTAGCAACCTTTACCAGAGTTTGACTCTCAGAGACAACAAGGACTAGGATCCTGAAACCTCAAGAGGGCACCAATAGGAATGTTGGTGGGAAGTTTAAACCCATCAATGGGACCTGCGGGTTGGTCCATGGGGACTGTATATAGTTGGCCATCTGGCTGGTATTCATTGTTCTGTTGTGTGTGCTAGTAAACCATGAGCTAACAATCATGCTGTGTCCTGGTTATTCATGCGTTGAACCCACTACACAAAAATGGCAACGAAGGTGGGATCCTGCTGAGCTGGCCAGGCTGCTAAGCATCTGAGGAAGACCAGGAACTGCCGCTGCTTCAACTGATGAGCACCGAAGCTGAGCAATCTGCTTCCCCGCAACATCCACGCAGCACAATGGCAGTCACTCTGGGAGCAGGACTGGTCCCTCCGTTCGACCCCAACAAGCCGCAGCACTGGGAAGCCTGGGTCCAGGGACTCAAGTCCATTTTGATATTTTATGAGGTCACCAACGAAGGAAGAAAGAGGGGCCTCCTTGTCAGCTCCTGTGGATCTGCCACCATGGAGCTGGCTCGCAACTTGCTCTCCCCCACCAAGCTATCAGAGGCAACATTCAAGCAGATCATCAAGGCGCTCCAGGACCATTTTGTCCCCCGACCATTGGAGATCGCGCACCACGTGGTTTTCCACTCCCGGCAACAGCAACCGTGGGAGTTGGTCACCGTGTACTTGGCTGAGCTCCATCGGCTCACCTCGGACTGCGCCTTCAAGGCCCAACTCAACATGGCCCTCTGCAACCAATTAGTTTGTGGCCTGAGCAACGAGAAGTGCCAGCGGTGGATCCTCAAAGATGAAAAGTGTTCCCTGGCAACCATCCCTCCACCGTGACCAGAGCGCTCCAGGCGAACCTTGACCACATTGACCCAGATGGGAGGAAGTCCACTACATGCAGCAATCCACCTGACTCTGGGATCCAGCACCAGCAACTCACTCCATTCCCCTCCACAAGCCAGGTCACCAGGAATGCATGAGTTGCGGGGATAAGCACGACCAAAAAACCTGCCAGTTCTGGGATACCAAGTGCCACAGTTGCAACCGCTTGGGGCACATTGCAAGAGCCTGCCATTCCCAGGGGTCCAAAGCCCAGCCAGCACTACCCCAGCCCCACCAAAAAGCAGCTGCTCGCTACGAGGAAGACAAATCCAAGGAAGAGCTCTACCTCCTCACAGCCGACCCAGCTGATCAGGTACTGCAGCTTCCGAGCCAGTCCTCTGCCCTGAAGATCCAAATCTGGGTCCAAATAGAGGGGTCCCCTTGCACCATGGAGCTCGATTCCAGCTTCACCACCTCCATTATCTCGGTGGTGACTCTAAAGAGACTCTGCTCCCAGGGGGGGGCCTGTCTGCACCCCTCTACCCTTACCCTGACAGACTTTCAGAGGAACCACATTCCAATAAAGGGTATGGAGAGTTTCTGTGTCCAGTACAAGGGGGTTGAAGGCCACTTGGACTTAATTGTGGTCATGGGGGACCTGGTCAGCCTCCTCGGCCACATGTGGTTTGCCCCTTTGGGAATATCAATAGAAGGGGTACAGCTCTGTGCCTCGCAGGACTTCTAGGAGGTCTGTGACAAGTTCCCATCTGTTTTTGACAGTACTCTGGGTCATTATACGCCCCCCCAGTTGAAAGGGATCCTGGGCGTCATGCCATTTTTTGATGATGTGCTTATCGCCACAGCAACGCCTGCATCGCCGGCTGTGCATCATCCTCTGCCATTTCCATGAGGCGGGCCTAAAAGTGAAGTGGGAGAAGTGCCTTCTAGGGGTTCCATCCATGGACTTTTTGGGCTTCACGGTCAACGCGGATGGCCTCCATCCAGCTCGGGACAAGATAAAGGCCATCATTGAGGCACCTCCACCCTCATCCAAGGCAGAACTCCAGGCATTCCTGGGTCTATTGAACTTCTACCATGCCTTCCTCCCCCATAAGGCAGCAGTAGCAGAGCCCTTGCATCACCTCCTGGACAAGCACACCCCTTGGTCATGGGCCCCCACCAGGCTGCCACTTTCAAGGGGGTCAAAGCGCTGCTGATTTCTAATAAAGTTCTGGTGCATTTTGATGAGTCCCTGCCAGTAGTTCTGGCCTGTGATGCATTCCCTACAGCATTGATGCAGGGTTGGCCCACCGCCTCCTGGATGGCCAGGAGATACCCGTCACCTACTACTCCAGGACACTGTCTGTGGCAGAGCGGAACTATGCCCAGATTGACCGGGAGGGCCTGGTGATAGTGGCTGGGGTAAAAAAAAAATCATGACTTTGTGTATGGCTGGCCCTTCACCATTGTCACAGATCATCACCTCCCCCTTGGCCTCTTTGTCTCTGATCATTGGACTCCACAGGTCCTTTCCCCATGGGTCCTGCAGTGCTCCATTTTCTTGTCCAGCTACTCCTACATCCTGCTGCATTGCCTGGGCAAGGCTATGGGCCATGCTGATGCCCTTAGCCACTTGCTCTTACCCCCCATAGAGGCTGACCTGGCTCCAGCCCACCATGTTCTGCAGGTAGAGGACCTCCCTGATTCACCCCTCCAGGTGGCGGACATTGGCTGCCATTTTGCCAGGGACCCCGTCATCTCCCGAGTTCTGGGCTAGGTGGTGAGGGGGTGCGCTGTGGTGGCCAAAGGGCCTGAGTTCACAGCTTTTGCCACCTGCAGAGATGAGTTGTCCACATACAAGGGCTGTCTATTGTGGGAAGGCAGGGTGGTTGTCCCTAGTGTATTATGTCACAGGGTTCTGCAGGCTCTACATGAGGCCCATCTCAGCATCGTCCGGATGAAGGCCCTGGCCCACAGCTACATATGGTGGCCAGGGATAGATGTGGAGGTGGAAGCTTGGGTAAAGCACTGCCAGACATGCCAGGTCACCAGGACCAATCTGCCGAGCACACCTACCCAAGCCTGGGAATCCACCCGGACACCATGGTCAAGCTTCCATGTGGATTTTGCCGAACCATTCCATGGGCTATTGTTTTTAGTAACAGTGGACTCTTATTTGAAATGGTTGGAAATCAGCCCAGTCTCTGCCACCTCCTCCAAAGCTACTATCCAGGTGCTCTGCAAAATCTTCGCCACCCACGGGTTGCCAGACACCATTGTATCGGTTGACAGGATGGCATTCACCATGGAGGAATTCCAGGAGTTCCTCTGCAGCAATCTGCTCAGGTATGTAAGGTCTGCCCTGTTTCACCCTGCTACCAATGGCCAGGCAGAATGGATGGTGTGCACCACCAAGGAAGCCCTCAGCCGGCTGACGGAGGGGGACTGGGAATTCCGGCTGGCGTGCTTCCTCCTGATGCAACGGACCATCTCAAACCCAGTTAGCAGCCACTGCCCCATGGAACTCCTCATGGACAGACTGCACCCGAACAGGGCCCCAGAGTCATGTAACCTGTGCGAGCAAAAGGCAGCGCCACGGGGATTCTTCCTGGAGGACCCTGTCTACATCAGGGACTATGGCAAGGGCCTCGACTGGATTGCTGGCTGGGTCATCCGCCCCATGGGCCCCAGGGCCCAAGAGGTCTTGACAGACTGTGGACAGGTCCTGCAGAAGCATGTCAACCAGCTGCACATGAGCATGTTCCCAGCTCCAGCAGAAGTCCTGGCCCCGAGGGACACAGAGTGGGTGCTGCTGGACATTCTGGAATGAGAAACTCCTGACGGGAGTTTGCAGGAACAAGCCCCCGTCGCCGCGGCCATCCCTGATGACAGAGTGCCTGCCTCAGCCCTGGAACCAGATGAGGCTCCACTGCCCCCCTCCTAGTACTCTGGGCACAGGGCAAGACAGGCCTCCCAATGTTCCAGTTTCGACTCCAAGGCACTCCGCATGAGAGTGCCGGTCCCCAACCTACCTAAAAGACTATGTCACATAGGTTGGGGTTGAACTACGGGGGGAGGGGTGTTGTGTCTGCTGACTGCCACTAGGCACCAGAAACCTTTACCAGAGCTTGACTCTCAGAGACAATAGGGACTAGGTGGGAAGTTTAAACCCACCAATGGGACCTGGGGGTGGTCCACAGGGACTGAATTTATTCATTGTTCTGTTGTGTGTGCTAGTAGACTATGAGATAACAATCATGCTGTGCCTTGGTTCTTCTTGTGTCGAACCCACTACACAACACATACCAATAGTTCTTGTTTCTCATGGATTCTGAATCTACTGAACATGACAAGAAATAAGGTTTCAAAATGATCCACAACTAAAAATGTTCGTTAGCAAATTAACTGCCATCAGAGAAGTTAAAATATCCACTTAAGGTGGGCAAAGAAGGGGGGAAAGAAAGAAAAACTAATCTATTTAGCAGTCCCTTGAAAGCTTAGTAGAAACATATTTCTTTATCCATTTGAATAATCTCTTCTAAAATGCCTGTATCTTTACGTAAAGAAGATTAAAACTGGCAACCGTAGTAAATATATTAATGTCTGAATGGACTGGGGTGTGGGTTATAAGAGTACATCCAGAAAACATGTCAGCATGTCAGTCCCTTTGAAACATGTAGTCTGTAAGCTGTCTGGATTCCAGACCATATTTAGCAATATATTCCTGTTACACTGGTAGGAAGAAGTCAGCAGTCACAGTTCATTAGCTGAATGACATGCCCTGACAACACTAGCTACTACCAGACTAGAGAATAGATCCTAGTCTCCATCATTCCATCAGGCACAGTGATATCCAAGTGGTGGTTGGGATATATTAATGCTAGTGGGAGGTGCTTTGTGAGCAGGTCTGTGCAGGCCCATAGCCAGGAATTTCTAAGTGAGGGGGGGCATTTGAATTTCTCGGGGGGCACTTTAGATAATTTTATTACTTCATTATTTTGCCTGTGCACCCCCCTCCTTACACCACCAAAGGGGGAAAAAAACAGGCCCTGCACAAGTCCCATGCTCTTGCCTCTGCTACTGCTGCAGCCGCCTCTCCTCCAGGTTCCTCCGCTTGCTGCACTGCAGCCTCTGCCAGTTGCCTGTCTGCCACGGGCCCCACACTGGGGGCCTCTTCCTCATCTCTTCTGCCGGGCCCAGAAAGCAGCAGCTGCTGCTGGGCGCACAGTGTGCTCATTTTCCCACGGCCTCAGCAGCTCTCCCGTGGCCAGCCACCTTCCTGCTGTGAGCCCCACACAGGGAGCCTCCTCCTCCCCACTGCTAGGCTCAGGAAGCATCCACCGCTATTGGGCACACAGTGCACCTCACTTTCATCTAGCCTGCAGTGACCTCAACAGCTCTTCCCTGGCCAGCAGCCTGCCTGCTGTGGGCCCCCCATGGGGTCCTCCTCCTCTCCACCACCAGGCCGGGAAGCAGCGCGCTTCTTCCTCCCCCAGGCAGTTGCGAGGAAGGGAAGGAGACTCCTGCGGGGCTAGTGGCAGGTGGGTAAAGGAAAGGGGCGGCGGCTGCAGGAAGTTCTCCAGGCAGCCCAGAGAGTCAGGGGCCTGGGCTGCCTAGGAAGTGGGGAGGCCTTGGTAGGAAGTCAGGGGGGTGGGCCCCGGAGAGGCCCAATGTAGCTATGGACCTGGGTCTGTGTATCTGTTGGGAAGGCAGGAAAGAACAAGGGGTAATTGGGGAGTCTTCTGTCTAAGATCCTCAGGCTTATCTACTAGTTAATCTAAGGGTTCCCAACCTTTTTGAGTCTGTGGGTACCTTTGGCATTCTTACACAGGGTTGTTGGAGACACTGAAATCAAATCATTACATATTTGAGTGTAATGCTAAGTTAAAGAATGTTTGCCAAGAATTGCTGTCTTCTTTGTAAAAACGATCAAGATTCTTTCTTTTTTAAAAAGCTGAGGACTAGCTTGCTCACCCTTGAAAAAGTTATATTTAAAGAATACAGGCTCACAGAAACGCCAGTGTTCATTGTGTGAGAGCCCATGGGGGCCTATTTGGAGGATGCTGGTCTCCAGACAGAAGTCTTTCCCAAACCTAATTATAAGTGATTCTGCAAAATGCAACATTACTCTGTTATACTCAAAGACTAGATTTGCTTTATGAAAGACTTCTGTTATGCTGTTTATATGATGTAACCTTTTTCAAGAAGGCTCCTGTCAGGCTAAGCTTCACACACTTTGTATCCAGTTATATACAATGCTCAGTTAGCTAGATGAGGGTTATGTGTCATAAACACTGTGCAGACTCCAAAAGGCCAAGAAAGAAAAGATCATTTTACAAATGATGCTAAGGTGATGTAGACATGGTGTCCTAATGATTGACAGGGCAATATTATAAAGGTTGATGCTTGCATGGACAAATTGAACTGGTGGTTTGCCACATTCCTATTGTTCAGTAAACAAAACCTCCTTTAGTTGAATCCCATGCCTTTGTGTGTGGTTAATTTGGCTCAAGCCACAGAGTCCAAGAGCCTCTGTTGCTAACAGGGTGGCTGCCACAGGAGGCGGAGCCACACACACACACACATACAGAAGAAACCCAAACGTAAGGGAAAAGATGTAGGGGGATTTTAAAAATACACTTGGAACAAGTAGTAAGAATAAAACCAACAGTGTGATTGTAGTCTATGGAAGCTGTCTCTTTAAGAGATGGGTTTAGGCCCTAAGTGGAACTCTCTCTCCTCACATGAATGGGTGTGTCTTTTGGAATATACTAGTTTGAACTGGGTTGTTGGTAGTTAGGATTCCAATTTTGTTAAGTCTAAGTTGTTCCCTGCCTTGCTGTTCTGCACATTAAAGAAGGTTTTGAAGACATCCTGCTTGCTGCATCTCTCTGGCCTTACAGCAGACCACTTACCCACCTCCACAATGACAACACTTTACTGAGGAGTCAAACACCACAGTGGTGGCAGCTGCAGCTCAAGCAAAATCATTTCAATCTGCACAGCCTGTCAGATCTCCAGCTGGGCAAGAGACTCACATTGCCCCATGCACTTCTGAAAAGCACTTGACTGGCTCCAGGAGAGGTGCTGGTGAGTGCTATGGTGCCCTGGAGCAGCACATTTAGGACCACTGAGTTAACCCTTAATCACACATGAAGAATGAAGGAAAGAAGCAAAAGGGGACTTGCATAAAAAATATCTCTGTAGTAATGTACCGTATTTAGCATTCCTTATCCATCGGTAACTTCTTTCTGCCAAGGTGGATCCTACAGTTCCCTTCATTTAAGTCTTTCTCTGTCAAGCTTTCAGTTCCGTTTCTCTGCATTTTGCTTTACTGCTTGCCATGTATTTGGGGGGAGGGCGTGTGGGGAGGGAGTGTGTTGATTGAGTGCTTGTTTGTAGCCATAACCATCTTTTAAGTTGTGCCCCTCAGCCGGCTCTCATGCCTTGGAGATTCCTTTCTTAGGCTTGCATAGATAAGCAATGTATATCTGTCGAGGTGCCATGGTAACACTCGGCCTGCCTGCTGACATGTGAGAGGGGTGTTAGGGGTATAGTATCTTTTACCTATAACCTCTGAATTTCACACTTTCTTCAGTCCTGACAAAGGATCTGAAACCTGTAGTAAGCATATCTCTAATAAACATCACTGCCAAAAGTGTTGTGGAGAGTGTCTTAACTGAGGATCTGTCATTCTCCATCAGAAAAACTCTTTTGCCATTGGAGGATATTTTTTGTCATCAAGGAACTTTAAAGTAAGGTAACTATAGGATTCAGTGTCACGGAAGTGAGTTGTATGACCTCAACCAATGTATTTTGCTCAGAGAAAAGAATAGGGCAAGAGCATCAGAAAATGAAAGAATATCAACTGGTAATTGTTTTCTACCTCCCAGTAGCTGGTCCTAGAAGTGTCAGGTTTTTAAAATCCCTTATAAGACAAATCAAGTGGCAGGGCCCCAAGATATCTGCTAGGTGATCCTCTTCTGGTACATAAAGATGACATCCCAACCACAAAAATACTCTACTTCTTGTGGAAACTTAATGAAGAAAATTTAAATCCACTGAGCTCAACATCCCAGGAAGAATGTGTGGGAAGGTTTGTAATAGAAAGCATTCAATTCAAAGACATGAATACACAAGAGCTTATGACATAAAGCTGAAAGAAAGTTAAGAATAACCCAAAATAGAATGGTTGCAGTCCAATCACTTAGAACATGCTTGCACAATTCATGGTGCTGTTAGGCTTAAATGTTGCAGGAAATTAATTTTTCCTTCTATTATCTGTTTTAAATACAACAAATCTGAGTATACAATAGCTATATCCACTCCTTGTCACTTTATAACCCCTTTCTGCTTCATTTTCTACAATGTCAGTTATCTCACATACTGCTAGTCTTTTATTCTTTTTTCTAATGGAAGAAAGCCAACTGACAAAACAAACAAACCCTGTGATCAGACTGTCAGCAACTATTTGTTTTCTTTAACTCATTTTTCTATACCCTTATAACCTAATACTTTTCAAAGTGGTTTAGGGGCTGTTGCATTAAACCATCATTATAAACCATGAAAAGAACAATCACTAGAAAACAAAATTGTATATATGACAGCATAAAAATAGCTACAAGAAATTCAGAAACCACTGTCCTAGATAAATTTCTATTTTAATATTAAAAGCCTGGCAGGAAAGTGTAGCCTTCATACATGTTGGTAAAAGACCAGTAATGAGGACAGATGGACCCCTTGGAAAAGGGTCTTCTACAGTGTTGTGGCTCCCTACCAACTGCTCACTTGCCCCTGCATTTTGGGGTCCCAGTTCTGCATAACTAGGTTGCAAGAAGCAAGATCCATTTTAAACACTACCTGCTTTTAATTTATTTTTTAACCATAAGATAAATGTTGGTAGTCTGCCACCACCAGAAGAACTTATTTGGGATTCAATCATCACCCAAATGGACCAGGCCACTTCTGGTCAGCTCCTTTTGATTTTCTAATTAGAATGTAATGTGAGCGTGTGCATGTGTGCTTGCAGGAGTGAAGAGGGTTGCTATTTTTTTTTTTTTACTTTCCCTTTTGTATAGCTGAGGTCCCGGTCACATGAGTGGGATACTGCACTGCTAAAGGGAGTCAAAGTAGAGCTGGGGCAAGAAGATGCAGGGTAGCGCGATCAGACAGTCCCTGAGATGCCATGCAGATGCCAATAGCCGGCGATCATACCAGCGATGTTGAAGTGCATCAAAGGGTCTTGCACATGCGCACTCTGACGTTTCTTCACATACTGTGGAGGCTTGGGAAAAACACATCCGGTGCAACAGGATGCATGCGGGTGCCGGATGCGCCAGATTACCTCCGCTTCCACGATCCAATGCTCGCCTGTGACCCGCATTTTCTGGCTGCTACTACCCTTTTGCTGCTACTTTTTAAATCCGCTTCTTTGGGCCAATGGTACGGGTTGTGCTGGGTGCGCTATGCTTCCCAGATGTTGCCGTATGATCCCGCCCATTTGATGTGCCCTCAGCCCGTTTGTTTTGCGGGGCAAATCCTCTTGTGTGACCGGGGCCTGAGTTATCTGTTTCAGCACCACTTTCTCTGGTAGAGTTGTGATAAATGAGTGGATGGCCGGTAGATAGGTTTAGTTCAAGATATCTCTCCCCCAAACCCAGAAATCATGTCTTTAAAAAATTATTAACTATGCATATATTCTAGAAGGCACAGATATTTGGAAACCATCTGTAGACAAGTGAAAACAATGCAGAACACAAGTAAAAGGAATGAAAATGCAGTTGGTAGCTAGATCTCCTTAAAGGTAAAGGTTCCCTTGCTCGAAAGCCAGTCGAATCTGACTCTAGGGTTGCGGTGCTCATCTCCATTTCAAAGCCAAAGAGCCAGCGCTGTCCGAAGATGTTCCCGTGGTCATGTGGCTGGCATGACTAAACACCAAGGTGCACGGAACACTGTTACCTTCCCACCAAAGTGGTACCTATTTATCTACTTGCAATTTCTTGCTTTTGAACTGCTAGGTTGGCAGGAGCTGGAACTAGAGACGGGAGCTCACTCCATCTTGCGGCACCCGGGTCTCGAACTGCTGAACTACTGACCTTCCACAGCCTGCAGTTCAGTGTCTTAACCACTTGAGCCACCGCATCTCCTTACCATGTCATAATATCTCCCTCCTTTTGAGATGGTCAAAGCCCTTGCCAAAAAGCATATTGAGGCTTGTCCAAAGAGTTGGTGAAGCACCTAGTACAGAGGGGTGAAGGCCACCAGAGAAAAGGCTCTGCTCCTGGTGGATGAAATTCTTGGATTCATCCAAGGTAGGGCCTCATTAATACCTTTCAAAAATGGGAAGGTACTTACTGCAACATTCCATATTGCTGTCGCACTTTATTACCTGCAGAAGTATTTTGTGAGAGATTGCTGAAGATGGATGACATCACAATGTTGAACAGTTCTTTTTAATTAGTGTTTTTATTTAATTTTTGTCTTGATCCAGGCACTCCAAATCTCATATAATTATAGCACGCTCAGTAAAATCTCTTCATGAAATTGAAGCAAGCACATCAATAGCATTATTGATTACACTGTATGGAAAGCATATGAGGTGCATGTTCCTACTCAAACTGTAGAGTATGTTTATGATAACATTGACTCTGAAATTTTTATGCCAAGTATTGCAACCTAAAATGCCCATTCAGTTTCACCGAGCTTGCAATTCTTTATTTTCATAACATTTCCTTTCCCCTCACCAATGTTCCTTCTAAACTATGGAGTCCTATTTTCTGAGCTACTGGCATTAAAATTGTGAGTGAGCAATTTGGCTACTGCATAAATTAGTTTGCTCTGGAACCATCCTTCCTAAGCTAAGACAAAAAGGTGTGAGCCGGAGGCTAAAAAGCTGTGAGCTAGTTCACACTAACTCAGCTTAGAGGGAACATTGCCCCCACCCCAAATTTTCTTGTGAAATGAACACAAACATCAGTGGGCATCAATAAACTGGTGTTATCCATATTTAGGCACACATACATGAAAGCACTGTATGTAAAAAACCATGTATACTGCATATAAAAACTGTACAACAAGTCTACATAATACCAATATTTAAGCCCAATAGCAAAACCCAGAGAACCAAGACAATAATATAAACAAATAAGACAAAACAGAAGGAACATTCATTCATCCCTAAATTAACTTACCCCTAGATATGTCACTGTGGATAGCCATTGAGTATGCAGTTCCTAATCCAGGAGGGGAATTCATATGGAGGTGCCCTTGGATGGACTGTGTCCACAATATACAAAGGTGAAACAGAACAACAAAAGGTTGCTGAACTTTATTTGGAGAAAAATTCTCAGTCACCAGGGAAAGATGGCTAATTTAATTTCATCAGCTTAAATGAAAGTGAATTTAAACCAAGGGAGACTAATATGAATAGTAAACCTAATTGCAGATGCCTCAGTACATTATGTAGATAATAACAGCTCCCCTGTGGATAATACAGGACTTACTGAGAGAAGAGAAAATTATGCTCCCTCCTGCAATAATGAAAATGAACCAATATTAAACCTTATCCTTCAATCCATGGATTGAATGGGAAATGTCCTATGCCCTTTGTTTTTACTAATTCCACTTTAATAATCACAAAAGAATGAACCCTCTTTGCACATAATTCATTCTGACAAAAAGAAAAAAATGCTCTTTTTGTTGTTGTTGTTCAGTCGTACAGTCGAGTCCGACTCTTCGCGACCCCATGGACCAGATTACGCCAGGCCCTCCTGTCTTCCGCTATCCGCTGAAGTTTGCTCAATTTCATGTTCGTTGCATCGATGACACTGTCTAACCATCTCATTCTTTGCCGTCCCCTTCTTCTTTGACCTTCAATCTTTCCCAGCATCAGGGTCTTCTCCAGTGAATGCTCCCTTCTCATTTGGTGGCCAAAGTATTTGAGCTTCAGCTTCAGGATCTGGCCTTCCAGGGAACAGTCAGGGTTGATTTCTTTTAGGATTGACTGATTCAATCTCCTTGCAGTCCAGGGGACTCTCAAGAGTCTTCTCCAGCACCATAGTTCAAAAGAATCTATTCTTCGGCGCTCGGCCTTCCTTATAGTCCAACTCTCACAGCCATACATTACTACGGGGAATACCATTGCTTTGACCATGCGGACTTTTGTTGGCAAGGTGATGTCTCTGCTTTTTATCATGCTGTTTAGGTTTGCCATCGCTTTCCTCCCAAGGAGCAGGCGTCTTTTAATTTCATGGCTGCAGTCACCATCTGCAGTGATCTGGGATCCTAGGAACGTGAAGTCTGTCACTACTTCTACGACTTCCCCTTCTATTTGCCAAGGAGCGATGGGGCCAGATGCCATGATCTTAGTTTTTTTGATGTTGAGCTTCAAGCCCACTTTTGCACTCTCCTCTATCACCCTGAGCAAGAGGCTCTTTAGATCCTCTTCACTTTCTGCCATCAGAGTGGTATCGTCTGCATATCTGAGGTTATTGATCTTTTCCCCAGCAATCTTAACTCCAGCTTGTGATTCATCCAGGCCAGCATTTCGCATGATGTACTCTGCATATAAATTAAATAAGCAAGGTGACAGTATACATCCTTGTCGTACTCCTTTTCCTATGCTAAACCAATCAGTTGTTCCATATCCGGTTCTAACTGTTGCTTCTTGACCCTTATACAGGTTTCTCAGGAGACATATGAGGTGGTCTGGTACTCCCATCTCTTTAAGAACCTGCCATAATTTATTGTGATCCACACAATCAAAGGCTTTAGCATAGTCAATGAAGCAGAAGTAGATGTTTTTCTGGTATTCTCTTGCTTTCTCCATAATCCAGCGAATGTTGGCAATTTGATCTCTAGTTCCTCTACCTCTTCTAAACCCAGCTTGTACTTCTGGCAGTTCTCTATCCACGTACTGTTGGAGCCTAGCTTGTAGGATTTTGAGCATGACCTTGCTAGCGTGTGAAATGAGTGCAATTGTGCGATAGTTTGAACATTCCTTGACGTTGCCCTTCTTTGGGATTGGAATGTAAACTGACCTTTTCCAATCCTGTGGCCACTGTTGTGTTTTCCAAATTTGTTGGCAAATTGAGTGCAGCACTTTAACAGCATCTTCTTTTAAGACTTTGAATAACTCAGCTGGGATACCATCACCTCCACTAGCTTTGTTGTTAGTAATGCTTTCTAAGGCCCATTTAACTTCGCTTTCCAGGATGTCTGGCTCAAGGTCAGTGATTATACCATCGTGGTTGTCAAGGACATCGAGGTCCTTCTTGTATAGTTCTTCTGTGTATTCTTGCCATCTTTTCCTAATCTCTTCTGCTTCTGTTAGATCCCTACCGTTTTTGTCCTTTATCATGGCCAGCTTTGCATGGAACGTTCCCTTGATTTCTCCAATTTTCTTGAAGAGATCTCTAGTCCTTCCCAATCTATTGTTTTCCTCTATTACTTTGCATTGTTCATTCAGGAAAGCCTCCTTATCTCTCCTTGCTGTTCTCTGGAAATCTGCATTCAGTTGGGCAAATCTTTCCTTTTCCCCATTGCCTTTAGCTTTCCTTCTTTCCTCTGCTATGTGTAAAGCCTCATCAGACAGCCACTTTTCTTTTTTGCATTTCTTTTTCTTTGGGATGGCGGTGAGTGCTGCCTCCTTTACAATGTCACGGACCTCTGTCCATAGTTCTTCAGGCACTCTGTCTATCAAATCTAGTCCCTTAAACCTATTCTTCACCTCTACTGTATATTCATCGGGGATGCGATCTAGGTCAAATCTGAATGGCCGAGTGGTTTTCCCAACTTTCTTCAATTTAAGTCTGAATTTTGCAATGAGTAGCTCATGATCTGAGCCACAGTCAGCTCCAGGTCTTGTTTTTACTGACTGGATAGAGCTTCTCCATCTTTGACTGCAAATTATATAGTCAATCTGATTTCGGTGTTGCCCATCTGGTGATGTCCATGTGTAGAGACGCCTCTTAGGTTGTTGGAAAAGGGTGTTTGCTATGACCAGCGTGTTCTCTTGACAAAACTCTGTTAGCCTTTGCCCTGCTTCATTTTGTTCTCCAAGGCCAAACTTGTCTGTTATTCCGGTTACCTTTTGATTTCCTACTTTAGCATTCCAGTCCCCTATGATGATGAGGACATCATTTTTTGGTGTTAGTTCTACGAGCTGTTGTAGGTCTTCGTAGAACTGGTCCACTTCAGCCTCTTCTGCAGCAGTGGTTGGGGCATAGACTTGGATTACTGTGATGTTGAATGGTTTGCCTTGGATTCGGACCGAGATCATTCTGTCATTTTTGAGATTGTATCCCAATACTGCCTTTCTCACTCTCTTGTTGACTATAAAGGCCACACCATTTTTTCTACGGGATTCCTGGCCACAGTAGTAGATATAATAGTCTTCTGAGTTAAATTCGCCCATTCCTGTCCACTTTAGTTCACTGATTCCCAAGATGTCGATGTTCATTCTTGCCATCTCATTTTTGACCACGTCAAGCTTACCTTGATTCATAGATCTTACATTCCAGGTTCCTATGCAGTATTGTTCTTTGCAGCATCGAACTTTCCTTTCACCGTCAGACACATCCACAACTGAGCGTCCTTTCGGCTTTGGCCCAGCCGCTTCACTCTTTCTGGGGTTACTCGTACTTGCCCTCTGCTCTTCCTCAGTAGCATATTGGACACCTTCCGACCTGAGGGGCTCATCTTCCGGCGTCATATCTTTTAGCCTTTTGTTACTGTCCATGGGGTTTTCTTGGCAAAGATACTGGAGTGGGTTGCCATTTCCTTCTCCAGGGGATCACGCTTGGTCTGACATTCTGACAAAAAGAAAAAAAATGCTCTAGGTTCATCTAAAATAGAATGCAGAAATGGTGGAGGGGGAAAATACTTCCAAGGAAGTAGAAATCCTCCATCAACATTGCTAGGACTTGATCCAGTTTATATGGAATTGTAACTAGTCGGATGGATTTATTTTGACATACTTGTGTTTGTGACATGCTTGAGAGGAATGCAAAAAAACTTCCAGAAATTCTAAAAACTTCATCCTGGCCTTGGATAAAATGGGTTTTCAATGGCTTTGTCAGACAATTGTATAGCGCATGAGGCTAACAGAATGAGTTAGAGCCAGCAGTAACCTTCCACTAATGGTCAGAGCAATTTTTTTACTAACTCATCCCTTACATTGTAGGCCTCCAGTTCATTCTCATGCTGTTCCTGAGGGCACTCTGTCCTACAAGAGTGGAATTTCAGGCAGTAGCCAGAGAGGGGAGATGAAGAAGACGAAGAAGAAGAGCTGATTTTTATATCCCACTTTTCTCTACTTTTAAAGAGTCTCAAAGCAGTTTACAATCTTCTTCCCTTTCTCTCCCCACAGCACCTTGTGAGGTTGGTGGGGCTGAGAGAGTTCTGAGAGAACTGTGACTGGCCGAAGATCACCCAGCAGGCTTCATGTGGACAAGTGGGGAATCAAACACAGTTCTCCAGATTAAAGCCTGCCACTCTTAACCACTATACAACACTGGCTCTCAAATCCCTGCCATCAGCAGAAATTACCACTGGACCAAGCCAGTGTCTTCATAGTATTTTATTAATTGCCTGTCTCATTGAATTTGAGATTTCCATTTATGGGTGAACTCTGAATTCTCTAGTACTGTTTGTATCACCACAATTTCCACACAATTTGCAGTAATAGTTATCCTTGGATGAAATCTGACACCAATTGCAGTGCCCAGCTTGTGGGTACAGGTGAACTTTTCACCAGTGGAGATGGTAGCCCTGTTCACATGTTACATTGGAGACACTCACATCCTGCATGTATGTGCTTGTTTGTAAGAAGCAGCCAACACACATTCATTTTACAAATGAAATCAGGGACCAGTACCTGGATAAATGTGGAATTTAAATCACACATGCTTTAAGATGGAAGCTTCCCAGGCTTGAACCAGGACGTAGCAGAACTCATATCCTGGACTTCAGGAAAGGTGATTTCAATAAACTCAGAGATCTAATAGGTAGGATCCCATGGCTGGAAATGCTGAAGGGAAAATCTGCACAGGAAGGATGGGTGATGCTGAAAAATGAAGTGCTTAAGGCACAATCTCAAACTGTTCCAGTAAGAAAGAAAGGTGGGAGACGGGTAATGAAGCCAAGGTGGCTGAACAAGGAACTCTCTGAGGAGCTGAAACTAAAAAGGGAAATGTATAGGAAATGGAAGGAGGGTCAGATTACTGAGGGTGAATACAAGACACGAGCACAAATCTGTAGGAATGGTGTCAGAAAGGCTAAAGCACAGATGGAGCTGAGGCTTGCAAGGGATGCAAAAAATAACAAGAAAAATTTCTATGCCTATGTTCGGAGCAAAAAGAGGAACAGGGATGGAGTAAGCTCATTGCTAGGGGAAGATGGTCAAGCCTTAACAAGGGATGAAGACAAAGCGGAATTACTCAACTCTCACTTTGTGTCGGTCTTTAACCATAAAGTGAGCTGTATACAAACTGAAGAATGCAGGGCATGTGAAGGAAAGGGGAACTGCCAGTTCAGAATAAGTAAGGAAATGGTTAGAGAACATCTAGCTGCCTTAAATACTTTCAAATCTCCAGGGCTGGATGGCTTGCATCCGAGGGTGCTAAAAGAAATTGCAGATGTTATTTCAGAGCCTCTGGCTATAATCTTTGAGAGGTCCTGGAGTACGGGTGTTGTGCCGGAAGACTGGAGAAGAGTGAATGTTGTCCCAATCTTCAAGAAAGGGAAAAAGACGGACCCGGGAAATTATAGACCTGTCAGATTGACATCAATATCTGGGAAAATTCTGGAGCAGATTATTAAACGCTCTGTCTGTGACCACCTTGAACAAAATGAGTTAATTGGTAATAGCCAGCATGGGTTTATGAAGAATAAGTCATGCCAGACTAACCTTATCTTCTTTTTTGACAGAGTTACTAAAATGGTTGACTCTGGCAATACCGTGGATATAGTGTATCTAGATTTCAGTAAAGCATTTGACAAAGTTTCTCATGATATCCTTGAGGATAAGCTGGTTAAGTGTGGGCTGGATGGCGCAACCGTTGGGTGGATTCATGGTTGGTTGAAAAATCGTACCCAACGAATGCTCGTAAATGGCTCTGTGTCTACGTGGAGGGAAGTCTCGAGTGGAGTACCACAGGGCTCAGTCCTAGGCCCGATGTTATTCAATGTTTTTATAAATGACCTGGATGAAGACATAGAGGGGATGCTTATCAAATTTGCAGATGACACAAAGCTGGGTGGGATTGCTAATTCTGAAAAAGACAGAGTCAGGATTCAGAAGGATCTTGATAGGCTGGAACAGTGGGCTGAGACAAATAAAATGAATTTCAATAGAGATAGGTACAAAAAATCAAAGGCACAGATATAGAATGGGAGGGACTTGGCTTGACAGCAGCACATGTGAAAGGGATCTAGGTGTTATGGTTGATCACAAGCTAAACATGAGCCTGCAGTGTGATGCGGCTGTGAAGAAAGCTAATGCAATCTTAGGATGCATTAGCAGAAGCATTGTGTCCAGATCACGGGAGGTGGTAGTTCCGCTGTATTCTGCTATGGTCAGGCCCCACCTGGAGTACTGTGTCCAGTTTGGGGCACCACATTTTCGGAAGGATGTTGACAAACTCGAGCGGGTCCAGAGGAGGGCGACCAGGATGGTGAGAGGGTTGGAGTCCAAGTCTTATGAGGAAAGGCTGAGGGAGTTGGGTATGTTTAGCCTGGGAAAGAGAAGGTTTAGAGGGGACATGATTGCAGTCTTCAAGTATTTGAAGGGCTGTCATGTAGAAGATGGAGTGGATCTATTCTCTCTTGCTCCGGATTGCAAGACTAGATCTAATGGGTGGAAATTACAAGGGAGTCGTTACCGGCTTAATATCAGGAGAAACTTCCTGACTGTAAGAGTGGTTGAGCAGTGGAACAGACTGCCTCGGGAGGTGGTGGATGCTCCTTCGCTGGACGTTTTCAAGAGGAGACTGGACAACCATCTTTTGGGTATGTTGTAGGTATGTAGGGGTTTCGGCTGTGTTCCTGCAGAGTGCAGGGGGTTGGACTAGATGGCCTGCAAGGTCCCTTCCAACTCTAACATTCTATGATTCTATGATTCTATAGCCTTAGATTCATTGGTATCCCCATCTGATGCTTTAAGCATGAAGAAGGGATTGCAAACCCACACGATGAGTCCTATTTTTATATTACATTCAGGATGAACAATTTTTTCTCATTTTCTCATTTTTCAAAAGCTTCATTTGTTTTCATTATTACGGTCATTTGTTTTTGTTATTATATGCTTTACCCACTCCCATTTATTTCAATGAGAATGTATTCCTCCTCCTCCTCCTCCTCCACTCCTCATTACAGTAAATCTGCTGGGACTGTTGCTGCTTGTCCTAGAGCAGCCCCAAGAGCCATGCTTGCTAGTGGCAGTAACACCCAGCCATGCAGCCCTGCAGCTGGGCTTGTCTCCAGCCTCTGCCTTCCCCACTATTTTCGCAGCATCTGAGGTTCTGTGCTTTGGTATACCAAAAGAAATGTAGCTCAAAGGGCTCCTGATATCTTCAGGCTAGGCACTCCAGGGACTTTGTTTCCCAGAGGGCACTGACAAGCTAGGAGGGAGAAAAATTCTCTTCCAACCTGCCCATCAGTTGCCTGCCTGGTTGGCTGATATGGAAAATAAAACAGAAGTCCACTGGTATCTTAAAGTCAAACAAGATTTATTTCATTATCAACTTTAATGAAACACAGCTTACTTCTTTGTGACTCATAGAAGCTCATATTGCAATAAGAACATAAGAGAAGCCAATGTTGAAAAAGGCCAATGGCCCATCTAGTCCAACACTCCGTCATACAGTGGCCAAAAATACCAGGTGCCATTAGGAGGTCCAGCAGTGGGGCCAGGACACTAGAAGCCCTCCCACTGCTGCCCCCTCCAGCACCAAGAATAGAGTGCATCACCTGCCCCAGACTGAGAGTTCCTATCTATACCTTGTGGCTAATAGCCACTGATGGACTTCTGCTCCATATGTTTATCTAATTCCCTCTTGAAACTGTCCATGCTTGTAGCTGCCACCACCTCCTGTGGCAGTGAATTCCATGTGTTCATCACTCTTTGGGTGAAGAAGTACTTCCTTTTATCTGTTCTAACCTGACTACTCAGCAATTTCATTGAGTGCCCATGAGTTCTTGCATTGTGAGAAAAGGAGAAAAGTACTTCTTTCTCAACCTGCCCAATCCCATGCATAATCTTATAAATCTCAGTCATGTCACCCCTCAGCCGTTGTTTCTCCAAGCTGAAGAGCCCCAAGCATTTTAACCTTTCTTCATAGGGAAAGTGTTCCAACCCTTTTATCATTCTAGTTGCCCTTGTCTGCACTTTTTCCAATGCTATAATATCCTTTTTGAGATGTGGCGACCAGAACTGTACACAGTATTCTAAATGAGGCCACACCAATGATTTATACAGGGGCATGATGATATTGGCTGATTTGTTTTCAGTTCCCTTCCTAATAATCCCCAGCATAGTGTTGACCTTCTTTATTGCAATTACACACTGTCTAGACATTTTCATTGAGTTATCTACTATGACTCCAAGATCTCTCTCTTGGTCAGTCTCTGCCAGTTCAGACCCCATCAATGTGTATTTATATTTAGAAATTTTTGGCTCCAATGTGCACCACTTTGCACTTGGCCACATTGAACCCATTTGCCACATTGATGCCCACTCACCCATCCTCGACAGATCCCTTTGGAGTGCCTCACAATCCTCCCTGGTTGTTTGTTTTTAAAGAGCCACTGGACTTTTGGTTTCTTTCACTTGTAAATGCTTTAGTTTTTGAATAATGAAAGACTAACATGGCTGGAAGTCAAAGAAGCAGAAATCCCTCCTTGGTTAAGAAAAAAGCATCATGATCTCACTGTCTTTTTTCCCCTTTGCCCTCAAATTTCCCCTCAAATTGCAATTTTTCACGGCTTCTCCTCCTTTCCATTCAGCAGCCAGATGATGACAATCCTGCCTTCTCTAGGCAGGGAGATATTTCTGGGAGCTTCTATCCTTCCTTTGCATCATGCATGCCATTCTAGCTTTCCTTGATGGTTGGGTTAGCTCCCGAAAGGAGATATTTAGAATTCCTAAATGTCAAAGTAGCTACTTCCCTTTAAAAAAGAGCTAGACATAATATAGCCCAGGTTTTAGAGATTACTAACCCTGTTCAAGAGCATCCGATCCCAGAATTTGGTTTAAATCTGCTGTGAAGACGTTCTTCACAGTAAACATGCAAGATGCTGCAATGTTTTGAACCTTTTAAGTAACTGAAGGTGGAAAGGGAAAATTCCTCTGCTTTCTTGGAAGGATAAACCCAGTGGTGTTCCAGAGAGCTGTGTCATAGTCTGGACTGCAAGTAGGCTTTACATCACTGCTCCCAAGTCCTCTTCTTTGCTCAAATGGATTCTCATGCTGTGAACTCTTCTGATCAGGGGTGTATGTGTGCGTAATCATTTTATACTCAGTGCTAGCAGAAATGTCCTCTAACCATCAGTACTGCTCTGTAGTAGGGCACGCTAATATAAAAGACAGTATACAGAAATCTGTTGAAAATACCTCCCCCTGCTGAACAGTGACTTCTGCAGACTGGTTGCCAGCCATGCAAATCAGGCCATTGCTTACCAGTAGCAGAAGAAAGGCAGCTGAGAAAAAGAGAATAACTGCTTTCTAGTTATTAAGGTACAAGTGAATAATCACGAAGGGAGAAAAGTCAAAAACAATGAGGAAAAACCATTTCATGAAGCACCTGTGTGAGAAAAACTCCCTGAACATTGGTATGAAAGATTAAAATGAAGATTTTTGTTTTTGTTACAGCTTTGCTAAAAAGACATTTTAAAAGGCAACAATGTATAGAGAGGGGGGGAAAACCTCCTTTTATGACTGTGAATGAAATCACATTTGAATGATAAGAGGCTCTGGCAATATCAGCAAAGAACTGAATAAGCCTACATTCACATTTGCAGTATGCCCACGTTCAGGATGGAAAATTGTACATCTAACTATTAATCAGCATATGCAATTGTGCACATAAATCTAATTACACCTGGTGGGTACTTCTTCATAATGCATCTGAACAACATATGTCAATATCTGGTCAACTAAATTATGGAACCTTAATCGGGAATACTAATTTTTGTTCAGCTTCTGATAAAATGTCTTGGGATATCATATATCTACTGAAGTTGTCTGACTGGTTTAACTGTTCTCTGGCAATGCACTTCATATTTCCATAGCCATGAGTTTGATTTACAGATTCATTATGAGAAGGAAACGAAAAGCCACAAAGTCCAACAGAGCAGATGGTCCCTTTAACTTAGCAGGGCCCCGGTCACACAGGCCAGATAACGCAGGGGGGAGGCATGGCTGTTCACCCCGGAGCAAAATAAAGCACGGTAGCCCGATCACAAAGTCCCCCAAGTTGCCACGCTTTGGCTGTTAGCTGCCGATCACACAGCAATGCTGAAGTGTGGCAAAGAAGTGGCATGGCGCGATCACAAAAGCCATGCTGCTTTCAGTTTCTTGTTTGTGCGCATGCGCCGTTCTGGGGGGTGGGGCTGCCGTCAGTGTCGTGTTCATGCACAGTTCAGCATTGGTGCACATCTTATGGAGACTTACAACATCCAATTTGCAATGGGACGTGGGTGGGAGCCGGATGCCACAGGATACTAGCGCTCCTGCGATCCGACGCCCGTCTTTGCCCCACGTTTACTGGATACTAGTGCACTTTCCTAGGTACTTTTTAACTCTGCATCTTCGGCCGGACTCCATGGGTTGGCCACAGGAGCACTACACTTCCCAGATATTGTGGTATGATCGCACCCTGAAAATCCACCTGACATTCATGCCTTTAGCGCAGCAACTTCTCCGTGTGACCAGGGCCCAGGTAAGCTTCTGGTGAGCCACTGCCCTGTAAGGCTACTGGTAGGGCCAGAAGCAATCTTAGCTGAGTGGCCCATACAGAGCTAGTGGTGTTGCAGGGCCTGCTGAGCTCAGACTTGTACCATGGTGATGATGACAACAGGCATAGGCTTACCAAAAGCAAAAAGCCATTGTTAGGCCACCCTTCCCCATTGGCTGATTCAGTCAAGATCTCAGGATACCAAATTTTCCACAACTATCTATTTAAGCTATTTTTAACCTGGATGCTCATCCAAGTGGTTTGAAGCAACAAACAATTAAAAGTAATTAGAAAAACAGTTAGAAAACTGGTGCAATGCTTAGGGGCAAAAGAAGGGAAGTATATGGAAACAGACATCCACGGACATTGCTCTTTGAGATTGGTAACTATAGACTCCCCGAAACTACTTTCTTCCATCTCCTCCCTGATTTCCTCTTAGATAGCCTGTATGTTTTTCAGTGTGTTTGTGTGTGTGTTTTGCTGTTTTATTCTTATTTCAATAAAACCCGTTCCAGTTGAACATCTGACTGGCTTATTTACAAGACTTCTCTAAGGGAAAAATCCCCCTATACATAGGTGGAGAATCCCAGTTACTCCCTTTCACTTTGTCTCCATTAAAGCTAATTTCCCCAATTAAATACGAGACTGTTTCTTTGGGTAACCGATCCAGGTCAACTGGCTTTGAAGTGTGTAACTTTACTTAGGATTGTACTTTATGTTATCTATCAGGGTGTTTATTAGTATGTAACAACTGAAATGGTCAGGATATTAAGCAAATTTAAGGGTGTGACACCAAGGAGAATGGTAGAGGCAGTAACGAGCACTGGTCAACAATGTCTCCCCAGTCCTCATTCTGAATCTCCAAACTCCCAGTTCCTAAATATCCAAACATGAATGAAGTACGACATGAACAGTCTTATTTTACTTCAGCATTCATCTTTTCAGGTCTGATCTTTGAGGTACTGTTAATTGATTTGAAATCACACAGTTTGATGATTTTTTTGGGGGGGACAAGTCATTCTGAAATAAATTTAGTACTGAAACTTTGATACAAAGTATCAAAAAGAAAATCGTATGCATGTTTTATTTAACTCTACTCCAATTAATTGTCACACATGATCTGCAAACTGAATCTTTCCAGCGATCTGTTGTAACTTCAGCAGGAACCATTCCTAAGTCTGGCTTTTGGGTGTCTGCCAAGAAGAGACATGACTCATTGAGTGCTCTTGGATAATGAGGCTAACAAGCCTTTCTTCTGAATAGTTTTTGGGTCCTAAAAGTTTTTCTGAGTTTTTATTCAAATGGAGGTGGTGGTTTGACTTCTGATACTTCTCTGATATGGACAAGAGTGAACCAGATCACACACATAAAGACAGATCTTTATGGATTCCCATGGGTTACATTTTTTCTTATCTGTAGAATATTATATTTTACAAGTGGGGGCCCCACAAGAACTTGTAGGGGAGATCTCATTTTCCCTTCTCCACTATATCCCTTCTCCCTTCCATAAAAGCTCCCATAGCCTCTCCTCTTTTCCTGTTTCCTTCTCTCCTTCCCACCTGCCAGCCAACCTACCTTTATGTGCTACCCTTTCTTCAGCTTTCCCTCCCCCTGGCAGCTTCTCCCTGGGAAAACTCTGTATGGTTCTGGGGGATGGGCCCTGCGGCATGGTACAGAACATGCAGGACTTGCAGGGAACACCCCACTTCCCCTGTATCCCCTCCCCATAGTTTTTTCTCCTTTCTGCCTCCTGGCAATCTCACCTTGCCATGCATTCCTGTCTTCTTTCCATTCATCCACCTGCCTTTTATCTGCCCACCGTATTCAGCTATATTTTCTGTTTATTTCACTTTATATCCTTCCTTTCTTTACAATGGAGACCCAAAGTGGCTTATATCGTTCTCCTTTCCTCAGTTTTATTGCCACGACAACCTGTGAGGTAGGTTAGAATGAGAATGAGTAACTGGCCCCAGGTCACTCAGTGAGCTTCCATGCCAGAACAGGGAATCCAACCTGATCCTAGTCTGAACCTCTAACCGCTATGCCACACTGGCCTTTTTGGGGAGGCTGCTAGTACAGAAAATAACAGAACACAAAAGTAATATAAAATTGAAAAAAATAAGTGCCCCATTGGATAAGCACTTTATTGAAAATAATCATGGTCCCTCTGCTCTCTGCTGTTTGGAGATATATATTCCCAGATATATCTGGGAAATCTCCAGGTTTCATCTGAAGGTTGGCAACCCTGCTTCTTCTGAAGCCATTGTGCTGGTACGGCCATCCTTTTTTTTTTATTTTTTTATTATTATTATTTTTAATAAACATTAAAATTACGTTCTAACATAAAATAATGCAATCAATCAAAGCTACACTCCATAAAACTAAACTGATGAATTATAAAACATTACATGTATAAAATCTAAATCTCTTAAACCATACTGCTACTTCAACCATTTACTTCACAGCAATTTTAGTATCATAATCAAGGCAGTTTCATCAACTCAAAGTATTTATGATTCTCAAATGAAGACTTGCTAATAGGATTATTATCCAATTTTTCCAACACTGTGTTCCATTTACTATGAAAAATCTGGTATGCCTTATATGTATTTTTGACATTAATAGTTGTAGAAATCTTATCCATAACATAATAATCCCAAACCTTGGAATACCATAGGTTTATAGAAGGGGGAAGAGGGTTTTTCCAAAACTGTGCTATCGATGTCCTAGCAGCAGTTAATAAAATAGTTAACAAATCCTCTTTAGCCTTAGTAGTATTGTCCTTAGGCCACCAGTTTAATAGAGTACATTCTAGATTAAAGGGAAGCAGCTGGCCAGTCAAGTCTTTTATATGTGCAATAATTTTCTTCCAAAAGGACTGGATTACCTTGCAGTCCCACCAATTATGTTTGAAAGTACCTAGTTCTCCACATTTCCAACATAGAGGAGAACTGGCTGTATTCAGGTGGTGGAGTTGAACTGGAGTTATATACCACCTTGACAAAAGTTTGTAATTTTGCTGAATAATGTTTATAGAGTTCGTAGCATATGCTGCTGAGGACCAGATCTCTTGCCATTGTGACTCTGTCAGGTTAGTGGCTAAATCGCGGTGCCATGCTTTGACATAAGTTGGAACCTTAACTGAGTCTAGATTCAATAAAATTGAATATACTTTAGAAATTGTTCCTTTAAGCTGTAAATTGGGCGTTCGCAACAATCTTTCAAAATCTGTAAGTGGTCTCGATAAACCTTGTTTTATTTCTGGTGTACCTACTAAGTTCTGCACTTGTAAATACTCAAACCAGGGGATAAGATGTGATGTTTTCTTTTCTAATTGGGCTTTAGTCAGAATATCCACTTTTTTAGTTACATCGCATAGTCTATAAATGCAGGCCTTTCTCCATATTTTATAGGTAGAAGGTGCTTCCGCTGGTTTAAACCAAGGTTGGCCTAAAAAGGAAGACACTGGAGAGGTTTTTGGGGCCAATTTTGATTTTTTAATATCCCAAATAAAAAGTAGGGCCTTCACAAAGGGATTTTCATAGCTTTGCTTAGGACGTTCTTTTTGCTTAACCATATCAGTTCCACATAATTCAATGGCAAAAAGTACTCAGATTCAATGTCTTTCCAATCTATTTTAGAAAATCTAGCCTGAATTCTTGGAAGGTTGGAAAGGACTGCTGCTTCATAATAAAGTGACAAATCCGGAAAAGCTAGTCCCCCTTCTTGTTTAGGTTTCCTAATTGTATCAAATGAAGTTCTGTGCCTTTTATATGCCCAATTAAATTTATTTAAGATATTCTGCCATTTCTTCAGGTCTTGACGTGAGATATATATAGGTAAAGCTCTGAATAAATATAAAAACTTTGGGAAAATAAAAGATTTCACCACCTGTTGTCTTTCTAACCAGGACAACCTTTCCACATTCCATTTTTTCAAAAGGTTCTCTATGGATTTGACTCCATCTATATAATTACAACGAAAAAGGTCCTTTATATTAAGTGGAATTTTAATCCCCAAATAAGACCAATATGACATGACCCATTGGTACGTAAAATTAGTTTTAAGAGCCACTCTTACGTCCGGGTCCATGTTTAGAGGATACAGTAAAGATTTTGTATTATTTGTGGTCAGACCAGAATAAGTCGCAAACTCCTTTAGTATTAATTCCAATTCTGCAATTGATCTCAGGGGATCTGAAAGATATAGGACCATATCGTCCGCAAAAAGACCAATCTTACATTCTGTCTGGTTAATTGTTATACCTTTAATATTTTCGCCTTGTCTGATTCTATTTGCCAATGGTTCTATTGTTAATGCGAACAATAGAGGCGACAGTGGACACCCTTGCCTTGTTCCTCTTGTCAGAAGAAAATCTTGAGAGTACCTTCCATTGATGTTTAGTTGAGCTTGTGGCGCCTTATATAGCGACTGAATTAAAGTCTGAAACTTATTACCAAATCCCATAGTCTTAAGAACTGTTTTCAAAAAAAGGGGTTCCACTCTATCAAAGGCTTTTTCTATGTCCAATGCCAATATACAGTTATTCTTTAAATAGTTGTTACTAAAAAATATCAAGTTTAACGTTTTTCGGATATTATCTGTTATGGTTCTATTAGAAATAAAACCCGTTTGATCCTGATGAACATAGTCTCCTATGATTCGGTTTAAACGTTGAGACAAAAGAGTGGAGAAGATTTTATAATCGTTGTTTAAGAGGGAAATTGGTCTATATGATTTAGTATTGGTAGGATCTTTGTCCGTCTTGGGGATGACAATAATATTCGCTTGGGCCCAGGACGGCGGCATTTCGCCTGTTGTCAGTATTTGATTACAAAGCTCAGCTAAATGAGGGGCCAGAGTATTTGCAAAAGTCTTGTAAAATTCCCCAGGTATCCCGTCTCTACCAGGAGCCTTATTTGATTTTATTAATTTGATCGTTGCTAGAATTTCCTCTGTCATTACTGGGGAGTCTAAAAAATCTCTATGTTCTTGGGATAACGTTTTAACTAACTTATATGAATTTATATAATGTTCTATGGCTTCAATATTTGGATTATCTGACCGATACAAATCTTTATAAAATTGGGTAAAGGCCTCCAGAATGTCCTTTGAAGATGAAAGATGGTTCCCTGTGCTATCCTTTATTAAATTGATTTGTCTACTTGCTTGCTTTTTCTTAAATTTCCACGACAGTAGTTTTAAGGACTTGGGACTTTTATACCAGTAACGTTGTTTTATATATAACAGTTTATTTTGAACCTGTGTTGTATTTAAGGCCTCCAGTTTCTTCCTTTCCTTTAAAAGTTGTTTATAAATTTTTTTGGAGCCAGATCTTTTATGTCTCTCTTCTAAATTTTGTATTCTGTGTAAAAAATCCTGTTGTAGCTGTTGTTTCTCTTTCTTATAGGCTGTAGTAACTGAAATCACTTTTCCTCTCAGGACAGCCTTCATGGCATCCCAAGTATCTTCCCTTGAGACCCCACATTCTGAGTTTTCCAAAAAGAAATTCTTTATTTCCTCTTCTATTTCCTTACATGCTCCCTGATTTAATAAAATAAATCTATTCATTGACCATCGTGGTTGTCCAATTTCTGGAGATGTTCCTAATAGACTACATTCCACCCACGCATGGTCCGATAGCGTTCTTAAACCTATATCAGGGTTAGATACTTGATTCATAATAGAGTTGGATATAAGGATATAATCAATTCTTGAGAAAGAATTATGCCTGGAGGAAAAAAAGTGTAGTCTCTCATACCCTGGTTATAAAAACGCCATACATCACTTAAGTTATATTGTAGACATACCTCTTGTATTACTGAAACTCCCCCCCTTCTTGAAATGTTTGAGACTTTATCTACAGCATGTCGAGATCTATCCATTATGGGATCTGCCACACAATTCAAATCTCCCCCCAGTATTATGGGGCCATCTTTAAACTGATCTAGTAAATGGAAAACTGATTTAAGAAAAGCATTTTGCCCCTCATTTGGAGCATACACTGTAGCCAAAGTATAAGGAGAACCATTTAACGAACCCTTTAAAAATAAAAACCTCCCCGATTGGTCTCTACATTGAGCTGTACATTCAAATCTCACCTTATTAGAAAACAAAATTGCAACCCCACGTGACTTTGAGGATCCTACTGCCTGAAACTGTTGAGAAAACCATTTAGATTTAAAAACAGGTAGATCATTGTTTTTCAAGTGGGTTTCTTGGAGCATTAGAACATCTGGCCGTAGTTTAACCAGCTCTGTTAACATTCTTTTATTCTTAATTCTGTTATTTAAACCCTTGCAATTTAACGAAATTAATTTAACACTCGGTATCATTTTGTCATAAGACGCGAGTGAATATCGTTCCATAGCTTCTTCTTTAAACCTGAGTGGAGTAGGATTAGTTAGTCAGTTCTGTCCAGAATCCTGAGATCCTTTTGTGACAGGATACCCCGATGTAGCCTCTTCTAAACTTGAGGGGTCTATCTCAATTTCTTCCACCAGTTGCTCTTCCACAACACACCCATTTTTCTTCTTATGGACCGTCACCTCAATGGGAATTTTAATCCTCCCTTGTTCAGCTGTTTCAGGTTGTTCCGCTTCTGATTGTCTTGCTGCTTCCTCGAATTCTTCTGCTAGTGTTTTTGAATCCGCTGTTGTCATCAGGTCTTTGCTTGAGTAAACAGAAAACAAAAGTGAAGAGTCTATTTCATAGTCCTCCTGCTGCAATGCTGGAGTATTGGCTGGCCTGGTTTTATCTTGACACTGTTCTCCAAATTTGCCGGGAGAAGACACACAGGACACGCATCTAGTGTTGGAATTAGTTGTCCCGGTTGTAGGAGCCACTAAGCACTCTTGGGGGTCTTCTGTTTCCATTACCTCAAAAAGATCCTTAGGGAGAGTTGTTTTCTGCAGCTCACTCGGCTGCTCCTGTCTGCTCTTAGGTTGTTCATATGCACTTAAATAGCAAAAGGGGTTTTCACACACATTGCTTTCCGTTGTCTGCAGTATTGGCTGCATAGTATTATTTTGTGTAGATGTTAGAGGTTGAGAACTTCTAGTTAAGAGCTCACAGCAGGCTGGCCTAGACTCTCCCAGGTTTGCTGGCTCTTTACTGTTAGGTAGTTGTGAGTTCTTTCTTTTCCTACACAGAGATCACATTGTATGGTCTTTAAACACCCTTGTAATATAAATTTGATACCTCTGTAGGAAATTACATCTACTCAGAAGCTGAAAATAGGGTTCTCTTTGATTCATTGTGACAATCACTCTCCTGTAAAACTGCTTACTGGGGAGCCAAAAGCACTGTTTCAACTTCACCCTTGCAGAGTCCCCTGGCAATAATTGAGTGAGCGACCTTTCCACAGCTCTTCTGTTTCCCCAACGGCCAAAATTTATTCTTGAATGTCCGATATTAAAGGCCAGCTGGTTACTTTGCAAAACATGGCAGCTCTTACCCTGAGGAAAGAGGGGTTTAAGGTTCTCTGATTTACCCTGGGGAAGGAGTTTGGAGTTCCCTGATTTACCATAGACTATTTCCGTATTACTTGCAGAGTTTGCCAGAGTTAAATTCCCCAGATTAAACTGAAGGCACGACTGCTCATCCTGTTTCTTTTGAGGCTGTAAAAATGAGAGTTCAACAACCTCCTTAAGTCTATTAACCTTAAGATTTATCTCGTCAATTTTGATATATAAATTAAGCAATGTTTCAGCAATAAGGGAGGTTTGTTTGAAAAAGATGTTTTCCTTACTTGTCTTTTCCAAGAGCTCGTTATTACTCAGCTGTTCCTCCAACGCTGATTGATTCTGCTGCTCCGGCGTGCTATCTTGGTTTGATGATTGTCTCATAGAGGCAGGTCTTTCAGTTAACAACAGCTGGTTTGAGTTCTTGTCTAAAATATTTTCGTCATCTTTGTCTAATATGGGCTCTTCCTCCTTTTCTTCTAAAAAATCTTCCATTCTCATCTGTTTACCGGCCTTGTTGATAGGGATTTCTGAAGAAGGCCGGCGTCTTCGTTTTTTGCTCCCATTATAATATCAGAAGCTTCCCAAAAGTTTTCTCCCTCAATAACACGAGATAAAAGAACCGGTCGGTCAGTAGCTATGATTGTTAAAAAAAAAAAAAAAAAAACGTACGGCCATCCTGAGAGGAGCCTCGGCCAGTCTTGGAGAAGCTGCTGCCTTCAGCCCTGTAGATTGGGCCTCCTCTGGCCTCTGCTGCTGGCTCTTCACCACAGCAAGTTAATTATGGTTTTGCTGATGACAACAACAACAACAAAACCAGCAATCCTTTATAAATTACACTAGCATGAAAAGTAGAAGCATTTAACCACCAATCTGAGCACTTTACCACTAGTGTCTGAATTACCTTTAGAGGAGGAAGCCTTCTAGGAAAAGTAATGCTCCAAGGAACGTACAGCCAATTCACTTGAAAAAGGAAGCACATAATATACAACTAATATACCAAAAAAGCACATAATATACAAATCCATTGACATGTTCTCTGGATACCACCAGCCTAGCAGCTCTGTACCTGGATGACGTGCTGCTGCCCAGAACTGTGCTCACAAGTACAGATGAAGGAGCAAGAGAGAAGTTTGGAGATCTATTGTATGTATCAAATACCTTAATATGAAAACTTTGAGGGAGGGGCATTTAATAAGTGTTCAAACTCTGAATTGAATGTGCCTTACACAGCATTACTCATGCAGCATTCCTCCAGTTTAAGCACATTGACTTCAGTGGACTTAGACTGGAGTAAGTCTGCATGAGATTGCACTGTTAATCATTAACTTCAGAAATACAACTAAACAAAATACAGCCTATTTGGATTTTTGGATCCAAACAAATTAAGACTGTTATGGTTGCTGCAGAGTCTCCGTATTTTGTATTCAGTTTCCATTTTCCTACGGGGAAAGGTGAAAAAGTAGGGTTGCTAACCTCCAGGTGGACTCTGGAGAGCTCCTGGAATTACAGATATCTCCAGATGACAGATATCAGTGCCCCTGGAGAAAATGGCTGCTTTGGAGAGTGGACTTTATGGCATTTTACTCATCTGAGGTCCGCTTCCCATGCAAACTCTATGCTTCACCCCAGCAAATCTTAAGGAATTTACCAAACCTGAGCTGGCAACCGTAGTGAAAAATGAACAGATTTAGAGTCCAGTGGCACCTTTAAGACCAACAAAGGTTTATTCAAGGTATGAGCTTTTGTGTGCATGCACACTTTTTCAAATACATTGGTATGGAAGTTCAAACTTATAGACAGAGGCTGAACAGAAAATTAACATGTAACATGATGAAGGTGTCTGAAGATATGCAAAGACAAAACTAAATAACAAGCTAAGATGATGAGGTCAATAGTTGTTTTGATTTAATTAAAGGGGGGAAAGGCAGCAATGCAATAAATATGTCAAAATAGGGGATAAATGTGTAAAGGTATCTTTTCTAATTGCGGGAAGTGAATTTAGACTCTCTATCCATCTCCTCTCAGGCGTGGAGGTAACTTAACAGCATTCCCCCCCTTTTCCCCTACTTCTTTAGTGTATTTCTTTTTCAGAATAATATATTAGAATACTGAATGTAATGTAAAGAATATTGGAATGTTTTGCTGACATACTGCTGCACCCACCTCAAAAAAGAAAGAAGTGGTTCATGTGGGGCAAGTCTGGAGCTTCATCAACTTGACAGAGGGTTGCAGTTGTTATTAACGGTGCACCTACTTACTGCCCCTCATTGCTGGCCATCATATTTGAGCCAGCCATATGTGATTATGACCATTTAACATTATTTAAATAAAATTAGCAACAAGAAGAATGAACAAGACGTCACAGCTACCCTAGGCAGCTTGTTATATTGCATTTTGATTGCACCTTTTAAATATCTCTGATAGATTTTATCCTTTGGGCTGGTTTTAGACAACTGTGAATGTGTTTTCCAAATATAACAAAATAAAACAAAACAAATATCTCTTGTGAGTAAAACCTTGTTTTTTTTCTGTTCTCGCCAAAACACTAGTTTAAAGCTGAGAAATATAAAAAAGGGTGAAGTGTTGAAATCAATCTGCTGTTTGTCATTGTCTGCCATATGCTATTTAGACCACAAAATAAGACAGCCAGAAAAAGATTTTTTAAATATATCTGTTAGGTACCCTTCCACAGGCTGGATGTCAAAAATAAAATAAGGGGAAAAGAGGGGGAAAGATGGTTCTGTTCATGATTTTAAGCTCTGCATTGGCCACAGGATGTAGAGAGTATCAAGCTGCATCCTTGACATTTTCAGAAGGATAAAAAATGGTAGCCAACCAATCTAAAACAACCCTTCTTCCCAGAATGCCAAGAGTACAGCCCAGTCTTAGCTATACCATGCACCCATGTATGATTCTCTCTCCAACAGGTGTTTGGTCAAATTGGGGGAAGAAACAGAAGTAGAGATGAGTTGTCCTGCGCCTCATACTGCTGCGCTGAGGAGCATTTTCTGGATTCTGTAAGGAGCAAGTCTCTCCAGTTATTTTGCCTGTGTTGATACTAGTATCATAAAGAGTGAGCATTTACAGATTAACTTAGGCCCCGGTCACACGAGAGGATTTGCCACACAAGAGGGATGGATTGGGGGCGCAGCAAGTGGGCGCGATCATACCTCAACATCTGGGAAGTGGAGCGCAACCGTCCTCGATCCGTCCCATCCCGGCAAAACTGCGCATCAAAAAGGTAGCACCAAAACAGTGCTACCAACTGGTTGATATGCAGCAGGGGTAGGTGTCTGATTGCCGCCGCGCCCATCTCTGCACAGCTTCCTGGGCCCTGTTGAACTGCGCATGCTCGGGTGTGCGCAGCAGGCTTGCCTCAGTCCCCTGTCCGTGGCTTCACCCCAGCTTCTGATCATGCCAGGAAGCAACTGTGTGGCGGCTCAGGGGATCAGTCTGATCCCGCCACCGTGCATCTCTTTTGATGTGGCTCTAAAAAGCCGCACTTCAGCCGTGCCTTTTCCCCCAGTGTGACCGGGGCCTTAAGCTTTCATTTACCATCACTCCCATCTTCAGCAAGCCTACCAAAATGAGAGAGTACAAAGCAACACCTTTGTCTTATTACCTGCAGGTGCATTGCTGTTTCTTTTGGGGAGATGATGTAATGTGACTTATCTCTAACTCTGTTCCTCCACCTTAATGCCTACATTCCCATAAAACCAACCAGCATATTTTTCTCCTTCCCCTGCAGCAATGATTGATGGAAAAACTATGGAAAAATATATATTTGGAAAAAATCTCATGTGTTGCAAGATCTATTTTACTCAGCTAACTATAAAGGTTACTTGTCAGGGATGTCAAACAGGTGGCCCATGGGCAGGATCAGGCCCCTGGAGGGCTTCTATCAGGCCCACAGTGGAACTGGCTGTCTTCTGCTTCTTCTTCCAGTTCTGCTGCTGCTGTGTCATCATAGGTTTGCAGCTTACAGATACACACCTGAACAGCATACTCAGGATTGCAACAGCACAAACATTTTGATGCAATAATTCAGAGCAAAAGGTGTCAGTTATCAGACACTGTTAAAAAAACATAATATTGCAAGAGTGCTAATGTTTTAAGCATGTTTTTATTTTAACCCTTTGTGTTTGTGTCCTTTATACAGTTTATATCTCCACTACCTGGCATTACATTTTATGACACACATTGCCCAGCCCAACAAGGTCTCATTTATGTCAGATCCGACCCTCATAAGTTATAACAAATGAGTTCGACACCTCTGGTTTAGAATACCCCCAATAACTGTTATTGGCTCTCCTTTTTGGTTGTGTTGTTATGTGTGTTTATGTATTTATATGCTTTTATTGACTTTTTTGAAGAGGTAGAGGTAGAGGAACTAGAAATCAAATTGCCAACATTCGCTGGATTATGGAGAAAGCAAGAGAGTACCAGAAAAACATCTACTTCTGCTTCATTGACTATGCTGAAGCCTTTGATTGTGTGGAGCACAATAAACTATGGCAGGTTCTTCAAGAGATGGGAGTACCAGACCACCTCACATGTCTCCCGAGAAACCTGTATAAGGGTCAAGAAGCAACAGTTAGAACCGGAAAGGGAACAACTGATTGGGTTAGCATAAGAAAAGAAGTATGACAAGGATGTATATTGTCACTTTGCTTATTTAATTTATATGCAGAGTACATCATGCAAAATGCTGGCCTGGATGAATCACAAGCTGGAGTTAAGATTGCTGGGGAGAAGATCAATAACCTCAGATATGCAGATGATACCACTCTGATGGCAGAAAGTGAAGAGGACCTAAAGAACCTCTTGCTCAGGATGAAACAGGAGAGCACAAAAGTGGGCTTGAAGCTCAACATCAAAAAAACTAAGATCATGGCATCCGGCCCCATCACTCTTTGGCAAACAGAAGGGGAAGTCATAGAAGTAGTGACAGACTTCACGTTCCTGGGATCCCAGATCACTGCAGATGGGGACTGCAGCCATGAAATTAAAAGACGCCTGCTCCTTGGGAGGAAAGCGATGGCAAACCTAAACAGCATGATAAAAAGCAGAGACATCACCCTGCCAACAAAAGTGTGCATGGTCAAAGCAATGGTATTCCCAGTAGTAATGTACGGCTGCAAGAGTTGGACTATAAGGAAGGCTGAGTGCCTGTCAGAGGCTTTGTGTTATCATTTACACTGTGTTCATTGTTCATTGTTGTGTGTTGTTTGCTTGCTTGCCTTCCGCTTTTGCGCTTGCGTAGAAGATGCCAGCTGCAACGTGGGAGCATACTTTCCTGCCGCCTAGTCTTATCACAGTGGCCTTGAAGAATAGGCTTTGGAGCATTCCTCAGTCTAGGGAATTTTCCAGTCCTACGTGACTAGGTGGTGGTGGGGGGGTGGTACTCCTGCCTATTAAGTAATCCTCCTGCCGGGAGTTTCCCGCGCACGCGCTAAAAAGTTCATTTGCTAGTTTGGCTTTGCATCATACTATATCAATGCCTGACCAGGTCATGCCTCCATTCCTGACAATAGCAGTATTACTGTGGGTAACAGCATTGTATTCCAATAAAGCATCTCTTTACTTGAAGAATGCCTGGATTTACTTGCTATTGAGCCTGACAGCACCGAAGAATAGATTCTTTTGAACTATGGTGCTGGAGAAGACTCTTGAGAGTCCCTTGGACTGCAAGGAGATCAAATCAGTCAATCCTAAAAGAAATCAACCCTGACTGTTCCCTGGAAGGCCAGATCCTGAAGTTGAAGCTCAAATACTTTGGCCACCAAATGAGAAGGGAGTACTCACTGGAGAAGACCCTGATGCTGGGAAAGATGGAAGGTCAAAGAAGAAGGGGACGGCAAAGGATGAGATGGTTAGACAGTGTCATCAATGCAACGAACATGAAATTGAGCAAAATTCAGAGGACAGCGGAAGACAGGAGGGCCTGGCGTGATCTGGTCCATAGGGTTGCGAAGAGTTGGACTCGACTGTGCGACTGAACAACAAAATTGACGTTTTAATTTTATATATACTTTAAAGGCTTTCATGTTGAAATGGTTTAATGTTGTTATGTTTATCACTGTCGAAACCATATTTGGGTAAAAAGATGGCATAGAAATGTTTTAAATAAATAAAATAAATTGGGGGAGAAAGCACATGGGCTGATAAGTACAAACCCAACATTTTGTGGGGGGAGTTACAGATGAGAACATATTTCCCATTTAAACCAATGGAGATGCCTACTAGGGATACTCAAACACTCAATAGTTTAAGCTTGTGGTCTGTTCACTGGTCCTGAACAGTTTTTCAGTGAACTCTTTGGCTGTTCACAAAGAGTTTTCAGCTTTTTCCAGTTTATTTTCCACATGTTCAAATAGTGTAGTACAATACCTTACAGTGCAATCAGCAATGTTTCACACATGTATATACTCAGTTTAATAGGAGTTCTACTTTCCCTCCTTCCCCACAGACCTGTTTTTGCTACACACCAGTTAGCAGCCAAATACATAAAGAATGAAAAAATTAATCAGTCTGTCAGTGCATTTAAAAACCGTGCATTAAAAAAGGCTTCCCTTTTGTTGTTCTTTTCAATTTGTTATCAATGTTATTTCATGCATGCTTGTTTTCACACAGCCTTATGGGAGATGTAGTTTCCTGTCACATAGTTTAATTACCTGATCCTCCCATCCATGACTGGGGCAGAATTGATCACACTTATTGTACAATATCAAAGCCTCTGTAAGACAAGGAAACTGAACTTACCACCGTACATACTGCACAGCTACAAAGTTGTTTGACAGCTGTTCATGAGAGATGACAGACATGAATACATCAGACATTCAGCTCCTGGTCTGTTCACCTATCAAATGGCTTTGCTATGAAGTTGGCAGAATCCATAATGAATACGAAATCAATGACCCTGAACACTGGTCAACAAGATTAAAGTATCCAAACAAACTTCCCCACTCCTCCACATGCAGCTGCTGGTGAGATCTTGGGTCAGTCACAAGTTCTTTCAGAGCTGTTTTCTCACAAGCAGTTCTCTCAGAGCTCTCTCAGCCCCACCTACCTCACAGGGTGTCCGTTGTGGGGAAGGGAAGGGAAAGGAGATTGTAAGCCACTCTGAAACTCCTTCGGGTAGTGAAGGGCAGGATATAAATCTAATCTCTTCATCTTCAAAGTGCAAAAGCAATGGGGTTAGGGCCTTTATAGAACCATACATACAATCACTTTTTTTTTGGCAATGCTTTATTATTGCCTTATCAGGAGATCTGAACTGATAAGAACTGAAAGTTATAGCAAGAAGTTAATGCTGCAATTCCTGGATTAATTTTAGGAATTCTCCTTGTTAAACTGAAATTAAGAACATGTGGAATGCACTGCAGAGCAGAGTTCCAAAAAGGTAACACAACAGACCTAGAGAAATCCATTCAACTTTACTTTCAACTGATCATAATTTTCCCTATACTCTCATCCATTCTATGATATGAATTATTAATTGATTATGATACATCAAATATTGGCTTTCCCTCTTACAGTTAATGTTTCCAACCTAGCTAATGACCATGAACCAAGTAGGCTATTAGGGAAGCTCTATAAAAATCCAGAAGAAATTCTCATTATCCAGCTAGGCCAAATGACTTAATAGTTATCCTCTTATGGGCAGGGCTATTTCCTAATGTAGGAAAACATTTGCCTTGTAAGGCACAGGACCAGGTGACCTGGGAGGAACAGTGACATGGTGAATGGCCTTTCGCTCAGAGAACAGAGGATGACATAGAAAAAAAACTGAGATCTAGAAGTAATAAAATTGGAATTATTATTTAATGAGGAACCAGTTTTCTTATCTCTCCCACATCCTGGTCATATTACTCCACTAGAGAATTTTATGTACATTAAGCAAAGTGAACTGATCTTCATGCTCAGCAAAACCCTTTTAATGTAGTACCACTTGAGATGCTGAAGGATGGTATATGTTCCCCAAAAAACAAAATCCCTAAAGATAGAAAAGCTTGTCAGACAGAAGCTAAGCTAGAACGCTTTCCAGTGGCATACTAACTTTCCTTGTGGTATACTAACTGTTTTTCCTTCCCTGTCATGAAAAGCTATCAGTTTTGTTATGTATTAAGCTCAAAGTGCATCAGAGAACTGACCTAGCTTGAACACCTAAACAATAGACTACTAGGATCCTGAAAGGGACCTACTGAACAGCAGTTATCTTGTAAATAGCCTATCACCGGGACTGTGTGTGTGTTGGGTGTGGTGTTTTGCATGCATATAAGCAAGGCTCCAGCCTTGCTAGAGTTTAGCTGAAATCACTAATAAACTATGAGCTGATCACTCAATGTGTCTGAACCCAGTATATTTCACTGGCGACAAAGGTGGGATCCCGATGAGCAAGCTTGCTCCAGCTGATAGCACTGCATCATGCTCTGAGCCCCTGAGCCCCACACACAGCACCGCTCCAGAGACCATGGCTGCTGCTTCAGGATTCTTCAATGCATTTGACACCACCGCAGAGGACTGGGAGTCCTACCTTGGCCGGTTTGAGTTCTTCTTGCAGTCATCTGGCATCACTGAGGCAGAAATGAAACACGCCACATTCTTCCGTGCCTGTGGCTGAATGACTTATGAAATCACCTGCTCACTCCTCACCCCAGCAGAGCTCAAGGACACAGACTACCAAACCATCATGGTCCGGCTTAAGGAACAATTCTCCCCTAAGCCATCGGTCATCATGACCCACCATGCATTCCACTTGAGGAACCAAACCTCAACAGAATCCATCTCAGCATTCATCACGGCACTCTGCCGTATCGCCCACCACTGCAAGTTTCCTGATCTTGACGATGCCCTTCAAGACCGGGTGGTCTGCGGCCTAAATGACGAGCAAATCCAGAGGAAGATCCTCACTCAAGGTGACCCAAAATTCCAGGAGGCCATGGAAATGGCCTTCACCGCTGAATCAGCCAAGCAATTCACCATAGAGGTCTGGCGCTGGAAAGGCCCACCATCTTGGCAAAGATCGACCATGGCCACCCACTACGTGGATAGCCCCAAGGAAGTGGAGGAGGAGCTACTGCAGTTCCAGTGCCACAAACACCACCACATGCTGCCTGCCTTGCAACATTTGTCCGCACCACCACGTGCCATCGACACCACCCCATCAACCACATGTGCCAGCTGTGGAGAACCCCATGAAAAGAGATCCTGCCGGTTCCGCAACGCCACATGCAGGAACTGAGGGAAGGTCGGCCACATCGCCTGAGCCTGTTGTGCCAAGGGGAACTGGAGATGGCCAGCTGCAGCTTCCATCTCAATGCACTCCAAAGAACTCCACACAACTTCGGTCCAACAACAGTGGGTACTGCACTTGCCCCGGGACACCCCAGATAAAGTAACTGTAACTGTCTTGATAGAGGGAAGCCCCTGCAAGATGGAGCTTGACACCAGGTCCTCCATCTCAATAATCTCTGAGGACATGTTTAAGAGACTCTGTCCCAATGGCAATGTCTGCATCTGCATGGACTACAAGTGCATGATTAACAAGACCCTCCAGGACCACGCTTATCCAGTCCCTGTGGTCAGTCACATCCTAGCTTCCCTTGCAGGCACAAAGTTCTTTGGCAAGCTGGATTTAGCCCAGGCCTACCAGCAGCTCCCAGTTGATGATGCGACTACAGAGGCCCAGATGATTGTGATGCACAGGGGTGTGTTCTGGGTGCATCAGTTACAATTTGGGGTCAGTGTAGCCCCAGGAATTTTCCAAAATCTAATGGACTCTCTCCTAAAAGGAATTCCCAAGGTGAAGCCCTTCTTTGATGATGTTTTGATCACTGCGCCCACGGAGGAGAACTTTGCTGAAAGACTACGCACCTGTCAGGCTTCCTAGTCAAACACTCGACAATGTTCCTTCGGAAGTTTCAGTTTATTGAGAGCTAGTACGAAGGACTCCATGAACTCTTGTGTCAGGAATGGTGGACAAAGATACAGGAACAGCAGATATATCCCCTTCATACATGATGCCCTGATACATTAAGGCCAATAAGCAAGTTCCTGAAAGCACAGGCAAAAGTAACTGTTACATTGTCAGCTGAAAGCTGGGAATGGGCAGAGTAGAGCTTCAAGGACACTTTACAGATAAAACATGGTGGCTTCCCAGGAAGGGAGGGGGAGGGAGGAGAAAGAAGAAGCTACCCACACATTCCATTCCACGGCAGCATTAGCTGACAGCACCCTCCTCCAGAGATTCATCGCAGCCAGACTAGTGAGAAAGTGTCTCCTGGGAGTCCTACGGGTCAAATTCTTGGGCTTCTCTGTTGACGCACAGGGCATCCATTTGGCTCCAGACAAGGTCCGTGCCATCATTAAAGCACTGGAGCCCACATCCAAACCAGAGCTCCAGGCCTTTTGGGACGGTTGAACATTTACCACTCCTTCCTGCCCCATAAGGCCGTGGTCACAGAGCCTCTGCACTGGCTCCTTGACAAAAAAAGCCCCCTAGATCTGGGGCCAGAAACAAGCCGTCACGTTCTGGGCCATCAAAGAACTGCTCATTTCTGATGCCATCCTTGCCCACTTCAACAGAACGCTTCTGGTTGTCCTCACCAGGGTAGGAGCTGTCCTCGGTCACCAGCTCCCAGATGGCAGTGAAGTCCACATAGCCTACTATTCTTGCACCTTGTCTCTGGCTGAGTAAAACTACACACAGATTGACAAAGAGGTGCTGGCGATCACGGGGGGAGTCAAGAAATGCCATGACTACCTCTATGGGAGTCCCTTCACCATCATGACCAACCACAAACCACTGCTGAGCATACTGGCCCTGGATCGCCAAATGCCACAGATGATGTCTCCCAGGGTGCTGCACTGGTCCATCTTCCTGGCCGGCTACCAGAATTCACTCATCCATCACCCCGGGAAGGCGATAGGTCATGCCGACACCCTCAGCCACCTGCCACTGCCCTCCTGCGACCTGGACCTGGCTCTAGCACATAAGATCTTGCTCCTTGAGGACTTGTCTGACTGTCCTCTTCAGGTTTCCGACATATCCTGCCACACCACCAGGGACCATGTCCTCTCCTATGTTTTGGACTGAGTGGGGAGGGGTTGGCCTACCAGCCAGGTGGGCCCGGAGTTCACTGCATTCTCCTCCTGCCAGGATGAACTATCAGCACACAAGGGCTGCTTGCTGTGGGGAAGCCGGGTGGTGGTACCAACACTGTTGCGTCAACAAGTACTAGTGGCACTTCACAAAATGTACCTGGGGATCGTGCAAATGAAGGTGCTGGCACGCAGCTATGTATGGTGGCCCGGCATGGACAGCAAGATCGAGGACTGTGTTAGGCACTGCCAGACATGTCAGGAAACCCAATCAGAACCCCCCCCCAGGCTCTGGTGCAATAGTGGAGTCCACCCACAAACCCTGGTCCAGGCTACACTTGGACTTTGCAGGCCCCTTCCAGGGGCAGATTGTCTTTATCTTAGTGGACTCCTACACCAAATGGCTGGAGGTAGTACCAGTCTCTTCACCTCTTCCAAGGCAGCAATCTGCACCCTTGGCTGCATCTTCTCCACCCATGGGCTTCCAGACACTGTCATGTTTGCACCCTTGGCTGCATCTTCTCCACCCATGGGCTTCCAGACACCGTCGTGCCAGACAACGGAACAGCCTTCACCTCAGGAGAGTTCCAAGAGTTTATAGGCTGCTACACAATCTGGCATGTCCGATCCATACCTTTCCACCCAGCCACCAACGGCCAAGCAGAAAAGATGGTTAGGGTCACAAAGGAGTCCCTCCAGTGGATCATCCACAGAGACTGGGATCACCGGCTCACGGCTTTCCTTTTTGGACACTGTGTGACACCGATCACCTCCACCAGCCACAACCCTGCAGAACTCCTCATGGGTTGGCGCCTAACCACCCATCTTGATTGGCTACACCCTGATCATGCTCCAGAAAACCACCTGGCAACCGAAAGTAAAGCAGCCCCCTTTGGGTTCTTCCCAGACAACCCTGTTTATGCTCGAAACTTTTCCAGTGGCCCAGCCTGGATCCCTGCCAAGATCATCAGAGTAACAGAGCCCCTTTCCTACGAGGTGTCTACCAAGGACAACCAGGTACTGTGGAGACACATCGACCAGCTCCGCCGCTGCCAACTCCCTGCTGAGCCAGAAGAGTGTGACACAGAGCTGCCATGCCCACCAGAACCAGAGCTCAAGAGGGAACAACTGCCGGTGACCAGCAAGCAGCTGGAGGAGCCTGTGGACAGCATGCCAGAGCAAACAACCATGGACTGCCCTGAAGTCACACTGCCACTGCCACATCCTTGGCTGCACTGGTGGCCTCTGATCCTGAAATCCTGGGCCCCCAGATGGAGCCACACCGTTCAAACCACAAATGGTGCAGACCAGCCTAAAGGGACTTTGTCTGTTAAGGCACTTTTGAGCCTTGGGGGGAGGGGTGTTATGTATTAAGCTTGAAGTGCACCAGAGAACTGACCTAGCTTGAACACCTAAACAATAGACTACTAGGATCCTGAAAGGGACCAATTAAATAGCCTATCACCGGGATTGTGTGTGTATTGGGTGTGGTGTTTTGCATGCATATAAGCAGGGCTCCAGCCCTGCTAGAGTTGTATTAGAGTTTAGCTGAAATCACTAATAAACTATGAGCTGATCACTCAACACGTCTGGACCCAGTACATTTCAAGTTTACTGTAAGGAAACATTGAGCACTGAAGCAGCATTGCTTAAACTTTAAGAAATCATATCCATTGACTTCTGTACTTGCTAAATCTTCTTATGCCATTGCCACCACTAGTCCTGTGAGTTTATTAGGTAACCTGCTTTATTCCTACATACTACCCTGTACAAACTCACCACAAAGCTCCCATCCCATCCTGCCAAACACCCGCTGCGTTTTCCTGACTCTTAAAGGTAAAGGTTCCCTTGCTCAAAATCCAGTCAAATCTGACTCTAGGGTTGCGGTGCTCATCTCCGTTTCAAAGCTGAAGAGCCCGCGCTGTCCGAAGACGTTTCTGGCATGACTAAACACCAAGGTGTATGGAATGCTGTTACCTTCCCACCGAAGTGGTACCTATTTATCTACTTGCAATTTCTTGCTTTCGAAGTGCTAGGTTGGCAGGAGCTGGAACTAGAGACGGGAACTCACTCCGTCATGTGGCACACTTGGGTCTCGAACTGCTGAACTACTGACCTTCCACAGCCTGCAGTTCAGCGTCTTAACTACTTGAGCCACCATAGCTCCTTTCCTGACTCTTAGTAACTTTCTAATCCTATACCACTGTCCCTTTGTCTCTAGTTTGATACAATTGTGCCATCACCATTCTGCCCTTACAGTGAATCCCATGCAGTTACAAGAAACATTTTAGGAAATTCAAGCTGCAGCCCTAAAGAAACTTTCCTGGGAGCAAGTCCTATTGAATAACATGGGACTTACTTCCAAATACACATGTTCAGGAATCATGCTTTAGTGGTATGACTGCTTATAAGCCTAGTACCAATAAATCATGCAACAATTTTTTTGTATGGCCCTGTATGTGTTAGAAAAACTGCTAGAATAGTAAGCATATTGGTCAAGAAAATATAGAAGAGGACCAAAAGGAATTCATGAGGCTGAAAAATGCCCGTTTTAAAGCATCACCACTTCCTTTTAATGTTGAATATGTAAATGTTTTTTTCCAGGCTCACCAAGAACAACTCAGCAACCGACAAAAATGTGCCAATTCCCTCTGACAGCTTCCCATTCAAAGCACTCCTCAAATCCTGTCAGCTTGCAGCCTTGTGCTTTTAGGAATCTGTAAAATACTGCCAACATTCAATCTGCATGGTACTTAATTTCCACTTCTATGAGAAATGCTACAAATTGAGTCAGGCATTATGCATAGAATTCATTTTGGTGACCACAGTGTCATTGCATGCACATAGTATTTGAAAAGCTTGTTTTAATTTTGTTGCTAATTTGTGAGGAACTCTTGCTATAATGTCACAATCTGTTTGGACACAGAACCCTAGTCTTGATTTCCTTGCTGTTTGGATCCGATGAGCCATTTTGTTCATTAATGAATCTGCCTTTCACGAATGTGATGGGAAAGAAGGCTCTTCTGTAAGCGGAGGACACCTTTGGACGTAGCCCAGGGCATGTATTAATGAACAGGAGGTATCTATTTTGCTCATGCCCGATGAAGTTTTGCAAACTGTTTTGTCTGTCTTCTGCCAGTGCACAGTTGCTACTAATTTTCCCCAATGTATATTTTTCTTTTAGCCTTTTGAAGGTTAAAGATGATATAATTTCTGGGTTACACAATTGTCCACATCAAAAGATCCAGTCCTGTTCTGCTCAAGAAATCCTGCCTGCTTTTTCAGAAATGCCTTTTTCTTAACGGCAGCCCTTGCTTTTAAAGTATTAGTTTCTGGCCTATGTCTTCCTTCATCTTCCCTTACATTTCTTCCCCATTTTATATACAGGATCAATTTCTCTCCTGTTCCTACTTCAGTGCCTTCTGCTGCATTGGTTCTATGTCTGTAACAGCAGCCCTAAGCTATATTCCTTTATATAGATCTTTAACATTTTCTGACTGTTCCCTGTTCTTCTGCTAATATTTGACACTTCTCTCCTCCATCCACTTTAGTTACGTATCAAGTCCTGGCCTGTCAAACACCTGTCTTGTCTACTCTAAATGGCAAGCCCTTTATACAGGGTTCATGTTGTTCTTGTTGCCCAAATCACCATTTGTGCTGAGTAAATGCTTAGTAGTACTGCTAATATAGTTACATCGGATATTGTAACTCTGCGCGCAAGAGGATCTGTGAAGGAAAGGATTAAGAGAACTCTCTCACTCAGATACCCTTGGCAGTTGGCCCTATTTATTTATTTATTCAATTTATACCCTGCCCTCCCTGCCGAGGCTCTGCTCAGCTGACTCTTGTGCATTCCCTACCAGTGGGGCTTTCAATTGGTGCTGCGGCTTTGTAGGCTGTCCCAGGAAGTCCAGAGACTGCGTTGGGCAAGGGGAGGTAGCCAGTTGGTCAGTTGAAAACAAAGCCCATATTTCGGAGCTTGACTCAGTCAGTCGAACATAGTCACCAGTTGAGAACTGAAATACTGGTGGAAGCTTTTCCACTGACAGTGAAAGTCAAGCACAACAATCTAGTCTTTGGCTTTCTGCCTTGCTTGGAGCAGCTGCATTTCTCTCCCCGGGATGGAATCTGAGTCAGAAATAGCAGGGATGATTGTGTCAGCTGGAAGAAGCTATCACCACAAACATAATTCTGGGCACAACTAGAGCAGTTTTAAAAGTGAGCCTCCTGCCATTTCTGCTGGCTCTCGGAGAATGTAGAAAAATTGTGTTGCCTTTAGATCCATTAGATCATTCATTTTTAATTACATTTGTGGTGAAATGGGTTTCAGAAGACTCTATGCTGCCTGCCTAGTTGCTTAAATAAACAAATTAAGATACTGCTGATAAAAACCCTGCTCTACGTAAATTCATTATCAATTTGCAAATATTACAGTAGCATTGCCTGCATTGTTAATGTTCTTTCTGCTGTGCTCATAGGCCACAAATTCAAACAGTTCTGACAAGATAAATATGAAACCAAAAAAACAAAAAAAACCCCAAAGCATGCACTGAGTTTATGAATTAAAGTTATATGCCAGTGTGCAAACTTTTTTTTTTTAATGTAACCTGCTGACTTAAATCCTGATCAAGGCCATGGAAGGGTTCATTTTGCAAAAAGCATTGTATAAGCAAACTACCCCTGTGCTGTTTCAACTACCATTTCCTGCACACACATAAGTAGTTATAGGGTATACACTTCTTTTTATGTAAAAATGGGAAATCATTTGACAGCTCTCCCCCCCCGCCCCAGTGGAAGTCAAAAACAGGGATGGGCAAGATGGCCGCCAGTGTCAGCCAGAAGGGAATGGAGGAGGCTGTGCAAGGGGGCTGTTAGTAGTGGGATTTGCTGTGGGGGACAGTAAAGCAACCATACTATTAATGGTGTCATATATGTCTACAATGTTCTGGGGCAAAAGAGCTCAAATTGGGGTACTTCAGTCACCTGTACAAGCTCAGGGTGTAGTAGTCCTGGGCCCGGCACTGTGTTAGCTGTGTGAGTAGTTATAAGGTATATACTTCTTTTTACTGTCAAAACAGGAAACCATTTGACAGCTCCCCCCCCCCCCAGCAGAAGTCTCTCTTCTGCTAAGGGGGGAGTGTGCTTCAAAAACAGGGATGGGCAAGATGGCCACCAGCATCAGCCAGAAGGGAATGGAGGAGGCTGTGCTAGGGGGCTGTTAGCAGTGGGGTTTGCTGAGGGGAGAAGGAGACTAGTACAATGGCAGCCATTTGTGTAGTTGTGCTTGGTGCAAAAACTTCAGGCTGTGTGGGACAGTAAAGCAGAGAGAATATCCAAGGGGAAGCATGTGTGCAAGTTTGTTTTTTTTAAAGTGTGTTGAAAAGTGTGTTTGGTGTAAGTTCAAGCACTTGGAGGTTTCAAACATCCCAGCTCTCTCTCACTGGAAACTCAGACTGGCAAGAAAAGGTTCCACCCCCTGCTTGAAAAAAAAGGAGAGCTGAAATCACTATGCTTCCCCCCTCCCCAAGTCATTCCCCACTGAGAAAAAGGAATGACTATTGGTTCTAACGTGTATCTGGTAACAGAAATGGGCTGTTGAGCACATTTGCTAGACCTAACCAGGTATTTTAGAAGTGGGGGAAATGGGCATGGCAACATCCCTTTTGCTTGGGTTGTATGTATCTCTGTGTTTGATTGTGTGTGTATTATGTCTTTGTTTTATGTTCTATAGTTTGCCACAGAGGGCAAACTCCTTTTTATGGTTAAGATATTTTCCTAGAGGCTGCAAAGAACATTTTTAAAATTTACAAGTCTTTTTTTGGGGGGAAGAACTTTTTTTGGAAGAAAAACACAACTATTTTAAAATTTAGTTTGGTAATGAACTATTGTAACATCTCAAGACTCTAATTTACATTTTACAGGTTCCTCTGCCTGACTTCTAGAAGCAGGAAAGGATCCTCTGTGCATATATAGAAGAAATGCACCACCAGTACACTGCATAACTACATCCCCCCGCCCCCACACACAGTACAGAAGCAAAAGATGACATGTCTTACTGAATATTAGTTTTCCAAACCCTGCAAAAAAAACAACACCCCAAAACAAAAACTGAATTCCATGGTGAATTCTTAGGGCTTTCTTGAGAGAGAGGCTCCCTATGCAGCTTATGCATGGGGGAGAATGTTTCTTTTTCTCCAAAGGCTTTTCCCCAACAGTCACAAATCATTTTTTTTAAAAAAAAAAATATAAACAAGGCAGAGTTTTTCAGTATAAAATATTCCAGCTTCATGATGAAGTGTTGGTAACATTCCTGCACTGTGTATAAATGTAAAGCATAAAATCTGTTAAAAAAAAATGATCATTCAGCTAACCGCAGATTATGGCACACAGAAGACTTCTGTCTCTGCTGCTAAAGATGAAACAGAGACATGCATGATCAGGAAAATTTCTGGGTTCATCACTCTGTGTAAGGAGAAGAAATCACTATTCCGTCTTTGTTCAGGGACAGATAAGGATTACAGTTAACAATAAAGATTTTCAAACGTCATTGTCTAAAAGTTGGGTGCCAGTTTAATATGTGATTGATTGCTGTTCAGAGCTATCTATGATGTCCATCTGGCGTTAGAGGCAATAGAAAAACAGGAGATGGCATCACAGGTGTTCAGAGCTAACTGGACAACAGGACAACCTCACAGGTGTTCTGTTTAGATGGCACAGTAATAAAAAAATGCCATCACAGTACAATGTAAATTTTAAAAATATTGGAGGGGGGATGGATTAATACAAACCATGATGATTTTTATATCAGCAGTTAGGTCTCTGCCTCAACCTCCACTGATTTCACTCAAAATATACGATAAAAATTGTGTCACAGTTTAAAAAAACTGTTTTATTTCATATATGAGAATGTTTAAGCACACTGACCATTTTATAGCAATATTCAGTGTCTCTGGTGAAAAAAGTTAATCACATACATTCATCTGTGCCATAACATCTGATTTAGGGGAGTTCTTGTGCAGATAATAGCATGTGGCATTTTAGAGTCCCTATAGATCAGAACCCACCCACAATATGTAAAGGGGAGAATGACACTGATATCATGCCCCCTAAAATACCAGCACATGTGTTTTGAGACAGGGAAAATATAAGGAGAAAGAGTGACCTCCACCTCTCCCTTTGAAACTAAAAGGCCACCACTGTGTTCATGCCCAGTCCCTTTCCCTTCCATGTGAAGTGAAATAAACCCTGAGGAAATAAATTATAGGAGAATTGCAATAAACAAAAAAACACAGGTCCTGCAGGGTGCCCTGTGGTATAGAGGCATGCTCTAGAGAACCACAACCTTTTAGGAGAGGTCAGGGGGAGTGCCCCGAGGTGTGATTTGGGGGTGGCAGGATCTGTTTTGGCAATTTTAGCCTATGCTGACCCTGTGAGGTAGACAACCCAAGTGGCCTATATTGGGCATCAGTATTAAGTATATTGGTATTGCATTAGCTCACAGCCTTAGCAATTAACACCAAAAATACCAACAACATCAGAGTTATAATACAACAATCACAATAACAATAAAAACTCTGATATACATTATAATGTTATAAACAATCATAGGGCTATTACTATGGCAGATAGCAATGTCCAGATGGAAATTCATTAGCAAAGATCTGATCCATACTATCTCTTTTTCAGAAAGGCAGGGTAATGTGTTCCCTATTTGAATTCTCTCCTAGCTGGGAATACCAAGTCATCTTAGGAAGTCCAACAGCACCTTAAAAAACAAACAGCAAAACCTGTTGCAGAATATTTTTGCCACAACACGGGGCTATCCCTCTGGAATTCAAGCGTTGTAGAACAGGCAATATATTGTACCACTTCTTCCTGTGTTTTGTATTCCCAACCATCCAACATGGTTTCCTGTTTTTGTAAAGAACGTATGTGCCACATAGATTACAGGCCCTGTGTAAAGGATTAGAAATATTAGTAAATCATAATATATCTTGCAACTAGGGCCAGCCCGAGGCTTTTTTGGGCTCTAGGCAAGGCTAGCCTGTGGCTCCCCCTCACCGCACCCCACCTCCTCCTGCTCCTCTGATGGGCCCACTCCTGTCTCATCGCTGCCGCTGCTGACTCTTCCTCATCATCCTCCAGCCAATTGAAACCCCCCCCCAGTCCTTCCTAGCTCACCTGTCTCAGCGGGCCAGCTAGGAAGGGGCTGGGGGCAACTCTTACAGGCTTCTCTGGCTGGCCTGCTTCAGCGTGCCAGCTGCAGAAGCCCTGGGAGGGATTGAAACCCCCCTCAGTCCTTCCTAGCTCGCCTGTCTTGGTGGGCCAGCTAGGAAGGGGCCAGGGGCAGCTCTGTCAGGCTTCTCCAGCTGGCCTGCTTCAGCACACCAGCCACAGAAGCCCCGGGAGGGATTGAAATGCCCCCCAGTCCTTCCTAGCTCACCTATCTCAGTGGGCCAGCTAGAAAGGGGCCGGGGGTGGCTCTGTCAGGCTTCCCCAGCTGGCCTGTTTCAGCGTGCCAGCTGCAGAAGCCCTGAGAGGGATTGAAACGCCCCTCCCAGTCCTTCCTAATTCACCTGTCTTAGCGGGCCAGCTAGGAAGGGGCCGAGGTGGCTCTGTTGGGCTTCTCTGGCTGGCCAGCCACAGAAGCTCCTGGAGGGATTGAAAGGCCCCAACCTGAAAACTGCAAATGGTAATGCCTAAATTTTTACTGAAGATCTAATGCAGTTCTTTTAAACTATTCCACTAGTAGAAAATAAAAATATAAACACTAAATGATTGTTCTTAGATAATTGATTCATACTATAAGCAAAGTCCTACTTTGGGGTGGGCCTAAATTTATGCGTGTGTGTAGAACTTCAGTTTAAGGAAATAGTAATCTAGAGAGCTATGCAAAAGAAACTGAACTATTGCTGCAGAAGTGACTATCTCTATTTTTGTCTTAAACATAATATGAATTTTATACAATTATTTCTCTATATATACCCCATTTTCCTTTTTTTCTTTCTATATCCTCATTATTCTTTTTAAACAAAAACACATTATTGATGTTTTATGTGCAATTCTGTATATAATAATGCAGTCCAAAACCACACGTAGTATCTTGGGTTTGTATGGAATACACCTATGTCTAGAAGAATGCCATTTCTAGATATTAAATCAGTCTGATAGGCATAAGATGAAGAGAGCATGGTTCAGCCAACGTTCAGCTTTTAAAAATCCCACTAATTTCATCATAAGTCGTTTGAATGTATTCTTTGGCCAAATGCTAGGAACTGGGTTCCCCTACATGGAGCGGGGAAGGGGGGGTATGTATTTGCTCCATGAACATCTGTGGCAAGGTGTGTTGGTAACTACTGTACTTTTAAGTTTAACTTGGTGATATAATTTTGCTGTTTCTTTCCTTAAATCTGTGTGGCTGGTAGACACAACTGTCATTTCCCTTTATCTTGTGCTCTAGTTTAATAACTTGTAGCAGATAAAGTTTTCCTGTTTAAGAGAGATGCCTGTGTTTCAAAGTCCTCCCTGTGCACCAGAGTCTTCGCTCATGCTAAGATGCAAGCATGGGGGGAGGGGGTGAAGTACTTGGGAAACTCAGCCCCATGTACACAATCAGAGGCAGTCTATATTGGCATTCCCCAAACCAGACTTCCATTGCATTTTCAAGAACTTCAAGGGTTTTACTGTTCAGGAAGTGAAGGGATTCTTCTGTTAATTACCTTCAAATCTTATGTCTGCTTAGGTTTGGATGGTGTTTCATTTCTTTGGGATGCTAGAATTTGTTTGTACTAGGTGACCTTTGAAGTACAACCTCACTGAAGCTGCTTGTTATAGGAAATACTAATTGGTATGTGTGAACATAATTATCATTCAAACAAGACAGAAAGGGAGGGAATGTTAAGATACAACAAACTTTGCTTAAAAAAAAATGACACAGAATCATAGAATCAGAGAGTTGGAAGGGTCCTCTAGTCCAATCACTTGCACAATGCAGGAAATTCACAAATACCTCCCCCACATGCCCTGGTGACCCCTGTTCCATGCCCAGAAGAAGACATAAAACTTCCAGGATCTCCAGTCATACTGGAGACAACAGACCATGGGAATGGTCATGATGGTATAGGACAACAAGCAAACCGTTGCAGTGGTTTCCTTTTAGAATTAGCATGAGGGTATTTTACAGAAGCATTTTGCTGTGATATAAAATTTAACATGAGCTGTAGGGATCTCCTGCTACAGCAAATAAAATACATTTTCACAAAACCGCAAAGCAATGTGTCTTCTTTCAGTATTTATGGGGGGGAGGCAGCTGTATTAACAGGGCCGGATCACCCATTGGGTGATCTAGGCGATCGCCTAGGGTGGCCTGGCCTCAGGGGCACCAAATGGCACCCCACTCCCCCCCAAAAAGCGCCCCCCACCCTAACCAGGCACCCTCCACAGCCGCTAGATCCCCGCCCCCTTCCCGGCTTTCCTGGGGGCCCGCAGCCGCAGAGCCCCGAGGAAAGCTGGCTCTGGGAGGGAGGGGGTGGCGGCTAGACCCCCCCACCCCCTTCCTGGCACTCCTGGAGGTCCCGCAGCCGTGGAGCCCCGAGGAAAGCCGGCTCTAGGAGGGAGGGGGCGGTGGCTAGACCCCCCCGCCCCCTTCCCAGCTCTCCTGGGGGCCCCGCAGCTGTGGAGCCTCCAGGAAAGCCAGCGCTCTGCCGCCGCCCCCCGGTCTCCAGGCCCCACCGGGAAGTTGGCATCCCCAGTGGGGGTGCCCCAGGCTTCCTGCCTAGGGCGCCCAGACACCTGGAGCAGGCCCTGTGTATTAACTTTGTCAGAAGGAATGTCTGCTTTCCCTTAATTATGCACAGATCACATTAATTCCCCTGCATAGGCGTAATGATAACGCATGTGCTATAGATGTGATTATACTTGTTTTAAAGTGATTGCAGTTTTAATCTGAGTGCCTTTTAGGAAGCTGGAATGCTGCTGGTGTGTGTTCAGGTCCTGATAATCAATTCTTTGCTTCTGGCAGAGAGGAATGTGAAAGCTGGTAGCTTTTTAAAGATAGTGTGGACAGGGGTGCAGTGTGGCCTGCCCTTTTATCTCTTTTACCCTGGAACCACCCCCTTCCACTGCTCATTGGTGCATTTAAATTTCACCAGACACTCCCCCACGTGATGGAGGAGGGTGCCCCAAAACCCAATTTTTGTGGTAACCCCAATCACCCCAACATCATTGCCCAAAATCATTGCCCAGAGGTTTGCCTTCTCAAGATGAGACCACTGAGGGGTCACTCGGTATCCTGAAATGAAACAAAATGCCACTTGGGTTGTCTACCTCACAGGGTCAACGTAGGCTAAAATTGCCAAAACAGATCCTGCCACCCCCAAATCACACCTGCCACCTCGGGGCACTCCCCCTGACCTCTCCTAAAAGGTCGTGTTCTCTAGAGCATGCCTCTATACCATGAGGCACACTGCAGGACCTGTGTTTTTTGTTTATTGCAGTTCCCCTATGATTTATTTCCTCAGGGTTTATTCCACTTCACACGGTAGGGAAAGGAACTGGGCATGAACACAGTGATGGCTGTTTAGTTTCAAGGGGCAAGGTAGAGGCCACTCTTTCTCCTTATATTGTCCCTGTCTCAAAACACATGTGCTAGTATTTTAGGGGGCATCATATCAGTGTCATTCTCCCCTTTACACAAATGGCTGCCATTGTATTAATCTCCTTCTCCCCTCAGCAAACCCCTAGCACAGCCTCCTCAATTCCCTTCTGGCTGACACTGGTGGCCATCTTGCCCAACCCTGTTTTTGAAGCATGGCCCCCCCTTAGCAGAAGCAAGGCTTCTGCTCGGGGAGGAGGGGGGAGCTGCCAAATAGTTTCCTGTTTTGACAGTAAAAAGAAGTGACTACTACACCTTGGGCTTGTACAGGTGACTGAAGTACCTCAATGTGAGCTCTTTTGCCCCAGAACATTGTAGACATATATGACACCGTTAATAGTATGGTTGCTTTTACGAAATGACATGCAGAATGGATGGATTAAACGAAGGACTGTATTCACTGTCTGATGGTAACAGCATAAAATAAATGGGACAGGTGGAGAAAGGTAGGAGATAAATGAATCAGAAAAAGCTTGGTCAAAGTGTGGAATATTAGAATATCAAGAAGGCCCAGATCCTGATGTGAAGCAATCTCTTCTTTTCTATCCACAGTGCCAATGCACAGAACCATGTTGATCAGTACTTGCCAAGTGCATACTTGTGCATATGTATACATTCTGCATGTCTTATGGCACAACTAAAAAATTGGTCAGTCAGAGGCATGTAATCCTGTAGCTTGCATTGTTTGGTCCTGTAAAAAGATGCACTGAAAATCAAAATATGCATTGTGGCTGAAGTGCATAAGAACATAAGAGAAGCCAATGTTGAATCAGGCCAATGGCCCATCTAGTCCAAAACTCTGTCACACAGCGGCCAAAATATACCAGGTGCCATCAGGAGGTCCAGCAGTGGGGCCAGGACACTACAAGCACTCCCACTGCTGCCCCCTCCAGCACCAAGAATAGAGTGCATCACCTGCCCCAGACTGAGAGTTCCCATCTATACCCTGTGGCTAATAGCCACTGATGGACTTCTGCTCCATATGTTTATCTAATTCCCCCTTGAAACTGTCCATGCTTGTAGCTGCCACCACCTCCTGTGGCAGTGAATTCCATATGTTAATCACTCTTTGTGTGAAGAAGTACTTCCTTTTATCTGTTCTAACCTGACTGCTCAGCAATTTCTTGGAGTGCCCACGAGTTCTTGTATTGTGAGAAAGGGAGAAAGTACTTCTTTCTCAACCTGCTCAATCCCATTCATAATCTTATAAACCTCGATCATGTCACCCCTCAGCCGTCATTTCTTCAAGCTAAAGAGCCCCAAGCGTTTTAACCTTTCTTCATAGGGAAGGTGTTCCAACCCTTTTATCATTCTAGTTGCCCTTCTCTGCACTTTTCCCAATGCTATAATATCCTTTTTGAGATGTGGCGACCAGAACTGTACACAGTATTCCAAATGAGGTTGCACCAATGATTTATACAGGGGCATTATGATACTGGCTGATTTGTTTTAAATTCCCTTTCTAATAAACCCCAGCACAGCATTGGCCTTCTTTATTGCAGCTACACACTGTCTAGACATTTTCATTGAGTTATCTGCTACGACTCCAAGATCTCTCTCGGTCCGTCTCTGCCAGTTCAGACCCCATCAATGTGTATTTATATTTAGAAATTTTTGGCTCCAATGTGCATCACTTTGCACTTGGCCACATTGAACCACATTTGCCACGTTGACGTCCACTCACCCATCCTCGACAGATCCCTTTGGAGTGCCTCACAATCCTCCCTGGTTTTCACCACCCTGAACAACTTCGTGTCATCTGCAAATTTAGCCACTTCACTGCTTACTCCCAATTCCAAATCATTAATAAACAAGTTAAAAAGCATCGGACCGAGTACTGATCCCTGTGGTACCCCACTGCTTACCAATGAGAAAGTTTCCCATTTATACTCACTCTCTGTTTCCTATTTATAAGCCAGTTTTTGATCCACAAGAGGACTTTTATCCCATGACTATTGAGCTTACTTAGGAGCCTTTGATGAGGAACTGTATCAAAAGCTTTCTGGAAGTCAAGGTAAATAATATCTATTGGGTCCCCCTTGTCCGCATGCTTGTTCACTCCCTCAAAAAACACTAACAGGTCAGTGAGACAAGATCTTCCCTTACAGAACCCATGCTGAGTCTGCCTCAATAGTTTTTGTTCATCAATGTGCCTACTAATTCTTTCCTTAATAACAGTTTCCACCAACTTACCCAGTATTGATGTCAGACTGACTAGCCTGTAATTTCCTGGATCTCCCCTGGAGCCCTTTTTAAGGATGGGAGTGACATTAGCTACCTTCCAGTCCTCAGGAATGGAGGCAGATTTTAATGAAAGATTACATATTAATGTAAGGAGATCCACAAGTTCACATTTGAGTTCTTTCAGAACTCTCGGATGAATGCCATCCGGGCCTGGTGATTTATTAGTTTTTAAATTGTCCATCAGTTGTAGGACTTCCTCTCTTGTCACTGCAATCTGATTCAGGTCTTTCAAACCCCCTCCCGAAATCGGTGCTTCTGGAGTGGGCAAGCACTTCTCCTCTTCCACAGTGAAGACAGAGGCAAAAGATGCATTCAGCTTCTCAGCCATTTCCCTATCATCCTTCACTACTCCTTTTACCCCTTGGTCATCCAAGGGCCCCACTGCCTCCCTGGCTGGCTTCCTACTTCTAATGTATTTGAAGAAAGTTTTGTTGTTGGCCTTTATGTTTTTTGCGATATGCTCCTCATATTCCCTTTTTGCTTGCCTGATCACAGACTTGCATTTTATTTGCTATAGTCTGTGTTCCCTTTTATCAACCTCACTAAGACTAGCTTTCCACCGCTTAAAGGAATCCTTCTTACCTTTTACAGCTTCCATTACTTTATTTGTTAACCATGCAGGCTTTTTTCTATACCTATTTGTGCCTTTCCTAACCTGCAGTATATATTTTTTCTGAGCTTCTAGGACTGTATTTTTAAATAGTCTCCAAGCTTCCCCAATGGTTTTGACCTTCTCCACTCTTCCTTTCAATTTCTTCCTCACATGTCCCCTCAATACCAGAGAAGTTACCCCTTTTAAAGTTAGACTTTAAAGTGCAGGTAGACTCTGATCTCTCTCCTGCACTGTTTCAAGCACTGTCAATCATATAGAGAATCCCTGGGGGCAGTGAAATGCTGCTGGGTGGGGGGGGGAGTGGGAAGGAAAACCCTGAAAGTATCCTTTCATCTTCTCCGGTGCTTGGCTATTCTTTTTGCTGGCCGGCACTATGTGCTCTTACTTCCCTCAGTTTGCTTTCTATTTCTTGAGACTGGTTCTAAAAAAACCCCACCAACCCATGACAGCAGCAGCCAATTGACCTCTTTTTACTCAAGCAACTGGGCAGTGTTTTCCCCAACACCATCCCAAACTTCATGTCTTGCTGATTAGGTATGAGACTTTAAAACCACGAACATAGTAACAGTAATCTAAAGGCTTGAAGAAAACAAGCACACATACAAATAAAGCACAGCGATTTTAACATGTCCTGATGTGATTGTGACTTTGAACTTTCAGAGATCAGCTGATACAGGAAGATCCAGGAGCCAAGCCAGAAAGAATGAACTGGATGTAGACCTTGACCTTACTACTCATCCAGGTGGTTTGTCGTTGTTGTTCAGTCGCACAGTCGAGTCCGACTCTTTGCGATCCCATGGACCAGATTATGCCAGGCCCTCCTGTCTTCCACTGTCCGCTGAAGTTTGCTCAATTTCATGTTCGTTGCATCAATGACACTGTCTAACCATCTCATCCTTTGCCGTCCCCTTCTTCTTTGACCTTCAATCTTTCCCAGCATCAGGGTCTTCTCCAGTGAATGCTCCCTTCTCATTTGGTGGCCAAAGTATTTGAGTTTCATCTTCAGGATCTGGCATTCCAGGGAACAGTCAGGGTTGATTTCTTGTAGGATGGACTGATTTGATCTCCTTGAAGTCCAAGGGACTCTCCTTGCAGTCCAAGTCTTCTACAGCACCACAGTTCAAAAGAATCTATTCTTCGGCGCTCGGCCTTCCTTATAGTCCAACTCTTGCAGCCATACATTACTATGGGAAATACCATTGCTTTGACCATACGGACTTTTGTTGGCAGGATGATGTCTCTGCTTTTTATCATGCTGTTTAGGTTTGCCATCGCTTTCCTCCCATGGAGCAGGCATCTTTTAATTTCATGGCTGCAGTCCCCATCTGCAGTGATCTGGGATCCCAGGAACATGAAGTCTGTTACTACTTCTACGACTTCCCCTTCTATTTGCCAAGGAGTGATGGGGCCAGATGCCATGATCTTAGTTTTTTTGATGTTGAGCTTCAAGCCCACTTTTGTGCTCTCCTGTTTCATCCTGAGTAAGAGATTCTTTAGGTTCTCTTCACTTTCTGCCATCAGAGTGGTATCGTCTGCATATCTGAGGTTATTGATCTTTTCCCCAGTAATCTTAACTCCAGCTTGTGATTCATCCAGGCCAGCATTTTGCATGATGTACTAGGCATATAAATTAAATAAGCAAGGTGATAATATACATCCTTGTCGTACTCCTTTTCCTATGCTAAACCAGTCAGTTGTTCCCTATCCGGTTCTAACTGTTGCTTCTTGACCCTTATACAGGTTTCTCAGGAGACATGTGAGGTGGTCTGGTACTCCCATCTCTTGAAGAACCTGCCATAGTTTATTGTGATCCACACAATCAAAGGCTTTAGCATAGTCAATGAAGCAGAAGTAGATGTTTTTCTGGTACTCTCTTGCTTTCTCCATAATCCAGCGAATGTTGGCAATTTGATCTCTAGTTCCTCTACCTCTTCAAAACCCAGCTTGTACTTCTGGCAGTTCTCTATCCATGTACTGTTGGAGCCTAGCTTATAGGATCTTGAGCATGACCTTGCTAGCATGTGAAATGAGTGCAATTGTGCAATAGTTTGAACATTCCTTGACATTGTCCTTCTTCGGGATTGTAATGTAAACTGACCTTTTCCAATCCTGTGACCACTGTTGTGTTTTCCAAATTTGTTGGCAAATTGAGTGCAGCACTTTAACAGCATCTTCTTTTAAGACTTTGAATAACTCAGCTGGGATACCATCACCTCCACAGGTGATGGTATCATCTATCCATCATCTAACAGGTGGTTAGACAGTGTTATCCAGGCAACAAACATGAAATTAAGCAAACTCCAGAGCACAACGGAAGACAGAAGGGCCTGGTGTGTTGTGGTCCATGGGGTCACAAAGAGTCGGACTTGACTGTGTGACTGAACAACAACCCCAGAGTCTGGTAAGAAGCAGAAAAGGGAAGTTAGGTTCAACCAAGGCCTGCATATCAAAGTCAAAGTTACTAGTTCTCTTTGTATTTGCAGTATTGCAAACACTGTTTTCATTGTGCGATTCTCAGAGGCAAAATATGCAAATTAACATATGTTGTTGGTATTTCAAGAATTATAGTTCTGCTGAAATTATATAGACAAGCTGAAGTAAAACAGAGAATTATGATGAAACTTGCCTAAATATGCTAAGTTAGAAAATACACATATCTGCATCTCCAAGTAGCATCTCACAAGTTGCCTGTGCTTCATTCATGCAGGCTGGATGGTGTAAAAGGGCTTCTTCCATGTTTCATTTGGATTGCCTTCAGGGGAAGGTTTTTTTGTGTGAGAATGATGGACTGTTGGCTATAGAAAATACTGTAAATTTATGAAGCCAGAAATGTTTACAGTGTAGGGAAGAAAATTAGTCTAGTGACTTGCCCCAGTCTGTGTGAGAATTAGACTGCTAATTATTTTCATTTCACAGACACAAGAAATCCAAAAAACTCTGTGGGAGAAAATGGCAGGAAGAAAGCATGTGCCCCCAAGGGCCCTTTTGGGTTGGGAAAATGATGTAGGGGGAGCAGTGTCATACCAAAGGCGGGGCAGACGGAACAGTCCACCCTGGGTGCAGCTTAAGGAAGTGACTTCAACCGGTGGCGGTGAGCACAATGAAGCAGCAGAAAGAGGGCTGGTGGTGAAGTGGGCACTACTCCCAAGGAATCCCTGGAAGAAGGGAGGCTATTGGGCACTGGTCATGGCAGCCACTGCCACTGGGTGAGTCCTTCTGGATGAGTATGTGTATATATAGTATGTATGTATGTGTGTGTGTATATATATAGAGGTGTGTGTGTGTGTGTTTATTGCAGTGTATAGCAATGCAGAGGATGCTTAAACTACACCCTTTAACTTTTGGGACATTAAGGTTGCGCCATCTAATGCAGGTTTCAAATGTGTTAGATAGTTAAACTAGTTTTCTTGTTTTCTTTTGCTGTAGGTTTTTAGAGTGGTGTATTGCCTAGAGACAAAACTATTTCTGAAAAATATTCAAATATTCATACATTTTTACAAGGATTGTTTTCTTTTGTGCACCAGCTCTGAGAACCCATGTGGGTCAGGCTTGGACTCCTTGACACTAGCTATAGAAAATGAGAGTTACATGTTGCCAAGGATGGTAGCTACTCCACAGCTAGACTAAGCTATTTTGTATTAAGGCAGACAGAAAAAACCCATTTCCAGCTGCTGTTTTGTTAGGTATCTAAATAGTTAGATTCTTTACCTTTATTTGTGAATACCTTTGGTTTCAAAAAGTTTTCTCCAAGGCTGGATTGTCTGTTGAGTATGGGAGTTGAAAGAAAGTTATAGGGTTATAGTCCTGGGAATTTTGTCAGCATGGATACCATCTTATTCAGGAAGTGAATTTGTAATGGTTGGATGTCTGGAGACCCTTCCATGTCCTCTGATAAGGATTGTGACCATGACAGTGCTAAAAGCTGAAGGATCACAATATGTCAGGATCTAATCTTTACAGCTGCATCACTGCCTGAGGGGCTGGGTCATGGCAATTTGTGTCAGTGTTTAGCTTAATGTAAGATGCCTAGTGGATTTCCATTTTTTGAATAATTTTTGTTACGAAACAACGGCAAGAAAAAGAGCATAGATTTTTGTTTTACATATGTCTATGAATCAGTAAAGCCATTGTCATATATAGGGATGTTCATTTGGTCTGAATATCAAGTCTGAATATATATCTGAAAAAAATACCTCATTTGTCTTTTCTGATTATATTTGGGGTCTGTATGGTATCTGGGATTTTCTAGGATACCACAAAATGTGTCCACCAAAACCCCAGAAATATTTGGGAATAGCCAAGAGTGTAATGAGCCCTTGAATTTTGCTGTATGTCTCTGTCAGTGTCTTTCCCCCAAGGCTTGGTTTTAGCTTGACAGGTTGATTTGGCTTAGATTCTGTGGTTTGAAATAAGTTCTTCTATGAGTCCTGCAACATTGTGTCTTGTGTGAATTAGTTTGTGTTGGGTTTGTGGTGGATTCTGTTTCGGCATTGCCTTGGATTCTTGGTTGTACATTGGGTTGGATTCTGTGATCTTACATTTGTTGACTTTGCAACAGTGTTCATATTCTGTTTGACTTGGAAGATTCTCTGGTTTGAGTTGACATTGGCATAGATTCTTAGGTTGTACATTTGTTGTGTTAAGCTTGCCACATTGCACCATGCTTCTGCTGGAATTCCATGGTTCTGCATTGGTTCTTTGGGTTTGTTGGTTCTGTTTGCTTTGAAAGGCTTTTGGCTAGCATATGCTTTGATTACTCTTGTGTCTCTGGCTATTCTTTGCCCTGGAGGAACCATGGAACCCCCCCCCATATAGGAAACATAAGAGTATGGCTCAGAGCACCTTGTTCAGGGGCCCATAGACTTGGACATCTTGGTTCAATTCACTTGAAACTTGGTGATTATGTAAAGGACAGGAGCCAGTGACTCCACTGCAATGTCAGTGCAATTTGCTTCAAAAACAGCCCCTCCAGAAATATTCCCCATAGGGAATAATGGAGCCAAATAATATTGGAATCCTGGAAAACAGACAGACAGACAGAAACAGATCTCAATACCAAAACCAGAATTTGAAACCCAAATGACTGGGAATACTGATATTTTTCAGCTCCTTGATATCTGGATCTGAAAAGTACAGTTTTTCCCCTGAGGTGCACATCCTTAGTCAGATACTTTATGTCAGTACAATGAATATGCATGGGTGCAGATGTGGCATCAATAGTGCACAGCAGTGTTCATTTACCACCAGTTATGGGCTACACTACCAATTATGGCCAGCCACCACTAAGCGAAAGTGGAAGTCTGAGGGGCAGGGATGCAGGGAATGTAAGAGAAGCCAATGGCCTATCCAGTTTAACAATCTGTCACACAGTGGCCAAAAATACCAGGTGCCATCAGGAGGTCCACCAATGGGGCAAGATTGGGCAATTGAGTTATGCCACCCTAGGAATCACCAGAACCCCTGTATAGAAAAAATATTTATCTGATTCATTGATTAAACTCAAATGGTTGAGCTGGGAACAGATCCCTGTAACTTTCACACCTGACCAGATGGCAAGCACAAATGGCAAGCTTGGTTCTACATTTCAAAGGACACTTTGACACCTTACAGGGACAGCGTAGACATTCAGTCTCTGTCCCACACTTCAAAGCCTAGTCTACGTGACCCATCGCATGTAAGCTATGGTGGGCATTTGCAAAGTAGACACGCCTTTCTGCTTTGGCGTAATTGGGTACCTGGCCAGGCTCAATTATGACAAAGGAGGAGGAGAGTTGTCTTTGGCCTATCGAAAGGCACCCAGAACTCTCTTGGAAAGAGGGCCCCTTTCCAAGAGTTAGTCTCTGTTTGGATTACACTCTGGCAAGACTGAATTTTGCAAGGGGGCCAACACACTGACTTTGATTGCCCATTGCAAGCATGGATTTCATCTTTAAAATCCCTTGGAGAAGGGACTTCACTTGAACTATTATCTGCACCAAGGATTGGTAACTATGATGCTTCTGTATGTTTTAGTTAGAGCGCTATAAAGCTCTAGGACTGTTTATTATTTTTTGTATCCTAAGTAGTCTCATGTCTCATATCTGCTGTATTGAATAAAGATCTTATATAGAGTAATCTGATTTGGTTTGGATCAATATTGTACCTGAACTCTAAGGCTAAATTCCAGAGCCTTACCTGCTCGTCTGAAAGCTACTGGTGTGTGTTAAATCATTTGCTGCTCTACCTCAGAGCTGATAAGTTGTTAAGTTCCAAGAACCAGGAAGAAGGTGGGGACCTATTCTCCTGGCTGGTTGGGAACATTCTTAAAAATAGGTCCTGGTGGCAGAACACTGGTGTTTCAGTGCTCTTAGCATGAGGGGTTGGCTCGTTCTCTCACTCCTGGAGGGGGGTGCAAGAGACCGGGACCCAGTGCTTGTTGGCAGCGTCTGGACCCTCTGGACCTGTGGGCAGAGAGTCTAGATCCTGTACATGGTGGCTTAGCTTGTGGGATTCTGAACTAGAGTCCAGTTACAATACTTTTTGGGTGAGATACCCTGTGTGAAAAAGCACTATATGCATGAGACTGCAAAGGTGTTTTTTTTGTTTTAAAATACTGGTAGTCAGGAATCTGAACCATGGCTGAAGGAAGCAGTTTTGGTTTTCTGGATGAAAACGCGTCTCTCCAGACTGTGGATGAGACAGGGAGTCCAGATGAATTTTGGGATGCTGAACTGGAAGACCCAGTGGTGAGACCACGAAAGGTGCCTCTGTATCAGAGAGAAATGCCACCTAGAGGGAAAAGGCATGTGGAGGCAGGCTCAGAATCCGTGAACGCTCTTTCTGCGAGGGCTACAGCGGAAGACTGGAGATTGCCAAGGCCGTCCCAGCTAGCAGACCCCTGAAATCCCCAGGAAATGTGGCAACTCAGGCAGTCGGAGCTATCAGCAGTGCTGAAATTGCCTGAAGCCGCAGATTGGCCCAAGAGGCCGGGAAGGCAGACGAAACAGCCTCGCGCTGAGAAAGATGTGGAATCTGCTCCACAAAAGGACAGTTCTGCCGCTGGCTTGCCTCCTGCCTCCCCCAAAGCTGTTGCTCCTTGGGACATTGACAGGAAGTTGTTCCCCACGTTCAAAACGGGCCAAGCAGTGATGTGGCTAAATTTGCAGATGACACGAAGTTGTTCAGGGTGGTGAAAACCAGGGAGGATTGTGAGGCACTCCAAAGGGATCTGTTGAGGATGGGTGAGTGGGCGTCAACGTGACAAATGGGGTTCAATGTGGCCAAGTGCAAAGTGATGCACATTGGAGCCAAAAATCCTAAATATAAATACACGTTGATGGGGTCTGATCTGGCAGAGACGGACCAAGAGAGAGATCTTGGAGTCGTCGTGGATAACTCGCTGAAAATGTCTACACAATGTGTAGCTGCAATAAAGAAGGCCAACGCTATGCTGGGGATTATTAGGAAGGGTATTGATAACAAATCAGCCAGTATCATCATGCCCCTGTATAAATCATTGGTGCGACCTCATTTGGAATACTGTGTACAGTTCTGGTCACCACATCTCAAAAAGGATATTATAGCATTGGAAAAAGTGCAGAGAAGGGCAACTAGAATGATAAAAGGGTTGGAACACCTTCCCTATGAAGAAAGGTTAAAATGCTTGGGGCTCTTTAGCTTGGAGAAACGACGGCTGAGGGGTGATATGATCGAGGTTTATAAGATTATGAATGGGATTGAGCAGGTTGAGAAAGAAGTACTTTTCTCCCTTTCTCACAATACAAGAACTCGTGGGCACTCTATGAAATTGCTGAGCAGTTGGGTTAGAACAGATAAAAGGAAATACTTCTTCACCCAAAGAGTGATTAACATATGGAATTCACTGCCACAGGTGGTCGTGGCAGCTGCAAGTATGGACAGTTTCAAGAGGAAATTAGATAAACATATGGAGCAGAAGTCCACCAGTGGCTATTAGCCACAGGGTATAGAATGAGAACTCTCAGTCTGGGGCAGGTGATGCACTCTATTCTTGGTGCTGGAGGGGGCAGCAGTGGGAGGGCTTCTGGTGCCCTGGCCCCACTGCTGGACCTCCTGATGGCACCTGGTATATTTTGGCTGCTGTGTGACAGAGTGTTGGACTAGATGGGCCATTGGCCTGATTCAACATTGGCTTCTCTTATGTTCTTATGTTAAGATGTCCTGGGATTCTTCACGTTGTACGAGCATACATGTGAAGAGATTGGTGTCCAGCCCAAGCATTACATGCTGATTCTAAGGTCTCAAGTGTCTGGCGTGCTAGCTGACACCACTCTGGGGCTGATATGACTTCTGTTCACCATTCCCTAGTTAAACCTGAACAGATCTTGTCTAGAGAGGTTCTGGTTAACCCTTATGATAGCCCAGCCATTTCAAAAAAGCTGGCTGAAGTAGATGTGTATTATTGTGGCTTTAAGGGAAAAATTTCTGTGCTCCTGCATAATGAAACAATTTCTAAAGTTTTGATTGGTACAGATTTACGTTATAAAGCAGTTGTGCATGCTATGCAAAACTCTCTGTGTGCGCCTGAGTTAAGTGATGCTCCCAGCAAGGTAAGCTCGGTGGGCGCGCGTAAGGAGAAGGGGGGTGGAAGTTTGGAGGGGGCTGCTGTCCAAGGTACCACCCTGGCAGCAGAAACCGCCTCTGTTCCTGCTGCGTCAGCTCAGGTTGCCAACTCCGTTGCTGAGCAAGAGGAGAATGATGTTACTAGCACAATGTCACAGTTTGTAGGAGACCAAAAGTTTCTGGAAGCCCAGAAAGCTGACGGGTCTTTAGAATCCTGCTGGAAAAATATAAATGCAGACCCCAGAGCCGTGGCTGATCGCAGAGTGAAATTTGTCAGCCAACACGGTCTTTTATATAGAATATGTCAAACCAAAGAGCAAGGAGAGGTTAAACAGATTGTGGTTCCCAAACCCTATAGAGAAATTGTGTTGAAGTTGTCCCATGATAACATGTTAGCTGGACATTTTGGCAGAGCAAAGACCTTGCAGAAGGTCTCCAGAAGTTTCTACTGGCCAAATGTTTTTGAGGATGTATAAAAATTTGTACAATCCTGTGCAGTCTGTCAAAGTGAAGGGTATGAGAGGGACAAACCAAAGGCACCTTTACAGGTCCCAGCCATTCCCGATGAAGTCTTTGCTGTCTGGGGGATGGACATCATCGGTCCACTTCATTACACAGGGAGAACAGGGAAGAAATATATTTTGACAATCATTGATCACCTGTCACATTACCTTGCAGACATCCCACTGTCTAATATCTCTGCTAAGACTGTTGCTAACGCCCTTTTGGTTCAATCCACTTTCTGGGGATTACCTAAGACTATAGTAACAGATGGTGGAGCATCCTTTGTTGGTGGGTTAATGCAAAAAATGTGTGAGATTGCCCAGATAGAGTACCATGTCTCAATTCCCTTCTGTCACTGGGAAAATGGCAGGGTTGAAAGAATGAACAAGACCCTGGGAAAGCTTCTCAGGAAGTACGTTGCTGATTATCAAGGGAACTGGGAAGATCATCTGGCCTATCTTGTAGCAGCCTACAATGATACCTGGCAAGCTGGGTTGGGCTATTGTCCTGCTGAGCTGATTTTTGGCAGAACTCTGAACACCCCTCTGAGCATGCTTAAACAGCAATGGGAGGGTGTTGAAAATCTTAAGCCTCTGTCTGTGGCTGACTATTTCCAGAAGCTGAAAGATTCCTTGCAAGGGATATGGCAGACAGCTGCCAAGCACATAACTGCTGCTCAAGAAACGCAGAAATGGTTCTGTGATAGAACAGCGGTGCCACGAGAGTTCTCCCCTGGTGAAAAAGTCTTGATTTTAAGGCCTATCAAACCCCACAAGATGTGTGCAAAATGGTTAGGTCCTGGAGTGATTGTGGAGAAACAGAGTGCTGTTCACTATCTGGTGGCGTGTGAAGCAGAACATGCTAAGCCCAAGGTGTACCACATAAATAGTCTCAAGAAATTTTATGAGAGAACGCCTAATATGTTTTCATATCAACTGAAAGGGGATGTGCCAGAACACCCTCTTGACATGTTAGCTGAGTGCCAGCAGGAGGGAGGCCTCAGCAATGTGGTGCTAAATCCTGAGGAGGCTGTACAGTTACATGAACTGCTGCAAGAGTTTAAAGAATTGTTCACCAGTATACCTGGCAAAACACATTTGATCACCCACACTGTTCAGACAGAGAATGTTGCACCAATTAGTTCCCATCCCTACAGGGTCAGTGGGAAACATGGGCAGGAGATTGCGAAAGAGATCCAAGACATGCTGGATCTGGGTGTAATCATCCCATCCAAATCTCCATGGGCCTCACCTGTAGTTCTGGTACCAAAGAAGGATGGGGGGGTGAGATTCTGTGTTGATTATCGCCGCCTTAATGCTGTGACCATCCCTGATTCCTTCCCCATGCCTCGAATAGATGACATGATTGAGAGGCTGGGCAGGGCTAAATACATTACTGTGCTGGATCTCAACAAAGGATACTGGCAAGTTGGCATGGATGAGGATGCCTCTATAAAGTCTGCGTTTGTGACCCATCTTGGTCTATACCAGTTTGTAACCATGCCTTTTGGGATGCGTAACTCACTTATGACCTTCCAGAGGCTCGTTAATTCGCTGTTAGCGGGCCTATCAGACTTTGCTATGGCATATATTGATGACCTGGCGATTTACAGTGAGTCCTGGACTGATCACATGTCCCACGTGCGTACAGTGCTGTCCCGAATAAAGGACGCTGGCCTTACTATCAAGGTGCAAAAGTGCCAGTTTGGCCTAGCTGAGGTTGAATACCTGGGACACAGAGTGGGGCGTGGAGCTATTAAGCCACTGGATGCTAAGGTGCAGAGCATAAAAGACTGGCCTGTGCCAACTACAAAAAAGGAAGTCCAGAGTTTCTTAGGATTGGCTGGGTATTACAGAAGGTTTTGCCTGCACTTCAGTGCCTTGGCCGGTCCTCTGACTGATCTGTGTAGAAAGAAACAACCTGTTAAAATTGTGTGGACTGAACAGTGTGAGCAGGCCTTTGCAGCTTTAAAGCAGGGAATGATTCAATCGCCTGTCTTAATAGCACCAGATCCTAACATGGAATACACTGTTCAAACTAATGCGAGCCAGTTTGGGGTTGGCGCTGTCCTCTGTCAACGTGGTGCTGAAGGTGACTTGCACCCGGTGGTGTTTTTGAGCAAAAAGTTCTTACCCAGAGAGAGAAACTGGTCTGTCATAGAAAAGGAATGTTTTGCAATTGTGTGGGCCTTGACCAAATTGAGACCATACCTTTGGGGTGTCAGGTTCCACTTACAAACAGACCATTCTCCTTTGTGCTGGTTAGACAGAGTGAAGAATTCCAACCAGAAATTGCTTAGATGGAGTCTTGCACTCCAAGATTATGATTTTTCTATTGCTCATATCAAAGGTTCGCAGAATCTGATTGCAGATGCTTTGTCTAGAATCTACTGTACTGAAGACCAAACAACCATTGATGCTGGAATTGTCTAACTTGAATGTTTGCTTTTTGTAACTTGAAATGTGCCTAACTGTTTTTCTTTCTGTAAAATGGACCCAAGTGGTTGAAATGATGTTTATAAGCCTGTGCCTGAAGTTTGGAATGTAGCAACTTCATGATTATGGATTGTTTTCTTGATTTGTACTACCTATACATTGTACTGTGTCATATCTGGTGATTCCTAGAGAGGACTGATGTCATGCTTGTTTTTTCCCCATGCTACCACCAACAGAATTTTTTAAAGCTTAGTTTTCTGCTGCAGCAGGGGTGGCAGGAACCAGGACCTAGGGAAGGGGGAGTCCCCTGCTCCCAGCAGGGACCTAGCAACCCTATGCAGGAGAGGTGTAGAGCAGGGCCTCCAATGGTGATCCAATTGCTTGAGCAAGTTTATACAAGAGGAAGTGTCCTTAAGATATACCATTCACATTATTTGATTATGTATTCTTTGTTTGACTATGAACAACTTCCTGGCTGTCACTTTTCCAGTAAAGTTATATGCAGATATTCTAATTGAGTATAATGTTTACTCTGGGGAAGTCAGGTATCACCTACTGGGCCCGCCACTTCACTGTACCTGCCTGCCTGTGTTCCGAGATCTAGCCTACAAAGGGGCTTAAATGCATACATCCCAATTAATTTTTCCTCTAAGCTGAGTAAGTGTGAGCTAGCTCACAGTTTTTAGCCTCCAGCTCACACATTTTCGTCTTAGCTCACGAAGGATGGCTCCAGAGCAAACTAATTTGTGCAGTAAACAAATCACTCACTAATAGCTTTAATGCCAGTAGCTCACCAAGTAGAATTTTTGCTCACAATACTCCACAGCTTAGAGGGAGTATTGATCCCAATATGTTTCAGGTTTGCCTGAAAAAATGGATTCACATTTTGGGGTGTACACAACAAGGGTACTGTGCAGACAGAACCTCAGAATGTTTGGAAGTTTGGTGCAGCAAGGGATGGGGCCAGCAGATATGATCTTAGCTTCCTCTGCACAGAGATCGTCATTTTCATATATGCTTTCTCAACAAGTGTTATGATTGGAAAGATAGTCTTTCAGTGTCCCTGCCATGCATCTTGTAACAGGACACCCATCTATTTAACTTGCGCAGCCCTAGGCAGTTCAATGCAGATACATCTGCCTCCTCTTGGAAGGAAGGAAGGCATTTCCCCTTTAAAATCTATTTCCCTCTCTGCATGGGTGCCATCTATCCCCACAGCTTTCCTCTTCAAGCCAGCTTAAAATGTGAGAGGCTATCAACACCTTAGCCAGTTCAGTTTGCTCTTCCACACATTTTCTCTTTTTCTGTTTCTCTCTGATGTCTCGGCTCACCAAGTGGGCAAGTGCTTCAGGCTACAAGTCTGTACAGCTTAACCTCAAACGTGCAAAACCAAATATGAAAAAAGAGAGAGAGCATGAAATCACATGGCAACAAATGCACTGGCAGTTTGAAATCGGCTGCTACCTTGGGTCTTCTAACTCATATAATGGTAGATTTATTCTTAATTTAAATGTGAATTTATGGCTCATTTTGCTGTTGGTGCTCTCAGTGCTCTTCTGTCCTATTGTCGGGAATCTGATGTTCATATCAGCAACTGATGTCAATGTGAAAAAATAAACATGCAAAGCAAGTAGTACTCCAGGGCCCACTTATTCTTGTCAGGAAAAGCCAAATCAGAGTAGCAAAAGTAACCTGAGGAAAGAAATGAAAGGCATTAAAGCAAATGCTTTGATCGTATACAATTTCACTGCATTTTGAAAGACACTTGCAAAAAAAAGGAAATAAAAATCTTCATAATCACAGAATAATCAATTGCTAGTTACACATGCATGAAAATGTTTCTTTAAGCAAGACCGCCTTTCTCTTTCAACTGTCATCCATGATTGGCTTAAGGTTTTGGCCCACCCCTCCTTTTTGTGCACTTTGAACTGAGTCAAATGGGCAGAATTACCAGCATTGCTAGAGCTGTGTCCATATGGATTCTGAGTCCTAAGGATCTCCATCACATGGATCATCCCAGGTTAGAGATCCTGGGATGTGGTAAATGGGTCTATGGCTAATATGTTATGCCTCAGATATATGTTTCTTTCTCATTATTCCTGGTCCAAATATGTATTTCTCCCTCATTATTCCTGGTCTATAGCAGGAAGAGTGAATGTCACATGCTGCTTTGAAAAAAACAACAATGGAATTTCTTTTTTTCTAATAGTATTTGACCAAAGATTCTTTATGAATGTTTGTAGGAATAACATGCTCCATTCTCTTTAGAGCCATTGTACATTATTTTAAGCCAGTGTAAGAAATAAAGTACTTTAGCCCATAACATTGTACAGGTAATTGCAATAACCCTTCAGGTATGATATAAAGCATAAAGGATAGATTTCTTTCAAAATATAGTTTGCTAGTTACACTTTGTTCTTTGCATAATATCTTTACTGGATTTAATTATTTATTTTACTGCATTGATAGTCTGCCTTTCTCAAGAAGACTCAAGATGACTGCACATTTTTAACAGTGAGATTTGGTGTAGTGGTTAAGTGTGTGGAGTCTAATCTGGGAGAACTGGGTTTGATTCCCCACTCCTCCACTTGTAGCTGCTAGATGACTTTGGGCAAGCCATAGTTCTGTCAGAGCTGTTCTCTCAAGACAATTTTGGAAAGAGTTCTCTCAGCCCCGCCTACCTCACAGCATGTCTGTTGTGGGGAGGGGAAGGGAAAGGAGTTTGTAAACTATTCTGAGACTCCAAGTGAAGGGCAGGCTATAAATCCAATCTTCTCCTGCTCCTCCTGCTCCTCCTCTTCTTCTTCATCTACCTTTGGTTCCCATGCAGTTTGAAAGCATCAGGGGATTTTTTTTGTGAACTATATCAAAGCAGCATGAATGAAGGTACTGGTTGACAGATTGTTGTTACCCTGGATCACAGACTATAAATGGGGGGGGGGGGCTCTAGAAAACTTTGCAAAGGCTTTGGGAGGGTATTAGAGGTAACTAGGTACCTTAAAGGGGAAAATGTGTTAAATTCAGAATCCATTTTGCCAAATTTTATCTCCTGTTGTTGTTGTTTTTCCCTTGGGAAACACCTGCTCCATCCCTACCCAAAATTGCTCAGGTGATGATATTAGAGAGGGAGCTATTTCTCTGCATTATTCAACATGTCAAAGTCTTCCATAATTTGGACCTGGCTTCAAAGTTTTCCAGAATTCTGTACTCAATGCTTGATGGCTGAGTGAAGCCCAGCTAATTGCTTTATAAAAAGAGGCTGCTTTTTAAAAAAAGGAAGCATAGCAGTGAGAATATTATTTGTAAAGCTAATAGAGAGGCATGCCTAATAAATAACAAGTGGGCAAGCTCTTGTACTTTCCACTGTAGTGCTTCTGTGTGCAAAACAAGTTGAAGATCTCTCCCAGGCATTCATTTCATCAGCTCTAAACTGTGGGTGATCATACATAGAGCAGAGCTGCTTTTGTATTTGATCAGTAAGAAATGTTTCCATATAAAGTTCAATCAGGTGACATTAAGCAAAAGAAACCAGACCAATACGCTGTGTGGTAGACGATGGAAATGTTCCTCCTCTCTCAAAATGGAAGGACTTTAAAAAAAAAATGCCATCAATTTAGGGTGACCCCAGAGGGTTTTCCAGGCAAGTGACGTTCAGAGGTGGTTTGCCATTGCCTGCCTCTGCATAGCAACTGCAATATTCCTTGGTGGTCTCCCATCCAAATACTAACCAGGGCTGACCCTGCTCAGCTTCTGAGATCTGATAAGATCAGGCTAGCCTGGGCTATCCAGATCAGGGTTCTTTATACTACTCTCAGACAAAAACAGCAGTCCTGCTCCCACTCCCAAATGGCCACAAAACTAATTGGAATGCCACTATGATATGTAGTGTCTGGAGCATTTTCCAGCCCACTGGAAGTAACAGCAACAGATGACAGATTGTGTTCATTCTCTGCAAGCTTCACATGAAGAAGTGACACATGGATATCACATGCAGCCAACTTCCTTGTTGTACAGTTCTAGGGTCTTCCAGTTGAGGAAATTCCTAGTAGGACAAAGTCATCAAAGTCCTGATCCTTCAGCTTGTACATCTATACCAGGGGTGTCCAAACTTGCTTAACATAAGTGACACACAGAATAAATGTCAGATGTTTGAGAGCTGCAAGACATAATAAATATTACATGTTTTTATTGGAAAATATGCAAATTTACTTTTTATTAACAGCAAATTTGCTTTTTATTAACATTAAATGAGACTGCCAAAAATAATAACAAAAGGGGTAAAAGCAAATACTGATAATGACATTTATTTGTCCAATGATATTTATCTGTTTGCTAATGATATTTAACTTCCCCGGCTGCCCTGCTGGGAGCTGCACTATATGTGTGAAAGAGCTGCAAACAGCTCCCAAGCCACAGTTTGGCTACCCCTGATCTATACATACTGATATTCAGAGAGCTCTGGATCAATTCAGGAACACACGTGAAAGGACAATGTACTGATGTACTGGAAGCCCACAAATGTTTACTAGGGAAAATGGTTAGGGATCTGTGTTACTTTTTCATTTTCTGATTGGCTATGAAAATATTTCCTGCTTCAGCAAACACACAAATATTTCAACACGGGACCATCATCTGTAGAAGGATATTGGTGAACATGGACAGATTCCAGATAAATTTAGTCAATGCTGAAAAGTAGATCAGTCATAATAACATGATATTTGATTCACGGTATGATGTTCACAACAGCAAGGAAATCAGAAACAGTGTCACTCATGCATGATGCCTTAAATTGGCACCTTAATAGGGTTCACTTCTAGACTGTAACCTGGAAGCAGACGATTATACCAGTTCCTATTATTCCAAGTCCTGAACATGAACTGGATATTAAACAAGGGAGAAATGAAAGCTATGCTTGTAATTATTGATGTAATTACAAAGTCCTGCACAGGAAAATACTTTCTTGATGCAAAAAAGGATGCCAGTGCAAGTGTAAAAATGGCAGAACCATGTTCTTCAGGCTGTAGATGTAGTCAAGGAACAGACAGAAGAACAGGGTGAATTCATAGAATGAAACAGACTAGTGTAAGTTGGAGAAATTTTGAACAGTCACAAAGGAAAACTTGTGCTGATTCTCATAAATCCATGATCCTGTATTTTGAGTATGTAATACATGTGTTTACAATAATAAGTTCAGTTATCTTTAGTCAAGCCCTTTCAAAATTTTACATGGAATCAGCCCACAAGAAAGGAAATTGCAATTGAGAGACAAATTGTTTAAACATAGTTGTTACCAGAGGCACTGCCTTTTATTCTTGGGTAGCCCCAAAACAGGGGTGCCCTACTTTCTAACCTGAACCAAAGTCCCCAAAAGCCAGGCACTCTCAGCTTGACCACAGAGTTGGGCTGCAAGTGGTCTGCAAAAGGGATTTCATATTCAGGTTTCATAAGGTGACCTCAGAGCAAGTCTTCCCCCTCCACCCAGCAGAGATTATGCTCATGGAATAACAATGAGTTCCAGAGGTAAGTCTTTAGAAGCCACCTGGCACTCTTCAGCACCTCACCCAGCCTTTTGTGTTTCTTTGTCTTTCTTGCCTCTGTCCCTCAAGATACCGGGAAGTCTCCATCGAAGTGTGTATGTGCAGACGATGTCATCTGACGCTGCCACGTCTGCAAGGGGGGGATATGTTAGCCCCGATGCCATTATGGGGCTTTGCTATGGACTGTTTGCTGTTGCCACATGGTCTGTCTAGACTGTAAAATGGATGCCAAGGTAGAAGCCCATAGAGAAAGGAAAAAGCTGTCTTTTTACTCTGAGGGACTCCATTACATACCTGCCGCATGTCACATACACGGATTAAGGGCCATACAGCAGACAAAGGACTTTTCCTCTGCCAGTCCATGAAGGGATTACCCAATTAAGCATTCAAATTGTTAACGACCCTTCCTGATGCTAATCAGGGACAATCAGGGAAGTCTCCCACCTTTTGTTTACCTGGCCAGCAAGTCCCTATAATCCATTCAACTAGCCACCCAACACCTGGCTTCTATTGTTTAATCCAGACCCTGCCTCTCTGGAACCTGATTGGTCATACCTAAGGTCTGCCTCTACTGACATCACACACCCCTGGGACTCATCATTGGTCCAGGAAATCTTTTGTTCTCACCTGAGACCAGCCCCCTGGGCCACCCATTGGGCTGCATTGTCTTACAGTGGGTATATCCCAGCAGATGCATGGCCTTAGACCGTGTGTGTCTCTGCCATGAGCCAAAATGGCAGCCCACCCCTGAACCCTCTGGGTTTAGGCCACAATCCTTCTTCATGGACTTCTGCACATCTGACAGGTAGTATCACCTCTCCATAAGCCATCAATCCCCTCTGCTTTCTTAGTTCTATTTTATGTGTGTGAATGCTTGAATACTGTTTGTGTGTTTGTGAATGAATAAATAAGGATTATATTCAGTAAAATAATATTTTATTAATTATACCTGGTCTCTGTGTCTTTTACTGGGAACCATTACAGACTAGCAGCATTCTCTGTATATACAGGCGAGAATCCAATAATAATAATAATAATAAACCAATTGCTATATTTAAAATAGAGCAATTTGGCTAACATAGTTGATGAATGTTTTGCTATCCTAAAAACTTACCAAAGTGAGCAATTTTTCCATGAAAATAAAGCTTCCCACCCTGCGTCATAAGTTTCACATATTTATTAAGCAGCTTTGGAAACTGAAGGTGCTTCTTATTGCTGCCAAGCGTAGCAGTCAAACTGTGGAGTATACAGTTTAGAAGCCTATTTTTTAAACTGAGAAACACTGGCTTGCCAACAGTTCTCCCCTTCCCCCAATATAACAATTTCTGAGGAAAAGATGGTCACCAAACCATGAGGTAGAAACTTAACCAACCTACTTTTTTTTTTTTTTTTAGTTCCGCACACTTTTTTCATTAAGAAAACACATGATTGCTTGCCTTTAATGAACATTTCCCCAGAAATCCAACTGGTATATCATTTCAAATTTCTCCTCATCCAGATTTCTTTGGATCCTATGCATATTTACTTGGATGTAAGATCCATTCAGCTGGTGGACAACATGTATTCAGTGTTCCCTCTAAGCTGAGTTAGTGTGAGCTAGCGCACAGTTTTTTAGCTTCCAGCTCACACATTTTTGTCTTGGCTCAGGAAGGAGGGCTCCAGAGCAAACTGATCTATGCAGTAGCCCAATTGCTCGCTCAAAACTGCAATGCCAGTAGCTCACAAAGTAGAATTTTTGCTCACAAGGCTCCACAGCTTAGAGGGAGCATTGCATGTATTGTCCACAAAACTGCAGGTTTAAAATAGTACAATATGCTCTTTTTTCCCAAGCAGCAAGCAGGTGCTATTATTTACTCACTTTTAGTTGCCTGCTGAATCAGAGATGCTATCCCAGGATTCATTATATGGCAAGACTATAATAAGCCAGCATCACAGAAGACCACTGTAGCTTTCAGTGTTTGTTGAAAAACTGGGATTTGCCCCTGTGGTTCCATTGGTGTTGGAAAATGTCATCAAGTGGCAGCCAACTCATGGTGACTCTGTTGGGTTTTCAAGGCAAAAGACAAACAGGTTTGCCATTGCTTCCTTCTGCATAGAACCCTGGAGTCTCTTGGTGTTCTCTTATCCAAATAATAACCAGGGCTGACTCTGCTTAGCTTCTAAGATCTAATGAGATCAGATTAGCCTGGGCCATCCATTAGTCTTCCTATAGGCTATACTAGAGGACTACTTCTATGCTTTTTTCCAGTTCAAGAAGAAGGCTATTGATAGATGATAAGTATCTTTTTTGTTTTATAGAAGAGATATCAAATGGTTAACATGAATGTAGTCAAGAAACACCTGTGACTTGGTCAATGGTATGCAGAACGAATGTGAAGAAGACATTTGAGCAATTTATATGCTATCAGAACCATCAAAATCTGTCAGTCAGGATTTAATGGAAACCCTAAACACAGGAATATTTGGAAGGAAATTTCACTGCTTTCAGCAGGATCCACTTTCATTTATGTGTTAAAAATTGTGATACCAACTACATTTAAAAGTTAAAATCCGTGAACAAAACATTTGTCTATTTTAACCCCCCACCCCCAATTTGAAAAGAGAAGAGATTGGATTTATACCCCGCCCTTCACTACCCAAAGGAATCTCCGAGTGATTTACAATCCCTTTCCCTTCCCCTCCCCACAACAGACACCCTGTGAGGTAGGTGGGGCTGAAAGAGCTCTCTGAAGAACTGTCCTTGAGAAAACAGCTCTGAAAGAATTTATGACTTACCCAAGGTCACACCAGCAGCTTCATGCGGAGGAGTGGGGAATCAAACCTGGTTCTCCCAGGTTAGAGTCCATGCTCTGTTAGCCCCGACGCCATTATGGGGCTTTGCTATGGACTGTTTGCTGTTGCCACATGGTCTGTGTACTTGCTAGACTGTAAAATGGATGCCAAAGGAGCCCATAGAGAAAGGAAAAAGCTGTATTTTTACTCTGAGGGACTCCATTGCATACCTGCCGCATGTCACATACATAGATTAAGGGCCATACAGCAGACAGAGGACTTTTCCTCTGCCAGTCATTTGCATGAAGGGATTAAGTGCCTTCCCCACCCAAGCCATACACATGAACAATAGAAGAGCCATCAGCTACCTGGAGAAACCATCTGCCTGCCAGCCAGCTTCCTCTGTCCAGCCCCCAGGTATCCAACGGACAGTGTAGCCAATAAGATTTGAAATTGTCACTGACATAGCAGGCTGGGAGGGTCAGTAGGTGTACACCGCCTGGCCTTCCACGCCCAGCACCCAAGACGCTATAAAAACACGATCTCTGGGTCAGCCCCTGCCCTGCGCGCTTTCTGACGCTCTGACCCCCTGCTGCTGAAACCACGACCTCTGTCTGTCTGCTTTTACCCTCTTGCGCCCCCATCCTGTACCCGAACCCTTGCCTCGCTTCGTTCCAGTCTGCAGCTGGAACTATACACATGTGTTGTTAGCTGGTCTAGACCACGTGTCCCTTCTTCCATCCTTCCTACCCTACCTAACCCCACTCGCTGGAAGATTTAGGAGCCGCGCCTTGGAGGTAAATATCGCCCTCAACAAACCAACATTTACCTGCTAATGCAACTGTGCTATATCTATCTGTATTTCCTAGCTCTTGAGTGTGTGTGTGTATGATTTGCTATTGTTGAGTGAATTGTGTATTTAAGTAAACTGAAACATTATTCTGAGTCCTGTCTCTCGCCTCTTCACTGGGAAGGTCCCGTGGCAGCCCATTCCTCGTAGACATAGACCAAAAGATCCCGAAATTAATTATACCTGTTGCAAAGTGCTCAACCCCTAGAGAGCATTTCGCCCAACAGCTCCTAAACTACTACACCAAACTGGCTACCTATTCACATTTCAACAGAGAAAGACAGAGAAGTTTGGCCTCTGTTCTAAAGAAAGGAGGAGGCTGTCTTTGCTCCATTTCCATTAAGAGCACAAGGATCCTGTGGGGTCAGGGAGGTTGGACCAACTATCTAAGCTTGCTCTGTTTTAATGCATGGAGACTTTTACTGCTGCTGCTGACTTACACCCTCACTAAACTGAATAATAAAGGATTAGCTAGTTGAGGGCTGAACAGCAATGGGGGGGGGGGTCTTTCAGAGGTGTTGAACTCATTAGTTATGAGGGCTGGATCTGACATAAATGTCATTTTGCTGGTCCAGTCCATGTGTGTCATAAAATGTAATGCCAGGTACTGGAGATATAAACTTTATAAAGGACACAGGCAAACCCAACCAACAACATTATTTTTTACTCGGAATAGAAATAAAAAGAATTGATTCCTAGCAGTGAAAGCAATCGATTTACTTGAGGAACCCACAAAAGCTCCAATAAATATATTTAATCATATGTAAGACTAGGTTTTTGTCCCAAGGGATACCATAAAAGGGGTGAAGGAACCTTACATTTTCATACAAATGAGTTACTTTTTGTATATATAGTACTTTTAGGAGATGGATCATCATCATTGCAAGGAAATAAGGTAGTTTTTCAGCACACACATCCATTTGCCCAGCCTCAGCAACTGAGCACAGCTACAATCCATCTTTTGCTTTTTGTTTCCTCTGTTTCCCCCTTCTACCTCTGAGGATCTCATGGAGGCACACTGGACTCCCACCTCCACTGCCCCATTCCCAACAACACCAGCCTTGTGAGGTGGGCCAGGTTGAGCAACTGGCTATGGTGACCCAAATGACAGGGTCCTGGCTCAGGAGGAGGGGGTTTCTGAACCTGGCTCTCCCAGATCCCCCCCCCGACACCAGTCCCAATGCATAACATCATCCCTCCTGTATTTCCCACAGAAGCAGTGGAAATGAGGGGAAGGCCTGATAAAGAGGCTGTTTCTGAAACCTCCATGGGGCACTTTTTGTCTTCTCATGACCCCTTTTGCCTCACAGGCTCAGAAGGGGTGGGGGAGAGAAAGGAGGTTGCCATCCCCCTCCCTGCTCAGCACTCACTCTGCCTCCCAGCTCTGTGGCTGTACATGCAGTGGCAACATTGGTGCCCCTTTTTCCTTTTGCACCTCCACTCACTTCCAAGGCTGGGAGGTCTTTTCCCTCAGAGCAGTATGCACAAGACAGCCCAGTTGCTGCCTCCCAATCCACATGTTAGCCTTCCTCCTCCTCCTCCTTCTTCCCCGCTGGCCCTGTCCCTTCAATAGCTCACCATTATTTCATGTGCCTGCTTTCACCAACTCCCCTCATGGTCACCATTTGAAAAAATGCAAAGCCAATTGGTGTAGCAGTGGCAGCACTGGACACTTGGCCCCATGTAGTGGTTTCTCCAATCCTTGCTGAGCTGCAGTTGGAGGAGGCGGGAGAGGAAAAAAACATGCTTCCTCTTTCTCTAACTTCATTGCCATCCCTCCCATGCTATTTTACCTCAGCCTCTTAGCCATTTCCTTTCTATATCTTGACAGCTTCAACCATACACACACACCTCACTGTGTGTGTCTGCTTTTTTGCTTGACCCCCTGAGCAGCCTTCTGCCTTCCCTTCTTTGCACCAGTTGTTCACAGGCTGGGTAAGAGCCCTGGATGGGCAGGTTCTGGACCCAGGCTGTATGTTTGACACCATTGCTTTAGGTGATCTTAGAAGGAAGCCTTTTCCAGTCTGCTCTTCATTAGGTTTGGGTGTTTTGATTATTAGGCCAGGTCTGTCAGACTTGTTAGGCTATAACGAGAGATGACAGGGACAGTCAGATTGCTATAACATGTGTAGAGCTAATTAGTGCACCCTCTAAGGATGAAAGGATATTTCTTAAGCCAGCTCGTAACTGAATATGTGGCTAAACTGAAGAGGGCATTCTCTGGGTGCTGAGTGGCACAAACCAAACCATTAATGGCTCTATTGTGCAACAGAGTAGGGAACCAAAGCTTGATGCCTCTCTTGGCAGTTTGCTGTGCAGGCTAAGATAAACGAGGCCATCAGTAACACCAGCTGAGTTTGGAGCCAGGGTGGACTTGCTCAAATACTGGCAAGCCTATGGAGCTACCAGTTAGTGGCAACCTGCACTAAAGCAAGGGAATGTTTGTTCATTTTGTAGATCAGCCATAAATTAAATCAGATTGCTCTACCATCCCATGGATCCCATGTCTTAATTCTGGGGTGTGGGAGCAAGGACAATTTTCTTTCTTTCTTTTGCATTTGCTTTTCATTCCATTGAAAAGAACATCCCAGTCACCTAGAAAGACAGGGCCGGCTCCAAGTGTCTGGGCGCCCTAGGCAGGACAGCCTGGGGCGCCCCCCACTGGGGATACCAACCTCCCGGTGGGGCCTAGGGGGGCAGCGGGGGACCATTGGCTTTCCTGGAGGCTCCAGGGAAAGCCAGGGAAGGGGGCGGGGGGTCTAGTCGCCGCCCCCTCCCTCCCAGTGCCGGCTTTTCTGAGGGCTCTGCGGCTGCGGGGTCCCTAGGAAAGCCGGGAAGGGGGTGGGGGTCTAGCCGCCACCCCCTCCCTCCCAGCACCAGCTTTTCTGGGGGCTCCATGGCTGCGGGACCCCCAGGAAAGAGGGAAGGGGGCGGGGGTCTAGCCGCTGCCCCCTCCCTCCCAGTGCCAGCTTTTCTGGGGGCTCCATGGCTGCGGGGTCCCCAGGAAAGCTGGGAAGGAGGCGGGGGTCTAGCTGCCGCCCCTCCCTCCCAGCACCGGCTTCTCTGGGGGCTCCGCGGCTGCAGGAACCCCAGGAAAGCCGGGAAGGGGGCGGGGTCTAGCCACCACCCCTCCCTCCCAGCGCCGGCTTTTCTGGAGGCTCCGCGGCTATGGAACCCCCAGGAAAGCCGGGAAGGAGGCAGGGGTGTAGCCGCTGCCCCCTCCCTCCCAGCGCCGGCTTTTCTGGGGGCTCCACGACTGCGGGGTCCCCAGGAAAGCCAGAAAGGGGGCGGGGGGTCTAGCCTCCACCCCCTCCCTCCCAGTGCCGGCTTTCCTGGGGGCTCCGCAGCTGTGAGGTCCCCAGGAAAGCTGGGAAGGGGGCAGGGGTCTAGCCACGGCGGTGGCAGGTGCCCAGTTAGGGCGGCGGGGACTGCTTTTTTTGGGGGGAGTGGGGTGCCATTTGGCACCCCTGAGGCCAGCACGCCCTAGGCAAGTGCCTAGTTCGCCCTATGGGCGATACAGCCATGTAGAAAGATCTAGAAGGATATAGAAGAATGTTTGCTTTGGTCTGCAACTGGCTTCCTTAGGTCAATTCTGTTCTCCAAAGGAATGGTGTATGCCTGGACCTTTCAGGGCTCTCCATCCTCTTCTTTCTAAAACAGTCTGGGAGTCTATGTTAAGTTTTATGCTGGAAAAAAAGCATGGTAAGTATGATCCACAAATGATTTTCACTCTAAATTCACTCTAGGTACCTCCATTGGGTGGTTTAGCTTGCTCATGTTTTCTCCAAGTGCTTCAACAATCAGGTCTGTCCAAGTTGAATCTCAACTTATGGAATGTGCAGCAGCCAATTTGGCATCGTTACATGTCCCAAGCAACTGCCTGACTCGTCTTGTTGTAGAGCTGCCTTGAAGTGGTGGGAAACAAACTGTGAATTCTTTAGGCCACAGTCTGATTCCTAAATATAGTTCTACTAGGAAAAAGGCTCATTGCAGCAATCAGTGCAATGGGTGCTAGAAGAGGGGCTGGGTGAGTGCGGCATCATGGAGCAGGTGGCCCCCCCTCCACTGGGGGAAGGCTGCATAGGCTCTTTGTGAAGGTGGGGTTCGGCGCTAGGCAGGCCGCCCCCTCCCTGCCTCTGGTTCGGTAGAAGAAGAGGTGCTGTCGCCTTCGCCCGACAGAGCAGGCAGCAGAGGCGCCGCTAGTTCCTGGTGCCACCAGTTTCTCCTCAGCTGCTTCCAAGCATCGTAGCCAGGCACTGTGAAGCCCTTGTGGAAGTGGGCTGGGGGCCCGCAAGGCAAGTGGGAGTGACTTGGGGGGGGTCGCTTATAGTGACCTGGCCATGTCCCGGTCCCCAGCAGGACTCACAGAGAGTGGTCGGTGGGACAGAAGGCCACCCACATTCCCCACCATCACCAGAGGCAGCCCACACTCCCTGACCCACCTGGAGGCATGAAGGAGCATGGGCTGGGTGAAGCAGCACAGAGGCCAGTGGCAGGGCGGCACAGTGCCAAAGGAGAGGGCCAATGCCAGCCGCCCCTTCCAGAGGCCTCCCTGCAGATTCAGAAGGCAGGTGGGTGGGGGAGGGAGGAAAAGAAGACAAATGGGAAGGCGCTGCTCAGTCAGCAAGGCCAGTGGCGGGCATCCCCTGCCCCTGAATCAGGGCCTGCTGGCCCAGCACAGTTGGCTGCAGCATTGCCGGGCAAGGGGCCGCAGGCCCAGCAAGGGAGGCCCAAGGCAGGGCCAGGCAGGCCAGTAAGGGTGGCTGCGGCCTCGCCAGGCCAGTGAGACCAGGCGCGGGTGTCACCCCCCCAAGCCAGGGACCACCAGTTCTCTCTTTCCTCCATCCTGGCAGGGGGCAGAGGAAGCCCTGGGCATGGGGAGAAGTGGAGGAGGATGGTGGAAGCTGCCGCAGTGGGCTGGGCTTGCCTACCCCTGGCTGACCAGCTCTGCCTTGATTTTCGGATGAAGAGCCAACGGGAGGTGTTGACTTTTTTGGTGGATGGGGTGCACCACAGGGTCGAGCTCCAGAGTTACTGGCGGCCCAGAGTACCTTCTGAGTGCATCGTTGAATACTGTGGGGCATTCCTGGCACACATGACTATAATCCCCGTGCCCCACTTGGTTGATCCCCATTACTGCCAGCCCCAGGGCATCGAACCAGGCGAGGCCCAGTAGGCTGGTGAGAGGGGCCTGTACCATGACCAGTTCCAAGAGACCCTTGAAAACCCTGTATTTCACCCTGAACTGGACCACCCCCTTAACTGCTACTGGGTTTCTCTGAAAATCTCTTAACTTGAGGCTGGTAGCCTCTAGCAGAGGCCCCCCCTTAGGGCATAGCTTCCTGAGGGTCTCCTCAGAGACAATGGAAAGGGACAATGCCATGTCTAGCAAGGGGCGCACTCTATCAATACAGTCACAGTCAGTTTGTGGGTGGACCCCTGGGGCAAGTAATGTACCTGGTTCTGGTGAATGGTGAAGATGCGGTCCACAGTCCCTTGGTGCATGGAGGTGCCCTTGGCATTCCATGAATGGCAGGCACGGGTGATGATGTGCCCCTGCTTCCCACACATCCAGCAAATGGTCTCTCGGAACTGGCAGGTCTTCCTCTCATGTGGATCCCCACAGCTGGCGCACAGCGTGGACCTGGGTAGCTTGGCAACATCCCTTGTCATGGGATAGACAGTTGACGAGTAGCTTTTGCATGCGCTGGGCCATGTGTAAGGTTTCACCTGAAGGGCTTCCTCATCCGAGATGTCAGATTCTGATGCTGGCCTGGCCTGGTGGGTGGAGTGGGCTTGTCAGTCTTGTTGCAACTTCTCGAAGGCGGTCGCTGTCTGGAGTGCAGTGTCCAGTTTTAGGTCTGCCTGGCTGGTGAGTTTCCGCCGCAACTTTGGATCACTGACTCCCCACAGGAACTGGATCAGTAGAGTGTCCTCAAGGGAAGGGAACTCACATTCGCTGGCGAGGCGGTGGAGGTTGGCAAGGAATTCTACTGTTGACTCTCCTGTCTTCTGAGTTCAGCTGATTAAGTCCACCCAGACAGCCCACTTTGAGGGTTTCAGAGCATAGTAATTGGTCAGGGTGGTGACCAACTCATCATAGGTCATGGTTTCCAGCGTCTTTGGCACTACGAGGTTCTGTGCCAGCCGGTTGGTGGCGATGCCGTACGTGCTCAGCAGCCATGACCTCTTGAGTTCCGCATCAGTTACTCCTTGGATATTCAAGAAGTGTTTCAGCTGGGCGACCCAGGCTCCTCAGTACCTGGGATGGGTAGGGTTGAATGCCGAGAGGTGTTATCCCGGAGCAGAAGCCATGACTTGTTGTGGTAGCGGCTGTGTAGGAGCCGGTTGGGATGATGCAGTGGCTGTGGTCTGTGGTTCGCCAGTGGGAGCGGTGCATGTCAGGGAGTCCTTGGCCTCTGTGGTGGTTGCTGGTGCAGTGCTCGTGGTTGCGGTGGATTCAGGCTTGCTCATGGGATCCCACCTTCGTCACCAGTGAAAAGTACTGAGGCCGGAGACTCAGCATAGTGAATAAGCTCTTGTTTATTAGGTTACATCAGGACTAAACAGGCCAGTAAGTGCCCGGCTTATATGAATGCCCCACACCACACACACACACCCATCACCCGTGATTGGCCTTATTTAGGTAAAAGGTAAAGGTTCCCTTGCTCGAAAGCCAGTCGAATCCGACTCTAGGGTTGCGGTGCTCATCTCTGTTTCAAAGCTGAAGAGCCAGCACTGTCCGAAGACGTTTCCGTGGTCATGTGGCCGGCATGACTAAACACCAAGGCGTACGGAACGCTGTTACCTTCCCACTGAAGTGGTCCCTATTTATCTACTTGCAATTTCTTGCTTTCGAACTGCTAGGCTGGCAGGAGCTGGAACTAGAGATTGGAGCTAACCCCGTCATGCGGCACTCAGGGGTCTTGAACTGCTGAAGTACTGACCTTCCACAGCCTGCAGTTCAGCGTCTTAACCACTTGAGCCACCACAGCCTTATTTACACATCTACAGCCTTATTTACACATCTACAATTCAATAGGGCTACTTTCGGATCCGGGTGAGCCCATAGGTGTGCCTTCAGATCCGAAGTGGCTATTGTCTGTGGAGCGAAGCTCTGAGGTTTGTTGGACTGCATGGTCAGGTCACCCCATGGTGGCCATCTTATTCCAGTTAATACACAACAGGAGGGATACTTTTTTTTTTTAATGAAATGTATAGAGGTAACGTACTAGAAAGAGTTGATAATAATGGACTCTTGCAAAAAAGAATGTACACAAATATCACTAAGGATATTGAGATGGCTTGTAACTCTGTATGTCCTTGGTTGGATGACAGTGCAATGAATCAATATGAATAAAATGGTATGATGTTTTAAATTATAATAGCTAAAAATATTCAGGAGAGAAATTACTTAGAGGCTAACCAGGAGAGAGAGAGCTTTTTTCATTGCCACTTTCTGCAGTTTAATTTTGCACCTCAAGAGTTGCAAATAAACACAAAAATTAAGTATACCTGTTTATAAAGGATTTATTTTTCTAGTTTGATTTCTTCCTAGCCCTATCACAGCTCAGATTCTGCTGTCCAAAATTAAGGTAAGATGTTTTGCTAATACATTGGGCTTACTCTGAACGATTGTAGATGGGCTAAAATGGAGCCATAATGGGTTTTGAAGCTAATGCTTGCTGTGGGAAAATGGTTTTATCTCAGTTGGCTGACCTAGGTTATAGATACTGCCAGCACTTCACCATTTTACATCCACAGTTGCTTCCAAAGTACAAAGATTAAACTGACTGAGGAGCCTTTCTGAAGATCCTTTCAGAATGTCATTTCATAAAGTCAGCTGTAAAGTTGAGCGGATCACTTTTGTTGCCATAACAAGCCAAAGCGTCAGTGAAGAAAACCTTTTAGCCCACTGTGAATGTAGCAGGAGGTTGTTGGATTCCTGCTGTTAAGCTAAATAAGGATGCTTGTGTGGTAAAAACAGAGCTGCAGCTATTACCTAGATCTTGTGGCAATGGATGCACAAAGCACATCAAGATGAAATTTGCTCTTTGATATTCCACAGCCTATTAAATATAATAAGATCAAAACATTGCAATGGTGAATTCTATTGTTAGATTTGTAAAAGTGCTTTTTAATGTGTAATTCTTTACTTTTTAAAAGCGAAAACATTTTTGCTTCTACCTTACACTGGGAACAATTCTGCAGGGATCCAAGCTTGTTGGTTTTGTGGCTAGTACAAATTACAATGGAGCAGTTCAGAGTATGAACTCTGTCACTTCTACTGTTATGTATTGGGGCTAAAACATTCCAGGACTGTTTCTACCAGAGACAGGCTGAGCTTGGAGACCAAGAACAATAGCCCACCAAGACTCTAGAAGTAACCAACCAAGAAGTAATGTTATATAAATAGCCTATCATTGGGAGTGGGGGGGGGTGTTTGGGTGTGGCAATTGCATGCTATTTAAACAGGGCTGCAGCCCTGGAGTTCAGTCTTGTTCTTGCCGAAATCACTAATAAAGTAGAGCTGATCACTAGACTTGGGGTCTGCTCATCCATGGAACCCACTATTTAACAGTGGCAATGAAAATGCATTTTTTGCCTCTGTCTTCACTGTCTTCACTGTCTTCACTGTGGAGGATGAGAAATGCTCGTCCACTCCAGAACCGCTGATTTCCGGAGGGGTGTTGAAAGAACTGAGTCAGATTCAGGTGACGAGAGAAGGAGGTCCTACGACTGAAAGATAACTTAAAAACTGATAAATCACCAGGCCCAGATGGCATACATCTGAGAGTTCTGAAAGAACTCAAATGTGAACTTGTGGATCTCCTGACAAAAATATGTAATCTTTCATTAAAATCTGCCTCAATTCCTAAGGACTGGAAGTTAGCTAATGTCACTCCCATCTTTAAAAAGGGATCCAGAGGAGATTACAGGCCAATCAGTCTGATGTTGATATCGGGTAAATTGGTGGAAACTTATTAAGGAACGGATTAGTAGGCACATTGATGGACAAAAACTATTGAGGCAGACTCAGCATGGGTTCTGTAAGGGAAGAACTTGTCTCACTAACCTGTTAGTGTTCTTTGAGGGGGTGAACAAACATGTGGACAAGGGGGACCCAATAGATATTGTTTAACTTGACTTCCAGAAAGCTTTTGATAAAGTTCTTACTCAAAGACTCCTAAGCAAGCTCAAAAATCATGGGATAAAAGGACAAGTCCTTTTGTGGATCAAAAACTGGCTAATTAATAGGAAACAGAGAGTGAGTATAAATGGACAATTTTCTCAGTGGAAGGTGGTAAGCAGTGGGGTACCACAGGGATCAGTACTCGGTCCGATGCTTTTTAACTTGTTCATTAATGATTTGGAATTGGGAGTAAGCAGTGAAGTGGCTAAATTTGCAGATGATACGAAGTTGTTTAGGGTGGTGAAAACCAGGGAGGATTGTGAGGCACTCCAAAGGGATCTGTTGAGGATGGGCGAGTGGACATCAATGTTGCAAATTGGGTTCAGTGTGGCCAAGTGCAAGGTGATGCACATTGGAGCCAAAAATCCTAACTATAAATATGCATTGATGGAGTCCGAACTGGCAGAGACTGAACAAGAGAGAGATCTTGGAGTCGTAGTAGATAACTCAATGAAAATGTCGAGACAGTGTGTGACTGCAATAAAAAAGGCCAATGCTATGCTGGGGATTATTAGGAAGGGCATTGAAAACAGATCAGCCAGTATCATAATGCCCCTATATAAATCATTAGTGCAACCTCATTTGGAATACTGTATACAGTTCTGGTCACCACACCTTAAAAAGGATATTATAGCTTTGAAAAAAGTGCAGAGAAGGGCAACTAGAATGATAAAAGGGTTGGAGAACTTTCCCTATGAGGAAAGGTTGAGGCGCTTGGGGCTCTTTAGCTTGGAGAAACGATGGCTGAGGGGTGACATGATCGAGGTTTATAAGATAATGCATGGGACAGAGCAGGTAGAGAAAGAGGTACTTTTCTTCCTTTCTCACAATACAAGAACTCGTGGGCACTCAATGAAGTTGCTGAGCGGTCAGGTTAGAATGGATAAAAGGAAGTACTACTTCACCCAAAGAGTGTTTAACACTTGGAATTCACTGCCACAGGAGGTGGTGGTGGCTACAAGAATGGACAGCTTCAAGAGGGAATTAGATAAATATATGGAGCAGAGGTCCATCAGTGGCTATTAGTCACAAGGTATAGATAGGGACTCTGGGGCAAGTGGTGCTCTGTATTCTTGGTGCTTTGGGGGGTCAACAGTGGAAGGGCTTCTAGTGTCCTGGCCCCACTGCTGGACCTCCTGATGGCACCTGGTATTTTTGGTTGCTGTGTGACAGAGTGTTGGACTGGATGTCCCATTGTTCTGATCCAACATGTTCCTATGTTCTTAAGGTGGGATCCTGTTTAACCAGTCCAGTGCCCATCACTGCACCATGCATCAGCTCCAGTGTCATGCACATCACCTTGCAACTGGACCATGGCTGCTGCTCCAGGACATCTGCTGGTATTTGACCCCACTCACCCAGAGCTTTGAGAAACCTGGGTGGAGTGGTTCAAGTACTTCGTACTGTTCCAGGACATCGAGGGCAAAGAGAAAAAGGATCTCCTGCTCAGTTCCTACAGGATCACAACTCTGAGGCTAGTCCAGGGCCTCATCGCACCCACCATGCTCAAGGTGGCCACTTACAATGCCCTCATCACAGCACTCACCAGCCATTTCATGCCTTAGCCCATGAAGATGGTGCACCGCATGGACTTCTACACGTATCAGCAAAAGTTCAACGAGATGGCTGCCAACTTTGTGGTGGATCTTTGCCGACTGGCCCTCACACATGAGTTCCTGAATCTCGACGATGCCCTCCTTCACCAGTACATGATGGGCATCCAAGAGGAGAAACTCCACCGAAAGCTTATCGGCCATGAGGCCCTCACACTAGCAAAGGCACTACACGAGGCCACTGCCTTAAAGAAATTCTAGTGAGACTGCCAGACGTCCACCACACACCAGGCCTCTGTCCCCTTGGCTTCTGAGGCATTGGATGAAGAACAGATCCATCAGATTTGCTGCTCAGCTTGCCATGACTCACGACCTTCTGCCACCACTGCTCGTCCAGTAGAGAGCATCACATCAATGCCCTGCGCCAGCTGTGGAAAGGCCCACAAGCATCTCTCCTGCCATTTCTGAGACGCCACCTGCAGGGCCTGCAGCAAGACCTGCCACATCACCTGTGCCTGCTGCTCCAAGGCAGCCCAGAGACACACTGCCACACACCAGGAATCAGTGGACCTGCACCCCACTGCCGTCCACCAACATCAGGTATTGAATTTGCCCTGGGACACACCTGATAAAATTAAAGTGACTGTGCTTATAGAGGGGGTACCTTGCAAGATGGAACTGGACACAGGGTCCTCCAAATCCATCATCTTGGAAGACATTCTGTGGAGGCTCTGTCCACAAAGGGGTCCACACCTTCAACCCGCTGGTTTCACTCTTCAAGACTTTCAAAAGAATGAAATGGCCACTAAGGGGTGGGGCAAATTCCATGTGAAATACAGACAGTTTGAGGGAATTTTGGACTTGTTGGTGGTTGAAGGATGGCTCACCAGCTTGCTTGGACCATCCTGGTTTGTACCCTTGGGGTTCAGAGTAATGGAGGTGCACCACATGCAGCCCTCAAACTTCAGTAATGTGTGTGACAAGTTCCTTGCCGTCTTCGATGGGACCCTCGGCTGATACACAGGGCCCCCTGTATCACTCCAACTTAGCCCCGAGGTGCAGCCCATCAGCCTCAAGGGCCAAAGAGTTCTGTTCGTGCTCAAGTCCAAAATTGAGGTGGAGCTGGATCACTTGCTGGCACAAGGAGTTTTAGAGCGGATTCCCCATGCCTCCTGGGAGACCCCCATTGTAACCCCAATTAAGCCAAATGGGGATATCTGCATCTGCATGGACTACAAATGTGCAATCAACAAGGCTCTGAGGGACCACGTTTACCCAGTGCCTGTGTTCAGCTATGTCCTAGTGACATTGGTGGGGGTCAAGGTTTTCGGTAAATTGGACTTGGCCCAAGCGTACCAGCAACTTCCAGTGGAGGAGCCGACCGCCAAGGCACAGACCATTGTTACACACCAGGGTGCTTTCAGAGTCAAGCAGTTGCAGTTTGGGGTGAGCGTGGCCCCCGTAATCTTCCAGAACTTTTTCAATGATGTATTGATCGCCATTCCCACAGAAGAGAACTTTGCCACCCACCTATATACCATGCTGTGGCAACTTAACTCTACCGGGCTGAAAGTGAAGTGAGAGAAATACCTCCTGGGGGTCCCCCATGCAGAGTTCCTGGGGTTCTCCATGGATGCTGATAGCATCCATTTGGCCCCTGACAAGGTTTGCGCCATTGTGAACACAGCCACTCCCACTTCAGGCTTTCTTGGAACTTGGAACTTGGAACTTCTGAACTTCTACCACTCCTTTCTGCCCCATAAAGCCTCACTCACAGAACCACTCCACTGCCTGCTCAAAAAGGAGGCCCTATAGGTGTGGGGCCAGTGGCAGGCCATTGCTTTCCAGGCCATAAAGGAGCTACTCACCTCGAATGATGTCCTCGTACATTTCAACAAGATGGTGCTGGTCATCGTGGCGTGTGACACTTCTCCCTACAGCATTGGTGCAGCCCTGGGCCATCAGCTGGCGGACAGGAGAGAGGTGCCAGTGGCCTACTACTCAACGACCTTGTTGTCAGCTGAGCAGAACTACTCCCAGATTGACAAAGAGGCCCTTGCGATTGTGCTGGGAGTAAAGAAGTTCCACAATTACCTGTACAGCCGCCTCTTCACCATTGCAACTGACCACAAGCCCCTGCTCAGTCTCCTCGCCTCCAACTGCCAAATGCCACAGATGTTGTTGCCCAGGGTCCTGCACTGGTCCATATTTCTGTGGGGAGGGGTACCAATACATCCCGCAATACTGGCCAAGGAAGTCTATGGGACACATGTATGCTCTTAGCCACCTCCTGCTCAGATTCATTGACCCGGACCCAGACCCTGCGCACCAAATCCTTATGATGGAGGACTTGCCGGACTGCCCTCTGCACATGGTGGACATCTCCTGCCACACCACTAGGGACTGCATCCTCTCTCGTGTCTTGGACTCGGTGGGGAGAGAATTCACAGCATTTGCGTCCCACAGGGATGACCTGTCAGCTTACAAGGGGTGCCTCCTATGGTGTAGCCAGGTAGTGATTCCCCCACCATTGTGTAAATGGGTTTTGGTAGCCCTGCAAAAGACCCACACAGGAATTGTGAGGATGAAAGTGCTGGCCAGGAGCTATGTGTGGTGGCCAGGAATAGACAGCAAAATTGAGGTCTGGGTACAGCGTTGCCAGGCCTGCCCCAAACCTCAAAGGGATCCTGTTCACCAGTGGGAGTCTACCCACACACAATGGACATGGGTGCATTTGGATTTTGCCAGCCCATTCCAGGGGCAGCTGTTCTTTCTACTGGTGGACTCCTATACCAAATAGCTAGAAGTCATGCCAGTCGCATCTATTGCATCCCATGCCATCATCAGGGCCCTGAGCCAGATTTTAGTACCCATGGCCTTCTAGACACTCTATGAAATGCCTCTAGCATCCTGAATGAGAGAAATTACTGAGATTGACTCCAGAATCTAGAATGGGGAGGAGGCTGGTAAGATTACCTCTGAGTAGACCTTATATGTGAAATGGACTGCTTCCTTTTTCACACATGGGAATGCCTAATAGCTGCTGGAATTTTCCAGGGACCCCAGTTTAGATTTCTCTAATTCCTGTTACTTCAAGCTTTAGGCAAGCCCAAAATTAAGTGGCACACATGCATCTTTTTGGAGGACCCAAACAGGGCTGGCTCGAGGTGGTTCTGTGCCCTAGGCGGGCGCAGATGCCAACCTCCCGGTGGGGCCTGGAAATGCTGCCATGCTGCCCCCTGGCCGGCTCCAGTCCCTCGGCCGCCGTCTCTCCCTGTTTGGGGATTGCACGTGGCCCTCCCCCACCCCTTCTCCCCTTCTCGCTGCCTCTCTGTGTTGGAAGCCGGGAGGAGGAGGAGAGAGAGAGATCCCCACCCCCGGGGGGGTGGCGGGGGCGGCATGGCGGCGGGGACTCTCCCCGCCGCTGCCAGTCCTGAGCTGCTTTGACCCTCTCCTTACTTCCTCTCTGTGTTGGAAGCCAGCAGCAGCTGGAGGCAGAAGGAAGAGGAGGAGAGAGAGATCCCCACCCGCCCACGACCCCCTCTACCCCCCTACCTATATCGACCGACGACTCCACTTCCCAGCATGGAGCCTTCCCCGCATGCTCAATCTTGAGCGGAGATTGGGCGTGCCTGGAAACGCCAGCTTCCTTCCTGCTCTTAAAGGGACAGTGCAGGAAGCTGGTGTTTCCCTGCGAGCCCGATCTCCACTCAAGATTGAGCACGGGGGAAGGCTGCCTGCCAGGAAGTGGAGTTGTCGGTCGATATAGGTGGGGGGGTAGAGGGGGTCGTGGGGAGGTGGGGATCTCTGTCTCCTCCTCCTCCTCCTCCTCCTCCTGCCTCCAGCTGCTGCCGGCTTCCAACACAGAGAGGACGTAAGGAGAGGGTCAGAGCAGCTCAGGACTGGCGGCGGCGGGGAGAGTCCCCGCTGGCTGCCACCATGACGCCCCCGCCTCTTCCCCCCCTGGGCACCCCCAGGAGAGGCATGCGAGCTGCACCGCCACCTCCTGCACCCTGGCCAGGCGCTCTTGGCAGCGGTGGTGGGGAAGCAGCGATGGCGGGCTCCCGGTTAGGGCAGCAAGGGGGGTTTCAAGAGGCAGCAGAGGGGGTTTCAGGGGGGTGGGGCGCTATTTGGCACCCCTGAGGGTTGGCACGCTCTAGGCGAGCGCCTAGCTCACCTAGTGGGTGAGCCAGCCCTGGACCCAAATCAAACTGACTCAGATGGCTTCAGTTCTAGTCGGGCTTCCTGTTTTGATAATGCTTGTTGTTGAGCAGTGTTCCTCTTACTGGGAATCTACTGGGTATCTTCATCTTGAGAGCTATCAAGGGATGAGGCAAGTAACACGATTGCCTTTGATAATGGTATAGGTGTGTGTTTCCCTGTCTCTGTGTCTGCATTCTTTTTGCCTGGCCATGGTGCTCCTATATGCCACTATGACTGAATCCTGAAGTCTTGGGTGATCTATCATAGTTGCCTTGGCTGAATGAGCTGTGAGAGTATGGGAATATATTGGCTGGATTGGCCATGCTTCCTCCCTTGGGGGGAAACTCAGCTGCTGGTTGGGACTCAAACCAACATCGATGAAGCTTTCTGGAGTATGTTAAGAACATAAGAACATGAGAACATAAGAGAAGCCAATGTTCAATCAGGCCAAAGGCCCATCTCGTCCAACAATCTGTCACACAGTGGCCAAAAATACCAGGTGCCATTAGGAGGTCCAGCAGTGGGGCCAGGACACTGGAAGCCCTCCCACTCCTGCCCCCCCAAAGCACCAAGAATAGAGTGCATCACCTGCCCCAGATAGAGTTCCTATCTATACCTTGTGGCTAATAGCCACTGATGGACTTTTGCTCCATATGTTTATCTAATTCCCCCTTGAAACTGTCCATGCTTGTAGCTGCCACCACCTCCTGTGGCAGTGAATTCCATGTGTTCATCACTCTTTGGGTGAAGAAGTGCTTCCTTTTATCCGTTCTAACCCGACTGCTCAGCAATTTCATGGAGTGCCCACGAGTTCTTGTATTGTGAGAAAAGGAGAAAAGTACTTCTTTCTCAACCTGCTCAATCCCATTCATAATCTTATAAACCTCAATCATGTCACCCCTCAGCCTTCGTTTCTCCAAGCTAAAGAGCCCCAAGCATTTTAACCTTTCTTCATAGGGAAAGTGTTCCAACCCTTTTATCATTCTAGTTGCCCTTCTCTGCACTTTTTCCAATGCTATAATATCCTTTTTGAGGTGTGGCGACCAGAACTGTACACAGTATTCCAAATGAGGTTGCACCAATGATTTATACAGGGGCATGATGATACTGGCTGATTTGTTTTCAATTCTCTTCCTAATAATCCCCAGCATAGTGTTGGCCTTCTTTATTGCAGTTACACACTGTCTAGACATTTTCATTGAGTTATCTACTACAACTCCAAGATCTCTCTCTTGGTCAGTCTCTGTTAGTTCAGACCCCATCAATATGTATTTATAGTTAGGATTTTTGGCTCCAATGTGCATCACCTTGCACTTGGCCCCATTTGCCATGTTGACACCCACTCACTCATCCTCAACAGATCCCTTGGAGTGCCTCACAATCCTCCCTGGTTTTCACCACCCTGAACAACTTCGTGTCATCTGCAAATTTAGCCACTTCACTGCTTACTCCCAATTCCAAATAGTTAATAAACAAGTTAATAAGCATTGGACCGAGCACTGATCCCTGTGGTACCCCACTGCTTACCACCCTCCACTGTGAAAGTTTCCCATTTATACTCACTCTCTGTTTCCTATTTATAAGCCAGTTTTTGATCCACAAGAGGACTTGTCCTTTTATCCTATGACTATTGAGCTTACTTAGGAGTCAAGGTAAACAACATCTATTAGGTCCCCCCTGTCCACATGTTTGTTTACTCCCTCAAAAAACACTAACAGGTTAGTGAGACAAGATCTTCCCTTACAGAACCCATGCTGAGTCTGTCTCAATAGTTTTTGTTCATCAGTGTGCCTACTAATTCTTTCCTTAATAACAGTTTCCATGAACTTACCCGGCATCGATGTCAGACTGACTGGCCTGTAATTTCCCGGATCTCCCCTGGAGCCCTTTTTAAAGATGGGAGTGACATTAGCTACCTTCCAGTCCTCAGGAATGGAGGCAGATTTTAATGAAATGTAAGGAGATCCACAAGTTCACGTTTGAGTTCTTTCAGAACTCTCGGATGAATGCCATCAGGGCCTGGTGATGTTAACTCCATGGCTCCTGATTCTCCTGTCACTGGGCTCCTGGGGGAAAAGGGATGGTGTTTTTCTCTCCGTGGCTTCTGGTGCTCCCTGTGTGGGTGGTGGCTGTGTGACATTAGCAGGCTGTGGCCATGACAGTGCGTGGTGTTTGTCTATGTATGTGAGTCACAAGGTGCTGGCAACAGAATGACCATAGGATACCAACCAGTATAGTGTCATGTGGGTGTCAAGGTGTTTGGATGGGTATCTGTGTCCCGGTACCTTGAAATCTGATGTAATGGATTTCTTTGATGATGTATCTATACACCACTAAAGATATCAGATGTCCTATCCTGCCAAAGATCAGAAAACAAATTTTGCAGAAATTTTAGGTTTAGTAAGATTTCATTTTCGTTAAACACATACCAAGCATTAACAGTCTTCAATAGGTCTTAACAAAGGGAACACACCATGAGACTTGAAATTATAAATAGTTATTAAATGACTGTTACTTATTTATTACTTTTGTTATCACTTAGGTTAGTTCTGGATGGAGAATGAAAAAAAAACGGATAAATGAACCATTTTGTCTCATAATAAACAAATAGGCATAATAAGGAAATAACGTAAAGGAGGCTTAGACATAAAAGATCCTAAGCAAAGCAACGTACCGTTATCCAAAATAACGGTTATTTTCATTTAACCACAAAGTTTATAGGGTACATCTATAAGCTCTTATATTGCTGTCCATGGACTTTAGCCTTCAGAATCAGTAATCTGTTAAACAGTACTTAATTACAGTGAGCTACCATATATTCCCATCTACTTGAATGCCGGTCAGCGCATAGTTGTCAGAATGCCATAGAGCACAGTTTCAGTATGTGCTCTGTGATTACAGTAATATAATTTGGGATCTACTGTAGAACAATTGCTTTCAATAGAAATCTGAATTTCATGGGTTTTAACAGTGCAAAAGCCAATTGCAATTATGCATTATGTAACTTTAAGTGAAAGAAAAATAATTGTATGATAGAAATACCCTACCGATTTGTCAATGCTTGGGTTGTTTCAAAACTCCAAGGAACTGTGATTCCTACAACAAATAATTTTTCAGTCCATTGCAAATAAAAGTGTATTTGAAAAAGTATTTATTTCAAAGAAAACAATCTATTACTTCCTGGCAAATTTGAAAGGTCATATTTTAACATTGGCAGTTTTTCAGAAAACAATTGTTCACTGTTTGATGTTTTTCTCTGCTATGAACCTGCTGGAAAGAACATTTAGCTCTGTTCAGGCACAAGTAAACCTGCTTTTCTCTGACGGACCCTTGTTGGCAAGTATCTTTTAACCAGTTTGACCTTATTCCCCTAGAAATCAGACATTCTCCAGGGCAAGCTGGGGCTGGTAAATCAACTGTAGTGTTAATCAATAAAAGTAATCAACCCCTGAGGCCATAACTGTCTATTACAATGTTAGCAACTCAAAGATTGTGTTAGTCACTAGAACACTGTTGAAAAGTGTTCACTTTTTCACTTGCAGCTCCCCAAGAAATTATTTTGAAATTTGGCATCCTATTTTTAACATCAGCTAGTCTGTCCCAGCAATGGTCAAAGCAATGGTATTCCCCGTAGTAATGTATGGCTGCGAGAGTTGGACTATAAGGAAGGCTGAGCGCCGAAGAATAGATTCTTTTGAACTATGGTGCTGGAGAAGACTCTTGAGAGTCCCTTGGACTGCAAGGAGATCAAATCAGTCAATCCTAAAAGAAATCAACCCTGACTATTCCCTTGAAGGCCAGATCCTGAAGCTGAAGCTCAAATACTTTGGCCACCAAATGAGAAGGGAGCATTCACTGGAGAAGACCCTGATGCTGGGAAAGATTGAAGGTCAAAGAAGAAGGGGACGGCAAAGGATGAGATGGTTAGACAGTGTCATCGATGCAACGAACATGAAATTGAGCAGACTTCAGCGGACAGCGGAAGACAGGAGGGCCTGGCGTAATCTGGTCCATGGGGTCGCGAAGAGTCGGACTCGACTGTGCGACTGAACAACAACAAAAAGTCTGTCCCAGAAGCTTCAGATAAAAAACATCAGTTCATAACTGAGCCTCATTGAAATACCATGCAGAGTACTAGGAACCACTCCCCTTTAACACACAACATCCTGTGTGAACTAGGGATCCACAAACACCCATTGTTCAGCTCGTTGACCGTTCATGACTGGTTGACAGGATGCTCTCAGCCATCCAGTTCTGTGCAGCTGACTTTTCATGAAAGCACATTTTCACACAGCTCAATTGAATTCTAATACTATCAAAACGATGGCATTCTCTCCCCAGGGAGATTTTTCTATCCCCTTCTACCATTGTCTTCCACCCAGCACCCCCTCACTGAATTTCATTAACCCTTCCTCCTGTTTATGGTTTCTGTGTGGGGGGGTTTTATGTGTTTTGTTTTAAATCATTTCATTGTTTTATATGTGTATTTCTCTGATGGACAGGTCTTCTGTTCTCTGCCTCGAGGTCCCTAAGTGGGGATGGGAATGGTGAGGGTATTGTATGACTTGTTGTGTTGAGAGTCTCACCTTTTCCCATTTTGCATCCCTTTCTGACTCTCAAAGCTTTTGTTATTTGTTTGTATTAATTGGACTTCCACATTCTTATACTGCTGCCAGGGAACTGAAGATCAGTTCAGTCTATTCCAAATGTGTGCAGTTGGATATTGCTGATCCTAAAAGTTATCTGACTTACCAGCATCAGATCAGGTAGGCTATATCAAAGGCAGTCAAAGCCTTCCAAAAACCACTCCTGGATCTGTTAATATCATGAATTAAATCTGGGGACTTTAATGAAGACTGCCTGCCTCCCATTCCCTAGGAAACAGCCAATCTTAGGCCTGGGACCATTCAGAAGAGCTGCCTTGGCCAATCACACAGCCTTTCTTGGAGGAAATTTTAAATGGCAGCCCTCAGTCACATTAGCCATTTTGGACCACATGTATACTGGGCTGGTTCTTGTGTCCTGGGAGAAAAGCCTTACTTGGCCACCTAACAGATCCTGCCTGGACTATGCTGGACTCTTTACTTGATAGACTGGTCTGATTCATTTTACTTATTCATTTATAACTACTAACTAGCCTTTCCTCCATCCTTTCTCACTGGGACAGAATAGGAAGAGGGGTGACATTTTTCGCTGGGGTAGTTTGGGAGTGGTATTGTTTTGATTGTTGGTTTGGGTTCTGTGCAGATTCATCTCTGGGTTTTTATTCTTCTGCCTTTTTGGTGCCTTTGAGGAATTTCTTTCTCTTTTATTGTGGTTCATTTCTCTTGGTTTGTTGGCTTTTCTGATTGCCGTCAGTTAGTGGATTATCTGCTTTCCACCTTTTTGTAGATTAGTAATTTGGGGTTATGTCAGTTTTTCCATGCTTATGCTTGGCTAGGTAGGCTCCCTCTCCTTTTTTTAAGGGACTCAGTAAAGAGAGAACATATGAGCCCCACCACCACCGCTCCCAATAAGCCAATTGCAGTATGACATGCGTTTACCTCAGTTTTCTCCAAAATACAATTGGAAGGTGAGTGTTGAAGTGAGCAACTCAGCATTGCCTGAACACTGTGGGTCACTACATCACTGTGTCTATAGGTGTTACCTGCTTGAATAGGATGCCTCTCTTTGTCTTAACCTGGGAGCTGCCCTCTGACCCCTTCTCTCTCACTTTGGAAGTTTTATTTATTTCTTCTATGACTCAGCAGACTCTGCTATATTAACCAAATAGCCCAATAGTGGGCACATCACTGGATGCTCTGGAAGGACTACTGTTACTCATAGATACTAAGTTTGGTTTTTTTTAAAGCCGCTCAAGGAAACTGGTGACTCTTTTCATGTCTTTTTCTATTATGCAGAAAAGATGGCTGGGGCACCTATTCAAGGAGCTGTAAAATTGGACCCCTTTGTCCAATTCCCTTGAAGCATGGGGAGTCTGTAGAAGAGAGGGTGGACTAGGTTACCTAATATTTGGATACCATTTGGTAAAGAAAATCCACTCAGGAAAATATGCCATTTTCCCCACATGGAAAACAAGGGGCAAGAAATCTGATCATAATGAAAACTGAAATGGAATCCAGCATGTGTTCCCAATATGACAACATTTCTGAAAGTTCTTAAAACCATTACCTTTCTTAAATAACAATATGGAATTAGAGCAATATTTTTACAATGCACTTCCCTAGTCAGTTCTGAGCATGTATGAGCATGATGAAAAAGCGGTGGCTATTTTATTTATTTCTTTATTAGATTTATATCCCAATCTCCCCACCAGGGCAGGCTCAGGGCAACTAAACCATTATATGTCACCTTTTTAATTCTTATTATCAGTTCTGAGCTTTTTTTCAAAGTGCAGAATATAAATATTTCAGATAAATACCTGCAATTGATTCCCCCATCCTCCATATGAATTTGTCTGGTCGTTCTTTTGACAATCACTTTATCATGTAATGTTCCTTTGGTGAACTTTGGCACTTAAAAACAGAGGGACCCTTAATGCACAAAGGATTCCAGGTATGGAAAATCTTCTGAGCAGCAGTTCCTGTGTTGCATTGAAAATTGCATCTTAAAAAAAAAAAAAAAACAACTCATGGGAATTCAAGAAGCAGCTTGCAGTGCAGCATGGGATGTCCCCCTTGCAAGTGATAATCGCTGTTTATGCTTCCATGGATCACAGCTAAAGTGTAAAGAAGAACAGGGGCCATGCATGGAAGGAAGATATAGAGACAAGTCAACTACAGCAGCTCATGCTTAGAAAGTTCCCCCCAACACACACACACAAGTTCTGTACCAAATGTTATTAATTTCCATTTTGCTCAGTATCTGTGAGGCAATGATTTAATCACCCAGTTATGTGTGTGTGCAATGTGGTTTAGATATTTAATATGTATATTTGGGATGAATACTGAGTTGAAATTTAAAAAATATATATTTAAGACATTATTTGTATTAAATTGTGTTGTTTTAGACAAAGTAGTTAAGTGTATCTTGTTAACTTCCCACACCTATTATCAGTAAATTGTGCAGAAAGTGATTTGTCCATAATCTGGGACTGTAAAATAAACACAGACTACATACTCAGTGCAAAGGAAAGCCCTCTTTGGTGGCAGCAGACAAGGGAGTAGAGGTAGGTGGTAGGGTTAGGGTTAGGGTTAGGGTTAGTGAGGTGCACTATCTGGATCCATCACCTTGGCGAAACAAGCAGTAGCAGCCTGCAATTAAAAATGATATGTTGTTTATATTCATCCTGTGTGTGTGGATTTTTGCGGAGTATTTGCAGATAATAGTCATAGCTGAAATGAAATGAGCCAAAAGGACTAATAAGGGATTTGAATCAAAATCCATGAGCATAATGACATGTGGAAATTTGTGTAAAAAACTCCACTGACTTCCTATTCCAGTTCCAGTATGCATAATCCTAATAGGAAGGTGGATATGAGAACAAATAAATCACATTCTTGATATTATAAGCAATAGATTTATTATATTTACCTGTGAAGAATTTATGGTATTATTATAGTGGAATATTTGATACTTGTTTTCTTTAACTATAACCCACTTGAATCAAGTTTTACAACCAGGCAATGAAACATTGTTGAAAGTCTATTGCTTGTAAAAAAATCTCTGCCTCCCTATCATTTTTTTTTACAAATCCATCGAACATTGTTTTACAATACACAAAGCCTTAATTCTCAGTCTTTATATGCTCTGTTAATTTTAAAAGAATTTTCTACACCGGAACTGCAGAAAACAAATACATTATGGGAAGGGTGAAAGGAGGGGGATGCCACTGAAGCATACACAGCGTTGATGTAGCAGAGGTGATAGATGGTTGTATTACAGTAGCATGCAACAGTGATGTTTAGAATGGAAAACTGGCTGTTTTTTTCCAAGAGGGGTCAAAGGTAACACAAACACAAAATCACTCAAGAGGTCACTAGATGCCATTTATGATTTTTCATCTTGAAAATATTTGGCTTATGTAGTAGTGTAAATCTGAACAGAAATTACAGTGCTAGATACCACTTTCCCTCTGAAGATCTTTCATTGACTTCAGTTTGGCACAGAACCATAGAAAATAGGTAAGCTTGGTTTTTCAGAAATTATAGCAATATATATTATTGATTTGCTATTGCTAATAAGCAGTCAGGTAGACATGCAATGTTCTGCTAGGAGTCTTGCCTCTGTTCTTTCCTACCTTTGCTCAACCATCTATCATCATGCCTGTCCTTGTACCTCATTATACTGAGTTCCCACATTATTTGATCTATTGTACAAGCTATTACATCCTGCTGTTCTTTGGATTGCTTTGGTGTCTTCAGGTCTTTGTGCTAAATATTTGTGAAAGTCTTCTAGACCTGTAGGTGAAGTAGTAGTGAAGTAGAACTATATGTGTCCACTAGGAATAAGGCTCATTGTGAAAATAAATACAACGAACTCTAGAAAGAGGCTCTGGGAGAGTACCCCGGCCTTGGGCACTCAGTGCCAATTCGCTGTGGCAACCTCAGCAGGGTATAATGAAACAGAATCCACCATTTTCTCCAGGGGAACTGATCTCTGCCATCTGAAGAGCAGTTGTAATTTTGCATGATCTCCAGCCCTCCCCTGGAGACTGGCAACAATGGTTCCCTATGAGGGAATGGCTGGTTTGGAGGGTGGAGTCTATGCCATTATACCTGTCTGAGGTTCCACCCCTCCTCAAACCTCACCCTATCCAGCCTCCACCCCTAAAATCTCCAGGAATTTCCCACCTGGAGTTGGCAACCCTATCACGACTGGCCCCAATGCATTTTCTCCCAAAGGCAAAAATAGGTGTGGAAAGGGCCTTTTACTGACAGAACCTGGTTGCCTAGCAACAGGCATTGAGAAGAAAGCACAGTTGCCACATCTGATTAGGAAAATACCTGAAGATTTGGGGGGGGGTGGATCCTGTGGAGGGCAGCATTGGGGGGAGGGTGGAAGGACTCAGCAGGAGATGCCATAGGGTTTAGCCTCCAAAGCAGCCATTTTCTCCAGGGTAACTGATCTCTGTCATCTGGAGATCAATTGTAACAGTGGGAGATCTCCAGGTCTCACCTGTTGATTGGCAACCCTAGGGGAAAGTCAGCGGCACAGCAGGGGGTTGAAGAAAATGGTTTGATGGTCACTGGCCCACCTCATTAGCCAGCCAGCCATGGTGGAGCCAAAAAGGAGTGAGGCATGTTAAATTTATTCTGATAGGAAAGTGGCCAAGCAGGGGAGGGGGCTATGCTGAAAGTCCTTTGTTTTTTTACTCACAGAAGCAAGCTTGATTGTTTGGTTGCCTACCAACAGCCACTGAGGAGACAGTTAGTCACAGTTAATCCCACACAGGAGTCAAGAGAAATGTCATTCTCAGGAGAGAGTCCAGCTTTCCAGGAGCCGCAGCTCATTTCCTCTAGGCCAGACCTTTCCTGGCACTGCCACCACTACCAAAGGAAGGTGGGAGAGCCTTTGAAAGACACTGGGCAGCCTTCTCTGGGGTGCAGGTGACCACAAGGGGCAGTGAAGGTAAGTACTTCCCTTGCTTGCTGCTGCTCGCTAGGTCTGCCTCCTTCTCCCCCATGGAGGGGTTGCCGCTCTCTCGGTGGAGCGTCCATCCCCTTCTCCAGCTCCCTCCAGACTGAGGGTGAAATGCTGCCCACCAGCTCGGTGGGTGGGGCCAAACCAATGTAGCGAGCCAATGCAGCCACAGGATTGGGAGACTGTTGAAATTGAAAACAAATCAGCCAGTATCATCATGCCCCTGTATAAATCATTGGTGCGACCTCATTTGGAATACTGTGTACAGTTCTGGTCACCACATCTCAAAATGGATATTATAGCATTGGAAAAAGTGCAGAGAAGGACAACTAGAATGATAAAAGGGTTGGAACACCTTCCCTATGAAGAAAGGTTAAAATGCTTGGGGCTCTTTGGCTTGGAGAAACGACAGCTGAGGGGTGACATGATCGAGGTTTATAAGGTTATGAATGGGATTCAGCAGGTTGAGAAAGAAGTACTTTTCTCCCTTTCTCACAATACAAGAACTCGTGGGCACTCCATGAAATTGCTGAGCAGTCGGGTTAGAACAGATAAAAGGAAATACTTCTTCACCCAAAGAGTGATTAACATATGGAATTCACTGCCACAGGAGGTGGTGGCAGCTGCAAGCATGGAGAGTTTCAAGAGGGAATTAGATAAACATATGGAGCAGAAGTCCATCAGTGGCTATTAGCCACAGGGTATAGATGGGAACTCTCAGTCTGGGGCAGGTGATGCACTCTATTCTTGGTGCTGGAGGGGGCAGCAGTGGGAGGGCTTCTGGTGCCCTGGCCCCACTGCTGGACCTCCTGATGGCAACTGGTATATTTTGGCCGCTGTGTGACAGAGTGTTGGACTAGATGGGCCATTGGCCTGATTCAACATTGGCTTCTCTTATGTTCTTATGTTCTCTTACTGTGAGAGTGGCAGCTGAGCGGACCAAAGGCTATGGAAGCATGTCCAGGAGAGACACCAAAACTCAAATATATAGAAGGAGAGATGTACACGTACCCTGTTACCATACCAGTGCTGTCTCTTTCCTTGAAAAGAGGAAGGGCGTGTTCATTAAAGGCAGTTATTTAATAAGAATCAGTTTAAACAATTGTATGAGGCCCGTATCTTGTATGAGACCCGTATCTTGAATTAGTTTAGTGGTAGCAGGGGCTGCTATCCAAAGGAACAGTCTTGTACAGGAAAGCTGGACCAATCAGTTAATTGAAGCCAGAAATATCCTGGCTTACTGGCCACATGTGTGACACATCATATTATTGGCATTTTGAGACCAGAAATAGACATATGTCTTCAGATGGAGAAAGAACATGGAATATAGGAAGCTACCCTTCTCTCTGCAAATTAATGCCTCTAGTATTCTGTTTCAGAGCTGCCCTGTTACCTTCTAGAACTTATATAAGGATGCTACGGTCAGAAATTATATCTGTGGAACATGCAGAATAGAGAGCACTTGGCATGGGGAGTCAGAAAGATACAAAGCTTCTAATGCTTTCTAGGTTTTCTGTGCCTGCCATACAGTTGAAGAATGACTGGTGCCTGCCCAGGGAGCAGGTGCCAGGATTTGCCTGCCCCCCCCCCAGCTCCTTGAAGAAAGCACAATGGTGGGGGGAGCCAACTGGGGCTCAGTGCAGGAGTCCTGGCCAATTGACAGCTGGCTTGCTGGCCAGGTTTGGCAGCAGCCGCCCTCCCTCCTCAGTGTCATCCAGTGCAAGCTCAAAGGAAGACAGAGCTATGTGGTTGGGCAAGGGGAGCGATCACATGGAGGGCTTTCTGGCTTACTGGCCTCCCCCAGCCAGTGGAGAACCTCAATCAGCAGCAGTGAGCCTGTTTGGGCAGGTGAGGTTTGAAGGACCCCTTCAGGGAGGGTGTAGGGTGGGCCTCCTGGGTGGGCCGTAGGGCCATTGGGCAGCTGTGGGGCTCCTGTGGCCCACTAGCTATTACCCCCCTCTTTGTTGCACCCCCAGGGGCCAAGCTTCAGTGGTTAGCTGCTGGCTGACTGGTGCTTGCAGTCTTCCCCCTTGCCTGATCTCTCAGCAAAGGCGGCGAGCTGTCTTGGCCAGGCACAGTAGAGGAACCCATGCAGGGACAGGGGCTGGGCTGGCCTTGGGGGCTGGCTGTGGGGCCATCATGAGGCTGCAGGACTTTCAGGGATGGGAGGCCTTGGGTGCAGCCTACTGGCTCTTCCTACCCCCTGTTTTGGCGGGGAACCTAGCCTTTGGTGGCAGCAGTTAGCTGTAGAACAGGCAGCACTAGCTCCCCCACAACGTGGGGCAACTGACTCGGGCTTTGTAATTGGGCTACTGCAGCATCAGTAGCTTGTTGGCCATTCCCCTAACCCCCCTTTCCCATCAATTGCTCTGCCTTGGCCTTTAGAGCATTGTCGCCAGTGCATCTGGATCCCACCCAAGTCATCATTTGCTGCCCCATCTACCCTCTCCATTCTCTTCTGGGAGTGGCTATAGCTCAGTGGTAGAGTTTCTGCTTGGCATCTCCTGAGGAAAGGCTTAGGTAGTGAGCGATGTGTGAGACCTCTCCCTGAAACCCTGAGAGCTGCTGCCAGTCTGAGTAGACAATACTGACTGCAATGGACCAATGGTATAAGACATCTTACTGTATTCATGTGATTATTGCAGTCATTTTCACTGTCAGGATTGTCAGCTCTGGGTTGGGAAGGTCCTGGAGATCTGCCTACCATCTGGGTGGCTGGTGGTGGTGGTCTCCACCTTGCATAGCCTTTGTGGCCCCACCACCAGCACAGTGTCAGGGTGGGAAAATGGGGGGCAGGAGTGTGAGTGTAACGCCATCCTGTTTCTTTTCCTTTTCCTTTTCTGCCAGGCACAGCATGCCAGTAAAGACTGCTCCATGGAAGAAAGGGGGCCTGGCCAGGAAGGCACCCAAGTGAGTGCCACTGACCATCTCATTCTTTGTAGGAGGGGGATGACCCTTCCATTTGGGATTTGACAGCAAAAATCAAGGCCATGGGGAAAGCCAAGGTGGAGAAGTGGAAGCATGGTGACACTGGCAAATCAGGTGCATCCACCTGGCCAAGCGTGTGAGATCAGCGGCACATACCTGAGGGACCACCTTTCCCCATATGTACCCCAGAGAGCGATGTGATCAGGGACCCAGAATCAGCTTGCTCTCCTGAGCATCAAGGAGGCCAGGCTAGTGACAAATAGGACCAGGGTTTTTTTGGTGGTGGCTCCACTCTGGTGGAATGAGCTCCCAGAAGAGACCAGGGCCCTGCTGAACCTTCCACTGTTCCACAGGGCCTGTAAAAGGGAGCTCTTCCACCAGACCTTTGGAGCCGCCACCACCACTACCACCCCTACTAACAATTGACACCCTATGGTGGGAGAGCCCTGATCCGCTGGACCCTTTAACTATTGCATGAGCTAATCACCCAAGACAACTGAAGAAGACCAAGGAGCTGACTTTAAAATGAGGAAATTATGCTTGCTAGCACTTCGTTATGTTTCTGGTTTTAACAGTGTTATCTATATTAACTGATGTTGTGATTTTATGCATATTGTTGGAATTTTATTGTTTTGTAAGCCGCTATGACCTGGCCTTGACCGAGAGGGCAGGATAAAAATCTAATAAATCAAATCAAATCACATGAACAGGAGGTGCATGCCCTTTATGCTAGGTTGGCTCAGCTGGAGGAGTCTAAGGATGAAGTGGATGCCCAGTCCATGGAAGGCAGAACAGGACTAGGACCAGTCCTCATGTACTGGGGGAATGGGCATTGTTGGCTGGCAACAGCTGGGAATTGCCCATTCAGCAGCCCCCCACCCCAGCGGGAGGGGTGTTGGGATTTGTGGGGGAATGGGGCAGTGGCAGCACTCCTCTGCCCCATGGCCCACCAGCCCACAGCTCATGGTGTGAGGTCATGACAGGGCAGAATGCTGCATAACTCACCTGCAGACCTCCCCCATGCTTATATGAAAAGGTCACTTCACCTAGGTGATCACCTCTTTCCAGCCACTAAGACTAGGATTTGGAGAGTCGAGTATGTGGATATGTTCATGCTCTTCTTTTGGGATATAGCAGTGAAGACAAGCATGAGGGATGGCCCCAGGGAGCTCAAAAAAATTAAGTGCATTCAGATTGACAAGAATGTCAACAACTGGCTGTTGGTTTACACTATTTACATGGGTGTGGTGATGTGGGTCTACCTGGGCCAAGGGCCAGCACTGGTGAAGTATCAGGTCCTCATACACAGAACATATAAGGAATACTCAGGGGCGGATTGGCTGCATTATGATGAGATGCTCTGCTCTAAGGCAGTCTTGGACCGGGAGCACCAACAGCTCTGGTCTCAATGCATGGGCCCCACAGTAGCCATTCAGGCAGGTATGCAGACTGTGGGCACCTGGTAGGGAGTTTGCATGTGGAAGCTCTGCAGGGAGCTGGAGATAAGCAGGGGGATCAACCCTGTCTTGCCTGCTGGGGCTTCAATGCCTTGGGGAAATGCTTGATGAAGCTGTGCAAGTTCAAACCCACTTGCAGCATGTGTGGGGCATGCACCCTGTGTCTTTCTTGGAGAAGGGCAGCCCTGAGGAGATGGAGTCTGAGGGTCATAGTCAAGACCATTAAAGGGTACCTGGCAGTGACAGCATTTCAACTGAGAGTGGGGATGGGGAAATACTCAAGGGATTTCAGCTAAAGGCACAGGATGGAGGGCTGGGTTGGGGAAGCACCATTGGCACCTGGCACCTGGTAGCCATTCAGTTGGGGCTCATTGGGGCACTGGCTAGATTGGTGGGAAACATCTAATTGTCACAAGGGGATACTGAGTTGGTCAGGGTGGCCACACGGGTGGCCGGGATGGCTAGTGGGAGGATTCACTTTGGTACCCATTTCTTGGTATTGGAGTCGTTTCGACAGCCACAAGGCAGGGCTTTAGTCCTTCTGAGGTCTGGTGTTGGGCCATGGGAGGCACCGAGTATATGGTGTTGACAGACATCAATGGTGGTGGCTGATGGTGCATTTCTTTACAGGATGCAGCACAAGGACGGAAGTCATCAGTATAACAGTCAGTGGCTCCAGCCTAGGCACCCAGCTAGGCATTGGAAATTGGGCTTCTGTTGAATGGCTGGAGGAGGATGGAGTATTTTGGAGCCAGCCGTTACCCCTCCTTTATGATTGTTGCTTGGCAGGAGTGCCTCCCCAGGCCACAGTCATGCATTTAGGTGGTGGCAATCTGGGTACTAGGTCAGCAGTCTCCACCCCAGGATCAGGTGCTTAGTGCCACAATGGGGTTACTGGGTGGGTCATTTGCTTAATTGATCTGCAGGGCAGTCTGCATGACTGGTCGGTTCATGGTTGGCAGAAGGGGAGTAATTATTTATTTATTTATTAATAAAATTTATACCCTGGCCTCCCAGCCTAGGCCAGCCCAGGGTAGCTTACATAAAATCAGCAAAACATTTGGTAATATAATAAAACATTTAAAACAGTGTTAAAACAATTGTAAATTCCCTAAAGTGCTAGATTATAATAACAATGTTCATGATGGATTCCATCAGCTGTCTCTCTTCCCATGGCCGGCTCGCAGGTCTTCTATAGATGTCTTCAGTGTCTTTCCAGCTGTTGGTGGAGGCTGTTAGGGCACATTCCAGGGCAGCGGCCTTCTATCCTAATTGTTAGTGATGGTGGTGACTCCAAAAGCCTGGCGGAAGAGCTCCATTTTACAGGCCCTGTGGAACTGTAATAGGTCCCTCAGGGCCCTGATCTCCTCTGGGAGCTCATTCCACCAGTAAGCTGAGACTAACCCACTTTGTAGCAGGAAAAGCATGGATTGAGGGGATTTTGAGTTGGCAAGCACCCTGAGATGATATCAAACTGGGTACCTATGGAATTTGCAGTCAGGGTGACTCAGTTGGGAGCCTCTTTGGGGTTGGGGGAGCATATGATGAACTTTAAGGCTTTGTAGTCATGGGCTGGAATGTGGCCTTCCTCCCCTCTATGCACTGGCATGTGAGCCATGACAAGTAAGGTCTGGACCTGCTTCTGAGTCAGGGTGGGTTTGCCCTATTGGGAGACTTCCTTTGCAAGCACAATGCAACCCATGCTGTAATGTGTTAATGAGATAGTGCAGATCATCTTATGCATAAATAAAACACCCAGATTTTTTAGACGGGTAAGTAAACAGTAGCCTGTGAGTGTTAATGAAACCTGATGCATCACTTTTGGAGTGCTTGTATTACTTTTCTATTCAGATGCCACTGAAGCATTCTTGTTCCCTGGCTCTTTCCAATCCAAGATGATTGAAATACTTAGGACATGGCAGAATGTTTTAATTTAAAAAGCTACCGCCCTATGTAACAATTAGAGAAGTAATTACTAAACCATGTGACAGGGCACTCTAAGGTGTCACCAGATAATTGCCAGAGTGCTGCAAGAAATACTGAAGGATTCCCTTGAACCCAAAGTACCCACAGAAACCCATCAATGTAAAAGATGTTGCATGCTGAGTCTCTGAATGACTGTCTGTCCTGACCTTGAATCCTTCAATAAGTCCCTGCTGGGAATGGGTGGGGCATAATGTCTCTGCGTCTCTTGATTGAGTATGATTCCTACAGCACCACTGCATCAGTTATGACTGGATAATTTAGTTGCAAGAGGACACTGCCCTTTGCAACTCAATGAATCTTCATGAGTTCTTCGTTCTAGGTTCTCCTTTTAAAGCATGGATTAGGGCCTTATGCACAAAAATATAAGTGGGATAAAATTAGTTTTAATAAGCAGTTTCAAGAATCTCTTAATGGGTTCTGAAAATAGGATAAATCTCTTCATATGGAATGACATGTGTTCAACTTCAGGCTTCAGTTCATAGTTTTTACGTTACAGAGATATGCACTCTCTCCCAACTTCAGTCCAGAAACTTCAGCTGGTGAAAGTCCTTAGATAATTAAGATCCAAGTCTGAGTCTATGAAGTAGGATTTACTCAAGTGATTTTCATGTTTCTTGATTTGTTTGATCAGAAGAAATTGAAATCAGTAGGTAGCTTTCAATCCATGGAGAATTAAGCAATCCACCTGCTCTATTGAAATCTGGTTATGAAACATACAATAAGGTGAACATTTCCCTCTGCCTGCGTAAATTACTCCATGGTTCTTTCTTAACAAATTGCAGAGTGTGGGATTTTAATATTGCAGCACCTCAGTAAACTGTTAAAATGTCTACAAACACAGGAGAAAGCTTTTGACCCATTGCAAATAATAGTGCTTGATGACGCCAGCTCTAAGGCTGCAGAGTTCAGCATCTTTTTCTATGACTGACTTTGTGTATTATCTTAGTCCAGTAAATGTCTGTGACTGCTCATCAGTGATGTTTGAACACCCATCAGTTAAGCTTATATTGTGTTCACCAGCCATGAAAAGGGAGCTGATTTTTGATGAATGGTCAACTATTCATTACGTCAATCATGGCTGTTTGGCAGGTTGCTTTACTCTATTTCTTCCTGACCATTCAATACTAAGCAATTAGCTTCTCACACATGTGTGTTCACACATGGCTTGATTGAGTTCTACTACTGCCCATCCTTCCTGTGTAATGACACTGCTCAGCAGGCAGCAGTCTAAACAGACAGATCAATCACTATTCCTATAAATCTGTCTTATAAATACCATGATTTCATAAAAACCTACCCTTTGGTGTTTATCTAAGTAGTTCTTACTGATTCTATTGGCCACCTATGATGACCTTTCCTACTTCCCTCCCTCAGGGGCAAGATTTTACCTCTGTTTTTCTCTCCCTTTTTGACTGAGTAGCCCTATTTATTGATTTTCTTCTTTTCTGAGGAACTATAGCTGTCCCACCTTGTCACAGTATGAAATTTTGCTGTTGGCTCAGCCCAGGGACCTGAGGGAAGGGCCAAGATCCCCCTTTAACTTAAACCACTGAAATGGCACTTGAGGCTTTTAAAGTTCAAAAATAACAAAATATTTTACTCAACATAGAGGGGAAAGGTCAGGTGAAATGAGGGGTAAAAATTCTGAGGTAAATCAATATAGGCACAGACTACAGTTCATATGTTTCAGGTAACTGAGCATTTCTCAAGCTTTTCACAGTGACTTGGAATCTTTGAAATGAGAGGCTTTTGTTTCAGTGTTTCCCAAACACCCCTGTATACTTTCTTGGGTGTATTTGGCTCTTTTGGTTTCCAGAAGACAGGGATACTCTAACCAGTACCCAAACTCCTTCACTAAATACACCAGTATGCTTCTTGAGTATTAACTGACTTCTCAGGATTTAAAAGGCAGTTTCTATCCACACTAACTGCCACTAACCTCCACTCTTCAGAGCTATCTCCCTGTTTTAACTGGATAGGAAATAATTCTCTCACTAGAAGATCTATCCCCTTTTCTAGCCTGAATGGGAGTCTCCATCTAACTATCCACTCCTGAATTCAAACTGCCCTCTCCTCAGCATTCCTCTCTCAATTCTTTCTCTGCTCAACTGATACTAACCAATCAGTTCTCTTGGAGCTGTCTGTTACTTAAGGCTCTCTGGCTTTGTGAGGAATTAACCTTTCATAGTCCATTGCCTGTTTATACAGTACTTCAGAGTTTTTAAAGTACAGTATGTCACACCACCAGGGCTCTTTTTGTAGAAAAAGCCCAGCAGGAACTCATTAGCATAATAGGCCACACCCCTGAGAGCACAGCTCATTATCATATTAGGCCACACCCCCATGTTACTCTAATGGAACAAAGGCAAGAAAGTTGTATGGAGTATTTTCTAGAGGGCCATTCACAAACTTGTATTAATTAATTTATTTATTTATTTATTTATTCAATTTATATACCGCTCAGACCCCGAGGGGTCTCAGAGCGGTTTACATAGTATATATATATTTATATATATATAGTTCTTCCTACCTAGGGCCACAATGAAATGGGGGAGGGACTTCCTATCGGCACCCTGAGCAGGGCTTCCTGTTCTTCCTTAAAAGAAGACAAACTAAAATAATTGCCAACAGTATCAACAAAGAATTACAGTGGAAGAATAAACTGCATCCAAAATCGATGTTGTGTGTGAGGATACCAGAGTTACCAGATTAAAATATCAGAACAAAGAGCTACTGCATATCTGGTATGGAAATAATACATTGTAATATTTTACAGTACTATAGTTTTCTGAAATAAGGGATGTCTAGCAACTTGATTATTCTTGCTGAACAGAGTGGCGTGCAGATGCAATCCCAAATATGCTTACTTGGAAGTACCCCATATTTAACTCAGTGGAACCCCTGAAAATCTATGCATAAAACCAAGCTGTACTTACTTCTTGTACATTACTAAAAACAAACAAACCCAAAAACATAGTAGTGGCTCAAGGGCCCACTTCCCTCCCTGTGCATTGCTGAGATTCTAGCAATGAATGCTTAATTAGGTAAGGGAGAGATGTAAAGATACCCAAGGGTCACCTCCCTGAAAGAGCATTTTCAAGCAATGGACAGTCCATACATTGGTCATCCCCAGGTCCTTTTTCTGTTCCAAACCTCTTGGTGGCAGTGCAAAGTGCCATCAAGTCACAGCTGACTTACGGCAACCCCGTAGGGTTTTCAAGGCAAGAGATTTCAGAGGTGGTTTGCATGCCCCCAGTGTTTCTCTTTTCCTGAGCCCCAAGAAAGCATTGACAACCCAAAGGCAGCTGCCAAAAGGATGTTAGTATTCTTTTTTCTTTCTGAGATGCATCTGAATGGAACCCAAGAGTGCACAAGGTGGCCTCTCTCTCTCCTCTTAATTTGAGTGCCGCTTATCATTTCCAACTTGGAAAGCTCTCCCCACACACTATGGGCTGTTAAGGGGTCATCTGGAACTAAACAAATAATTTCCTTTCATCCTTCTTCCTTAGTTCAGTGGTATTTTGCAGAAAGGTTCCCCCCCCGCCCCAACACATGCACCGGTTATTTCAATGTCAGTTAATACAGTTGCCAACCTCCAGGTAGGGCCTGGGGTTCTCCTGGAATTGCTACTGACCTCCAGACCAGTGTTCCCTCTAAGCTGAGTTAGTGTGAGCTAGCTCACAGTTTTTTAGCCTCTGGCTCACACATTTTTGTCTCAGCTCAGGAAGGATGGCTCCAAAGCAAACTAATTTCTGCAGTAGCCAAATCACTTGCTCACAACTTTAATGCCAGTAGCTCACAAAGCAGAATTTTTGCTCACAAGACTCCACAACTTAGAGGGAACATTGCTCCAGACTACACAGATTAGTTGCCCTGGAAGTAGGGTTGCCAAATGCAGATTCAGAAATGCATGGAGATTTGAGGCTGATGCCTGAGAGGCTGGCATCCCTATTAGGTGGCAGTAATAGGGGTGTCTCCCTAAGCCCCCATTTGATGAGGAAATGCTGTTTGTTGATGAGAAAATGCTGTTTGTTGATTAGGAAATGCTGTTTGCAGTAGACCAATCAGCTTGGGGAAAAAAGAGGATTGCTTTTCTGTGCTCTCCTCAAAGGCTGTAATCCTGTGCATGATTATCTGGGAGTAAATCCCTCCAAATTCTGCTTTTCATACTCTACTAGCTCAAGACATGCATGTTTACTTGGTAATAATTCATGTTGAATGGAGCTCAACTGGAGGAATTGTGGAGACAGGAAAGCATACCCTCTTATATGGCAGGCCTACCCTCAGATTCCAGATTTCCATTAAACTGATTGTACAATAATGGCAAATGCTTTGTATGTACTCACAGTCACATTTTTTGTTATTATTTTGCATGTAGTAAGAGTCCTCCTAACTTGGGTAGCTCAGGCTAGCCCAATCTTATCAGATCTCAGAAGCTAAGCAGGGCTAGCTTTGGCTAGTATTTAGATGAGAGACCTCCAAGAAATACCAGAAGATTTGCAGAAGTCTGAGGTTTTAATGAGAGACTGGGTGATCGTGATTGAAGCACAATTGAAACAATTGAATGTTAAACTGTGAGGGGTCCCAGAGGGGGCGGAGGATTTATCAACTACTGCTAAATTTGTCCAGGAATGGATGAAGAATCTGCTCTATAATGACACCCCTTTAAACCCTAACATAGTGAGAGGGCATACAGGCTGGGTTCACCATCAAATCCTCACTGGAGAGTTCCAAGGGACATATTAGTTCAACTTGGGGACTGGGAAACTCATCTAAAAATAGTGACCCTGGCGAGAAATAGAGGCCACCTTCTTTTTAATGAACAACAAATTTTAGTTTTCCCAGATACACCACAAGAAGCACTAGAGATCCAGAGCGGGAGCATTGGCATGGCTTAAGGAATGGGTGACGTTGGAAGATAGAAGGCTTTTAAAACTGGAAGGCCATGATCTCTTAGAAGGTTGGCATGTGTTTTTGTGGGACGAGAAGGTGGCAGCACGTAAATATTTTAGACAACACTGGATACGGGATGCACTTGCTAGAGTATGGGAGATCATCCGGAGGAGGTGGTTTGTTAAAAACTCTAGGCTGGTAGCTCTGGTAGAAGCAGTGACTTTACCTAGGTTATATTGTGAAGATCCACCACAAAGATATCTCAATATTATAAATGCGAAGGGGGAGCTTGAATTGGGCGAGGATATTGGTTGGTGGCACACAGTTCAGATTCAGTCAAGATATAAAAAAGACAAACAGAAAGGGTTTGAGAAGTCACTATCAGATATGGAGAAAATATTGTATGAGCCGGAAGAGAAATTTATTTAAAAAATGTACGCACTATTGTTGGCTGACTATACGATAGATGAAATAGTGAAAAATAATATGGTTCAATGGGCAGCAAATTTTGGCTATAGCATAGAGATGGAACAGTGGGATCAAATATGGAAAATAAATGTGAAAATAACCAGAGCGGTTGCATATAGAGAAAACATGTATAAAATGTTTTATAGATGGTATATTACTCCAGATAGGTTATCAAAATTTGATGAAAAATGCTCTAATAAGTGTTGGAAATGTAATGTCAAAATGGGTTCATTTTATCATATGTGGTGGACTTGTGAGAGGGTTAAAAATACTGGATATGGGTGCATAGACTGATGCAGAATATTATAAAAGGTACCATTTTGTTTAAGCCAGAGGTATTATTGCTGGGAATATTTCCAAAAGAAGTGCGGAGAGAAGAGAGATATTTGATAACATGTATAGCAACAGTGGCTAGAATTTTATATGCAATGTACTGGCGAACTATGGTGGTACCAACTGAACAGGAGTTGATTGAGAAGATAATGGAAGCAGCAGAAATGGACAAACTGACTTTGATGTTGAAAGGATACGATGAATCAGCCTTTATAAACACTTGGCAACACTTTTATGACTGGTACGATCGGAGAGAGAAGGATGGAAAGAAATAAGGATATTATTAACTTTATACTAATTAGAATTGAATAAGTTAGAAAGTTAGAATTTAGTGGATACAGAAGCAATGGTATAACACTTAGATTGGTAAGGTGGGAGGGGTAAAACTGGATGCGATGGGACGAGAATTGTACCCCCCCGTAAATGTTTAATGTTGTGGTTGTCTTTGGTGGGTAGTGTGTATTGTTATGTAGTTGGTGTGTTGTCTATTATGTTGTGTAATGTGGTAGTTATGTCTTTGGTGGAAAAATAATAAAAATGCCTCTTTTGGGGGCGCTTAAAAAAAAAAAAAAGCACTAGAGATCCACTGCCAACTGAAACCTATCACAGCCAAACTGCAAACAGCCAACGTACAATATAATTGGTTTTCAATGGGAAAACTGCTAGTGACACAGAACGGGAAAATTTACCAGGCTGCAGATGAGGAGACTGGCCTCAGGCTACTACAAGATTTAAAGATCTCAAATGAGTTAGACTGTAGATCCCATAAGAGGAAACTACAGGATTCAATGACACTTGAAAAAAAATATCAAAGTCTCGCTTTGCCCAGCCTCATCACCGGAACCGGAAAATATCACCGATGAGCCGGACACACTTAAATAAATGCTATCACAGGGTCTTTTAATTAATGTAATTTTATAAAGTTGCCTATGTGTACTTATGTTAATGATTAATTGTAATTTGAGTCTGTGCTTGTTTTTACTGGATCTGTTAGAGTTAGGGGAGGGGAGCGGGTTCACTGGATCCTGGCTAGAGAAGACTGGAGGCTGACCAGACGGACAAGGATGACAGGTTAGCTGCTTTCTTTTCCAGCTCATTCCAACTATATTAATCTATTTAATATTTATTAACTGAAGAAGAAGAAGAGATTGGATTTATAACCCACCCTTCACTACCCAAGGGAGTCTCAGAGCGGCTTACAAACTCCTTTCCCTTCCCCTCCCCACAACAGACACCCTGTGAGGTAGGTGGGGCTGAGAGAACTCTGACAGCAACTGCCCTTTTTCAAGAACAGCTGTGTCAGAGCTTGTGTCTGACCTAAGGTCACATTGGCAGGTGCAAATGGAGGAGTGGGGAATGAAACCCAGTTCTCCCAGATTAGAGTTCAGCACTTAACCACTACACCAAACTGGCTCTCTGAACATATTTGTTTGCCTATTAAGAGTATTATTAGTGTATAAAACATGGTATAATGAGTTTAATACTTTAATAATAATGTATTTATTTATTGAATAATAGGGGGAAATTGATTAAAGGGGGATTGATTAAGGGGGAGAAGAGGGGGAAATGAATTTAACTGCTGGGTGATCTACTTATACTTAACTCTAAAGTTTTATTTAAAGCATATAGTATTTGATCTGCATAATAAATATATAAAGCACTTTTTTGTAGTAAGGAGCAGGGTGTACACAAAAAGAGGACATTGTAGATTATCAATAGCTGCTGAGTGTGGAGGTGGAGTTTAGCAGCTGCTGTAGAATAGGTACTTAGGATAGAAGAAAGACAATACAGCTGTTAACTAACTTGTGAACAAAGGGTTTTTTTAAGGACCAGGCAAGCAAAAGTAAAAGAACACACACTTTTCTTATTCTGTAATAGCAACATTAGAGGGTAATCCCTACTATAAAACATGAAACTAATTTCGGTTAATATCAGAGGATTGAATAACATGATCAAAAGAAAAAGGATGTTACAGTATGTAAACCGCACCAGACCGGATATTTTGTTTATTCAGGAGACCCGTCTCCAAACACAGAGTGATCCTATTTTAAAAAGCAAATTGTATCCTATCCAACTACAAGCACCAGGCTCCTCCAAATTGAGAGGAGTAGCAATTCTACTGGCAAAGAATTTAAATTTTATAACAAAAGGGACAATGAAAGATTAATTAGGGCATTACCTATTTTTGAAGGGTAGTTTGGAGGGAAAAATGATAACTCTAGCCTCAATATATGTTCCAAATAAAACTCAAATACCATTCCTAGCTGCAGTATTTGCAGAGCTCATACAATTTCAGGAGGGAGAGTTGATAATAGGAGGTGACCTGAACTTTATAGTGAATGCTAGACTTGACAGAACATGGTCCTCTCCTAGTAAAGCTCTAAAAGCTCCAATAAATACTAAGCTTAATCAGCTATTTTTGAAATATCATATATGTAACACTTGGACATTACTTCACCCAAATGAAAGAAACTATACCTACTATTCACCCAGACACACAATTTTCACCAGAATAGACTACATTCTCATGAAGAAGAAGAGATTGGATTTATACCCCACCCTTCACTGCCCAAAGGCGTCTCAGAGCAGCTTACAAACTCCTTTCCCTTCCCCTTCCCACAAAAGACACCCTATAAGGTAGGTGGGGCTGAGAGAACTTCTGACAGAAACTGCTCTTTTTCAGGAACAGCTCTGCCAGAGCTTGTGACTGACCCAAGGTCACATCAGCAGGTGCAAGTTCTCCCAGATTAAAGTCCGTGCACTTAACTACTACACCAAACTGGCTCATCTCACAGACATTAGCTCACTTGGTTACCTCTATGGAAACACGATCCACATATTTGACGGATCATGCATGGTTGGAGGGAAGATTAGAACTAAACATATAAATAACTAACAAATGGAGGTGGACTTTAGAAAGAAGAATTTTATTGAATACATTGGTGAGGGAAAGAATTGAAAAAGAACTGCAGATGTTCTTCTTAGAAAACATAACTGCAGAGGTATCAGCTTCTCTGGTATGGGACACTATGAAGGCTGTGATCAGAGGTTTGTGATAGTTGAAACAGCTAAAATATGAAAAGAAAAAGAGAGGTTAATAAAAGAAACAAATGACCGCATGAAAACACTAGAAGACTGGCATAGGAAAACAGGAAAGCTTATTAGAAATTAATTCCAGAGTGCAAAGTACTGGAAAACTTGGAAGTCATGCAAATACAAAAAAAAATTGTATATCTTAAACAGAAGTTTTGGCAAAAATCCCCTAAAAGTATAAGTATCTTATCTTGGAGAATAAAAGATAAAAGGAAATCAACCTGTATAGGCTCTCTAAAAACCAAAGAAGGAATGATGAAATACTCTGCAAAGGAAATGGCTAACATATTTGCAGATTACTACAAAACCCTTTACAGCACTACAAACCCACAACAAGATACAATTACGGAATACCTTAACTCCCTGACAACCTTACCGAAGCTCAATAAGGAGCATTCAGAGTAAATGGACAAGGAAATTTCTATAAATGAGGTGATGGAGGCAATTAAAAATCTGAAAAAAATAAAGCCATTGGGTTAGATGGAATACCTGCAGAATTTTATAAGGCTTTCAGTGCAACCCTACCAAAACATCTAGTAAATATATGTAATGAGATTTTACATAAAGGAATTATGCCATCTACTTGGTCTGAGTTTGTAATTATCATTATAGTGATACACAAGGACAGAAAAGACCCAACTAATCCCTCTTCATACAGACTGATAGCACTGCTTAATCATGACAATAACATTTTTACGACAATCATTGCTAATAGATTAAAAACTTTCATCACAGAGTATGTCAAATCAGACCAAACGGGCTTCATCCCAAACTGACAGTTAACAGATAACATACGAAGAACAATCGACATAATTGTCGATGAGAGACAACATGGAAAGGATAATTCTGGCAATAGACTTCAAGAAAGCCTTTGACTCAATTGAGACGTCATACATGAGAAAACTATTTCAGATGCTAGGTTTCAGAGACAATTTCTTAAGAGTGATTTCTGCCTTACATACAGGAAATAAAGCCAAAGTTTGGATCAATGGTTATACCTTCTCATTCTTTCCACTAACAAGATGAAAGAGACAAAGAGGCCCATTATCATCCTTAATTTTCACGATTGCAATAGAACCATTAGCTGAGAATCTCAGAAATAACCGGCACTACAAAGGGATTAAAATAGAGGGGAGGACTCATAAAATAAATCTTTAGGCTGATGACATGACACTATATGTCTCAAACACAGTACATTCTCTACATACAATTCAAAGCACCTTGTTGATATTTGGGGACATATCGGAACTGTGAGTTAATCTCTCAAAATCAGAGATATTCCCTATACAACTGGAACAGATGGTGATGTCAACACTACAAAGAATGTACCCGTATAAATGGATCACAGGAGATTGGAGACATCTGGGCTGCAAATACCCCTAAATCTAAAACATTTCTTCAAAAGCAATTACAAAACACTATTCCTCAACATAAAGAATGAATTAAATAAATGGGATGCCCTACAGCCTTCTCTTTCTGATCGGCTTCACCTTATTAAAAGCTTTATCATACCCAAATTTTTGTTTCTATTCAGAGCTCTTCCAATCTACATAACCAAAAAGGATTTTAACACCTGGCAAAACACCATATCAAATTTTTTATGGAATGGTAAAAAATCAAGAATTAATCAAAACACATTACACTGACCATCAAGCTTAGGGGGGATAGATTTTTCACATTTACTCTCCTATCACCAAGCAACTATATTATTTCATATAACCCAAATATTATGTGAAACCAGCATAATCCCTGGATACAGATAGAAAACAAATACACCAAGCCATACAAACTACAAGAAATTTTTTGGATCCCACCTAATCGCAGACCAAAATTGATAAACAATAACTTTTTGCTCTTAACATCAATTAAAATATGGAACCAAAGGAAGAAGCTTCTTCCTCAAGGCATATCATTACTAACAATTTATAAAAGCTAAGAATGGTTCCCTCAAGGTATGATGCCCAATGCATTTGAAAATTGGACAAAAGTGGACTTGGGTTGGCTCTGGGACCTGGTTCAAAAGGGCAAAATACAAGACGAGGTCTATTTTGATCAAAAATTAGGGGAACATACTCCTTGGTTTTAATATCGGCAGCATAAAAACTTGATAGAACATTTAACTGCAACAGGAATATTTCAACGAAGTCTAACAAATTTGGAAAAGATAATACTTGCCTATCCAATCACACCGAAAGGAGTGCTCTCAAAAATCTACAAAATAATACTGATAGGGGACAATGCAAGTAAATTAAAATACCAAAATAAATGGGAAGAAGAACTTAATTTGAATCTACAGGAATTTTTTTTAACAAAAACAATAAAAACAATTTTTTTAGGGGGGGGGAAAGGAAAAGACAAATGTTCACAAACAAAACAATCAGTCCTATGGAAAACAGCTGGGTTAGAGGAATGGGGCTTTTAATTAGAGAGGGAGCGAGAGCCCAAAAGTGGAAAGCAGGGCAAAGCGGCTGCGGAGAGGGAGACAGGAAAAGGAACAGTGTACACACAGTGGGGGCTGCAAAACCCATCCTGTCCCCAGACCTTTTACAATTGCAAAAGTAAGCTCAAACTGGGGAGGTTTTCCCCTTCCCTTTGCAAGCCAGCATCTCCAAACTGTCATGGCTCTTTAGAAGCAGAGCAAGAAGGCACTATGCTCGGTGACTCGTATCTGGGAGAGTGGCAAGTGGCTGAAGGCAGGTTCAATAAGAGTCTTCAGGACCTCTCCTTGCACAAAAAGGAAAAGGAAAAGGAAACTGAAGTTACAAACCCACTCTCTCGCGCTGGCACTTGCCCTGAGAAGTCAGATGCATTTTTGAAAAGCCACACACGTGCACATGCAGCTTCTCCCGCCTGATGCCAGGGGTGGGCAGCCACTCCTGCCAAAGCTCCCTCTTAACCCGTGCTGTAGGGGGAAAGAAAAGCAGTGACAGCAAGCGGGAGGAGGAGCCTGAAAGCACTGGCTCAACCCTCCAAAAACAAAGTGGCTAGCCGTGAGGCTCGTCAGGGCATGCCCTTGGTGGGTGTGCTTCATTGGAAACAGAGGCAAGATGGGGGGCATAGTTCATGGACCTCACCTCACAAAGGCCTGGCAGGAGGCCTCCCTCACCCTTTGCCAGAGGCACCAACCTGACTGGAGCAGGGTTTTCGGCGAGGGAGGGGCGGGGAGGGCTCGGAAGCCAGCTGGTACACTGTTCCAGGGTGTTTCAGCCCAAAAAAAGCTCTGCACACCACCAATCAGTTTGAATTGGCAGCATCTTTGTGCATGCTCAGTTTTGCAACACCCATCAGTTCAGCTCATGTCACATTCACCAGCCACTGCAAAAACCCAATGCAAACATGTTCAGAAGGCAATTTTACCTGTTCAGCATGAACTGAATAGGCTTCATGATTGGCTTATATCTGATTGACATTGGGGTCTTTTGTTTTTTTTATATATTTTATTGGTTTTATAATACTACATCCTAAAGGGAAGGGAACAAATGGAATACACTACAATTAAAAAATAAGACAAGATTCACACACGAGATTACAGTTGTATATATCACTCCTGCAGTGGCAATAAGGAACAAAGAATTCAAACTTCTGTAAAATGAAATTTAGTTACGCTAAGTTCAAGTGCTAACCCTAACCATTATATTATGTTTATTTCTTGCGCTTCTTAACATAAGAGAAGCCAATGTTGAATCAGGCCAATGGTCCATTCAGTCCAACACTGTCACAGAGTGGCCAAAAATACTAGGTGCCATCAGGAGGTCCAGCAGCAGGGCCAGGACACTAGAAGCCCTCCCACTGCTGCCTCCCCCCCAGCACCAAGAATAGAGTGCATCACCTGCCCCAGACTGAGAGTTCCTATCTGGCTAATAGCCACTGATGGGCTTCTGCTCCATATGTTTATCTAATTCCTTCTTGAAACTGTCCATGCTTGTAGCTGCCACCACCTTCTGTAGCAGTGAATTCCATGTGTTAATCACTCTTTGTCCTTCTGGAAAGCTCCATCTGGAAATTTGTTTTGAAGGAAAAGAATTAAGTCTTTATATTGTCGCCTTCATTCCCGGATCTCAAATGGAATGTCTTTTAGAATTTTAATTTCTTCCTCCTTGACTTTTACTGTTTTCCCCAGCATAGCTTTCAAGACATTTTCTCTCATAGTTCTCTTGGAGAATTTCACATATATTTTGCCAGGTAGCTTATTTTTTCTTATAAAATCAGGATAGGTACAGTAAACCAAGTCCACATTGTTTTGGAGGTCTTCTTGCTTTCGATCTGAAATTGATGCTAGTGCTTTGCTTAAAATTATTTTTAAGTTTTCCCCTTTCTTTTCAGGTACTCCTTGAAAACATAGAACATGCCTTGCTTTTTCCAGTTGAAGCTGGAGTAGTTGGCTTTTATCCATATTTCTTTCTTTTTTTTACTTCTTCCAGCTTTTGCTCAATGTCTGTAGTCCTTGTTTCAACTTTATTGATCCTTTGTCTGTGTTATCAGCTCTTTTTTCCATATATGCAAGCTGTTTTTGAACAGAATCCAGCTTACTGTTGATAGTTGACATCTGCTCCAGCAGAGGGTGCAATGCTGAGGCCAGCATGTTAGGAAAGTCTGCAGCCAGTTTTTGTGCCTGGGTGGGAGTCATTGGTATAGTATTTCCTGTTGGAAGTTTCTTTTCCATTGCCATTTTCCTCCCTCTACCAGGCATTGTTTACACAAGAGAAAAGTTTTTAACTTTAAAGTCAAGTTTATCGGAATTCAACGTGTCTTGGATTAGAGTGCAGCTTTCAAGCTCAAAAAGAGTCTTGTATGGTTAGTTTCATTTTTATATACATTGCTTATGGACTGCTCCATTTTTTTTGGGGGGGGGGATCGCCAACCCTTCCCCACCTGCCGCTCCTTCTCAGTTTGATCTAATATCTGATTGACATTGTGAACATGGTAAGTTTTACTGTTGGACACATTTGTGGTGGAATTTCTATCACCCAGTTTCTCATTCATTTGTATGATGATGTGGCCAATTATTCCCTGGTCTTTAATTTGCCCTCTATGGGCAAAGTGATGCTCTAACCCCTGCTCTGTCAGGGAAACTTGCTGAGTGAATTTGGGTCGCTCACACACTTCCAACCTCAACTTATCTAGGAGGAAGGATTATTGTGTGAGGATAAAATAGAAATGAGGAAAACAATGTAAGTTGCTTTGGCCCCTCATTGGAGAGTAAGGCAGGGTGTAAATGAAGTAATCAAAGTAAATAAATTTTAAAAATTACATCTATTAGAATCATGCATTCTTTTAAGGTTTGTGACTTGTCATATACAGTTCCCAGTAACATTCCACTGATAGCTGTCATGTACATCTGAAGATTGACTGTTGCATTCTAACTTGAGAGATTCTGAAAGGCTGCTTTACTTGTTACTTGTTGAAGGTTTTTTGTGGATGATCGCACACATTGAAGACACTGCCCTCCTTTATAAAAAAAAATATGGAAGATTGTCAACTACTTTTTATCATGTGGTTGTTTTGTGTGAAAATGGAAGATTGTGTCATTTATGTCTGATAAACTTAAGTTACAGGTAGAAGTAATGAGAGCAAAAGACTTTTCTTCTTGCATATTGGAAATCCATTACTTTTCCAATGGGTAAGGTCTCTCCCCCCCCTTTTAATATAGTTAAGCGTCTTAGTTCCAAAAACAGAAAAAAAGATAGTCTGTTTTTTATGAGGCTTAAATAGTGGGTAAGTTTCTAATATGAGGTATCAGGTCTCAAGAAGCTTTTTTTTTTTACCCGAATGTCCTGCTCCTTCAACGTACTGTGGTTACATAATGATGAAAGAATTATGTCTTGTAAAGACCTAAAGATCCAGGGCTCTTTTGTAGCAGGAACTCCTTTGCATATTAGGTGACACACCCCTAATGTAGCCGATCCTCCAAGAGCTTACAGTAGCCCCTGTAAGAAGAACTCTGTAAGCTCTTGGAGGATTGGCTACATTAGGGGTGAGTCGCCTAATATGTAGAGGAGTTCCTGCTACAAAAAGAGCCCTGAATTAATAAGGATGCAAAATGTCTCCCAGCGCCATTAATTTTCCTATTCTTTAGATCTTCTGTAATTCATAATTAAACTGCCTTTTACCTGAGTTTTAAAGCATTTCAGGAAAAAAATTGTTTCCCCAGCACTAGCATTAAAATCCCAAGCCAATAACTCTGGGGTCACAGGATAAAGACTAACCAGGTTCTCTAAATAGGTGTCTAACTGGCTCCAGCACCAAAGGATCTTAGACTTGCAAGCATGTGGTGAAAGGTAAATATTTACCAGAATTATAGAAAGCTCCTTAAACTCCAAAAGTTGTGCCATTGCATATGGAAAATTGGTAAACAGCTCTGTAACCTTCACTTTGGGTTTACTGAGATTAAGCAGGTCAACTCCTCAGAACACCTGCCACTTTTCCCAGTGTCAACTGAGGGTATTGAATATGTGGTAGAACCAGAAACATAAACTTTAGCCTTCACCCAGCTTTCCTGAAGCAACACTCTTAGGAATAATGACATTAGTGATGGTAGTGATAGGTTCTCTTTTGAATGAACCAAATTCCTGAAGTCCAGTAAAATTAACTTACAATTTTAAACTGAAACATTGTGGATCTACAGAGGAAAACCTGGAATATTTTATTTTATTTATTTTGTTTATACCTCACCTTTCTCCTTATTAGGGACTTGAAGCAGCTTACATTGTTCTCCTCCATTTTATCCTCGCAACAACCCTGTGAGGTAAGTTAGGCTGAGAGTTTGTGTCTGGCCCAAGGTCACCCAGCAAGTTTCCATGGCAGAGTGAGGATCCAAACCAGATCCTAGTCCAGCACTATAGCCACTACAACATACCATGCTTTCTCTGCTCCTCATTTTATCTAAGGAGGCAAGAATCAAATCCAGCGGGGAGAGAGATCCTGAAACCATTAGGGATGCTCAACCCCCTGTTGGATCAGTTCATAATCCGTTAGCTGGTTCCAAACACAGCTATTTTTTCACTCAGTTAAGCTGTTCACAAACAGTTGGAGGGCGTTTATTAGGTTACCTTTTATGTATTCAAATGGTATGGCACAGTGGACAGTGTTTCACACAATGCAGTGGGAGTCCTACTTTCCCCATTCCCCACAGATCTGTTGTTGCTACACACAGCTCAGCAGCCAACATAAATACAGTGAGCAAATCAAGAGAAAAGAGCAAGAGTCCAGTAGCACCATAAAGAGTAACAAAATTTGTGGCAGGGTATGAGCTTTCATGAGTCATTGCTTTCTTCTTCAGATACCAATCAAATCAGTCAGACAATGCTTATAAACAAACACTGTATTTTCAAATAATTCTTAATAATTGGTATCTGTTTATGTTTATACTGTTCAAGTTGTTTCATGCATGTGCTTTTTCACATGGCCTTATGGGAGGCATAGTTTCCCATGTGCATAATTTCCTTACCTGATCCAACCATCCATGGCCCTGGTTAGAATTATTTTGCCTACTATAAAAGCCCTGCTAGGCAAGGAAATGAAACTCTACCATCACAAGGAAACAAACCTTCACCCACTCAACTGCTGTGTAGCTGCAAAGTTGCTTGACAGTCATTCTGTCAGACAGAGGACAGGTGAAAGGACTGGCAGTTCAGTTCACTGATGACTGTGACTATTGAATGTAGTATGTTTGCCTATCAAACACATGTACTGGGAAGTTCAAGGCGTTCAGGAAACCATGTCTGCCCAATAAATATATTATTTAAAAAAAGAGAGGAAACCATGTCTTCAAAAACACTTAAAAAAATATCCTTTAGCTCCATGTTTTGAGTCCAGTGGTACCTTTAAGAACTCAAAATTTGTTCTACTGCTTCAGACCTCTCTCTTGCTCAGGATTGCAAGACTAGATCTAATGGGTGGAAATTACAAGGGAGTCGTTACCAGCTAGATATCAGGAGAAACTTCCTAACTGTAAGAGTGGTTGAGCAGTGCAATGGTCTGCCTCAGGAGGAGGTGGATGTTCCTTCCTTGGATGTTTTCAAGTGGAGGCTGGACAACCATCTTTTGGGTATGTTGTAGGTATGTAGGGCTATCTTTTGGCTATGCTCCTGCAGAGTGCAGGGGTTGGACTAGATGACCTGCAAGGTCCCTTCCAACTCTAACATACAATGATTCTATGACCAACACGGCTGTCTACCTGGGTCTACAGCTCCATGGTCTATCATTTAGAGGATTCTGTTCTTTCAGCTCCAATGAATCAAATCCTATATAATGATTATCCTATAGACTGAAAACATATATAAAACTTGTAGTCATAAAAATGAATTATTCGTTTTCTAATAGATCTTTCAATCTTTTCAGATAGCTGTAAATGTCAAGAAAGTCTCATAAGGAGTAAAAATCGAATATTAGTACATGAGAAATTCAGGCTAAGTTATATACCTGAAGGACATCCCCCCATCCCCAATTGCTGAAGAATCTTGTAGCTTTCCCCTGGTAGTCCTAACTTACTGAACATGACTGGCAACTATAAGGTAGTGATTGCAATCCACCCAGACATTTACTTTGAGAACATTATGGGAATAATATTTCCACATGGATGAAATCTTTTGAATAGCTTCTGCAATGTATTATGCAAATCAAGACTTCCTTTAAACTTCAGATGGTCACTTTATCGTGCTCCATTTATCATGGCCATTGCAGGAACATGAGTTTTTGGCTTAACAGGCTCATTTCATGTTCCATGTGAAGCACCACTGGGCATTTATGGCTTGGTGGACCAGCTGCCTCAGTGTTTATTGGAAGGGGGTCTGGAAAGGGGAATTGTAGCAGCACACAGGCTCTGGCTTTATTCGTGTGTTTATATTGATTTTGGTTACTCTTTTTTAGGCATTTATTGAAATATTGCTTAACTCTTATGAAGTACTGTATTTGTTAGCACTGCAGTCATTAGTAATACAGCATAATAACAAACAGGGCAAAATCAAGAGACAATCAGCTGTCTGAAGACATACATTCCACTGAAAATTATGTAAAGCTGGCAAAAATTATTAAAAATGGGTGACTGCCAAAAAAAAGAAAGAAAGAAAGAAAAGAGGTCATGGGGCTCAATTATGCCTAAAAGTCATACCTCATCATCTCAAATGTGCAGTGGTTGACTACAGTATTCTTGTAATTTTATGAGCTCAAATACACTCTTTTCTTTCTTGATATTTCTTGTTTTCTGTATATACTAGTGCATTTTATTTCAGATACCAAGTATGTGTGTTGCAGGGTAGAAAAGTAGCCTATACATTTTCTAAACGAAGAACTAATAGGTAAGTTCTTTGTAAGCAAACAAGCATTTATGTTACGGTGTATACCATTAATTGATTGTTTTGGCTCTGTCTTTACAAATTAGTCCCACCCCTGTAGCATGGCTGATTTACAGCCAGGCTTACCAAATTTATTGAGAGAGAATGGAAATGGGTGTGGTTTGAGTTGTTGTTCTCAGGTAATTGTCATACTAGAGGAATTTCAATAATTACACAACCATGTATATAAAGAATATGCCACAAGTTGCTGAAAAGGGACTGAAAGATTCATGAGGAATGTCCCAAAATGTCTTTTAATTTGACTTCTATCCAGATTTAGCTGTTTTGGTTTCCAAAGTGAAGTTGGCACATTAGGCAACTTCCATTGTTCCCTCTGTTATTTATGGATTTTTTGCAGATTTTTGTGCTTGTACAGCTTGCTATTTTTTTCATTCCCTTTTAAACATCTCCATTTTCTCCCTTTTCATTATAAATCTGCACATGCACATTAACAGAACAGAGCAACATCCCCTCTTGATGTGATTGTATACATCACTGCATTACATTTCTTTTGTGTGGTATATGGATGAAATGCAAACTAATATAAATAAATAAATAAATCTATAAAACACCGTGCAAAAGTAATGAATGCAACCACATAAACACTGCTTATCTGCAGTGTTTTATCAATGCATATATATTATTATTATATAGAAGAAAGAATAAGACCTACAGGAACTGAAGGAAGTCAAAGCTCTGGTGCTTCAGTTCTAGAACTACTAGGGCATGCTTCAATTCTAGAATTACTTTTGGAAATTCTCCTAATCAAACAAGAATTGGGAGGAACAAATGATAAAGTGGGCCATAAATATGAACAAAGAAATTTCTATGGAATCATGGGAATTTTTGTGGAAAAGATCTTTTAAAATGTGTACCTGTATCAATGTAAAAGAAAACTGTTATAAGATGATGTATAGATGGTACATGACACCAAAAAAGATTGCCAATATTAGTATGGATAAGAACTTGAGTAATAAATGTTGGAAATGTAAAAAAGTAGAGGGTTCTTTTTACCATATGTGGTGGTCATGTGATAAAGTGAAAGCATACTGGTCTAATATACATTGTGTGATGCAGAAAATATTGAAAATCCCAATTGAGAGAAAGCCAGAACTTCTTCTCCTCGGTTTGACAATGGAAAAAATTCCACAAGAAAAAAGGACACTGTTATGGTACATGATTACGTCGGCGAGAATGGCCTTTGCTCAGCATTGGAAAATGGAGAAGGTGCCAGATATACATGACTGGTTGAGAAAATTGTTATTTTTAGCGGAAATGGACAAAATGACAAAGAAATTAAATGGACAAATGGCAGAACAGTACTTAAAAGACTGGGAAGGATTGAAATTGTATCTAGAAACTGAATATAGAATGAAGGGGAAAATATATAACTTGGATACGTATGGATATTGAACGAGAAGTGAAATGAATTTTGAACTGTATGTACTGTTATATATAATATGCTGAAATTGTAGAGGTTATATATAATTGAAATGTGTTACCTGGTTTGTCGATGTACTTAAGTCTAAGCTTGATTACTTTATAATTTTTCTGTTTGTTATTAGCAGTGTTGGAAGCCTATTGGGGGGGTGGGGGGATTGGGACGGGGATCTTCCTTTTTGAAATTGTATTGGTAACGTGATTGGAAATGTTGAATGTATCCCAATAAAATTTTGTTTCAGAAAAAAAACAAACAAGAATTGGGAGTAGTGGAATGAAGGAGAGGGAGGAATTGCAGAACTGCAGAGGAATGAAATGTTGGAAGATTGCTCATCCTTAAATATCACAGCTGAAGGGCAGTGTGGCACCCTAAGTACCCCCTGTGCACCCTGCCCCACCAAGCATCCTGATAGGCCTGGTGGCAGGCTGGGCAGGCTCCAGCTTCTCACAGTTGTTGCCGCCCTGCCCTTTTTGCCCTGGCAAGCTGCAGCAGCCATCCCCACCTTCTCCACCCTCCCCTCCCCTCCCTGGTGCTGCAAATGGGGCCTGCAGTGAGTCTGGGTCTTGGCTTCCAAGAAAACCTGTTCTGTAAAGCCACTGGAATTTCCTATCAAACTGAATTGAATCCAATTGTTGGGAGAACCCTGGAGAACCTAACAACTCTGTTTTTGGATATTTGCACAGGAATTCTTTGGATTTCAGACATGATATTTATTTTATTATTTATTAAATTCAATTTGCTAGGCCTCCCTTCCCTGCAAGCGGGGCTCAGAGTGGCTTACATCAAATAAACATAGTGATTCTCCATTAAATAAAAATTAGAAACTACTAAAACAATATACTTCAGACAATACAACTTTATTACTTAAGATGGTGAAAGATTTCTGTTCCCACCAGCTCCCTTAGTGAAGGGGTGCGGGGGGCTGGGTAGGTGTCAGGTAACCCTGTCATAAGTATGATATGCAGAGGGAGTACTTACAGTCCCCCATCCTTTGAACTTCTACTCACTGTCTGTTATCAGATCTCTGACCTTGCATCTCCAGCTGCTGGAGACTTTGGCTGGGAACCAACGGTTCCTAGATTGTTATGCTTGCTTTGCCTCCATGTGAAATTGGTATTCATTGGCTTCAGCTACATGGTGGGGGGTGCTTGAATCTAGTATATCATAGAAGGCCCTATTGTATGTGGCCATTACTGACACAAGCTGTACACGTGTCTTTAGTTCTGATTCACCATTAAACATTGTCTTCTGAAGAACCCCTGGTGTTTACCCAAATGGATGGGTCCACTATGAAAGACCCGTGTAGATATGAGATGGTTCCTTTGCGGATGTGTGCAGGGCAACACTGGGAGCATCGAGCATTTATTATTACCCCAGCAGCCTGTTTCCCATTGGTACTGGGCAATCTATGGCTCCACGATCATGATCCCTATATCTTGTGGGAGGAGGTCATTGTTCACTTTATTTCACCTTGGTGCCAAGCCCACAGATGAGATGGAGCATGGGGGACCCCCCCCAGGATGGAGCCATGCCTGCATGCCTCGTGAGTGAAGAGCTGGAGATGATTCCCCCCCCGAGTACTGGGACCTAGCTCGGGTGTTTGAGGAGGAAGAGGCAGACAAACTGCCCCCCCCCCAGACACTCAGACAGTGCTATTGAGTTGTTGCCCAATCAGAAATTGCCCAAGGGCAATCTGTATTCTATCCGCCCAATGGAAAAGGTGGAATTGCAGAGATTCATCGACAAAAACCTCACCCGGGGTTTTATCAGACCTGCTTCCTCCCCATTTGCAGCCCCAGAAAGACGGGGGGTTGCGGCTATGTACAGACTACAGGGGGTTGAATGCAGTGTCGTCTACTAATGCCTACCCCCTCTCCTTGATCAAAGACCTGCTGGCTGAGGTTTCAAAGGGGAAGATCTATTCCAAACTTGATCTCCAGGATGCCTACTTCCGGGTTCAGATTAAAGAGAAAGACGAGTACAAAACGGCGTTCAATACCCCACTGGGTCAGTTCAAGTACTGATGCCATTTGGACTTCAGGGGGCTCTGGGGGTCTTCATGAACCTGATAAATGAAGTCAAGCACAAGCACTTGTTTAAAGGGGTTCTTGTTCATCTAGATGATATCTTGCTTTATTCCCCGGATATGAAGTCCCATGTTTCTTTGGTCAGGAAGTCCTACAAACGTTGCATAAGCACAAACTGTTTGCCAAGTTATCGAATGTGAGTTCCGTTGCACAGAAATTGACTTTTTGGGTTACCACATTTCCCCTTGGGGTTTGGAGATGGACCCAGCAAAGGTCCGGGATGTGGTGGGGTGGGAGCCCCCTTGAACCCAGAGACAGCTCCAAGCATTCCTAGGTTTTGCAAACTTTTATAGATCATTTCTGGCTAACATTGCTCAGGTGAGCTTGCTGCCCACGGACCTATTAAAAACTAAAGGGAAGGGTCCGGACAGTATGCGGCAGGGTGCAAAATTAGAGTGAAAACCCAAATGCCAGGAGGCGTTCAACCACTTAAAAGCTCTGTTCACTTCTGAACCCATGCTGATGCATCCGAACGAACTTAAAAAATTAATTGTGCAAGTGGACGCCTCAGATGTCACTATGGGTGATGCCATCTTGCAAGAAAGGGAGGACGGGAAGTTACACCCCCCTTGCCTATGTCTCTCGGAAGTTCTCTGACTCTGAACACAATTGGTCAGTTTGGGATAAAGAGGCGGGGGCTATTAAATTAGTGCTGCCTATGTGGAGGCATTGGCTGGAGGGGGCTAGGGTGCCATTTGAGGTCTGGACTGACCATAAGAACCTTGAGGTCCTCCGCACACCCCATAACCTAAATGCTAAGCAGCTCCAATGGGCTGATTTCTTCTCTAAGTTCAATTTCACACTCCATCATTTCCCAGGGAAGGCTAACTCCTTGGCTGATGCATTATCCCACCTCCTGCAGCACGACAGCTGCTGTGAGGAGGTTCTTGATTCAATGTTCATGCCCTCCCAATTGGGAGGGGCTGTCGTTATGCGTGCACAAGCTAAAGCCTAGCCCCTATTGAACACTGACTCATGGGAACTGAAGTTTGCCTCTGCCCTCTCCGACAGTAATCGACTGGATTTGGAAAAGGAGGTGGAGGAGCGAGTGAATGGCTGTTGGTACCAGGGCCAAAACTATTCATCCCCGCGGCACTGCGAAGGGAGAACTTGTCAGCGGTGCATGGGAATAAGCTGGCGGGGCACTTGGGGTTTGTGAAATCCCTCCACTTGCTTCAACACCAGTTTTGGTAGTTGGGGATGATGAAGGACCTCTCCCTTTTTGTCCAATCATGCCAGACCTGCATCATGAGTAAACCAAGACCCAAGAAGCCCCCCGGGTTCCTCCAGCCCCTCCCAACACCCAGTAGACTGTGGGAAGTTATCTCTATGGATTTTATTATGGACCTTCCCCCCCAGCCTGGGAAAAATGGTTATCTGGGTCACAGTAGATTTTTTTTCAAACCAGGCACACTTTGTTCTGTTCAAGTCCCTGCCGTTCGCCCGGATGCTGGCTAAAGCAGCAGGTTTTCTGACTACATACCCTCCCCTGGAAGATAATTTCTGACCGGGGGGTCACAATTTGTTTCCAAATTCTGGGGTGAACTGTTACACTTCATGGGGGTGGAAAGGGGTTTGAGCAGTGCATATCACCCTGAGACTGATGGGCAAACTGAACACGTCAACCAAACCCTTGAGCAATACCTCCGCTGCTTTACTAACTAGCAAGACTCCCCCTAGTGGAATTTTGTTATAATAATGTGTGTCATTCCTCCATGGGAGTCTCCCCGTTCATGACTGTGTATGGTTATGAGGCCCCACCTCTCCCATTCTTATCTGAAGCTGGGTTGCCAGATGGGGAGGCAGGGGACTGGTGTAAACACCTGCAAGAGGCTTGGCCGCTTCTCTGTAAAACTTTGGATGGTGCCAAACAAGCCTATAAAGTGCAGGCTGACAAGAAGCATGATGTGGGCTGGGACATCAAGCCCAGTGACTCTGTTTATGTATCAACTAAGAACATTAAGTGTCTCCAACCCAGCACAAAACTTGGTTGGAAGTTTGTGGGGCTGTTCCCTGTCAAATAGAAAATCAGTGATGTCATTGTGGAACTTGATTTGCCTAAATCATTGCAAAACGTCCATCCTGTTTTCCATTTCAGACTCCTATGCAGAGAGCCTGGAACTAGCGTCTGGCAGCCGCAATGTACTACACACACACCCTTGATAGTGCAAGGCAAACTGCATTATGAAGTGGCTGATATACTGGACTCTAAGATTAAACGGAATAAACTGTATTGTGGAATGGGTAGACTTTGGTCCTCAACACAGGGAATGGGTGGTGGTTGACCACATCAGGGCCCCCTGACTCCTGAGACACTTCCATCGTCACTACCCCGACAAACCTGGGGGGGGGGCTTAGAGGAGCAGAATGTCAGGTAGCCCTGTCATAAGTATGGCATGCAGAGGGAGTACTTACAGTCCCCCATCCTTTGAACTTTTACTCACTGTCTGTTATCAGGTCTCCGACCTTGCATCTTCAGTTGCTGGAGACTTCAGCTGGGAACCAACGGTTTCTAGATTGTTATGCTTGCTTTGCCTACTTGCTTTGCCCATGCACGTGAATGGTATTCATTGGCTTTAGCTACATGGGTGGGTGCTTGAATCTAGTATATCATAGAAGGCGCTATTGTATGTGGCCATTACCGACACAAGCTGTACACGTGTCTTTAGTTCTGATTCACCATTAAACATTGTCTTCTGAAGAAGTCCAGTGTTGCGTGACCTGACTAAGGAGCCCGACAATAGGAGGGTATGAGAGTTCCAACTGCCCTCAACCAAAGGCCTGGTGGAACATCTCTGCCTTGCAGGCCCTATGGAAAGGTAATAAATCCTGTGGGGCCCAGATATTTTCAAGCAGAGAGTTCCACCAGGCAGGGGGCAGGGCTGAAAAGGCCTTGACCCTAGTCAAGGACAGCCGGACCTCTCTTGAGCCAGGGACCACAAGCAGATTCTTATTGCTGGAGCATACTGCTCTTCCAGGGACATATTGAGAGAGGCAGTCCCAAAGGCCTGTGGGTCCCTGACCACTAAGGGCTTTGAAGGTCAACATGTATTTGAAGTTGACTTAACAGTGACATACAGATAAGGTTACTAGATACGTTTTTCTTTATTTCTTTTTGCTTGTCTATTTTGCCTAATGCAGGATGTGATGATGCACTAGGATGAGTGCATGCTATCTTGAGTACTGTCATAGCTAAGTATACTTCCAAGATGAGGTGTCCATTTGTAAAGGTTAATGCTACCTTCCATCTTCTACACTGCCTCAAAACAGTCCTTTCCCCATTTCCTTCCTCACTTTTTCGTTAGCTAAAGCCACTAGGGGAACCTTGTATGGGAAAAGATTTGTGCCCTTTATGCAACTCCTTCCGTGCTGACATTTTATTTTGAATTGCTAACAAGGGTTTGCAGTAACTCAGTTTGATCATGTGCTAAAATCCACACTCTAGCAAAGCACATCTTCTGTGGAAGCTTAATGATTTTGACGCTTGCTAAAAGAAAGTCAGATTTCCTATTTATCTACCAAAATAACTCAACAAAAGGTCATGTTGAATTTATAATAGCAGATGGCTTGCAGTAGCCATATATTGTTAAGGTGATAAAATGCAGTCTTTAAAAACTGTTTTACAGTCTGCCAAGAAGGGCATTCAGAAAGTTAATTGTAGGAAAAACACTAATTGCTGCTTGATAACAGACAATGTGGATGACAACCACATTCAGGGAAGTCCTTGAGCACATGCCTAAATTTAAACTCATGAATGGCTTGCATTAATCCCAATCTTTACTACTGTAGGGGATTTCATTGTATTCAGACTCATATTGCAAAATAGTAAATAAGAGCTTATAAAAAGTTTGTATGTTATCCTCCAAACAGAGTAAAACTGACCAGAATGTAAACTGGTCCATTTGAATGTTATTACTTACTAGCAGGGCTATTTTTGGACCAGAACGCACTGGAACACAGTTCCGGCTGGCTCCCAAGCCTGCCCCGCCCCCCGCCCCCCAGTAGAAGAAGTGGCTGCCTGGTGGCAACAAGCACGTACAGCACATGCACTTGCTGCTGCTGAATTGCTGCCAGTGCCTTGCTGCCTGGCCTCCAGGACTGTTCCTCAGGCAAGCTGGGTAACTGCCAGGAGAGGGAGGTGGATGGTCAGGGGTCTTTTTTTTGGGGGGAGCGCACCTGAGCGCAGCTCCAGGAAAGATATATTTTCCCCACCATCGAGAACAATGGAGGGAATAGGGGCAACCTGTTTGGGGGGCCATAGAATTGGACCCCCTTGTCCAATGTACTTGAAACTTGGTGGGTATCTTGGGGAGAGGCTCCATCAGCTATCCTGTGAGTTTGGAGCCTCTCCCTCAAACCCCCTCCCCTCCAGCCCCCAGAATATACCCTATGTTTTCACCATTGACTTCAATGGCCCATAGGATATAATGGGGCCTAATTGCCGCCAATTTTCTTTCATTCCCTCCTTTCCTTCTCTCTTTTTTCTCTTTCCCTCCTTCTTCTCTTCTCTCTTTCTTTCTTTCCCACCTTCTTCTCTTGCCTTTTTTCCTCCTGTCCATGTTTCCCTCCTTCTTCCCTCTCTTTCTTTCCCTCCCCTTTCCTTCTCTTTCTTTCCCTCTTTCCTTCCTTCTTTCCTTCCTCCTCCTTCTGTGGCCCAACTCTCATGAGAAGGAGTTTAAACTTTGAAACCCTTCTCTTAGCTCCCCCACCCAGACCAGCTGGGGAAGGGAAGGGGAGGCTTTTGAAGATGCCTCCCCCCCTTTTGCTTCCCCCTCTGACATCACTTCCGGTGATGTCAGGGGGCATGGCATATGCTAATAGCCTAATAGCTCATTAGCATACCATATGCTAATGAGCTCCTGCAGCTGTTTTTCTACAAAAAGACCCCTGCCCAGCAGGAACTTATTAGCACAACAGGCCACATCCAACAGCAGAAACTCATTAGGATTGGCTATATTAGGGGTGTGTGGCCTAACATGCAAAGGAATTCCTGCTACAAAAAAGCCCTGGGTTTTGACATCAAATAAGGTAAACAGAATAAGAAGCAATGGGTGAGTGTGGCTGGATGACCACACTTTGGGTAACATGGGGGTGTGGCATAATATGCTAATGAGCTGTGCTGTTGGGGGTGTGGCCTAATAAGCTAATGAGTTTTCTGCTGTTGGGTGTGGCCTATTATGCTAATGAGTTCCTGCTGGGCTTTTTCTACAAAAAGAGCCCTGCTTACTAGGAGTAAGGCCGGTTGTGAGAAGAAATGCAACAAGCTCTAGAAAGAGGCTACAGGTGAATGTCCTGGCTGTGGCTCATGGGGCAGTAGAGGGAGTTGAGCCATGTTTATTTCCTTCTGCTTAGCTATAAGGCAGGCCTGTCTCAAGTCATTTTGCTGCCCCAAGTGGGTAGTATGGGAGGAGAGCCGCATGATAATAGGTATGGTTGCCTCCACCCCTGACTTATGTTGATTTGGAGCTATGCAGTGGCAGCTAAGGTAGAAAAGCACCTCCTCCTATACCATGTTTTCTGGGTTCCAAGGGTCTGGAAAGCAGTTCCCAAGCCAACTCTGGTTTGGGAAATACCTGTAGATTTGAGGGGTAGAGCCTGGGGAGGGCAGGGTCTGGAGTGGGGGAAGTCCTCAGCAGGATATAATGCTATAGATTCCACTGCCCAAAGCAGCCATTTTCTCCAAGAGAACTGATCTTGGTCATCTGGAGATCAGTTGTAATAGCTGGAGATCAACAGGTGCCACCTGGAGGTTGTCAATACTTAGGGGAGGGCCAGGTTTGTTGAAGGACTTCAGTGAAGTATACTGCCATAGAGTTCACACACACACCCCGCCCCAAACAACCATTTTCTCCATGGGGACAGATCTCTGTAGTGTGGAGATCAGTTGTAATTCAGGGAGATGTCCAGGCCTTCCCTTTCCTCCCAATTCCTGTTTAACTGATTAACACTTCAACTGACTCCCTACTAATGCCCCACAGCCTCTTGGGACTCCCAGCTTGGGAGATGTAGTTCTAATTCCCTTTGCTATGGCTGCAGTAAGGCCAGCTGAGAACTACAAATCCTAAAGTGCAATGCATCAAAACTTGAGTTATAAGAAATGGAGCAGTCATTGGGATGGGCCAGTGGGCATCAAGGCAGCTTCCCCAATGGCCAATAGGAGAGTAGGTGAATCATTGCCAGCATGGCTTGCCTTTAATATATTAATCGGAATAAGGCCTGTTGTAGAAATAAATACAATGAGCTCTAGAAAGAGGCTCCGGGCAGGTGCCCCAGCCTTGGGCACTCAGTGTCAATTTGCAGTGGCGACCTCAGCAGGGTATAATGATACAGTCCACCATTTTCTCCAAGGGAACTAACCTCTGCAATCTGAACAGCAGTTGTAATTCTGAGTGATTCCAGCCCTCACCTGAAGATTGGCAACAATGGTTCCCAAGGAGGAAATGGCTGGTTTGGAGAGTGGAGTCTATGGACCCCTCCCTCAAACCCCAACCGTTTCAGGCTCTACCCCTCAAATCTGCAGGAATTCTCCAACTTAGAGTTGGCAAACCTATCTCCTTCCCAGCCAGCCATCAACCTACTGTTTTTTGCCCCCTGACCTCAGGTTTCCAACACCTCCCTGCAGCCTCTACTTAGGAAAAGTACAATCTTTCTCTACAGTGGGGACCAAAGCAGCTCACATCATTCTCCTCCCCCCTGTTTGATCTGCACAACAACCCTGTGAGGTAGGTTAGGCTGCAAGTCTGTGAGTGGTCCAAAATCACCCACTCAGCTTCCACAGCAAGAACCTGGGTCTGGCAGACCTTGCACCACCTCAGCAGGGTATAATGGCACAGAGTATGCCATTTTCTCCAGGGGAACTGATCTCTGCCATCTGGAGAGCAGTTGTGATTCTGAGTGATCTCCAGTTCCCACCTGGATATTGGCAACAATGGTTCCTTAGGAGGAAAAGTACAGTCTTCCTCCTCAATGGGGACCAAAGCAGCTTATATCATTCTCCTCTCCCCTTTTGATCTACACAACAACCCTGTGAAGTAGGCTAGCTGAAAGACTGTGACTGTCTGAAATCATCCACTCAGCTTCCACAGCAATAACCTGGGTCTGGCAGGCCCTGTTCTGAAGTGTAAACTGCTACACCACACTGACTGTCCTGGGGGGCTGCTGCTGGTGAACAGGAGCAAGCAGCCATGCCTCAAAGTCATGCCAATCAGGTGTCATCAAGTCACACAAAGGGTGCTGCCAGGCCTAGGGTAGCCAATATCCAGGTGGAGCCTGAAGATCACCTGTTATCACAACTGAACTCCAGACAACAGAGCTCTCTCCCCTCTGGAGAAAATAACTGCTTTGGAAGGTGGACTCTATAGGATTCTATTCACCTGAAGCCTCTCCCCTCCCCAAACTCTGGCTTCTGTTGATTCCCAATTTCCCAACTTGGAGCTGTCAAGCCTAGTTAGGATTGGCCTCAATGAGTTCCCCACAAAGGCCAAAGTAGGCCTGGAAAGGGTCTCCTCCCCCCACCTTTTTACTGACAGAACTAAACTTGGTTGCCTAGCAACAGCCACTGAGGAGAAAATTAGCCCAACAGCAGGAGGAGAAGGGAATGATATGATGACCACTGGCTCACCTTAATAGCCAGGCAGCCTTGGAGGAGCCATGCAGGAGAAGCGGCAGGAGCAGAAGCTTCTTTCTAAGCAGGGAACAGTCATTTCAGTAGCCAGCCAGATGCAGAAGCATCTTTGTCAGGAGAGACAGCTGTTTTGGCAGTTTATTCTGACAGGGAACAGTGGCTGAGGCTGCAGTGGGTGCGAAGAGGAGCAGACCCAGCACCCAGCCAATGGCATGTGAGTACTCTTGAGCTGATGGGCCAATGGCTGATGGATTGCACAGCACAGCCAATGGGAGAGCTGGAAAGTGCCAACACGTTAGGGTTTTTATATATATCAGATGCTTTAGGTCAGAGATAAGCAACTGACAGATCATGGACTTCATCCAACTCATCTGAGCTTTTCCTGTTAGTGCTGGAAACCTAAGAAGTGATCCTGTTTAAAACCAGTGGAGGACTGTTTGACATGCACTTTTTAGGTTGGTCTAAATTGCTTCCCATGGACTGGGACACAACACAATCCAGGCTCAGATAAGCATGTCTGAGTGGTAAGATATTTCTGATCTGGCCAGATACCACTCAGCCTTCCCAGAAAGATGTTCTAATGGCCTCTGTATCATCACACAAACCCTTCATCAATTCTTGCCATCAGCATATGGAAGGGGGAGGGGACAATCTAAAAGTCTCAGGTAATACATTTAGCAATTTGCCAATACTTTGGATGCAGCATGAAGGCTGTCTTTAATGTTCTCCTGGTTTTTAGTCAAAAGTAATACTTTCAGAGCCTGGAGATGGGCTGTGGCTCAGTGGAAGAACCTCTGCTTCACATGCAGAAGGTTCCAGGTTCAATTCCCAGCATCTCTAGTTAAGAAGACCAAACCATAAGTGACATGAAAGACCTCTTCCTGAGACCTTGGAGAGCTGTTGGCAGTTCAAGTAGACAATATTGACCTTGATAGACTGATGGTCTGAATCAGTATAAAGCAGATTCATGTCTTCATGTATTCAAATGTTTCCTTAAAAAACAAACTCTTAAATATAATAAGTGCTCCTCCATATTTATCTGCAATACTTTAGCACCATTTGCTGGTCTGGAACTCTCCATCCCCACCCCTTCATAGAGTGATCCCACCCAATTGGACTCATCACAGAACTGTTTAGCCAATCAAATTGGATTCTGGAGCAATGTCACTGATGGAAAATAAAGCCTATTTGGTGTGAGAACTAAAAAGTCTAGAAGTATATGTAATGAAATGCTTCATTCTTACTAGTTCTTCAGCATGATTATACAGATATATAGCATGCAGAGATGGATAACATGGTTTGAGGTGTTTTTTTAACAGACCTTTTACATTTACATGTGATGAAGAAGGGAAGCATGAAAGCTTTTAAATCCTTGTAACATGGATAATGAGAATATCTTCACTGGCTGTTGCTTACTAATATTTACCCTCCAGATTAGTGTAGTCTGCTTGATCAGTATAAACAGATTGAAAACCATTACTGTAATACCCTTTGGAAATAACACTATTTAAAATTAAGCCATAATGTCAATGTATGCTGGTATCTGTTAGCATTCACAATGTACCGTACTTGGTAGATAGAATGCCCTTTTGCTCTAAATGGTTTAGAATAGTAGTTTTGTATATATCAGATTATAAAGACTAATTCCAAACTGTCTCTTGTGGGCTCCAGCTCTTATTGGGGAGGGGAGGTTCTGCTGGCTGTATACAATTCACTATGAAAGAACCACACATACAACAGGTTCGGAAAATATGTGGAGTAAATTGGCCACAACTTTATTGACTACAGTGGTAAGAAGCACTGGCACAGCATGGGTCCACTGAATCCCATGGGGCCAGCTGATGTACCCATCACCCAGCCAGCCAGCATGGGTGCTGAACTGTGGGATGGCAGGTTGCTGGAGGTCACACGGACAACTGCCTCTTAGTGGTCTCCCCTGCCATCTGATCATGAGGGCCATTGCTGGTAGTCCATGAGCAGGCTTGCTCCCATCAGCCCTCATGCCAAGACCCCCTGAGGGGCCCCCCATATCCAGGAAAATGGCATGCAGGCCAATTGCCATAAGTGGATCCGGCCCCATGCTGTTACCGCCAAAAGTTGTGATGAGAAATATGGCATAGAATACATAACATTACACACTTCACTAACAATATCATATTATACTGTGTCAATGTCCCCCTTTCCCCCACCCCAATACCCCGCTATACATTATTGCCTTCTGACCATGTACACATAGGGTGGGATGGGTGAGCAAGCCATTCCATGGCCAGACAAAGGATGAGGGGCAGGAGGCAAGCGGCTGGCCTCTTCCCCCTCAATTGCCCTCCCCTGGAAACCTTGTCATTTTGCCATTGGTCCCAGGGGGAGGGGGAAGTCCTGACTTTCCCATTGCTTGGCCACCTGTCCCCACCCAGCATCCAGCTAGCTCTCCCTCCCCCGTCTGGCCCCACAAAATTCGGGCCACACTGATTTGGGACATTTCTGCTTTACGAGAAAAGTTTCACAGCCTTGCTATTTTAGCTCACCTCTGCACTGGCTATGGAGAAACCAGATATCAGGAAGACAGGTGCCATGGAAGCAGAGCTCACAATGTCCTTCATACAGAATTGTAGCCAGAGAACAGTCTGTTGAAGAACAGTCTGTTCATCTGGGACACAGTACTTTTGTTTAAATGATGAGAGCTTCTTTTTGGATTTAAAGATAAGTGATTGTGAGTGTTCTTCAGGCTTAAGCCATCTGACCTAGCCAGCTCTACTCAGTCAAGGCTGTTCCTGGCTGAGATCAGTACCTTCAATATTATATTCGGGGGAGGGGAATGACCCCCTCATCAGTTATGACAATGAACATAACAGGATACTTAAAAGGGATAAGGAGTAACTTGAGGAAGTCATCGTTTATTTTAGGGTGACGTCCATTATGATCAGATTTAAACATTAGAACTTAAAATAATTGTTTTTATTCCATTTATACTTTTATTCCTGCTTACAAGTCATAGATGCTAAATTCCCAGAACAAAGTTTGAGTCCAGTGGCATCTTTAAGACAAGCAAAGTTTTATTCTGGTTTAAGCTTTCATGTGCATGCATAGTTCTTCAAATACAGTGAAACAGAAGTTACCAACCTTTACATATAGGTAGCAGATGAACAGGATGTTGCCAGGAAGGGCTAATTAGAGACAGGATGCATAAGTAACTGTGCAGTAAATATAGCTAAGACTGGATGAAGGTGATTGGTAAGACCCATGAATAAAGGAGTAATAAAGGAGTATACAATTAACAAAGCCAGAATGATGCTCAGAGAAAAAATTGTTGCAAGACAGGACCCAAAGAGACAATAACAGAACACATACAGCTCTCAACTCAAAACAGTTCAAAGCATCATCAGTGACTTTCAGCCTCTACTGGATAATGACAGTTCTGTTACACAAGTACTGGGGGGAGGGCAAATCTTTTCTTGCCCACAGGCAGCCCTCCAATCTTAAACTACTCCTCACCCACAATAATATAACATGTAATTTGAACATGGACACTGGTACCAGAGCTTGCAATAAACCCAGATGCCAATTTTGCAGCCACATACACCCAGACAACATAATCACTGGACCTACCAACATCAACAACACCACCTCAGGCTCATTCACTTGCTTATCTTCTAACACTGTACATGTCATTAAATGCCAACAATATCCTTCAGTTCTCTACATAGGTCAAACTGGTCAAACCCTATGTCAAAGGATAAATGGACAAAAATCTGACATCAAGAATCACAAGACTGAGAAACCTTCCAGGCCATTCAATGGGGGACCTCAGAGTAGCTGTTTTAATGCAAAGGAACTTCAGAAACAGGCTGGGAGATTGCTGAGTTACAAGTTATTCCAACACTCAGGAAAATGGAACCCCCAGGGCTTAACAGAGAGATTGATTTCTTATCTCATTACACATGCTAATATCTTTCAGTTCTCACATTTGTCTGTAGACTACTTTATTAGGCTGTATGCTAATTTGTTGCTATTCACAGTTTTTACGAAATGCCTTTATCCAGTCTTAGCTATATTTACTGATCACTTATTTATGCATCTTAACTCTAATTGTCCATTCCTGGCAACATCCTCCTCATCTGCTATCTTTAAGTAAAGGCTGGTGACTTCTGTTTCAATGTATCTGAAGCAGTGTGCATGCACATGAAAGCTTATACCTAGAATAAAACTTCATTGGTCTTAAAGGCGCCACTGGACTGTTTTCTGTACATGTTGCAAGTGCCCTGCTGTGATAGCATGGACTGGACCCTCCTTCAGTCCTTAACTGAACTTCAGAAACTGTATGTTCTCATTGGATGAGTCTTTGGGGTCCTTGTTCACCTTGACTAACAACTGATCTTCAGGGCTGATAAGCTGGCCCTTCCCACTGTCTCTGGCTGGTGCAATAGATACATTTGTTTCTGTGAGAGACAGGCAGGCATTTCCTTCTTAGAAAGACAGAGAAGCATAGAGGATTTAAGATGACTGTGCTTTGGACAATAGAAAAGGGCCTAGAAAATGCAAGAAAAGATTCAGAAAATGCAGGATTGCTTTTTTGTTTATGACAGAATAATAATGTGATACGCTGTTGTAAAGTACTGGGTTCACTGCATGGAGACTCAGACTACGACATGCATTCAGACGTGTTTATCGTACTTCACACACAAGACTGGAAAACCAGCCCCACGTGGGCCAACTATATACACCCCACCTAGTACACCCACATTCCCATTTCCTGCCAGATGGCCTATTGGTGGACACTAGGTTGTCTAGGATTGGAGGTCCCATTGTGTTTGGGACCCAAGCGCCTTTCTTTAGGTGTGGACCCCTGGTGGTGGTCCACGCACATAACACCCCTCCCCCCATAGTTCTGACCCAAACTATGTGATATAGTCCTGCAAATAGGCTGGTGATCTGTGCTCTCGCAGGGAATGCCAGGGCATGGGTACAGGGTCGTTTGCGACTGCTTTGGGTTGACTGGCTGGTTCTGGTTGCTGCAGGGTTGACTGGCCGGTTCTGGTTGCTGCAGGGGTGGTGGTGGTTCCACTGGCCCCAGTGTTGTGATCGGTGGTTCTGCTGCTGGCACCTCCCTGTGGTTAAGTGGATTGGTCCGGGTGTTTGGCTTGGGGTGGACGGGCTCAGGCCCCACGAGCCACGGGGGTTGTTCCTCTGCTACTGGAAGTTGTTGCCTCCACTGTTGGTTGATGTGTTTCTTTAGGAATTGACCATCCTCTGTAGACACTCTGTAGCCCATATGATTCTTCCTGCCAGCCATGGGGGTCTCTTCCCAAAGTTCCTTATGTAGATGGGGTCTTCTGGGAAGAACCCCCTAGGGGCTTCCCATTGTTCCATCATCTTGCTGGATTCTGGTGCCCGGTCTGGGTGTAGCTGGTGGACGGTCATGGTGGGAGGCCTTGTAGGCAATGATGAGCTGGAGTGCATCATCGATTTTGAGGTGGGTGGTGCTGATCATCTTGTGGCAGAGTTTTACATCGCTGGTGCCCCAGACAAACTGGGTCAAGATGTTTTCTTCCACCTTGGTGAAAGCGCACTCCATGGCATGTTGGCACAGCATGGCCATAAAAGCTGCGGCCATTTTGCCAGGCTTCTGGATGCGCCCCTGGAACTCCATCCACCTGGCCATCGTCATTGGCTTGGGTGTGAAATACCTGGTCAAGGCCTCAACTATCTCCTCGTACAGGCATTTGAGGATTGCCTTAGGGACCAGGAGGCTCTTTGTGAGCTGGATGGTGGCCATACCACAGGAACTGAGGAGGAGGGCCCATCTCTTGCTGGTGTTGGTCACCTTGTGGTAGGTGAGGCAGCAGGTCAGTTGGTCTGTCCACAAATCCCAGAATTCAGGATGTGTGGGGTCGAAAACTTCGAGATGTCCTGGAGCAGTTGCCATGACTCTAGCACAATGTGGGAAACAGTTTCTGGAAGATCGGGGCACGATGCGGTGCTGCTCTGGAGCGGTGCGGGGCATGGTGGCTTCCTCTGGATCAATGCTCAGTGCTGCACTGAATGGAGAGTCAGGCCTGCTCATTGGATCCCACCTTCATCGCCACTGTAAGGTACTGGGTTCGCCGCCTGGAGACTCAGCCTACGACATGCATTCAGACACGTTTATTGTACTTCACACTCAAGACTGGAAAACTGGCCCCTCAAGGGCCAACTATATACACCCCACCTAGTGCACCCACGGTTCCATTGGAAGGTTTGAATTTCCTGCCAGATGGCCTATTGGTGGACAATAGGTGGTCCAGGATCCGAGGTCCCATTGTGCTTGGGACCCAAGCTCCTTACTTTAGCCGCAGACCCCTGGTGGCAGTCCACATACATAACAGCTGTACTCCTTTTTGATGTGCCGCTTGTATGTCCCTTTTCAGGAAACTCTGACTGCAAGGGTTCTTTCCTATTCCCCCTTGAACTCTCTCACTGAACTCCCAAGCTCAGCTCTCCTTTTAGAAGTCCCTTTTGCAAAGCCCTGGGGATGCAAACCCTCAGGAAACCTGTGTGTCTTCTTATAGAGCCTGACCTCTAATTAACTGCTTAAAGCCATCTACTTCATTCTATGAGGCAAATGAAAAATCAGAGAATGGGCTTCTCAAACAGAAAGGGTACAGGATCTAAACAACAAAGCTGAAGCAAAACCATGGCTATCTGGTGTAATAAATAAAGGTGGGAAAGAAGCCACACTAAATAGATGTTTTAAGACATTTTAAGGCATTTTAATGCAGCATGTCTCATTAACACTGTGCCAAGCCAAAGAACTGTAAGTGCATTTTCAAGTCAAAGTGTTTTTATTACAGTTGCAGAGGAGTCAAAAGACAGAAGTACTTAAGCTAACAGTACTTCCAAGGAGAATATAATTGTTACAGTGAAACAAACAATATAGTTAAAGCAAAAACACTAAAATCTTCACTGAAGCCTTGCTAAGCAGCATAATATTTCAAATCAATATCCCTAATGGAAATATCATTTTTGGAATGAAATGCATTGAGATAAAATAACATGAAATTGTTCAGCTGATTGCAGTTTATATTCCTTCAAGAACAGTAACATAGTGAAGAGCAGTCATGGGCTACTTGGTGATAGTACAGTTCTTGTTCTCTGGTGTTTTGCTTCTGAGCTCACTTGTGAAAGTAAAATGTGATAAATTATCAGTGCAATGCTAAACTGAATCACACCATTGACATCCATGAGAAGGCTATAATTCTGTTTAGGATGGCACAGTGTATGCCTAGTCCCCAAGCAGAACAGTTTAATAACAGGCACAAAGGCTGGACTAATACTGCCTTACTGTTCAAAATGTTTTCTAATTTGGACTTACTGAAATGTAATGCTGGGTAGCTTTCTTGAGTAAATGTGTGTTATTTGTTAGAAGGAAGGAGTCTTGGCTTTGGAGCTATGGAGAGGCATGCATTATGCATACCCTTACTATGCTGCTTTATGTGAACAGAGGATTTGAGTCTCTAGTGTCTCTTGGTTCATTTGAAATGTAAATTACTCTTCCAAATTTTAAAAGAGAATGAGAACAATTAATGAAAACACTGTTTCCTGTGGTTTATGCTTCCTTTTTTGCTTCTGTCCCTCTTGGCTATATGTATCTTTTAAAAGAATCTTTCTCCATGTGATTATGCACATATTTTTGTTTAAATAAGTGTATCAAGAGACAGAAATTGTTTTATAAACAAAAATGTTCTATAGTACCTTCAGTTCCTTCCAAGTCCATCTGAATGCATATTTGAGTCATTGCAAGAGGACTGCTGTGAAGATGAATGAGAAAGTTGTATTTTTGAAGAACTGTGAAAATTGTATGCCAGCAGACATTTTCCTACAATTTCCCCTTCCACTTAGTGTAGATTCAAGGTCTGCCTGGATTTTTGGATCCCAGAATGCTATACTTCACTCTAGATGACACCCTAATGAAGAAAGGGATTGGTAATATCTACCGCCACCCTCCTTGCTGTCCCTTTTCTTGTCTATCTCCCTCTAACCCTCCGTTCATTGAGATGTGCATTGCACACTGTAGATTCTGTTTTGTATGGATTTTTTAAAAAGTGTTCTGTTTGTACCTATGATGTCTGGTGAACTGAGCTTTGACTCATGAAAGCTGATGCCAGAATAAATCTTGTTAGTCTTTAAGGTGTCGCAGAACTTCTGTTCATACCTTGAATACCAGAAGTTGGATTTTTCTTTGTTTATAGTAGGGTAGATATCATCCAATATCAATGTACATTGCCTTGCATTGTAAAATAGAATCATGCACAATTGAGTTCCAGTCTAAAATAGGTTTCTTCTCTGTTTCATTTACCATGGATCACAAGGATGAAGAGGCTTATAGACATGGAAGATGAAAGAGAGGAGTGGGAATAATAACTAGAAATAAAGAAAGCAAAGAAATATGTATGAGCCAGTTACCACTGAGCCACAGAATGAAGCATGTTAACAGAGACCTATATAAAGCTTCAGAGTTGTGTTTCTGTTTTAGAACAGCTTTAGTTAAAAGAATCCCAGTAATATGGACAATAAAAATGCAGAAGAAGCAGTAAAGCAATATTAAATGTAAGGCAGCAGCCCCCTCATCTTGTGCAGTATGATATTTTGCGAGTGATGGGCTTGTAAAAGGGTTATGGTAAATAAAGATATTTGTGCCATTAACAGTTCAGTCTTTCTGTTTTAACAAAGTCTTTCTACTACTGTCTTTGTTTATGGGAGCTCAAAATAATGAACATTGTTATGAGCATGCTCTGTTTTCATGACCGCATATAGGTCTAGCACTAGAGATTGTATAATAAGATGTCTGATGTGATCAGGGATTTAACAAAAGAAACTGAATGTTACTTTAATGGCTACAAATGTGATCACAGATTTGTGTATTTGTGTGTGTTGATATTGTCAGAAGTTGTTGTTGTTGTTGTTTTTTTAAGAGATCTGAAATTGGCTGATTTGGAGACAAGAAATCCTTTGGGGGTTGCCCGAATTATTCTCCAGGAGACACCTTCTGCTTAAAGTAGTAATGACTGTTTGCTTCCATTTACATTTGCTTGTATATCTCTCCTTATATTTAAAAGAGTTTTGGTGTCTCTCCTGGACACGCTTCCACAGCCTTTGGCCCGCTCAGCTGCCACTCTCACAGTCTCCCAATCCCATGGCTGCATTGGCTCGCTGTGATGGCTCGGCCCCACCCACCGAGCCGGCGGCCAGCATTTCGCCCTCAGTCTGGAGGGAGCTGGCCAAGGGGATGGACGCTCAGCTGAGAGAGTGGCAACCCCTCCATGGGGGAGAAGGAGGCAGACCTAGCGAGCGGCGGCAGGCAGGGGAAGCAATCACCTTCACTGCCCCTGACAGCCCCCTCCCTTGGCTGCAAGTCCTGTACTTCGTCAGGGTGATAGCTCAAAGGGCTGCACTGCAGAGAAGGCTGCCCAGCACCTTTCAAATGCTCCCCCACCTTCCTTCAGCAGTGGCGGCAGCACCAGGGAAGGTCTGGCCTAGAGGAAACGAGCTGCAACTCCTGGAAAGCCAGACTCTCTCCTGAGGAAGACACTTTTCTTGGCTCCTGTGTGAGACTAATTGTGACTAACTGTCTCCTCAGTGGCTGTTGGTAGGCAACCAAACAACCAAGCTTGCTTCTGTGAGTAAAAAAACAAAGGACTTTCAGCATAACCCCCTCCCCCACTTGGCCACTTTTCTGTCAGAATAAATTTAACATGCCTCTCACTCCTTTTTGGCTCCACCATGGCTGGCTGGCTGGCTAATGAGGTGGGCCAGAAACCATCAAACCATTTTCTTCAACCTCCTGCTGTGCTGCTGACTTTCCCCCCACTGTTACAATTGATCCACTATTAGAATTGATCCCACTGTCACAATTGATCTCAAGATGACAGAGATCAGTTCCCCTGGAAAAAATGGCATTATCCCCTTCTGATATATGTTTAAAGACACAGAAACTGATCTTTGCAGATCAGCCAACATTATGACACATTGTTATAAAATTAGGACTGGTTTGATTTAATGTTTTAAGCTATCTTGAGTCTTCTCAGAAACAGGAGGCTATAAATGAAACAGGTATATAAATATATTAAATGGAACAATGTCAAAGATGAGTTGGAAATTCAATCAGCTATTGAAAACTTTTACTCCTTCAAGAGCAGGGCAGGCCAAGCCTAAGCCCTTGCTGATTTCCCAATATTTTAGCTAGTAAATAAGATATATAAAGGTCACTGCAACCAAGCAGTCATATAGAAAATAAAGTGTTTTAAGCACTTTCTAGCTACCTACAAACTTGTTAAATCACTGTGAATTTTAGAATTCTTGCTTTCTTTCTAAAAACCATCACATTTGTATTCCACAGTTTCTCTGAGGACTTCATGGTGGATATACATACTGGATTGTATCTTTCAGAAATGTTCTGCCAATGAGCCTGTTCTGCCAATGTTCTGCCAGTGGAAGGTTTTGTTCCAGAAAAAACCACAATTACTAATGGAGTTTTAGGATCCAACCCACAATTGTCCCATATTATCTCTCCTTATATATAAAAGAGTTTTTGTGTCCTTCTTGGCTCAACATTCCACACGCTTCCACAGCATATGGCTCCTTGAACTATCACTTCCATGGTATGTCAATACAGTGGCTGCATTGCTGCAGTCTCACCCACCACAGAAGTGGCAGCCAGCATCCCTGCCTCAGTGTGGCATGAGACAACGAGCGGGAAGAATGTTCTGCCCGCCTGAAACTGAGAAAGCTGAGGCTTCCCCCACCCCCTTGCCCTCCTGCCAAGGCTGGTGAGCCAGGAAGGGCCCGGAAGGGAGCAGGGAGGCATTTAAAGCCCTCCCCACCACTTCTCCTGCCCACCCACCAAAGCAAGCGAGCAGGAGAATCCTCCCAGCAAGGTGAGCCAAGAAGGGATCATGGAGGCATTTGAAACCCTCCCCTCTGCTTCTCTTGCCCATCCGCCAAAGCAGGTGAGCAGAAGAAGCCTCCCAGCACCCCCACCCCCTTCTGGCCCACCCACCAAGGCAGGCGAGACAGGAAGGGACTGGGGAGGCATTTAAAGCCCTCCCTGCCACTTCTCTTGCCTGCCTGCCAAAGTGGGCAAGCAGGAGAAGCCTCCCAGTGCCCCCACCCCCTCCTGGCCTGCAACAGAACCATCAGCTTAAATACCAAATATCTGGTGCTGTTAAAAAACCCCAGAGACAAATTACAGATTGCTACATTGGCCTGTCAGATGTACCCTGGGAAGTCCCAATTCTTTCTGGAGGCCTTTGAGGATGCCACACAAAAACCTTATGGGTATCTGGTTGTGGATTTAAATGCTTCTACACCTGAACCTTCCAGGCTAAGATCTGAGATTTTCCCACCTGAGTGGCCTGTGACATACATCTTAAAAACAAAACAGACAACTGCTGGGCACAAAAGGAAATGACCAGCACCCTAAACAGTTTGTTTCCCCTGAAACCTCAAAACGACAACATGTCTAGCTGTATAAAGAGAAATTTGCCCCTCCTAAAGATACTTATCAAGGCGTCCCTGAAACAGAGGAAAGCCATTCTCTGCTCAGCCTCAGATGATCTGGTTGCAGCTATCTCAGAAATTGCTCTCAACACTTTAAAAGGGAACATCCCCCTCTCGCCTCGCCAGGTGTGTGTGTTGAGGAAAAGGCGAAATTTTATTAAAAACCTGAGTAACAAAAGAATATCTTTGAAAAAGAAGAAGCAGCTGGTGAAACAATCTGGGGGGTTTATCGCGCCTCTGTTAAGCTTTGCTATCCCTCTCATAACTGGCCTCTTAACAAGCCAGTGATGGAATATGCTGAAAAAATGTACCTTGTTCCTAGTCATCAGCTGGAACAATTAAGGAACCCACCTCTCCCTAAGGATGAGAACATCAGAACCAGCACAATGCATTCCTTAGATACTGAAATGAAGGGGGTTCTCCAAAGGCATGACTTAACTGAATATGAGAAGGCCAAGTATTATGACGTGCTGCTTCAGAAATTTTTAGCTCATGTGAAGCAGGGAGAAACTGAGAAATCTAAACTGAGCCTGTTTCTGCCTCAACCAGAGGTAGCCTCTGTAGAAAGCCCTACAAGTTCTGATTTGGTCTCCCAAGAAATAATAGACAACCTTCCTGAAAGATATCAGAGCCGGGCAAAGGTGCTATTGAACAAAATGAAACAAAACAAAAGTGTTTCTTCTTGGGATGACCTTGGAACTTTTGTATATAGAGGGCAAAACATAAAGGGGTCTCATTTAATGGATTTGGTCAAGGCGATCACTCAAATGAATGACGTGCCTAGCCATCGCAGGCCTAAAGGCTGGGAAGTTTTCCTGAAGGCCATGGCTGAACTGAATGTACCATCTTCTGTTGTGGGGAACACAACTAATCGCCAAGCTTTGGAGCATCTAAAGAATCCTACCTCTGTTACAGAGACGCCACTCCATCTTTCTCACAGAGCCTCTAAAAAGCGCCACACTACAACACCCCCCAGCTGGATAAGCTTGTAATTATGTAAAATAAAACTGTTGTTTAAATTGAATTTGTGTTTGTTTTAAAGAACAGACAGACAAAAAGTCATATTTTAAGCCCACAAGGGGGCACTTTATTGGGATACAATGTTGTGGTGGTGGTGGCGGAACTCGTTGCAAGATACACATGCCTGGGCTTGCACAAAGAGGATTGGAACATGTCTGGGCACACCACTCTTGTTTTTTACAAATTGCTCCACCATTAGGTCGTTCTGGGCTAAATCATCAGAATACAGTTCTTGAATCTGTTCAAAAGAAAGGCCCTTACTGCGCAGCTGCAGGAAAAATATGCAGTGATGTCCACAGACCACAGAGTCAGATGCTTGCAGTTGCCTGGTTTGAAATACAGTCTCACTGGCATTTTTTCTCAAAAATCTGACAATGGTTTTTGGAAATAAGGGACTGTCTGGATGATGTCCATAACTGTCAAAAAACTCGCCATGCCCATCCCTTGCCAAGTATATGGCTAGCCAGTGTTCTCCAGGGAGGTTATGGGGGTGGGTATTCACAACTAGCAGTGCTGGTCTTTTATATAGTCTCTGTTTGGGTAGCCAGTCACTTGGAAATACACCCAAGAAAGTCTTTCTGGTGTAGGGGTTTGTTGATAACACAAATGTTAGCTGCAGGGTATCCATTTTACATATAGTCAAATAAAACATTCCGCCTGTGATTTATCTCTATCACATTGTCAAAAACCCCATAGACAACCATGTTGACAGTGTGAGGCAATGCTCTAGCAAAGCGTATTTCAGCCCGCAGGTTCCCAGTTTTAATCAAGGAATAGTGGTCTGCACATTCCTGATCTGGGGAAAGGTCAAAAGCAAATAGCGTGTAGCCCCGTGCAAACTCCTCACGGTTAACTAATAAAGATCTGTCTTTCATGTGTTTACCAGTCGCCTGAACCAGATGCATGTATTCCCTCACGCAGTTTCCAGCTTCAAAGTCCGGTTGCAGTGGCTTCGCAGGAATCTGCTCACCATCCATGTAGAGAGCCACAAAATTGATGTCATAATGCTTAAAGTTAAATGGGTTTTTATTATGGGTTCCGCTGAAGGAATCGTTATCCACCAGGCCAATCACTAGCAGCTTGGGCAATTGACCCAGGGACAAATTCTCCTGGTTGCTGACACGGCTCCCTGCAGGGATGCTAAACACTTTCATGCCCACGCGATCCACAGGATATTTGGCGTTAGCTGTGAAGAGCACCTCTGCGTGGCCTAAACGGACACCAGGAGCTACTCTTACTTTCTTTACAAAAAGGGAGGCAGACAAGATTTGTAATTTGCACCCCCTGTTTGGGTCATCCGTCATGAGGCAAAGGGCATTTTTGCTGCGTGTCAGTTTAATTTTTATATCCACCCCATTTAACAGTAGTTTTTCTTGGGAAAAGAGATCACTGTGGAGACACCCCAGCAAATCTATTTTTCTGCTTTCTGCCGTGAGGGTCGCTCTTTTAACAAACCCTTTATCTCCATCCAGGGCAGTTGACTCATGTTCTCCAGGCGTGTCTTTGTAAAACATGCCTGCAGAGAACTGCATTGATAGGGCGTCATCGCTATAATTAAGGACGGCTTCTATAAAGGCCCTGTACGGGTAGCAATTGTTACTCTGGCTTATGAGTCGATCTCCCAATGTCACATCCAGCTGGCTAAAGATGGAGGCGATCGGGTAATTCACCAGACTTACCCTCGCATTTCTGTCGAGGTTTGTCCCATCTTCTTTGACGATTTTGCAGCACAGGTAAAGAAGTGTGTTGTTTAAATCCAGGTAGTCTTCACCATTTCCAGCGATGAAAAAATCAAGCGGAGCTGTTTCTGACAAGGCAGCCAGGGGTGGGACTTCAATATATAGACATCTCTCAATGCTAGTTTGCGTTGGGGCTATTTGGAATAGGTCCAGTTCAGATTTGGTGCATTCTTCTGAGCCGCCGTGAATAAATGCCATTGCTATATTTTAGAATATATCTTCCAGGCTCGGAGGACATCTTCCTGCCCTTCTCTTTGCTTTCTGCTTCTGAGGTGGCTGGCGCTTCACAGCTTTTCTTTTAAGGGGGTGTGGGGGGCCAGTTAGTTGCCCACGTGATGCCTTTCTTTTAACCCCTCGCCGCCTTTTAAGGTACATGAAGCCTGACCCCCCTTGCGGCCCAGGCGGGTTCACTTTATCCAGAACCGCTGTAGAAACATACCCAATTACATCTCTAGCAATATTCCAGGCTGCAGATTTTACATGGGGCCTTATGAGTTCAAATCCCCTTCTCAAAAGAGGGACGGCTTTTCGGAAAAGACTCCGGAATATGCCTCCCACCCCCACCCCATACATAACTGGGGCTCCATGGTAACCGGGAAGGGCATAACCAGCTTGGTTCTTGTAGTAATTTCTATAGAGGTCTGGATCACCATAGCTTTTTAAGATGACCATCCTTGTATGTTTAGAAGATCAGGGCTTTCCGTGAACGAAAGTGAAGCTTCACGATCACCTTACCAAAACGAAATGGCACATTCTTGTTCTGGTCACTCTTAATTTCAATAGTGATGGTGTCTATGTGATGCTTATTCACGGGTATATAATGAGGCTTATCGTAGATGCTATTGATACAGTCGCCAGTCTCCCCACGCACAGGTATACAGCGCAGTAATGGCACATATGCGTCACCCACAATTTGGTGCTCCACAATGTCTGTGTAAATGTATAAAGTACTGAACCCCCTGTGATGTCTGCTGTGAAGAGTATTTTCTGGGTGGCCTGATGTGGGGTCATCCCTAAAATGTGGGCTAATTCTGTAGAAGCTGACAAGGTGTAAGTAGGTGGAGCTTTTAGTATGACCTTCCTAAACACTCGTTCATAGTCCAGGCTTAGTTGAGGGGGTGCTGATGAGATTGCATGATGCTTTTCATTCTCTCTAGCATGTCGGGAATGCTTGAGTAATACCCGCGGGGAGCTTGAAACCCCACCGCTTCTCCCTGTCAACAATTCCAAAGGTGGCATCTTCAGCAAGGGTGTTCCAGCTGTGAGGATATTGTATCTCCACCAGCCCCACATCCCATCCCCCTGGTAGGTCCAGTGGCCGAGCTAGATGGATGGTGAAGGCGGAAGCAGTGTTCTGTGGAAAAACACTTGTGCATGCGTTGCTAGGGAGGGTGATGTAAAAGCCGCTGTCTGCCATCTTGTTTCCTATACAGGATTGCACAGTTGAGAAGCAGGAACCCAACTGTTAAACTTATCAGGCCAGCCTAACCACTTCACCAGGTGGTATTTTCTCTTACCCCGACCTTTGGAGGCTAAATTTTTTTCAATTCGATATGCTCTGTCTCCTTTACTCTTAACTTTCTGTAACTCTTCAGGATAAAACGACCCTATGACAGGGTCTCCGGCATAATCTTTTAGCTGGTATACAGGCCTCTTGCCTCTACGGATGACCTGCTCCACTATGAATATTTCATCTGTGTAGCTCTGTTCATATCCTTTTACAAAGAGCCCTTTGATTTTAGAGACTCACACATGGTCTCCTTTTCTAAAGAAAGGACTCTTCCCCTCCTTTTCATTTGCCTTGACACCATCTCCGTAAACTGTTTTCCACACTGCCTGTGCGTTGGTGGTGTTTACATCCACAGGACGAGCCCTGATTGTCCTGTGAAAGCTGTGATTGTAACTTTGGATGAGCAGCGGCAACACATCAATATATCTGAATGTGTTGTTGGCAGTAAAATACCTCCACATTTTGGTTTTTAAAGTACGATTGAAGCGCTCCACAATGGCAGCTTTGACTTCATTATGGGTGAAAAAGTGGTGAACTCCATGCTGCTTTAACACACTGCTTACAGACTGGTTTAGAAACTCTTTACCATGATCATTCTGAAGCTTGATGGGTATTCTACCTTGACTGAAGATATCCTTAAAGGCTTTTGACACACGCCTCCCTGTCTTGTCTTTTAAGGCCGCAGCCCCGGCATATTTAGACAGTACGTCAACCACTGTTAAAATGTACTTGTAGCCATCATTATATTTGGATAACTGCTGCATATCCACTAAATCAGCCTGCCACTGGGCGTCCAGACCAGAAACTATGGTCTGGTTTCTCTTAAAGTGGACTCTAGCCTGCTTATGTAATGTGTAAGCATCTTGCTCTGAAAGCCACGTAGCAACCTTATTCCCAGTGAGAGTTTTACACTATTTTTTGGCGGCCTGGAAGAGAGGCCTCACCCCACCAAAGCTCCCTGCTTCTCCCAGTGTATAATATATGTGCCTTAAGACCTCTGCCTCTTCTAGATTGGCTGTCTCCATCATTACCTGCTTAACCCCCAAAATGAGTACACAAGGTTAAAAAACAAATGTTTTTATTGTTACAAAACTACCTCTTCTTCTTTCCCCCCTCCCTCTTTTTCTTCTTCTTCTTTTTGTCACCGGGGGTAACGTCGGTACAAAAACACGACTCGCAAGAGAGGTTCACGTCAACAGGGTTACCGATGTGCAGATTGCCAAAAGCCTCATCAAGCTGCACAAACAGAATAATAAACATGAGTTCAGTGAAAAAGACCTCCTCACTGCCACCATCTGACTTCATTATATACCCCGTCCACAAGCCCTGCATTACCTCCTTACCTGTGAGTTTGAAATTCTGTTTTCAACTTCCTTGGATTCGTTTACAGTCACTTCATGCTCCTCAGGAGTTTCCTCATCTTCAGACTCCTCCATCGGGGCTCGGTACACACACCACAGCGAGTTGGGTATTCCCATGTCCATCTCATCTGCAGGGCAGCTGGAAAACTTCCTCTCCCCACCATGATGGCCTCCCCATGTTGGCAACATTGTGTTTTCTTTGTCTGAGGTGTGATTTACCTCATTAAATAACAGACGCCTTATGGGGGTGTCCCTATTCTCACCAAGAGCAGGCCTCACCAATGGTGGTGGACTGGAAAGCACCAGGGGTCTGACGGGAGTGTTCATGTCCATGTCCTCAGGAAGAGCCTGACCGCGTGTCTGCTGCTCGCGCAAAATGGCTTCTTTCCTCAACCACCTCCTCCTGGGTGGGTCCCAGTCCGTTGCCATTGGCCAGGGGTGACAGGGTGTGTTGTCAGAGGGGTCACATGGCTGTACCTGGGCATTTCCACTGGTGGTTGCCCCATTTCCGGGGTTGGGCTGCAGCAGGCGGAAGTTCAATGATGCTACAGTGGGTGGCGCTGGACAAGGGGGCAGGGCTGGGGCTGGTCATGTGGTGGGTCATGTGACAGGGTCATGTGATGGGGTCATGTGACGGGGTCAGGTGATCAGGTCATGTGATGGGGTCATGTGGGTCACTTCCGGTGATGTGGCAAGGGGGGTGGGGAGGCTGACGTCAGGCCTGGTAATGTCACTTCCGTCACGCCCCCTTCATTAAGTATTCATGGTGAACCTGGTCTACGTCATGTCCGATTATGTCACGTCATTAAGTATGCAAGGGGAACGTCACTTCTGCCACGCCCCCTTCATTAAGTATTCATGGTGACCCTGGGCTATGTCACTTCCGCAAACTGACACAAATGACATTTTTCAGGTTCCTGCCCATTTCTAGCATCTGCTAAGTAAATTCTGTAAACTCTCATTAATGGAAACTTTTAAACAATAATGGCAAAATAATTTCTTCAGTGTTGGTAGATTAACATAGATATTCACATATATCAGTGGAAGTCTGTCTCATTTAATAATTTGGAAGAAAATCAATTGGGGAATTTTTTTCAAAAAATTGCTGAAAATATTACTAGAAAGCAGTATTCAGTTGACTAAATGTATTCTGCAACTTTCTATTTATTCATGAAAACTGGCAAGATTTACTAGGTCAGACAATAATCCCTGGTATTGATTTCTGAATTCTGTTTCATTTGAAGTAAATTGACATTTATATCACTAGCCTATAAAGAATAGAATCTGAGGGAGTTTATAAACAGGCCCTCCAGAACAGCAGTTGCAATACAAAGGCCTTTAACTTGACTTCACAGATGGAAGATGAGATGGAAAACATGATGAATGTAGACTTTTAAAATTTCCAGCCACTGACACAAAACAAAGATGAACACAACGGCTGCGTTCGACATCACCAAAACACACCACAATTTGTTCCTGATGTGAACAAGCATGAAATCTAAGACACAAGACTTCCAAGCTTAAGAAATATTCAGTCCCACCACATTTGAATCTGAGGACATTAAAAGAGGGTTTTTTTCCCTTTACTACAAAATAAGATTCTAAACCAGGATTAAACTGTGGTATAAATCATTCATTGAGGGCAAGAAACAGCCTAAATTTTTGAAGTTCCAGAATTCACATTCACAACAAATTGATACAACAACCAGGAAGTCTTCAGTCTTAGCTGTACAAGGGAATGCATCCACACAGTGTAGACCTGCAAAATCCTTCCAGGCAGTCAAGTGCCTATTGGGTTCGAGCCAGTGGGAGGTGATGGACTGCTCTGCAGCCCACTGAGATCATTTTACTAAGTACTTTGCAAATAAAATCTTTTGCATCCACATTAACAGCAACAGGAGCAGATGATCCCAGGGTGCTTATTTGTCCAGTTGGTGGGATACCTTTCAGTTTTTGCAGTCTGAAGATGTGGACAGGATTCTTGGAAGTTTGAGATTTACCATCTGTTTATATGACCCCTTGCCCCTCCCAGCTGCTTAAATATGTCCAGGGGAAAGGGGGCTGGTGGACTGGGTCTGGGAGACAGTAAATGCATTCCTGAGAGATGGGGTAGTTCCTCCTGAGTTGAAGCAGGTAGTGGTACATCAGCTCCTAAAGGAACCTACTCTGGATCCATGAGAACTGAATAACTACTGCCCAGTCCCAAATGTACCATTCTTGAGCAAGATGAATGAAGGAGTGATTCCTTAATGAAGCAGGTTGCTTATATCCATTCCAATCTCTTTTCAGGTCTGGTTATGGGACTGAAATGGCCTTGGTCATCCTAGTGGATGACATGTGCCAGGCGATGGACAGGGAGAGTATAACCAGTTTAATTTTCTGGAACCTCTCAGGGCTTTCAATGCCATTGATCATGGCATTATTTTATACATCTGAATTGCCTTTTAGGACTAGGAATGGGAGGCACTGTTTTGCAGTGGTTTTTGAGTGTTCAGAGTGTGGTGCTGGGGGACTGCTGCTTTTCCCTTTGGCCTATGGGGCTCCTCAAGGTTTTATTTTGTCCTCCATACTTTCCAGCACTGGAAGAGGTCTGATATTTGGGCTGAGCTGCCACCAATATGCAGATGACACTCAGCTCTATCTCATACTAGTACTAGCAGATCCCAGGGAGGTTGTGGAAACTGTGAACAGAGGAGGAGAAGAGGAGATTGGATTTATACCCCACCCTTCACTATCCAAAGGAGTCTCAGAGCAGTTTACAATCTCCTCTTCCTTCCCCTCCCCACAACAGACACCCTGTGAGGTAGGTGGGGCTGAGACAGCTCTTTTGAGAACTGTTCATGAGAGAACAGCTCTGTAAGAACTTATGACTGACCCAAGGTCACATCAACAGCTGCATGTGGAGGAGTCAGGAATCAAACCTGGTTCTCCTAGATTAGAGTCCGTGCTCCTAACCACTGCACTAAATTGGCTGGAGTAAACAGGTGCCTGAATGCAGTTTTGGAATGGATGAGGGCTAGCAAGGTGAAACTTAATACCGACAAAACAGCGGTGCTACTGGTGGGGACACACACACACAAACCTGAGGATTTTAGGCCAATTCATATCACAAACAAATTGTGGTTTACTTGTGATGTCTGAATGAAGCCAAAAATAGAGAAACACAAAACAAATATTGCAGTAGATATAGGGATACAGAAAAGTATATCCCAATGAATATTTGGTGGCAAAATGCATACAAAAATATAATTCAAAACTCAGTAACTGCAAAAGGGCTCCAAAAGTTCCAAGATGCGTTTTTAAAATCAATTTCAAACAAGCCGAGTCTCCGTATTGTGAATCTGTTCAGTGAGTAAAAAATGCAAAACCTAATCAAACAGATAATAAAATCCAATCAGTTTATGGAAGTCTGACCCACTTAACCCACTTTGATAAATGTATAATATGGTTTAACTGTTTCAAGTGCAAATGAACAGCACAGAAACATCTAAAACAAAGGGAATGGTATAATAATTGAAAGCTGGTATTGATTAAAGTTGTAAAGATCACTTGATTTTGTTGCCTGCACTTGATGCAGTGGAGCTTTACGTTATACCTCAATATTCTTTGGAACTAATTACAAATATATTATGTCGACTTTTCTGCATATCTCTTTCCACTGAAACTTGTATTGCCGATGTGAAAGTAATTGCCTATTCTTCACTGTTTATGAAATCTTCCAATTGCAACTCATTTGCATAGGAAATATAATCAAGAAAATGAGAACAATAAACTGTGGTGCTGGAATAACGGCAGTGCTAATCAAGTATCATTTCATAAACATGTACCAACACATGTAATTAAGGTGACCTGAGGACAACATCCACAACACAAGGAAACATATCTAAAGAACCGGAATAAAACTGGGTTTACAATGCCTATGAATAATTTAGGATTATAAACTGAAACTGAAAATTCAGGTGGAAACCCCCCCCACAGAGTTTTATTTCTCTTCTTAAAGTTTTTTTTCCTGGAAAGAAATTTATGCTATCATTATTGTTATTATGAATTGTTACAGTCAGATTTTTGACTGGTAGATGGTGTTCTCCAGTTCAAAATCTGGCCAAATTCTTGGGAACTGCAGAAGTATCTTCACAGGATTCTTGCTGTTCCAAGCAATACTGTCTTCTGGAGCTGAGCTGATGTTATTTGCTCAGTGCCCAGAATGCCCAGGAGGTGTTTCTTGAGACTTCTGGGCACTGCTCTGCTCCAATGGCAACTGGCACAATGATTGCTTTATTCTCCCAGAGGCACTCTAACCCTATTCATAGATCTTGGTATTTCACAATCTTCTCCTGTTCTTTCTTTTCTATTTTGCTGTCCTGTGGGATTGCAATGTCTTTGATACAAACCGTATTCCTCATTTTTTTTTCTACAACTGTGATATCATGTGTGTTATACTCCAGGTACTTGCCTGTTTGTAGTCAGAAGTCCCAAAGAATCATTGTTTTGTCATTCTCCATGAGTTTATCTGGTTTGTGCTCCTATGAATTTATGACCGATGGCAAACCATGTTTCTTGCAAAGATTCCAGTGCAACGTAGCTGCAACTCTGATGCTCTTTATAGTGAGTTTGAACAATTTTACTGCAGGCACTGACCATGTAGTTGACTTTTGTCTTGTAAAGTCAACATCTGGTGTTATCACTGGTCTTCTGCATCTTGGCTTTCAAGTGCCTGCTCTTGTGCAGCTAGAATGAGTCCTTCAATTTCTTTCTTCAGTTGCCCATTTGGGAGCTACTTTGAGGTGTTTTCATTATCAACTTTGTTCTCTATGTCTTTCAAATATTGTCCATGCAAATGCTTTTGTTTCCAGTTGTCAAAGTGAGTTTTGGTTATAATCTTTTTAAATCTTCTGTAACCTTACATAAGTCTGCCTTGTATACCTCAGCTAGAAGCTTCTCTTTGCTTTTCTTGGTGTTGTCATTCAGTGCTCACACTCTCCAACATAACCTTTCATGAAATTTGAATAGCCTTTATGGCTATGTGTTCTCAGTCTGTGCCAGCAAACAAGTTAATGGGCTGTTTCACCCTAAAGTGGTTAAGTGCACAAATTCTAATCTGGGAGAACCGAATTTGATTCCCCACTCCTCCACTTGCAGCTGCTGGATAACCTTGGGCAAGCCATAGTTCTGGCACAGCTGTTCTTGAAAAGAGCAGTTTCTCTCAGAGCTCTCTCAGCCCACCCGCCTCACAAGGGTGTCTGTTGCAGGGAGGGAAAGGGAAAGGAGTTTGTAAGCCACTCTGAAACTCTGGGTAGTGAAGGGTGGGGTATAAATCCAATCTCTTCTCTTCTTCTTTTCTTCTAAAGTCTGTCACCCAGCCCTTGTGCCTGTGTGGAGCCCTAAACCTGCCCCATTCTCTTCTCTTGTCTTCCCTTCCCTTCTCTCAGAGCCCAGATCTAAATTTCTTGTGGCTATTTTAGCCAGTCTCAACTTATGTCCAGTGGCAGGGGAAATTACCTTCTGCATAGCTGACACAGATCACTAACTTGGTATCATTGCATGAAAATTTGGGTTAGAACCATGTGTCAGGCCTAACCCATTGTAGCGTGTCTTACAATAGAAATAGGGATTTCTATTGTATTGCAATCATACTTAGATTTGTTTTAATTGTAATATTTGTTAATTTTATTCATGCATCACTGATTCATTTTTTTCCTTTTCAGATTGTAACAGCCTTTGGCCATATGCCAGACTATCTCTCTCTCTGATGAAGGGAGCTTTGACACTTGAAAGCTTATTCCCTGAAAATCTTGTTGGTTTCTAAGGCACTACTGGACTCGAATCAAACTGTTTTACTGCAGACCAATATGTCTACCCACTGAAACTCTCTCTCCCTCTACTATAGTATTCCTCTTCCCACACTGCCCAGTCCAGTTTTTTATGGGGGCTTTTTATTCTCTGGATGGATTTTTAGTGCCGACTTTGTAAACAGTTAACAACTAATGGCATATTATGTTTTACTTTGCAAACCACCTCTGGGAAGATGGCTTAGAAGTTTTCTAAATAAATAAATATTGCTCTAATTCTGAGGTCCCTCCACTGACTGCTGGACCCAACTCAAGGTACTACTGCTTACATTTAAAGCCTGTCATGACCTGTCTTAGGCTTTTTCAGTGGCTCCCCATGTCTGTGGAACAGCCTCTCAGAGGAGTTCCATGGAGAGTTCTACCTTCCTGACTTTCACGTGAAGCTGCAAAACAGAGTTATTTGAGAAAGATTTTGAGGCACCCTGAACCAGGCAAAGAAGTGATATCCTCCTACTGGGGTATAAGATTCTAATATATTGTATGTCTTTTTTTATGTTTATTTTTATCCAGTTGTTTTTATGTTGTCATCAGCCTTAGATCCTGAGGTGCTTGGGAGAAAGGCAGACATATAAATATTTTAAGTAAATAAATATGTGAACATTAGCTCATTCTAGACATGGTATTCCTCTTCCTGGTCTTTCTGATCTGCTACTATTTCTGAATATTGGATTATACGCTTACTCTGCCACAATTCCCACCATGACAGCTAGTCTGATAATGACCACTAGATTTGTTGTTATAAATTTGACAGTTTTCTGTTGTTATGTTGGACTTTTTTGACAGTTTAAGACACTTGAATGCACAATGTGTGAAGAAAAGTGGAACAAAAGAACCTAAATATAAGCAAACAAACCAATAAATCAGTTTTGCAAAGTTTGCAGAAAGCTAGGAGGGTGGAATCTTTTTTAATTTCATCAATCAGGCAATTACTTAAAGGGCCACAGCAGAGAATGAATGTGCATGGGCAGTTACTGATTTTGCCCATTTGCAGGGTAGCACCTGAGGTGCAGAACCTTTGTATCTAGCGGAAGAACTTATACTGGCTAAATTCTGCTACTAAAATCTGCTGAAGCTTACACATTATTTATATTTATTAAAGAGAACATTTTGATGGAAAATCATTCCCTTTTAGATCACATTACTTGATTAAATTTAATCCACAAGGGGGGAAAAAACCCACTTATTTCAAAACAGTAGGATTGTCGCCTTAGATCAGGGGTGTCAAACATAAGGCCCGGAGGCCAGAATCAGCCCACCCAGGGCTCTTATGAGGCCCGCAAGCAACTAGTGCAAGGGAAGGAACAGGAGACTGTTCAGTGGGAGTGGGCAAAGTCACTCTGATTGTGGCTTCAGCATGGCAGAACAACCTCATCTACCGCAGTCAGGCAGCGTGGGAGCATCTACCCAGTGCTGCACCACTGGCTTTCCAGTCCCCCCATATGGGTTTTTCCTTTGCACCCCCGTCCCAGTCCATGGGGCTTGCAGTGAGGATACACCAGTTTGAAGCTTACCTGCTGCTGTCCTTTATACAGTTTATATTTCCAGTGCCTGGCATTATGTTTTATGGTACGTATGGCCCGGCCCAACAAAGTGACATTTAGATCCAGCCCTTGTAACAAATTAGTTCAACACCTCTGCCTTAGATCATCATTCACCAAAAGCTGTTTGCAGCTCACAGATACCCTTCATGTAATTATGTGCTGGAGCTACTCTGTAAACAGCTGCATTAATATGCATATGTGTATATGTGTGTGTATACACAGACACATGTTTTTAGGTAGCTATGTAGTTCTACAAAACTCCCTATAAAAAACAAGCCAGAAACATTTCCTGAGCTCATCCATTTACTGTGCTGACTCAGATGTAGCAGTTACTTTAATTGCAAACACAATTCCCTATACTGTACTGATGTCCCTGAAATTGTTGACATGACAAGCCATTAGCCCCATTAATTACACCTGCATTCATTGAACAGACTAAATTAAAAAATGAATTATTTTGAAAGTGACTACAAGGAGACAAAACCAATACTGTAGTGAATAAGTGCAAGAGTTGCAATTTATAGGAAATACAATTTTTAGAGACCTCAATAAGAAACCCAAGGGCTCAAACAGATGAGAGGAAGATCACACATCTCAGACTGTCCATAAAATACCCGTTGTGGGGTTATGAGGTAGTTTGCCTTGTCACCATGCAGTGAATGGAAAGAAGGTTTAACACTTGAACTTCAGTTCAGTTTTGCTATTAGAAACTGGCTCCCCTGCTTTGCTATTAGCATTTTAAAGACAAAAAGTTGGTGTATCCTCTGCTTTTAGCATTGTAAAGGGGAAAAGATAAGTCCTGTAAAAACACAAGGACTCATCTTTTTCCCTTTACAATGCTAATAGCAGAGTGGGAGGGCCAGTTCTGAATATCAGAACCAAGCCTGTAACTGGCATTTTATGGACAGACTAAGATGCTTGATCTTTGTCTCATCTGTTTCAGCCCTAAACCGTAAATTGTCTATTTTTTTGTCCCATTTAGCTAACTCTTAGCTATGTGACTTACTTTTGAATCCTATACAGATGCATAATTACTGACCCCCAAGAAAAAGAAATAAGGATAGTTCGCCTGAAGAAATAAATGGAATGACAAAACCACATAATGCTGTGCCTTTGGTCATCTTGAGTAGTTTGATTAGATCTAGCTGTATGGTTTTGTCTACAATGTCACCTGATGGGAGAGGGGGTGAAATAGGGTTGCCAGTTTCAGGTTGGGAAATTTCTGGAGATTTGTGTGTGGTGCCTGAGGAGAATCGGGACCTCGATGGGCTACAATGCCATAGAGTCCTCCCTTAAAAGCATCGATTTGCTCCAGAGGAATTAGTCTCTGCAGTCTGGAGATGAGCCATAACACAGTGGGATCCCCAGTTCCCACCTGGAGGCTGGCATCCCTAGGGTGAAATCAGGACATTAAGTTAAGAACACTAATTTTACTTGATTGATGAGAAGCCATCTACACCCTTGTAATTTATCAGAATTTGGAAAAGTAACATCTTTGAGGTACTAGGAGCCAGTTTGTTAATCTGATTGGAAAGGAAGAGATAGAGCCTTCTGAGATACCCAGTGGATATTCATGTTTGTCATGCAGGTGCTCAGTCAGAGAATCCGATGCAGGTTTAGCAGATTTGCTGTTTTTTTGATTTGCTGCATCTCAGCACATCAGCATTTAATTATTACATCATGAAATTTTCTTACATTGTGAAGAGGCAAACCCAAATTTTCCCTCAAGCCTCCCAGAACTTCACCCAGCTCATCCCGTCCCTGTTACTTCCTGGTGACCTTGCAACCCATCTGAAAGAGAGGGGCAGCTCAATATAGGATCCCAATCCAACATTTGAGAACCATTACCACAATTGGATCTCCCATTTTCAAAGCATATGAGCTACTATAGTAAGTGGTTTATAGCCTAACTTTCTTCTCAGTGGAGACACAAAGCAGCTTGCATTGTTCTCCTGTCCTCCATTTTATGCTTACACCAACCTTGTGGATATAGGTTAGGCTAAGAGTATGTGACCAACCTAAGATTACCCAGCAAACTTTTCTGGTAGAAGAGTCTTTGAACCTGGATCTCTCAAATACTAATCTGCAGGGCTCTTTTTGTAGAAAAAGCCCAGCAGGAACTCATTAGCATAATAGGCCACACCGCTAACAGCCCAGCTCATTAGCATATTAGGCCACATCCCATGTTACCAGAAGTGTGGTCATTTAGCCACAACTACCTTTTGCTTTATATTCTTTTTACCTTGTTTGTTGTCAAAATGGTTTTGACAAAGCCAATAAAAACATTTTATTTTTTAAAAAAGTTTACAATTCCATACTTTAATAATTGATATTATATTTATTTTAAAAGTAACATTAGCAGTAACATAAGCACAAATCTCAATAAACACTCTGGAACTGGGCTGCATAACTAAACACTAAGGTGCACGGAACTCTCGAACTGCTGACCTTCCAGTGTGCAGGTCAGCATCTTAACCTCTGAGCCACCACGGCCCTTCCAGATCCTAGTCTGACACTTTAACCACTACACCACACTGGTGTTCGTTCTCTCTCTCTCTCTCTCTCTCTCTCTCTCTCTCTCTCTCTCTCTCTCTCTCTGTTTTTAAAAATAAATATTTTATCCTGTTGATAAAAGCCTTATAGGCATTTGTCCCATTAGTTTTATAGGAAATGAATTAAAATAACCTTAAAGCCTACCTGCCCCAGTGGAAAGGAGTTACCATTTCTGGTTGGCTTGCCAGTCTGAGACCACAGTCCACAAACCACACACTCCGCAGTAATCAAGCCAACTGTCCAAGGATGTCTGGGCCCCCTTCTGAAGTTAAGTGGCTCATGGAGTGGTTAGGACAGAGTAAAGCTGGGAACACCTTTTCTAATTCTGCCCGGTGGTGTGGAGGAACGTAAAGCATGACTGAGCCAGGGGAGGGCAGCAGGTTATGTTTATTTTTCATAGTCACCTGACCTAGTCGCCGTGTGCACATGCTCTGGAATGGCAGCCTTCTCTTGTAATTCCAAACAAAACTGGATTGGGAAGGGGGGGGATGCATGAAACTCTGCCAACCACAGCTCCTGCACTATTTGTAGAGGGGGAGGGTAACACTGATTCGTCCATGCCCTGCTGGTTTATCTTAAGACGTAATGTGGGCATTTGAAGATGTGCAATGTAAGAGTGAATACTGGTGGTCCAGAGAACGTGCAGTTTTTGTTGCTAGCAATAAGGAACATTTTTGCAAATTACTTGTTTCTTGAGTTCTCCACTTCTACTGTGGCTTTAAAAAAAAAAGAAGATTGAAATATATTAGGCATGCACAGGGGGCACACATAAGATGTCACCTAAGAATAATCCACTCACCTAGATGCAAATGTGAGCAAGGTACACAGTCACAAGTGAGTGGGTGTGTATACATAGATATAAAAATGCACACACAAAGTGAGAAGTGGGTTTTTTTTTTTTGTTTTTTGCTGTCAAGTCATAGCTGACTTATGGCAAGCCCCTTGGGTTTTCAAGGCCAGAGAGATTCAGAGGTGTTTTTCTCTTGTTCGCTTTAAGTTTCAGGAGTATGCAGGTATTCCTCAGGGGTCCCCCAGCCAAAGTTTCTGGGATCTGACCTGGTCTGGCTAGGCTTGACTCTCCAGGCCAGGGTACAGAAACATCAACACACATGCATCACACCCAGCCAATCATGACACGCAGCCAAACCCCCTGAGTTCCTCCAAAGATTAACTTGTACCGACTTGGTGGAAATGGATTACTTTTCAGCAGGCCCGTAGCTATCAAGGGGCCCATGGGGCCCACCCACCCCTGTGGTTTTTGTGGGTCCCTCCCCAATCCTCAGCTCCCCCTCACTCCCCCCAGCCGCCTCAGGGATCAGTCTTGTCGGCACTCTGCTGGCTGACTAAGGAGACGAGCAGCAGGACTTGTTGGGGAAAACAGAAAGAGGAGTGGGGCCAGTTCCCACCCCCACCGACCTCAGGCTCAGCATTGGCTACCTTATTTGGAATAGTGGGCAGGCTCTAAGCAAAGACCCCACCAAATACAAGTTTAAGCCAGCCACCTCACCACTTCCTCCATGTCCAGGCAAACTGCAGTGCAGCAGCAGCAGAGCATGAGGATCTGAGCCTTCTGCTTGTCCTCCTGCACAGCCCCAGGCCATAGCTCCTCCTTCTCCTTCTCTTCCTCTGTTGGAGGATCGGACCCCGGCAGCTTCATCTCAGCAGCTCAGCAGCTCAGCAGTCTCGGAAGTCTCTTCTGCTGAGCCTGGTCATCTTCTGTGGGGCTGGGCTGGCTGACTGGCTGGAGTTTGTTGTTACCCCCACATTTTTGTGCTGCTGCATTTCCAGCATCCATTCCTCCCTCCACCATTGTGCAGCCTGCAGGACTCCAAGTTCAGGTAGAGACCAGAGGGGCTCATGTGGGGGATGTACTAAAAGGAAGGACAGGATTGCCCATTGGAAACAATGGGAAACACTTGAAGGTCTATTGGAAATAATGGGAGCCAGGAATGCCAATTGACTTTCATGGGCTCCATTAAAATACATTACAGTAGAAGTAGAGTTGCAATAAAAATGCAGAATGGATTTTCCATTAGGGTCTCTGGGCCCAAATACACTACTCTGGGAATGGAATGAGAGACCACAGAGTGGAATGACAGCCCCGGGGTGTAGCAGGAGTGTTCTCAGGGACTGGGATGACAGTTCCCAGAGTGGAATGACAGCCCCAGGGTGCAGCAGGAGTGTTCTGGGACTAGGATGAGAGACCACAGAGTGGAATGACAGCCCCAGGGTGCAGCAGGAGTGTTCTGGGACTAGGATGAGAGACCACAGAGTGGAATGACAGCCCCAGGGTGCAGCAGGAGTGTTCTGGGACTGGGATGACAGGTCCTAAAGTAGAATGACAGCCCAGGATGGAGCAGGATTGTTCAGGGACTGGAATGAGAGACCACAGAGTGGAATGACAACCCCAGGGTGCAGCAGGAGTGTTCTGGGACTGGGATGACAGGTCCCAGAGTGGAATGACAGCCCCAAAGTGGAGCAGGAGTGTTCTGGGACTGGAATGAGAGACTACAGGGTGGAATGACAACCCCAGTGTGTAGCAGCAGTGTTCTGGGACTGGGATGATAGGTCCCAGAGTGGAATGACAGCCTTAGAGTGTAGCAGGAGTTGGCAGAATCTGGTCCCCACCTTACAGGATTGTCACTATAGGACTGAAGATATGCTGCAGCCATCTGTTCCTGGCTGGCTACACCTCCTGCACCAGACATTTTGTGTCTGCATTCAGCACACTGTGTCAGAATTTCAAAGGTGCCACAGTCTCAAAAAGGTTGGAGACCCCCGAGCTAGATTACCAAATTGGGATATTTCACAGAGACTACAGAAGGGGTTCTCTGGGTCAGTGATCAACAGAGTAGGCAATAGTGTGCGAAGAACTCAGGCAGAGTGTGAACATGGAGGAAAAGAAGGCAGCAGAACTGGACACTGGAACTGGTAGAGGGACAAGGGCAAGATTTATAATTGACAATGGAGGAGGTGGTTCACATCAACCTCATGAATTTGTAAGGAAACAAAGGAGCTGAGATGGAGCTGATCTGGTGACATTCCAGAAATACCTGAGTCAATTCCAGGTTATATAAATAAACATATGGAGCAGAGGTCCATCAGTGGCTATTAATCAGAAGGTATAGAGAGGAACTCTCAGGCTGGGGCAAGTGATGCACTGTATTCTTAGTGCTTGGGGGGGGCAGCAGTGGGAGGGCTTCTAGTGTCCTGGCCCCACTGCTGGACCTCCTGATGGCCCTTGGTATTTTTGGCCACTGTGTGACAGAGTGTTGGACTGGATGGGCCATTGGCCTGATCCAACATTGGCTTCTCTTGTGTTCTTTTTCCTTTGTCACACAATGCCTTCAGCTCACACACACAATGCACACAAAGCATGGTCTCTCTACTGTCAGTCCATCAATGTCAGCATTGTCTACTCTGACTGGCAGTGATTCTCCAGGGTTTTAGGTAGAGGATTTTGGCAGAGTGTTCAGCCTTCAATTCTTAAGACCATTCCGTTGTGTATTTTGCATACTGTGAAGGAATGTTGTCTGGTGATCTTTTTCTACAGCCTAGCACACATACTTTTTGTTTTCACTATAATGCGTATAGTCTCATTCGGTCAGAATTAAGCACATTGAATCCTATTGATTTCAGTGTGTGCTTATCTTTCCTACTGAAATCAGTGAAAGGGGCTTCACTTTTGACATGTGCTGTTTGCTTGTTTTTTCCTTCTGATTGTTAAATGTTTAAATTAAAGTATTTTATGTCTCTTAAAGCTTTTTGTTATTTTTGCACTGGAAGGAGGCCTAAAAGCCTAGAGGTAATGTAAAATAGGGGAAAGGTGGGGTGGGAATTGATATATGACACTGAATTTAAATTTTATTTTTTGAAAGAAGGTTACTTCAGAGGGAGAGGCGGGTTTGGGGCGTGCCTGGAAAGTGACATCACAGGAAGAGGTGACATTTTGGTGCAGTGTACTGGAAGTTACATCATCGGAAGGGGAAGTGACATCACTTGCCATTTGACCTGGAAGTGACATCATAGGAAGTGACATCACAAAAGTCTCCTGGCTCCACCCCCAAAGTCCTCAGATATTTCCAAATTTGGACTTGGCAACCCTAGATCAGTTCCTCTGGGGAAAATGGCCTACTGAGGGCGGGGGGAGTGGACTCTATGGCACTGTATCCCACTAAAGCCTATCCCCTCCCCAAATACTGCCATTCCCCAGTTCCACCATGGCCAAATCTACAGAAATTTTACCAACCGAGAGCTGGCAATCTTACCAACATCAAAGCCGCTGAATGGGAGAGAGAGCCCCAAGAGCCCCTCCTGCCCCCAGCTGCTGCCACCCATGGCCAGCCCTCCCTGCCTCGGCCAGTGCCCACATGATGCCCATCCCAATCCAGGTGTGGCTGGCTGGCTGGGAGGCAGCACTGCTCCCCTCAGCGGAGGGTGGGATGGCTGGCTCTCTTTGTGCCCTGCTGCTCCTGCCACTGCTGCTGTGCCTCTGTTACCTGGGCTGGAGCCTGCTGGCACCCAGGCAGGTGTGGTGGGAGCACTTGGCCAGCCCCGGGAGAAGCAGCAGTGGAGGAGGCAGGAGCCGGGTGGCAGCGGGGAGGGGTGGGGCGGGCTGGGCCAGTGCCAGGTTTTTTGCACACTAGGCAAGGCTACCTTCTAGCACCCCCCCCCGACCCACCAATTTTCAAACATAAATGCATTTTAGGAAGAATGAAAAACACAAAATTTGAAATTGCTAATTTCTTTCTTTTTTAATTGTGAGAACAAGTAATACAATCTCTGATTTTCTCTCTCAAACAGAAAAACACAAATCACAAAGCATTTTGAAAAATCCTGTTTATTGTGATGTTGAAATTTAAGTCTCTTTAATGTTTCCATTTCAGGCACATCAGAACCCCATTTTATATGCCTTTTCCTTAGCAAATTTTGTCACCAATTCCTTCAGTCAAATGCTGAAAGAACTTGTGACTGACCTAAGGTCATACCTGCAGCTGTATGCGGAGGAGTGGGGAATCAAACCCGGTTCTCCAAGATTAGAGTCCATGCTCCTAACCACTACACCAAACTGGCTCTCAATTAAACTAATCAAAGTCCTCTCTGGCCTTTTATAACATCCATTTTTACTATTTGCACAAGAACAAAAATACTTGATGGAGGGAGAAAGAGAAAAGTTGTCTCACTAGCAAATCTAGTTACTGATCACCAGTACACAGGTTTAATAAGCACACTGATTCTGAAGTGTAAAGTTCTAATAGGGATGGCCATTTGAAAATACAATTATAAGCCAAGGGGTTGAAATCAAGAAGAAGAAGAAGAGATTGGATTTATACCCCACCAAATATTATGAGGGCAAGTATTTAAAATACAGTTGAGCTAGCAGATTACCTAATTACCATGGAAGCAAAGGAGCTCCGAAGAGCCTTTTCCTTAGCTAGATGCTCTGCCCTCCCTTCTGCTGTACTTGATGGGAAATATAAGGACATTCCTTACGTGGAAAGGCTTTGCACCTGCCCACTCAGGGAGATAGAGATTTTAGAACATATGCTCTTTAAATGCCCACACTATGAGGTGGCACGTAGAGAGATTATCACTCCACTGATAGGAAAAAACTCAGGTCTGACAGAAAAAAACCTAAACTTGAATTTCTTTTAATTGACAAACATTGCAAGATTACTCATCAAGTAGCCAGGTTTTGTAAGGTGATACTTAGATCACGGAAATTGTTTAGCAGTTAGTTGTAAGTGTAACTTTTATGCTAGTTTTGAATGCATTTTACTTGGAAGCGTTTTATTTCATATTTAAAATTTTATATTACTTTTTAAATTTTCTGGAATGCTTCATCTGTAATCTCTCCTTATAAATAATTATCTTTTGGTTTCGCAAGATTCCATGTGCTCCCATTGGCTGTAAAATGCCCTCCCTCAGCCATTGGCCCATCAGCCGCCACTCAAGAGTACTCGCGTGCCATTGGCCGGGTGCTGGGTCTGCTCCTCTTCCCCACCCACTCCCCCTGGCAAACAGCTCTCTCTCCTGAGGAAGACAGTTCTCTTGACTCCTGTGAGGGACTGTCCCCTCAGTGGCTGTTGGTAGGCAGCCAAGCTTGGTTCTGTGAGTAAAGAAACAAAGGACTTTCAGCATAACCCCCTCCCCCACTCATAACCCCCTCCCCAATGGCCACTTTCCTGTCAGAATAAATGGGAAAAGGCTCTTTCTCCTGCTTAGCCCCAAATGCTGCCCTCCACAGGATCCACCCCCCAAATCTCCAGGTATTTCCCTAATCAGAGTTGGCACCTGTACTTTCTCTTCTGTCAGTAAAAGTCCCTTTCCACACCTATGTTGGCCTTTGGGAGAAAACTCATTGGGCCCAGTCCTGATCAGGTTGCCAACTCCAGGTGGGCAATTCCTGGAGATTTGAGGGATGGAGCCTGGAGAGGGTGAGGTTTGAAGAGGGGTGGCACCTCAGACAGGTACGATGCCATAGACTCCACCCTCCAATCCAGCCATTCCCTGATGGGGAACCATTGTTGCCAATCACTCAAAATTACAACTGCTCTCTAGGAGGGATGGGGGAGGAGATGGAAAACTAAAGGTAGGTTGATGGTTGGCTGGGAGGGAGATAGGGTTGTCAACTCCAGGGGTTGGGAAATTCCTGGAGATTTGAGGGGTCAAACCTGGAGAGGGTGAGTGTTGAGGAGGGGTGGGACCTCAGACAGGTACAATGCCATAGACTCCACCCTCCAAACCAGCCACTCCCTCCTGGGGAACCACTGTTACCAATCTTGGGGGTGGGCTGGAGATCACTCAAAATTACTACTGCTCTTCAGGTAGCAAAGATCAGTTCCTCTGGAGAAAATGGTGGACTCTGTCATTATACCCTGCTGAGATTGCCACAGCAAATTGTCACTGAGTGCCCAAAGCCGGGGCACTCTCCCAGAGCCTCTTTCTAGAGCCCGTTGTATTTATTTCCACAATGGGCCTTATTCCTAGTATATATATATATATATGTATGTATGTATGTATGTATGTGTATATATTGCAATCATCTCTACAGGGCTGAGCCGGGCTGGAATACCAGCTTAAAATCGCCACCCTCCAATCTCTTGAAATAAGAAGAAAGAGTCCAAACGAAGAAGCATTGTGCACACCTAGGAAAAACAACGAAGGTAACAAAAATTGTTTCGCTTACCGGGACTAGCAAGGAGCGATTGGTACAAACATCCAGAGAAGCATTTGTAGTATAAGAACAATAACTGTGTAATTCCCAGTAAAGAAAGTCATATTTTAAAGCTAAAAACACCAAAAAGGATAGATTGTTTACCATTCCTGTGGCTTGCAGAGTGATAAGGGGCTGGGAACAGCGGTTTTTAATGCAAGATCTGCAGGAGGGGCGGCCCCAATTGAGAGAAAGCACAGCTGGATGTGACGATCTGCAGCCAGAGGAGACAAGAGGACTGTAACAGATGGGCTTGAGGAGGACTAGTTTCAAAAAAGGAAATGACGCCCCGGAAACACCAGGAGGACAAGAAAAGCAGACGGACAGGAAGAACCAACAGGAAGCTGCAGACTCTGACCTTCCTTACCATAGAGAAAAAACGCCCTCCATTTTGAGAAGGTCAAAACTTTTAACAACTTTAAAGTGAATTTGCCAAGTAACCAGCAAGTTTGGTGAGGTGAAAACCAGGCGACCCAGACAAGCGCTTAAAGGACTAAAGAATAAGGTTAGTTGATTTTATTTTTATAAGCCTTAACATTCAATTACAATTGCAGTAAATAAGGCTGGTTAAGCCTCTGGACTGAAATATTAAAAACGGATCTAAGGTCAAGGCAGAGAGCAGACTCGTGGTCCTCTCCTAGAATAACATCGAAAAAAGATAAAGATTGGCAACTAGCTATGGAGGTGATGGAAAAAAGGATGATGGAGGCGATACAAGGACTAGGGAAGTAAATGGAGACAAACCTGGACAAAGGAGTCACTGAACTTAAGAATGAGTTTAAGAATGAGATTGCAGGAATCACAAAGGAGTTACAGAATCTTACACAAAAGTCTACTGATATGGAGAACAAAATGCAAGTATTGGAAAAGAACGTTCAGACAGTGACAAAAGAGACCCACAGAATTGACACAATGATGGAATATAGGGGAATGGAGACACATCTTAGGCTAAGATGTATTGAAGAAAGTTTGAATGAGGATATCTATAATGTAATCACTGAAGCATTGTCAGAATATATGAAAATGGAGGAACAAGACATGAAATACAGTATTGATCTGGTTTACAGAGTTAACTCAGTCTATGCCCAGAAAAAAAATCTACCAAGAGATGTAATAGTCCAGTTTATAACTAAGAGAATCAAGGAGGAGATTTTCAGAAAACAATTCAAGGATCCATTGGAGATAGACGGGAAACAGATAAGAATTATGAAAGAGCTGCCAAGGGCGATTATACAAGAAAGAAAAAAATTCAAACAGTTAGCAGACAAGTTGAAACAAAAGAACATGAGATTTAGATGGGAGATCCCACAAGGGCTGAGTTTCAACTTCCAAGGTGTGAGATACACCATCAAGGATCGAGAGCAGATGTTGACATTTATATTGGACAATGATAAAGATTTTGGAGATAATTAATTATATACCACCATGGATTACAAATTGATTTCTTGGAATGTTAATGGACTAAACTCACCCAACAAAAGAAAAATAATTAAGCATTGGCTGAAAAGACAAAAATGCAATTTAATTGGTCTACAGGAAGTTCATATTAAAAAACAGGATTATAAATTCTTAATCAATAAAAAATTGGGTGAGGAATTTTTTTCATTGGCAGAGAACAAAAAGAAAGGAGTGGTAATATATGTTAAAAAAGAGTTGGAGCCTAAAGAAATTTTTAAGGACAAAGAAGGAAGATATATTGCTGTGGAAGTTGTTTTACACGAGAAAAAATCATTGGTGGTTAACATTTATGCACCAAACGGAACAAAAGAAATTTTTTTTAAGGACTTAACATTGAAGTTAGACCAAGTACATATGACCAAATTATTTTGATGGGAGATTTTAATGGAACGATTAACAACAAATTAGACCGGAAAAGAAAAAGACCCAATGAAAAACTAGGGAAATTACTAAAGGCCTTTTTTGATTTAGTCAAACAAGAAAATTTGGAGGATGTATGGAGGAAGTGGAATCCTACATGCAAAGACTTTACCTTTTATTCTAACAGGCATGATTCTATCTCCAGAATAGATATGATATGGATATCAGGAGATCTTGCATTTAAAACCCATAAAATTGAAATAATGCCGAGAATAAATTCAGATCATAACCCATTGCTGTGGATGTCAAAACAAGGAAAAAAACAATTCAGATGGAGGCTGAATGAGGATTTACTGGATAAACAGGCTATAGTTGAAAACCTACGCAAAGAGACAAAGCTTTTTTTCCAAACAAATTTGAACCAAGATTCCTGAATTCAAGTGGTTTGGGACACCTACAAGGTAGTGTTGAGAGGAATATTAATCTCGGTGCATAATAAAGAGATAAAAGAAAGAAGGGCACAGCAGAGTCACCTTGTGGAAAAGATTAGAATGAAAGAGAATGAATTAAAGAAAAGACCAGAGAAAAAGAAAATAATGAGAGAGATACAAATTTTACAAGACCAACTAAATATCATACTTAACCAAGAAATTTATTGGAATTTAAAGAAACTTCAACAAAAGTCTTTTGAAGGAGCTAACAAACCAGGAAGGTATTTGGCGTGGCAACTCAAGAGAAGAAAAGAAAGGAAGATTATAAGCAAAATTGTGACAGGAGACAGAGAAATTGTGGACTGTAAAGGGATAAAGAGAGAATTTTTTAAATATTATGCAAAGCTCTTCCATGCAAATCCAATAGACCAAGTAAAAGCTCAAGAATATTTGCAGAATTTAAAAATGCCTAGTCCCACAGGAAAAATTAAAGATATGCTTTCTATTACCACAGAAGAGATTTACAAAGCTATTGACAATGCAAAATTGGGAAAAGCTCCAGGCCCAGATGGCTTTTCAGCTAAATTTTATTAAAAAAATGAAAGAGGAGATTGTACCGATTTTCCAAGTTATATCAAATGAGATCAGAGACACAGGGAAATTACCAGACTCTTGGAAGGAAGCAACTATTTCTCTTATCCCAAAAGAAGCACAAGATTTAACAAGCATGAAGAATTATAGGCCAATTTCACTTTTGAACAACGATTATAAGTTATTTGCCAAAATTACAGCTGAGAGACTAAAAATATATTTGAGAGACTTAATTTCAGAAGAACAAGCTGGATTTTTGCCTGATAGACAAATAAGGGACAATATGAGGATGGTTGTGGACGCAATTGAGTATTATGACAAGCACCCAGAAAAGGAGGTGGGTTTTTTCTTTGTGGACACAGAAAAAGCATTTGACAATCTGAACTGGGAATTTATGTTTAAAGTTATGGAAAAAATGGACATTAGAGAACCTTTTTTAAATATAATCAAAGCAATATATTCGGAACAAAAAGCAAAAATAGTGGTCAACAACGAAACAACAGAATTTTTTAAAGTACAAAAGGGAACAAGGCAAGGTTGTCCACTTTCTCCGCTATTGTTCATATGGATTTTAGAGGTTTTGCTTTGGAATGTTAAAGAAGATAAGGAAATTAAAGGCCTGGCATTAAAAGGATTCACATATAAGTACAGAGCTTTTGCAGATGATGTTATGTTTATAGCAGAGGAACCACTGAAAACTATACCACTTTTATTACATAAAATAAAAGAGTTTGGAGACTTAGCAGCTTTTATGTAAATAGACAGAAATCCAAGATGATGTGTAAAAATATGATGAGCCCAAAACAAATGGAGTTGCAGATGTCTACAGGCTGTGAAGTAGTGATAAAAACTAAATACTTAGGTATAGACCTGACAATGAAGAATACTGATCTTTATAAAAACAACTATGGAAGATTGTGGGCTCAAGTCTTAAAAGACATTGAAAAATTGAACAAATTAAATTTATCTTTGTTGGGAAGAATTTTGGTGGTCAAAATGAATATCTTGCCATGATTGATGTTTTTATTTCAGACGATTCCCATAATAAAAGACTCAAAGGCAAAAGGAAATTTCCAAATTTGTTTGGGCAGGCAAAAATACGAGAATTAAAATGAAAATTTTATGTGACACAAAGGAAAGAGGAGGCTTTCAATTACCGAATTTAAGACTTTGTCATGATGCGGTTTGCCTAAATTGGTTAGAACAATGGATTACCCTGGAAAACAGGAAATTGTTGGCATTAGAAGGACACAATTGCAGGTTTGGCTGGCATGCATATGTCTAATATGGCAAGTCGAAAATGGATCATTTCTTTAAGCATCACTATATTAGGAGGGCCCTTTTTGACGCTTGGATTAAGTATAAAAATTTCTTTCCTGAAGAAAAACCAATGTGGATTGTACCAGCTGAAGTTATAAAACCGTTCTCAGAATATAAGGGACAAGACTGGTTGAAATATAAGGACTTGTTGAGACAGGAAGGGAAATCATATGTGATGAAAGAAGAACGTCAACTTGACTTTAAATATAATTGGTTGTGTTATAGACAGATACTTGATTTATATAAGACAGACCAAAAAATGGTTGGATTCGGGGGAAGTTACAATGAAATTGAAAATTTATGGCTGGAGGGAGGGAAGAAAATGATATCGAAAATGTATAAAATTCTTTTAAAATGGTATACAGAAGATGAAGTGGTTAAAGAGCAAATGATTAAATGGGCAATTAATATGAATTCGGAAATACCTATGTCATCTTGGGAATTTTTATGGAAAAATGCTTTGAAAATTTCTACATGTACCAACCTTAAAGAAAATTGTTTTAAATTGATGTATAGATGGTATATGACACCAAAAAAGATAGCTAATATAAGTAAAAACTTATCTAACAAATGTTGGAAATGTAAACACGCTGAAGGTTCCTTTTACCATATGTGGTGGACTTGTGAGAAAGCAAAAACATTCTGGACTGCAATACATAAAGAGATGGAAAAAAAATTGAAATGTACCTTTAAGAAAAAAACTGAAATGTTCCTTTTAGGTCTTAAATTAGAAGAAATAAATGTGAGTAAAAGAACATTGATATGGTACATGGTAACAACTGCTAGAATGATTTATGCTCAAAACTGGGAAACACTGGCCCCACTGCTGGACCTCCTGATGGCACCTGGTATATTTTGGCCGCTGTGTGACAGAATGTTGGACTAGATGGGCCTGATTCAACATTGACTTCTCTTATGTTCTTATGTTCTTAAAATGAAAAGATTCCTGATCTCTGGGACTGGCTGAGAAAACTGCTCTTTATGGCAGAAATGGACAAATGGACAAGAAAGCTTAACAACCTAGAAGCAGAAACCTTTTTGGCAGACTGGAGTGACTTTAAAGAATATATACAGAAGTACTGGAAAATGAAGGATAATATTTTTAGTTTGGGAAACTACTAAAGATGTAACAATTGTATACAGTTAATAAGTGTTTATAGTAGTTATAAATAAGTAAACTGGGTCACCTGTAGAATTTGCATGATAACAAGGATTTAACATGTATTATGTTTGGTTTAATGGTGGAAACAATGCTGGGAGCCAACAGGGGGGGAAGAGGAGTTTTTGGGAAAAGGATATGATGTATATTATTTGGACCAAGTTGTGAAGTATTGTGTATCCTAATAAAATTTGTTTAAAAAAAAAAGATTGTGGAAGTTTATGAGGATAGACCTGTCATGGATTTCACTTTATACACCACGAACTGTGATGAATTTTGCTTCATGGTTCAGTCCATGTCCAACCCAAGTCCCCACTGCTCAGCTGTTTGGAAACCCCTGCTTTCTGCTCCTCATGGCTTTTCATGGGGAGCAGAAAGCACTGGTTTAAATTGCTCCAAGCTTTTTTCTGCTTTTCACAACCCACCATGAACCACTATGAACTGCATCAAAATTCACGGAAGTTCATGGTGGTTCTTCAGTTCATGAACATCACTTCACAAACCACAAACTGGTTTTAATTCATCTGCTGGTTTGTGCCCATCTCTAGTCTTGGGGAAAGGGGAAGCTTGATTTGTCTACAAGGGAAAATATATATTCAGGCATGTTTTCTATGCAGGGCAAAGAGCTACTTCAGGGGAATAACTTGCTATAACAGTAAAATTGCACAGAAGGAAAGAGTTAATCCTCTCCTCCCAGCACTGCAGTCTTTATCCAAATTATTACCATTCCCACTGCTTTTTAAATGTTACGGAGGGATCTGCTGATGGATCTTGCCTAGTGTAGCTAGAAGAAGAGAACTCTGAACCTCCCCCCCAGAAGGTAGTAACCAGCTCCTGTCATTAACATAAGAAAAGAGGCCAAGAAAAGGCAATGATAATTACATGAATAGTCACGTTTTCAACCCTTCTCTTATCACTTATAGTTTGGGGAATCAGGAAAGTTCCAAACATGCTTCATAGTTTGCTTCATCTACTGCCTTTAATTTCTGACGTGTTCTTTTTGTACTCCCCACAGTTACTCAGTAAAGAGTTAGTTTTGCAAATCATTAGAGCAGGTGAACTGAGCAGAAAAGCACTTATATGGGTTTGTCAATAACAGCTCTGGGCACACCAACAAGCCCTCCTGTGACTTGCATGATGGTTGCTTAAAGGGAGGAAGAAGCATGAATCTGAAATACGAACTTGTCTGAACCTTATTCAACAAGCTAAGCCAACATCAGAAAATTGATTACAGCATAGGCAGCATTTTGCCCTGGAGCTCATTTCTTGGTTTCAGTAGACATAGCAAATAGAATATCAAGCAAACAGGAACCCATTATCTGGAATAGTTCCCAAGACAGTTGGAGGCATTTTGGAAGAGGGACTTGAGCACCACATTATAATCTGACATTCCAGATTGCGCAAACTACTATTACAGGAGTTTAATTATGGAGAAGCAGCTTGCCTTAATTATCGTAGCCAGCAGTGACTAGACCCAGGCTAAAATAATGAGGGGGAAATAGTCATGGAAATATTAATTGAAAAGGGTTGCTTAGTGACATTTTCATGCTTTGTGACATATGGCTTCATGGGGAGAATCTTGTAAAATGGGCAATAGAGGCTAAAAGGTAAAATGTTATTATGCAAACGATAGTATATTGAGTCATGGGGCAATTGAAGGCAGGGCAAACATATGGTGCCGAAAATGTGGATTGTATCCCTGCAGAAAACAGCCCATCTACAAATGCAACAGCTAAATAGATATAGAAAATAATAACTTCATTTAAAAGCAATATGCCAGGTTAAAATGTAAGATTGGGGATGAGAGAAAGGATAGATTGTCTGTGTTGGTAACCTGGTCTGTCTCACTCAGCCATAGGGTATGTCTGATAATGCCTAGCCTCCCATCACACAAATAATGGAACTATTAATGACATTATGCTTGAACAGAGAACTATCAGTCAGAAATGCTGGTTGTTCCTGTAACTGATACTTGTGATAACAAAGGTACTTGGACAGTAAAGTACTGAAAACATTAATAAATGTTCTGTTTTTAGTAAAAAGCAAGGGGATTGGACTGCACAGCAGATAAATATCTCACTTTGTGAATTTAAGCTTAGAAGAGTTAACCTCAGATCCTTTCTGCATAATTCCATGATGACCAGTTAAGGTTGCTATATACATGCTAATTTCTTTATATCCAAATAGACAGCTATATGTTTCATAAGTGTATGCTTGCCAGTCACTGTCATGAAGAAATGTAATATGATGAATATTTCAGATGTCATGAGATCATTGTAAACACTCAGCATCTAAAAACATGGCATCTAAAAACATGGCCTTGGATCCTCAGCTACACAAAAAGAATGGAGCTACATAACTGGCAACTTTTCTGCCTCTCCGTTCATGCTGCAGGCATCTCTAGATCACTAGTCTGTTCCCCTGTGGATTACTGATGGGGGTCAAAGTGGCAGGCTGCTATCAGAGGGGAGAAAGGACAAAATTGCCCCCCCCCACCTTTCACAAACTTAAGGACAGCTTAAGATCCAAGCCATTGCTGTGTGACTCTGGGCACACAGCAAGATATCAGTGAAAACAGGAACAGTCTTGAATCTTAAAATTACTTTATGAGGTACCTTAAATTGAGATTGGAGAAACTGACTCAGTTTATTACTTTTAATGAAGTAAATGCCTACAGCAGCCAAACAAAGCGTCAGGAGGATATCTGTCAGTATTCCAGGATGTCATTCAGTAGAGGCTGCTAGTTCCCTCCCAGATACCAAAGTAGTGATTAGGGGTGTACATTCGGTAAATATGAACCAAAATAAATCCCCAAACAAACCTTTTTGGGTTTTTTGGCTTTTCAGCATTCTGAATCAGCTTTCAGAATCATGCTTAATGCTTACCCCATTAATGACTAGGAAAAACGAAAGGAGATCCTTCAGTGCAAGAGGGTTTTGGAAGCTCTGACACTAATGTAAGCTCCAATTTTGCTGTCAAATATTATTTGCTTGACATCTGGCAACTATGCCTGGCATGTTCAGGACCTCTACACTTCAATACAGCATGAGAGAAATTGGAAAAGAGGAAGTGAATTAAAGATGCATCAGCTCTGTTGAGATTGCAAAGGATAGACAATTCCAGGAAATACTCCAGATAAGAAGTTGAACCAACAAGAGTGGGATTTTATAGCTGTGTTGGAGCAAACAGAAGCAGTGGCTGGTGGTAACATTTCATTTTTATATATATCAGCAGTTATGTTGTGAATCTTTGGCTAGAAATTTGTTTATAAATCTTGTTACACTTAAAAGAATTAAAACCATCAAGCACTTTTTCCTTGCCTTGCCAATTTTCACTCTGAAAGACCTTCACCCTCAAATATGTCAATCCCCCTAACAAATATATTAATGGTTATAAGGTAAAACTCTATCTACTATATGTAGAAATACTTTTTGCTAGTGCAGATCTGTAAGCTAGATAAGATGCTTTGAATTTTAGAAAATTACAAGTTGTACATCTTCCAACTTTAGGGATTTCCATACCCAAAGAATCAATTTATAATGGCTTCTGTAGCCTTCTGGATACAGCATTCTTTACTGTGTGGCACTGGAGGGGAGGATGTGCATATGTGTGTGGGGGATTGAAGTTAGAGCAATGTATGTGCCTAGTCCCTTCAGAGAAGTCCTATAGTAGCAGGTGTCTATTCTCTCTCTTTCCCCGCATTGATTTCCCAGGATTGGCAGTTGATATATTCCAATGCTTTATGTCATATATTCCCCTTCTCAATGAAACTATATAGCAGCCAGTAGCTATGTGCTGTTCTAGGGAGGAAACAGAGCCTGGGCTTCTGAATGAGGAATATAAATCTGCATGCATGAAATGCAGCACTTGATGTGACTATTGAAAAACATGTATGGCTGATCTTCAAATATGAACCTATTTCTGCATGCAGATGATATTCTCAGCTGAAGTGAATGTGTTTTCTCTTGCCATGCACACCTGCTCAGTCACAATAGCAACTCCTGGTCCCCTAAGATCTGCAGTCCCTAAAGTTACAAATCAGACATCAATGCAAAGGTTATGAGTTCAGTGGTTGCCGGCTTGTTTCTTTCTTGAATAAAGGAGCAGAGCTTTAGTGCCATAGTCAAACAACAAAATAAACAAGAAGTGAGCAGGGAAAGTGGATTTCAGAAGTCTGACATATGACGTTTCTTTGCACAAGATGGATGTTTCAGGTTAGAGGATGAAATTGAAACTGGAAAGAATACAAAACAAGGGCACAGAACATCTTTCATTACTATTATGAAAGCTGGCTCACTTTTTGACACTGTCCTTCTTGATGAAGTGTGAAGAATTTCCAACACCACTGTCATCCAAGACTGAATGTCACCATCTGTCTTGAAGCTGCCTGTCGCAATGCAAACTACTTTTTTGAACAGCAGCTGACATGTTGATCTTCTAACAGCTTTAACAAACATCAAAGCTACAGTAAGTCTTTCTTTTCCAATGGCAGATGTTGGCAACAAGTGGAGAGAATGCAGCAGAATTAAAGAGATTGTTTAGCAAGACAGTTCTCAGTTCATTTACTCCAGACTGCTCCTATGCAAGCAAATGTATTTAGAGCAAGTGGGATGTGTAAATCCTGGCCTAACTTTTCTGACAAGTCTCTTGCTACATCTGTGAACAGTGTGGAATAGTGCTTAGAGTATCAAACTGTGCTGTGGCTGTCATCTGTTTCTCACCAGTACAGAATTCCCTGTTAAGAGTATATAGCTGGTAAAGAAACTCTCAAGCTATGGGAACAATTGCCTGAGCTATTTCCAGGCGGATGTGGTGGTTCTTGGTCAGGAGAATTATTTGAGGAATATCAAAGAATTTGGTAAGACTCATGAAATTTCTCCTTCATTGAAATAAAAGGTCTTGCAAACAAAACTTTAGAAGCGGCTAGTTGCCCTCTGCACTACCTTGCCCCAGCCCCCAGTCTCCTCCTCTGTCTCTGCCCTCACATCCTACAAGAAAGGGACAGAGACAGAATAAGTTGTGACCACTCCCACTATTCTGCTCACATGAGAAATGATCAAAGAATTTACAAAAATTGAGATGAAAGTTTCCTTAAAAAAACAAATTGTATACAACTCAGGAATAAAAATGACACTAAAACACTCTATGTCTGTTCTTAAAAAGTAATTAGGAATAAAATTAAATCTCTCCATGATTGGGAAAAGACTGAGCAATATGTTACAAATAAGATTGGTAAATTGAATAAAATACTTTGAATGGGTCAGATCCTTGTCCTGTGGGGTTTCACAGGGTTCAATCTTATCCCCCATGCTATTTAAATATCTACATGAAGCTGCTAGGAAACATCATCAGAAGGTTTGGACTTCAGTGTCACCAATATGCAGATGATACCCAACTCTACCTTTCTTTTTCACCTAATTCCAAGCATTCCAAAATACTTGGTGCTACCCTTGAAGAGCACTCAGAAGCTACAGCTACCCAGCTATGAGAAGCTTGTGACTCTGATACTACAGCAATTACACTGGCTATTGATCCATCCCCAAAACCCAATTGAAGGTGTTGGTTTTGACCTTTAAAGTTCTACATGGCTTGGGACTGTGGTATCTGAAGGACTGTCTTCTCCTTTATATTTCTACCTAGGAATTAAGATCATGAGGAGAGGCCCTCCTGACCATCCCATCAATCAAAGAAGCTCATTTGGTAGATACACAAGAAAGAGCCTTCTCAGTGGCAGCTCCAAAATTATGGAACAATCTTCCCAGGGAGGTGTGCCCAGCTCCCTCACTTTTGCTCCTTAGGAGGTACTTGCAGATGGTTTTATTTAGAGCAGTGCTTGATTAATTTACTAGCAGTTCTGACTTGGGATTTTAAATTTTGATTTTAGGTATTTTTATGTTCTGTATTATATGTATTTTATTTATAGTGTAAACTACCTTGAGCTCCATAAGGAAGAAAAGTAGCTAATAAATGTTTTAAATAAATAAATACTGTTTGTATGATGTGTAATAGAAATACAACAACCAGGTAACATATATACCACCACCTTTCAAATCTCTCCTTATAATAATTATCTTTTGGTTTCGCAAGATTCCATGGGCTCCCATTGGCTGTAAAATGCCCTCCCTCAGCCATTGGCCCATCAGCTGCCACTCAAGAGTACTCGCGTGCCATTGGCCGGGTGCTGGGTCTGCTCCTCTTCCCCACCCACTCCCCCTTTTGCATGTCAGATTTACTGGCAGACCAGCTCTCTCTCCTGAGGAAGACAGTTCTCTTGACTCCCGTGAGGGACTGTATCCTCAGTGGCTGTTGGTAGGCAGCCAAGCTTGGTTCTGTGAGTAAAAAAACAAAGGACTTTCAGCATAACTCCCTCCTCCACCCATAACCCCCTCTGCAGTGGCCACTTTCCTGTCAGAATAAATGGGAAAAGGCTCTTTCTCCTGCTTAGCTTCAGCATGGCTGGCTGGCTAACGAGGTGGGCCAGCAACCATCAAACCATTTTCTTCAACTCCCCACTGTGCGGTTGACTTTCCCCTAGGGTTGCCAATCTCCAGGTGGGACCTGGAGATCTCCCACTGTTACAATTGACCTCCAGATGACAGAGATCAGTTCCCCGGGGAAAAATGGTTGCTTTGGAGGGTAGACTCTATGGCATTATACCCTGCTGAGTCCTTCCACAGACACCCCAAATGCTGCCCTCCACAGGATCCACCCCCCCAAATCTCCAGGTATTTCCCTAATCAGAGTTGGCACCTGTACTTTCTCCTCTGTCAGTAAAAGTCCCTTTCCACACCTATGTTGGCCTTTGGGAGAAAACTCATTGGGCCCAGTCCTGATCAGGTTGCCAACTCCAGGTGGGCAATTCCTGGAGATTTGAGGGATGGGGCCTGGAGAAGGTGAGGTTTGAGGAGGGGTGGCACCTCAGACAGGTACAATGCCATAGACTCCACTCTCCAATCTAGCCATTCCCTGATGAGGAACCATTGTTGCCAATCTCCAGGTGGGGGCTGGAGATCACTCAAAATTACAACTGCTCTCTAGGAGGGGGGGGAGGAGATGGAAAACTAAAAGTAGGTTGATGGTTGGCTGGGAGGGAGATAGGGTTGTCAACTCCAGGTTGGGAAATTCCTGGGGATTTGAGGGGTCAAACCTGGAGAGGGTGAGTGTTGAGGAGGGGTGGGACCTCAGACAAGTACAATGCCATAGACTCCACCCTCCAAACCAGCCACTCCCTCCTGGGGAACCACTGGGGTTCTTGGGGGTGGGCTGGAGATCACTCAAAATTACTACTGCTCTTCAGGTGGCAAAGATCAGTTCCTCTGGAGAAAATGGTGGACTCTGTCATTATACCCTGCTGAGATTGCCACAGCAAATTGTCACTGAGTGCCCAAAGCCGGGGCACTCTCCCAGAGCCTCTTTCTAGAGCCCGTTGTATTTATTTCCACAATGGGCCTTATTCCTAGTCTTAGCATACTTGAAACACTAAGTTTTCTACCCTGGCCTGGACCTAAGGGTAACATTCTGCTAGTGCAATAGCCGTCACTCCAGAATAATGACATTTCCATCAGCAGAGGTGGAGTGGGTAGTTTCCACCATTTTCCCTCTCCCACTGCAGATCCTCATTTTGCTCCTTGTGCTAATTCCTTGATTTGGGGAACTCAACAGCTTGCAGGAAGATGGGGGTAGGGAGGTGAGGAGTCTGAGGTCATGATCAGATGGGCAGTTCAATCCGCTGTTGCCCCATCTCTAATAAAGCCAGATTATTTTGTTACAGAGAATCCTGACCAGACTCACCCCTTTTAGCACTCTTCAAAGCAATTTTACTGGCTGTGGAATGATCAGACAGCCCCAAGCATGGAGTCAGCCCGTCAGCCATTTTTTTTAGAAGTTTGTCCTAAGAGCATGCCCACAAGCAGGGATGAGCCTTCTGGGATATGTAGTTCATGAGGCTGTCAGCCATTACTTTAAAAAGTTTTCCCTCTGAGCATGTGCACAAGCGTTTGCTGAGAATGCTGGGATATGCTGCCATCCTTCCTCTAATCTTTTCAATTTGCCCCAAACAAAATAAAAAAGCTGCAGAACAGGCGTGTCTTTATAAGAACATAAGAGAAGCCAATGTTGAATCAGGCCAATGGCCCACCTAGTCCAACACTGTGTCACACAGTGGCCAAAAATACCAGGTGCCATCAGGAGGTCCAGCAATGGGGCCAGGACACCAGAAGCCCTCCCACTTTCTTTGAGAGTTTTTCAAAAGAAAACAAAGTTTTGAGCAGCCCCCGGGGGGGAAGAGGTGCGTATACTCAGTCAAATGGAGGGGGGAATGGCAGCTGGGAAACAAGAGATCAGTGAGACCTGCCTGGTGGCTGGGGTGTGCAACAGAGTGACTAGATGACAGGAAATACATTTTGGAAGTGGCTCAGACCAACAGGACTGGACTTTCTCAGGTATCAGAGAAATACGGGGCAAGGCGAGGGGGGGAATGGAATGCAGACAAATGGGGCGTGACAGACAGATGTTGCCATCTGATGGTGCACTTTACATCCACAAGGGAACAGCAAGGGCAACAGATCTAATTGCCTGTGTGAACACGACCTGACATTGCCAGCTTCACTCTGTTGGCAGTGCTTTCAATTCAGCATTATGTCTTTCAAAATGCAGTTAATTGTATTGTTTTCCTGCTACTTTACTTTGCTGTTTGTTTTGTTTTCTTTTCAGAGGCCTGTGCCATCCCTGTAGTTTCATTTTGAAACTCTCATAGAGGCTTATGAATCCAATGGGGGGGGAAGGGATGGGAAGAAAGACAGTTGATTAAAGCTTTATATTCTGATTCTATATATCAGAAGGGCAGGCTATGTCAGCAAGAAAATCTCAAGTATGATTGACATACGAAACCAGTCATTACCCTAGCAATGAGAGTCGTAAACTTAAGAACAGAAGCATTACATTCTGCTCTTGGGGAGGCTTATATTAGTTCTTACTTATACTCTTTATATTTGAGCTGTAGTAGAATAGATATCAGAGCAGCCAGTGGAAGAGATGTCACTCTATAATTGAGAGAGGGGAAAAAAGAGTAAAACATCCTGATAGGTATATATGAAAGTAATTTCTTTTTGAAGTGGTCTGTGAAAGGGAGTTTCACTCCTGGGACCACAGTCTGTGAATTCTGGCTTATTTCTGGCTTGACAATTCTTAAGGAAGCTTTGGAGAAGGTGAAATCTTTTCAATGGCCTCATATTTTATGACATGTATATGTATAGCTTTAGCAGTTAGTCAGGCAGTACCTGCACCTTAGAGTTAAGCCAGACAGAATGCTAAGGCAGACAGAATGGTTTGTTTCCTGTACTGCCTTGTAAAAGAGCCCTGATTTAGAGTTCCAGAACCAAATCACATTTCAGTTGGTGATCTCTAATAGGTAACAGTATATTTGCTCTTGCACCCCCCGATGACATGAGAAAACAAAAATTATTTAGATTAATTAATTGATTGATCTTCATCATTGCTTATTGCAATAAACTGATGATTTTGAGGGCTGGTCATGTTAGGCATCTGCCTAGTCTGCCTCTTGAACAGATCTGTCCCAGCTCCAAACCTGGCTCGTGCTTCCACTGTCCTTGCTTATAATTGCCTGGGCAGCTGTATGTACAGAGAGATGCCCAGGTTCATCCCTCTCCACTAATGTGTCACAAGGCTCAAAAAATGCCACTCAGGTTCAAAAAATGCCACTCAGCACCAAGGGCACTCCTTCACAGCGCACTCAGTTGCAAAGAAGGTGATGGCCTGTTCCCACAGTATTCCTACCAATTAGTTGTGGCTTAACTAGACCTCTTTAATGGTGGAAAACCCTGTCCACAGAGGCAGCATGGAGCAAGCAAAAAAAGGGTTCATCCTTAGCCAATCTGGCAAAAAAAACCCAAAACCAGTTGTGATACCCATAGGGCAAGTGGGTCGGTCATCCATAGCAAAATGCTGTAGATGAGAGCATGCATCTGAATAAAGCCACCTGCCATCCTCTCATGATAGGCTGACCAGATTTTTAGAGAGCCAATTGTATCTCATGCCTCATTTGAAGTTAATGGGGATGTAGGGGACATTCAAAGGGTCAAATGATTGTCTATCCATTATTGCTAATGTTCCAGGGATTTTTGGGACAGATTCTTTGGGATTTTCCTGGAGAGTTAACAAACTGTTAACCACTAAACAGAATTGTAAAAACAGGTGTTCTAAATCAAATTTAATTGGCAACAGAGGAGTTTTTATAACTGCAGGTGTTTTAGTTCCAGAAAACATCAGTCAACTCTTTAATTAGGCCAGGTGTTTTTACATCAGCCTTTTTAATTGACATGGCATGGAGCACCACAGTAATTAATTGTCATAGTTAAAAAATTATGGTGGACTCCTTTGCTTCAAAGAATGAGTTTAAAAGTTCACAGCAGTTTATGATTTTAGCAACTTTAAATAAGAAAAAATCAGATTAAGTTTCTCTTTCTTTAAGTTTAGAATGTTTTAACTTATAAATATTGAACTATTGGAATCGATAAGCAATATAAGTATATTTGCCTTTTTTAGCTTATTATTTTAAATAGAAAAGACTTCAGATGTTTGAGAGTTATGCACTTAAATGAACTAAATTGGTGTAATGCCCAGTGAAAGAAATTTTTAATTGGTTAAGATGCCAAGATGATTAAGTACAATTATACTTTCTATAAAAAAGGACTATTTGGAAAAAACTCTTTCCTTATGTGTTTTGAGAAGTCAAAACAAAATCTTAATATTTTGTTTATAGCTGGGGATGAAAGCTTATGATATAAAAAAAGAAATAGCTAGCTGAATATATACCAAGATTATATTTTTAAATAAAAGGCTTTGCTAGATACATAGCTATAAGTTATAACTACCAAACTTATTTTAACAAAGCAAAGATTAGAAAATGACCAAGAGATGACCAGGTGTGTGGAAATTCAGCCAAGAACAAAAGTCATTAATCATGGCTACTGTCATTCACTAGAAGTTAATTAAAAAGTACAAAAATTGTATTATACAAAGGGGGGGCCCTGCTGGCTAAAGTAAAATAGTACATTTTATAAATTAGAAGTTTAAATTTAGACTAAAAAAGCTTTATAAAATTAACAAAGATATTCTGATGGACCAAAATAAAGGATAATAGATAAATTCAAGTTATTTACAAAGGCTTTATGCCATAGGTTACTTTGAAACATTAAAAGAATACATGTAAAGGGTTTCATTTTTAGAATGTCATTGTAATAATATATGTGTTTATATTTTTCATATTTTGTATACTCTTAGTCAGGGCTCTTTTGTAGCAGAAACTCCTTTGCATATTAGGCGACACACCCCGAATGTAGCCAGTCCTCCAAGAGCCCCTGTAAGAAGAGCTCTGTAAGCTCTTGGAAGATTGGCTACATTAGGGCTGTGTCACCTAATATGCAAAGGAGTTCCTGCTACAAAAAGAGCCCTGCCCTTAGTGAAAATAAGCTTATAAAAATGTTTTAAGAGTGCTGTTATACTTTGTATGCATGTATTAATGTAAAAGTAACCATTTTTGCAATGAAAACAGCTAAGTTTTGTACTGAAAATGAACTCAGCCTGAGAGTTCATTCAAAAGTGAAATGAGTCTAGGTAGGCAGGCAAGTAAATAAGCATATGTGTAAGTCAATTTTAATGAGACAAGCACCTGCATTGTAGAGTTGAGATGTGGCCAAGTAACATCTTCTTTGTCAAATATGTGATTGATGAGACAAAGAGATCTAAACTGAGCATGTGCAAATGATGTCAACAATGATGTAAAGCTGGGAGGAGCAAGAAAGATATGTCTGATCCCTACTGCTATTCACTGAACATCAATGCTGAATTTCTTAGCTGTGAGATATTCCTTTATTCAAATAATTTTTTCCCTACCCTTTATTGCCTGGAATCAGGGCCAGCCCATGGTGTCTGGGCACCCTAGGCCAGTTTGTGGCGCCCGCACCCCCCCCGGCGATGCCAACCTCCCAATGTGGCCTGGAGATGGGGGGGCAGTGCCGGCAAGCCAGGGAAGAGGTGGGGGGTTAAACCCTGTCTCTTCCTTCTAAGCGCAGCTTGCCAGCGTGCCCCCATTTCTTCCCCCATTTACACCCCCATCTCTTCCTTCTAAGTGCAGCTTACCAGCATGCCCCATAGCTGCAGGGCATGCCGGCAAGCCAGGGAAGAGGCGGAGGTTTACATCCCCATCTCTTCCTTCTAAGCGTGGCTTGCCGGGGGCGCCCCTCAGCTGTGGGGCGGCCAGGCAAGACAGGGAAGAGGCAGGGGTTTAATTTGATTGAAGGTCAAAGAAGAAGGGGACGGCAAAGGATGAGATGGCTAGACAGTGTCATCGATGCGACGAACATGAAATTGAGCAAACTTCAGAGGACAGCGGAAGACAGGAGGGCCTGGCATAATCTGGTCCATGGGGTTGCGAAGGGTCGGACTCAACTGTGCGACTGAACAACAACATCTTCCCTCTAAGCATGGCTTGCCTGCATGCCCCACAGCTGTGGGGCACGCTGGCAAGCCAGGGAAGAGGCGGGCGTTTAAACCCCCTTCTCTTCCTTCTAAGTGTGCCTAAGCTCGAGGGTGGAGGGGGAGGGCGGGCAAGCTCTGCCGCCACCTCCTGCACCCCACCGGGGCATTCTTCACTGATGGCGGCGGCGGGGAGGTGGCGGGGGGCTTTTTGCAGGGGGCGGGCGCAGTTTGGTGCCCCTGCGGCCGGCACATCCTAGGCGAGTGCCTAGAGAGCGAGCCTGCCCTGCCTGGAATTGTCAGTTTCACTGTGTGGTTTATTGGTTAGCCACACAAGTCAAAGAACCTTAGCACCCTCAGGGCATTGCTTTCAGGGATGAGGCAAGTCGATCCACAGCATGATCTACTACAAATATCTCTTTAAGTGAAAAAGTATGGATTGGGCTATGGTGCTGAGGAAAGGGTGGTTAACACTTCCTTCTATGCCATTTCCCAAATTGGAAATGTCTGCCTTCTGGAGTGCCTTGAAGTGAGAAAGGATTTTGTTGTTGTTGATACTGACTGTCCCATTTGTTCCAATGGTGCCCAAATGTACAAAGCAAGGCTTGCTCTTGTGTATCTGCTTCCTCCTTTGAAATAAATTGGGACGTTATCACAGATATCAGAAGTCCTGTGGAAAGGACATACCTTAATGTAATATGGAAAATATATATTTTAAACATTGTGCTTGATTGTTTACATGAAATTCCCACTGAACTCACTTCTTAGTAAATAGATTTAGGATTTCAGCTGAAATCACTTAACTTTGGCTCAAAGTGACCTGGGCTGAAATCCAAAATATATATACTAAAAAGTAAATCTCACTGAGCTCAATGGGACTGACTTACTTGTAAACATGTTAAGCAGTGTGGGGCATATATTGTTGAATTTAAAAGGTGAAATCAATTGGATTTAAAATTGCTTCAGCTGGATTGTATGTTCTGTCATCTTAAAAATATTAAGTAGAATCCTCTTGAATAATCTCCATTTAAATAAAGGTGAGGCATGCAAGAGCACATCATTTTCTTTTCCTTTATTTATTATTTACTGGTGATAAAAATAATGTTCATGTTTAATATTTCAGACTCTCTGGCATGAGTACAGAAGAGAATTTCCTTAGGTCACTAGGGAAACCTTTAACTCACCCTTAACTACTTGTTTGGGCATGTATGGTGCCATGCACACTACTGTGAATGGGGCTATTAACCTGAATGGGAGTCCCATGGGCATAGTGATCCAGCCATCTCTTCTGCAGACACTAGCTACCAGAACTGTGAGCACAACATTTGCTGGATGTTCCCCCTGAGAACTATGCACCATTCTAGGTCACTGCTGGGTGCAGCACAGTTTGTTTGGTTTTAGGAATATCCATGGAAGTTTCATGAATGGGATGTTAAAGCATCCCTATGTGCTTTATTTGTAGGCATGGGCATGAACCAGCTCACAAACTAAAGTTTATGATGAATCTTGGCCAGTTTGTGGTTCATGAACTGAAGTTCATGGCAGGTCAACTGGCATGAACTTTCCACAAACTTTCAAGTGGTTCGTGATGGTTCATTAATGGATACATTTCCAGACAGACTGTCTCTGCTCAATCAAAATGTTCACCAAACTTCAAAGGCAGGGTGAGGTTCCCTGTGTGTTTGGTGTGTGCAGCTTGCAAGGAGTCCATTCTATACACTTCTGAACCTGCACCTGACATTTTCCTCAAAAGCACTTCCCTGAGGGAATCTTCTTTGGGGGCAGTAACTCAGACTCACTAAATCCAATCTGCACATAACTTGGAGGGCATTTAGAAGAGTATCAGGGGAGTTACCCTGTGATTTTGATATCTCTAGCTTCCACAGGGTCTATTCTATACACTCCTGAACCCCCTGAACCTGCACCTGTCAATTCCCCAGAAATCACTTTCCTGGGGGCACTTTCTTGGGGGAGCTTAACTTGGACCCCATAAATCAAATCCTCAACAAACTTTGATGGCAGGTAGAGAAGAGTCAAATGGAGATCTCTTGTGAGTTTGGAGTCTCTAGCACACCGGGGGGGGGGGCATTCTACTGCATCATGAACTGGTTCATTTGGCATCAAAAAGTTTGTGATGGTTCATCGTTCATGAACCGGGCATACCACGAATCACAAACTAGGCATACCACAATTCCACGATTCATGCATCCCTGTTTATTTGTATCCCATCTCTTGAACACTGGTGGAAGCAATATATCATCTTCTAGAGGCTTGAACAGAAAAATCCTGAAAAAGTTATTCTATGATGTGGCCCAAGCAAAAATTAGTCAACAGTAGAGGAGATTTCCCTGAGACTCTTACACACTTGCAGCTTAGATCCAGTCTTGCCTCATCTTTGTCTATTTGCAAGAGAGGGAATAAAAATGAAATCTTAGGGATGTGTTTGCCCTAAATAAAGACTCTCGAGAAATAGATGCATCTCTGCACTCACCTATGTTGGCTAACACTAAGGAAGTATGACACAAAAGGCACAGATTCAGCACGGAGGTGCTCAGGGCAATAAGGAAGATAGAATTCCTTGGATTCAAACTGTTCACATTAATCAGCATCCTTGTTTATCGTACTCAGGTAATCACAGTGAGAATGCAGAGTACAATTATTAATTAAAATAAATACTCTCTAATCATCTACTGTTATTAAATTATTACATTTAATGAGGTTGCACTGCTAACTAATTCACTTATAAGGCTGATGTCACCATATTTTATTATTAGATGTCTATCACACATGAGAAAAAAAAGATGACATAACTGAGGCCAGGCAGAACTGTAGCTAATATTCTCTGTGAATCAATTTCTTTCTCAGGATTTGAGTCTTGCCATCAATATAAGTGTCACATAACATCTAGTTCAATTCCTCCCCCCACGTGTAACTGACCAACCAGACAATAAAGCAGCAAAGAACCAATTGCATTTTTTATATGTATGGCTTATATCACCTCTGAGCCATGTAAGTATATGAAGTTGTATGAAACTGGATGATGGGTCTCTCTAGTCCAATATTATTTGACTGTCAGCAGCTTTCCAGGTTCTCAGGTAGGAAAAAAAGAGGCTTTCCTCAATATTTACTATTTGAGATCCTTTAACAGAGAATTCTCCAGCCTTCTTGAGTCTGTGGGAACATTTGGAATTTTGAGAGGGGGTGATGAGCACTACCCCAAAATGGCTGTCACAGGAGGCTGAGCTGAATGAACATCTCCCTCCTCATGCCTCCTGAGGAGTAGGAAAGCCTGATGGGGTAACAGAACCACGCACTGACTAAGAAAATATGAGGTGTTAACCAGTCCTCTAATGCAAAAGGGTAGCCAATAGCAAGGCCTGCCTTACAATGGCCCCACCCACTTTCTGAAAAGAGCAGGTTTGGTGTAGTGGTTAAATGTGCAGACTCTAATCTGGGAGAACTGGGTTTGATTCCCCACTCCTCCACACACAGCTGCTGAATGTTCTTGGGCAAGCCATAGTTCTGTCAGAGCTGTTCTTGAAATAGCAGTTTCTCTCAGAGCTCTCTCAGCACCACCTACCTCACAGGGTGTCTGTTGTGGGGAAGGGAAGGAAAAAGAGTTTGTAAGCCGCTCTGAGAGTACAAGTGAAGGGTGAGGTATAAATCCAATCTCCTTCTCCTCCTCCTTTTCTTGGTGAGCACCAAGGGAAATACTAGTAGGCACTGCACTGGGAAACCCCAGGAAATGCTCTGGACAAAACATGTGCTTCAACACTGAGTGGTGATTCCACATCAAAAGTGATGGTTTCTGGTGTTCAGACCCTATTGCAGACAAAACTAGATGAATTAGAACCTCCCGTTTGCAGGCCTCATAAGCTTTTGAACCATATATGTGTGTGCATGTGCATACGATTGTTAATTTGAATGTGTGCTACTAGTAATGTGAATGAGCATTCTGGCCAACCCAGACTTTAAGGTATTTCAAGCAAGAAACCCTTTAAACTTCATGTGTGAAAAAATCCCAGTACCTGAATTGAGTTCACCCATCATGCATATTCCAGATATCTCAATAATTTCCACCTGGGGGAAAAGCTTTGTGCACACACCCAAACTCTTGTAACCGTAAGAGATTGCTAGATAGGAACTGATTATTTTAAACTTGTTTTATGAAGTACCTGATTTTGGAATAATATGTCACAAACAAAGGAAAAAACCATGATGCAACCAAAATTAGTTAAACTCTTTGAAGCCTCATTGATTTCAGTGGAAGAGTGAAGCATACATTTGAGGTAAATTGTATTTAGTTGTTACCCACTGAAATCCACAGGATTTAAAACAGCTCGGCTGTATTTTTTCCCTCATGAAAGTATACCACCTACACATCATTGTCAGCTTTATTTTATTTTTATTTCATGTGGTCTCCCCCACATATAACATGTGACCTTTTAACTACTAAAGTGTCAAGAAGAGTCAGTTTCCTAATTAAATTAAATAACATTTTAAAGTACAGCTTGATTAGTTCAATTAAACTAGATTATAAATTACCCATGGTATTTTGTTCTGCAAACTTCACAACGGAAACATTCTTCAGTTATTATTGGTATGCATTCCACAAGTCATTAGCTCTTTAGTTAGGAATACAGATTTGCTCCTATTGCTTAAACCAGCATTTCCATACTAATTGGAATATTTCATTTCCATTATCTTTTGTAAGTACTGGAAGATATTTCTTTAATATTTTATATCAGTTACTTTTAGAAAGTTGGTTTGTACTATTCTTTAGTAGTGCTGAGATTCTATGCTTTATATCATCAATTTTTCAGAAATATGGACTGTTTCTACATTATTTTAATATGTTATGTCACTTTCTTTACTAAATTTCCCCAGTCCAGAAATCTTTGTGTGATTTTCTTGCTGGAACAGTATTTGCTAAACAAGGAGATTCCCTTCCAGGATGTGTGAATGAAGAAACTGAATATATTTACACAATAGATGGTGAACCAAAAACATATATTCCTATCATAGGAAGACAGGAATAGGGATCAGATGCAGATGTGAATCAAGCTGATGCAGTCCCAATGAGCATTACATGGTATGGCTATGAGATGTACCTCTCTATCTGATTTGCAGTGTGAATGGAAGTGACTATTCCTCTTTCTGTGAAGGTCACTACTGCATTGTGTGGTTTCTACCATATACACTATATTAGTTTTGTGTTGATTTTTTGTGTTGTTTAAATTAAATTTCTGACATTGCTATTTCTGGAGAGTGAAGAGATGTATTAAAGCCCCTATTTCCCCTCTTTTGTGTGCTCCTATCTGCAGTCATTGTCTCCCCAATCTACTTTCATTAAAAAAATAATAACTTGGGAAGATTTTTTTTCATGGTGTGATCCCAGCCAAAGAGGGAACTTATATTGAAAAAGATGATACTTAACAGCTCCTCATAGCCAATCAAATGTCACTGAGGGGAAGCAAAGCCCTCCCACTGCCTAATCTTATATATAGGGTCGTAGCCTGTGGGTCTTGCTTGGAGGCCTTGTAAGAACCGTCACAAGGTTTTCAGGGTACATCACATAACAAGAGTTTACATCAGAGTTTGAGGAAAGTTCCTGAGGCTGTAGAAGATAGCATTGCTCCTAGGAAGATGGATAATGAAGGATCAATTCCAGTGACCTACCTGGGTTGTGCCATGATCATTTTTCTGCCATGCCAAGAAATGCATTATACTTGCTGCAAATGCAAGCTTATAAGAATGCTTGAGGAGAAGGTGGGAGAACTCGAGACACAAATCTGTACACTGAGGAACATCAGGGTGGCAGAAAGCTTTTTAGACGTGAAGGAAGAGGAGCTCCTGAGAGAACAGCAAGAGCTAGCAAATCCTATGCAAGAGGAAGGACATAACAAGGAACAGGTGAGTGAGTGGAAGAATGTGACCTTGAGGAATAAGATAATCAGGAAACACTCACAGCCAGTGGAACTGCAAAATTGATACCAGCCGCTTCTGATGATGGAAGATCAGAATAGCACACACTGAGATCAAAAGGATGTGACTGGCACACAAGTACATAAGCAGAGAAGGAATCAAGCTATCCCATGGAGGAAAGGACGAGTAATGGTGGTTGGTGACTCCCTACTGAGAGGGACAGAAGAAGGTGTATGCAGACTGGACAAGGAATCTTGAGAGGTTGGTTGTCTTCCTGGAGCATGTGTCCGAGATGTGACTGAGAGAATTCCAAGACTGGTCAAGACCTCTGATCACTACCCGCTCGTGCTGATCCATGTGGGAACAAATAATATGGCCCGAAGAAACCTTGAATGGATCTCCAAAGACTTCGAGGCTCTGGGCAAGAAGGTGAAATATCTGGGGGCACAGGTGGTGTTCTCCTCCAGTTTACCTGTTGAGGGCCATGGAGCTGGAAGGGAGAACAGGATACTGGAGGTGAATGGCTGGTTACGTATATGGTGCCGTCGAGAGGGATTTGGCTTCCTGGACCATGGTATGTACCTCCAAGATGAAGGACTGTTGGCGACAGATGGGGTGCCCCTTACAAAGAATGGGAGGAATGTCTTTGCTGCAAGACTTGCAAACCTGATCAGGAGGGCTTTATACTGAAGCCATCAGAGGTGGGAAGAAAAAGCCTGATGTTGTGTGGCATCCCCAACACTAAGTTTAAGAAGGGGAGTGACCAGAGAATAAATGAACAGGAGAGAGGTGAGTTCAGTCATTTACAGGTAAAATCGAAGGGACCTACAGTAGGAAAGGATGTGTGTAATCTGAAATGTCTTTATACTAATGCACAGAGTATGGGAAATAAACAGGAGGAACTTGAACTTCAAATATTGGAAAGTAATTATGTTCTGATAGGTATCACTGAGACTTGGTGGGATGAGTCTCATATATGGAGCACAGAGATTGAAGGATATACCTTGTTCAAATGGAACAGAATAAACAAAAAAGGAGGCAGGGTGGCACTATATGTCAAGAATGAACACACTTGCACTGAAATTCAGGATTTTGAGAGTTGCCCTGTTAAAAGTGTGTGGGTAAGGATAGAGCGGGGGAGGAAGAAGGGGATATTGTTGTGGGGGTATACTACAGACCTCCAAACCAACCGGAGGAATGGGATGATGCATTTGTACAACAGCTTGCTAAACTTTTACAGAGACAGGATGTAGTGGTTATGGGAGATTTCAACTATCCAGATATTTGCTGGAAATCTAACTCTGCTAGACACGAGGCATCCCACAAATTCTTGAATAGTCTTGCGGACAACTTCATCTCTCAGAAGCTGTAGGGGGGAACCAGAGGATCTACTATCCTAGATTTAATTCTGACTAACAGGGAAGAACTGGTTGATGAGGTGAATGTTGTGGGATCCTTGGGGAATAGTGACCATGTCAGCTTGGAATTTGACATAGTGAGGGATGGGAAACCAAGACATAGTAGGACTCATATCCTGGACTTCAGGAAGGCTGATTTCAAAAAACTCAGAGAAATATTAGGTAGGATCCCATGGTGGGAAATGCTGAGGGGGAAATCTGCACAGGAAGGATGGAAGATGCTGAAAAATTGAGTGCTTAAGGCACAATCACAAACTGTTCTGATAAGAAAGAAAGGTGGGAGACAGGTAATGAAGCCAAGGTGGCTGAACAAGGAACTCTCTGAAGAGCTGAGACTAAAAAGGGAAATGTACAGGAAATGGAAGGAGAGCCAAATTATTGAGGGTGAGTACAAGAAGCAGGGTCGAATCTGTAGGGATGGTGTCAGAAAGGCTAAAGCGTAGATGGAGCTGAGGCTTGCGAGGAATGCTAAAAATAACAAGAAAGGTTTCTATGTCTATGTTCAGAGCAAAAAGAAGAACAGGGATGGGGTAAGCTCATTGCTAGGGGAAGACGGTCAAGTCTTAACAAGGGATGAAGACAAAGTGGAATTACTCAACTCTCATTTTGCATCAGTCTTTAACCGTAAGGTGAGCTGTATACAAACTGAAGAATGCAGGGCATATGAAGGAAGGAGGAACTGCCAGTCCAGCTTAAGTAAGGAAATGGTTAGAGAGCATCTAGCTGTCTTAAATACTTTCAGATTTCCAGGGCTGGATGGCTTGCATCCCAGGGTGCTAAAAGAAATTGCAGGTGTTATTTCAGAGCCTCTGGATCTAATCTTTTGAGATGTCCTGGAGTACTGGTGTTGTGCTGGAAGACTGAAGAAAAGTGAATGTTGTCCCAATCTTCAAGAAGGGGGAAAAGATGGACCCAGGAAATTACAGGCCTGTCAGCTTGACATCAATACCTAGAAAAATTCTAGAGCAGATTATCAAATGCTCTGTCTGTGAGCACTTCGAATAGAATGAGTTAATTGGTAGTAGCCAGCATGGGTTTATCAAGAATAGGTCATGCCAGACCAACCTTATCTCCTTTTTGACAGAGTTACTAAAATGGTTGACTCTGGCAATGTTGTGGATATAGTGTATCTAGATTTCAGTAAAGCATTTGACAAAGTTTCTCATGGTGGGATTGCTAATTCTAAAGAAGACAGACTCAGGATTCAAAATGACCTAGATATGCTGAAATAGTGGGCTGAGGCAAATAAAATGAAATTCAATAGAGATAAGTGCAAAGTCCTACACCTAGGCACAAAAAATCAAAGGCACAGATATAAAATGGGAGGAACTTGGCTTGACAGCAGCACATGTGAAAGGGATCTAGGTGTTCTGGTTGATCACAAGCTCAACATGAGCCTGCAGTGCAATGTGGCTGTGAAGAAAGCTAATGCAATCTTAGGATGCATTAACAGAAGCATTGTGTCCAGACCACGGGAGGTGGTAGTTCCACTCTATTCTGCTATGGTCAGGCCTCACCTGGTATACTGTGTCCAGTTTTAGGCACCACATTTTAGGAAGGATGTTGACAAGCTTGAGCGTGTCCAGAAGAGGGCAACCAGGATGGTGAGAGGGTTTGAATCCAAGTATTATGAGGAAAGGCTGAAAGAGTTGGGTATGTTTAGCCTGGGAAAGAGAAGGCTTAGAGGGGACATGATTGCAGTCTTCAAGTATTTGAAGAGCTGTCATGTAAAAGATGGAGCAGATGTATTCTCTCTTGTTCTGGATTGCAAGACTAGATCTAATGGGTGGAAATTACAAGGGAATCGATACCGGCTAGATATCAGGAGAAACTTCCTAACTGTAAGAGTGGTTGAGCAGTGGAACAGTCTGCCTCGGGAGGTGCTGGATGCTCATTCCCTAGACATTTTCAAGTGGAGGCTGGATGACCATCTATTGGGTATGTTGTAGGTATGTAGGGCCAGGGGTCTTTTTAAGCCAGAGCACTACTTCGGCAGTCCAGGATCCTACGCTAATGGCGGTGGTGGCAAGCCCCACCCCTAGCTCCCCGCGCTGAAAGTGCTGCGGCTCAGGGGAGGCCAGAGAGCCCCACCGCTGCATCCCCCGGGCCTGCGCAGGAGTGCTGCAGCTTGGGGGACACCAGGAGAGCCCCGCCACCACATCCCCCAGGTGCACGCAGGAGCACTGTGGCTCAGGGGAGGCTGGAGAGCCCCACTGCTGCATCCCCTGGGCCCGCGCAGGAGCACTGCGGCTCAGCAGACGTCAGGAGAGCCCAACCGCTGCATCCCCCTGGGCTTGCGCAGGAGCCCTGTGGCTCGGGGGAGGCTGGAGAGCCCTGCCGCTGCATCCCCCAGGCCTGTGCAGGAGCGCTGCGGCTCAGGGGATGCCAGGAGAGCCCCGCTGCTGCATCCCTTGGGCCTGCGCAGGAGCGCTGCAGCTCAGGGCCGGCTGCTGCATCCTCCGGGCCTGCGCAGGAGCACTGCAGCTTGGGGGATGCCAGGAGAGCCCCACTGCCGCATCCCCTGGGCCTGCACAGGAGCGCTGCAGCTCAGGGCAGGCTGCTGCATCCTCCAGGCCTGCGCAGGAGCACTGCAGCTCAGGGGATGCCAGGAAAGCCCAGCTGCTGCGTCCTCTGGGCCCGGGCAGGAGTGCTGCAGTTTGGGGAGGCCAGAGAACCCTGCCGCCACATCCCCTGGGCCCGCGCAGGAGCACTGCAGCTCGGGGGATGCCAGGAGAGCCCCATCGCCACATCCCCCAGGCCCACACAGGAGCACTGCGGCTCAGGGGACACCAGGAGAGCCCCGCCGCCAGCTTCCCCGGCCCCACCAAAGTGGTAAGGGATCCATGGGGGTGGCAGGGGCTCGATGGGTGGTGGTGGTGGTGGTGGTGGGAGAGCCTCCCTCCCTCCATCTCTTTCCTTTTCTTTCCTTTCCTTTTCTTTCCTTTCCTTTTCTTTCCTTTTCTTTCCTCCTTTCCTTTTCTTTCCTTTCTCTTCCTTCCTCTCTTTTCTTCCTTCCTCTCATTTCTTCCTTCCTTCCTTCCTTCCTCTCTTTCTTTCTCTCTTTCTTTCTTTCCCTCCTTGCCTTTTCTCCTTTTCCTCTTTCCCTCCTTCTTCCCTTGTCTCTTTCTTTCTTTCCCACCTTCTTCTCTTCTCTTTTTCCCTCCTTTCCTGTTTCCGCCCTTCTTCCCTTCTCTCTCTTTCTTTCCCTCCTTCTTTTCTTCTCTTTCTTTCCCTCTTTCCTTCCTTCTTTCCTTCTCTCTACTCCCTCTCTTTCCTTCCCTCTTTCCTCCTTCTGTGGCCCAACTCTAGTGAGAAGGGGTTTAAACTTTAAACCCCTTCTCTCTTTGCTCCCCCTCAGGCCAGCTGGGGAAGGGAAGGGGAGGCTTTTGAAGATGCCCTCCCCTTTTGCTTCCCCTTCTGACATCCCTTCCGATGATGTCAGGGGGCATGGCATATGCTAATAACCTAGTAGCTCATTAGCATACCATATTCTAATGAGCTCCCACAGCTCTTTTCCTATGAAAAACCCCCTGTTAGGGCTATCTTTTGGCTATGCTCCTGCAGAGTACAGGGGGTTGGACTAGATGACCTGCAAGGTCCCTTCCAACTCTAACATTCTATGATTCTATGATTCTACTAAATTGTTCACAAATTTGAATAAATTAGGGACTGTGTTCTATACCGCTGTGTATAGGTGATTGTAAGTAAGATCCTATTATGTAATTTTTGTGCCACTTAATTATGGTATGCTTCAGTTCTTTCTGGTGGTTCCAGACTGCTACAGTCCTAATGCATTGTTTATTGAATGTCCCATTTTGTTGATTGTACTGATTTACTATGTGTAATCCACCTTGAGTCTCATGGGAAATGCAGACTATAAAAAACATAAAAATAAATGAATGAATGAAATTTAAACTTGTGCTAAATATTCATTTGTGCTAAAAGAAACTGGAGCTGGCTGGTTTTGTGAAAGGAATGTTGGTAGAAAGATCTAAATGATGAAGACAACAACAACACCAGCATGGGATGAGGATGTGTGTGTATATGTGTGTGTGTGAAAGTTACATCCTAAGCAAAGTTTACACCCTTCCATGCCTTGATAAACTTAGACAACTGTAGCTCTGTTTAGGATGACAGTTTGAGAAACTTCAGTTAATCCTGCAGACGGTTGGAAAGTGGAATGCAGGGTATGTGAAGAGTCTTCAGTCACTAATCGCTGAATGGGGATGGAGCTTCATCTGAAACTCTGATGAGATGAGTCACCTATGCTACATAACCCTATGATTTCATACTAATGTTAATTGTCAGCTGTTCTGGTAAAGAGAATGAACCCAGAAATTACTTGATATCATTAACAAGTATAATACTTAGCCACTATCAATTACAAAATAATTTATGTGCTCAGGCCTACAAGAGCTATAAGTCATTGCCATCAAGGAAATAGGAACTGGCCAATTTTAAATGTAGCATAAATTTAGAGATATTTAAAATATTCATAAAATTATATTGACCGTCTTAAGCAGTCTCATAAATCAAGTCTCATAAATCAAACACTGGACAAGGAATACATTTAGGCAATGATACTAAGATACTGTGTTGTTGTTTACAAAGGAAAAGATATCTGTACATACTGTCAAAGTATTGGTGCTAGGGGTGTGCATTTGGATCTACCCTAGCCAAAAAATACCTTATTGGTATTCTTCAGGTATGTTATGGCATCCCAAATGTATCCAGGTTTTCTCAGGAAAGCCGGGGGGGGAATCCTGAGAAAATCTTGGATATATTCAGGAATTACTGGTAGATCTGAAAACATCAAGAGGTGGGAGCAGATTCCTCCTGCCTCACAGCTGTTTGTTGGGCTTCTGCAGTCCCTTTAAACTTTAAAGAGGCTGCAGAAGACAGCTCGGCTTGGGGCTGGCTGACTTCTCTTGCAGCCTGTTTTAAACTGGGCTGCAGGAGAAGTTAGCCCAGGATCATCCTCAGCTGGCTCCTCTTGCAGTTCAGTTTAAACCAAGCTGCAAGAGAGGATCAGCTGTGGTGGTGGGAGCTGAGAGGTCCACACCACCTCGGTGGGGGTTGGCTCCTTTTGCAGCTTGGTTAAAACCAAGTTGCAAGAGAAGTCAGCCAAGGATTGGCCAGGATGGTGGGAACTGAGTCCTCCTCTCTGCCATGGCTTGATTTGGCTTCTCTTTAAACTGTAAGAGAAGTTTAAACTGGGCTGCAAGAGAAGTCAGACCAGGATCAGCTGTGCCTGTATGGAACCGACTGCTCCCCATGGGAACAGCTTCTGGTGTGCAATTTCCCCTGGTTGGGTTGGGGTTTTTTTTCCTTCTTGGATCAATTGGACCCAGAAAAAAAAATCAGGATTTAAAAAAAAAAATCCTGGATCTGAATACCGCACCAATATCTGACTCTGGGATTTTTGTGGAAACTGGATTTTTTTTTTGTTCCAATATACCCAAACTGAAGGGGGGGGATTTGCATATTTTTTTTGTTGGAATAGACAATGTATGGTATACAAAGAAGAAGAGAAGACCCTGCAGGGGGCGGCAAAAAAGCAATTAGATGGTAGTGAGGTCAGCACTTTCACATGTGTTGCTGTCAAGCTAAGTCCCTCCCATTCTAGATCTGTGCCTTTGATTTTTTGTGCCTAGGTATAGGACTTTGCACTTATCTCTACTGAATTTCATTTTATTTGCCTCAGACCTCTGTTCCAGCCTATCTAGCTTATTTTGAATCCTAACTCTGTGTTCTTCAGAATTAGCAATCCCACCCAGCTTTGTGTCATCTGCAGATTTGATAAGTATCCCTTCTATGTCTTCCTCCAGGTCATTTATAAAAACATTGAACAACACTGGGCCCAGGACCGAGCCCTCACACTAACTCCGCTTAGAGGGAGCATTTATGAAGACCCACCCCCAGTCCGCTGCCTCGGCTTCCCAGAACGTATCCCTCACTGCCTGTGCTTTTTGCTACCTCTGCTAAGCAGAGTGTGTCAACCCAGAGGTGGTCCTGGCAGCTGGGGACTCCACTCCCGAGTCCCGGCCCCCGCCCATCTCTTTCCTTGCCATATTTGTTTCTTATCTTGGTGGCCAAGAGGGGGGACTGATGGAGAGGCTGCGGGGGCAGGAATTCATACCAGATGTGCCCTCCTCTTGGGCAGGAGGCTCTCGCCCTGGCCCGGCTGTCTGAGCACCATTTTCTGGGACAGGCACCTCACAGTGGTGTGGCCTGTGTCCCCTCCAGCCCATGCCTCTGCCACTGGGCTGCGGGGCTGGCCAGGTCTGTGGGAGATGGGATCCTTGCATGGGGATCAGTCGGATGCAGGGGGTGGGGGGTGGCCACTGGCCTTAAAGGGAAAGCACCTCACCCACCCAGGTGCAGCTCCCCATCGGGACAGGATGGGGGTCCCACCCCATGGGCAGCCCCATAAAACCTCCCTGCATGGCAGTGGGGTGGAGGGGGTGGGGAGAGAAGCTGAAGGTCATCTGAGGTGGTCCAGCATCCCGAAACAAAAACATAACTCTTTTTCCTCAACCACAAAAAAGCCCTTCCTAAAATGCATTTATGTTTAAAAATTGGTGAGCGCACGGGGGGGGGGGGGCACCAGAAGATATCCTTGCCTAGTGTGCAAAAAAGCTGGGGCCGGCCCTGTGTGTGTGATAGCCAATACCTTAAATTGAACACAGTAACAAATGAGTAGCCAATGGAGTGTCTGCAGAATGAGGTGATGAGGTGTAATGTGCAGTCTAGTGCCAAATAATAGCTGAGCTGTGGCTTTCTGTACCCATTGGAGTTTCAAAGTTGATTTTGAGAAGAAACCAATGCACAGTGCATTACAGTTGTCTAGTCTCAATATTACTGCGGTATGGATCCAGGTGGCCAGATTAGCCATATCAAGGTAAGGAGCCATTTTATGGGCTAGGCTGAGTTGGAAGATGGCTTTATTTGCAGCTGCATTAACTTGTGTCTCCAATAATAAGAATGGATCCAGTACAAACCCAAGGCTTTTAACTGAGTCAGGAAAGTGACAGTTGAACTCCATCAACAGTGGGGAAAACAATGTTCTTCAGCACCCCCACCTTCCACAGCCAGTTTGGTGTCGTGGTTAAGAGCAGCAGACTCTAATCTGGAGAACCAGGTTTGATTCCCCACTCCTCCACATGCAGCCAGCTGGATGACCTTGGGTCAGTCACAGCTCTCTCAGCCCCATCTACCTCACAGGATGTCTGTTGTGGGGAGAGGAAGGAAAGGTGATTGAAAGCCACTCTGAGACTCCTTTGGGTAGTGAAAGGCAGGATATAAAACCAACTCTTCTTCTTCCCAGCCATTATTACCTCTGTCTTTTCAACGTTTACTTTCAATTTGTTCACTTTTAGCCAGTCAACCACAGCAGCTAGGCAGCTATATAGGACCTCTAGCACATCACCAGGAGATCTGGATAAGGCTATAGACAGCTGGGTATCATCAGCATACTGTTGAAAACCAACCAAAAAAATTGTGAACGATTTGACCTAACGGCTTTACATAAAGATTGAATGAAAAGCACTGAGGATAGAATTGCACTCTGTGGATCTCCACAAGATGAGTCCCATGCTGGTGACAAGTGGTTTCCAATAGCAATCCTTTGAGTATGAGCTGTGAGGAATAATTTGAACCAGTTTAAGGCACATCCCCGATACCTACTTCTGCCTCCAGATCTTCAGCAAACAATGGCCATTGTCCAGCTACACATCTGATTCATTGTATGCATCCAAAGGTGGCTTATTTTATATGCATCAGCTAAATGTACGGCAAATAAAACTGCTTCTGAAAAGATTCAAGAGTAGATTGGGGTGTTGCTCAAAGAGTCACCATGCAGAGAAAAATACGGCTCTTTGGATTGTAGCCAATATCAATAATGCAAATGAGCTCTTATTTTCTGATTAATACGAGAAAAGATGTTTTCCATTTAACTTGGATTTACAGGAAATGGGAGCAGGGGGAATCATGGACAAATGTAACCTGGCATTTAATCTCCTCCTGTCTTCTTGAATGCTGACTCACTATGTTATATTGTCTAATGAGTTATCTCACCAATTTCAAACTTGCCTTGTGTGTTACTAAATGAAAACAGTAAAGCTAGCAAGTTGAAAATGGCATCCACAACAGCAAGATTTCCAATCAATTCCCTTGCACATCTCACTTTTGATTTTGCTCTCAGACACTTTTTGGCGCCTGTTTGACAAATGGTGTGAACAGATGGGAATTTTTTAATGACTGCCTTCAAAAACATCATTGTAGATATAGTAAAATATGTAATATGATTATCAATGTTCTCCCATTCCAGTTATACCTGTTTCCATTGTTTGTACCAGCATCATAGGATTTTATGCCAGTGGTTATATGAGAAAGATGAGCAGAGAGCTCCCATCAATCTACATTAGTCATAATGTTTTGTAGGGGTTTTTTCCCCCTTGAAGGGTGTGAATGAAACAATTATCTATAGCAATGCTATTGGAGTGCATTATGCAAGATTACAACAAAAGCTATTTCCACTGACAGTGCACAGTAATGAAATACTTCAGCACTGAGGATGTACTTCCCCAGCAGGCACTAAGGCTTTACTTGTCAACTTGCAGACAGTTGGAGAAACAACACTGTGATCTACACAGCACATGGTAGAAAGAATATGTCAATAGAGAAGACAGAGTAGTTCCAGGAGAAATTGAACATACCCAAACATTTAGTTGCTTATGATGTTGCACATTCTCCTCTACTCAGAGAGTCAAATGGTCATTTGAGTTACAACAAATGCTAGATCAATTCACACATTACTTATCAGTTGCCTATTTTTTTAAAAAAAAAAACTTATACAGATGATCTGTGCCACCTTATTCAACTAGAAGATTGGTAAGCTCTAAATAACAGTTAACATATTTCCTTGCATATGTCAAAAAGCAGAAACACCGCATCATATTTGTATTACATTTATATACCTCCTCTTTTCATAGCACTGCATAGCAAATCTGTCTAATGAGCAAGATGGAGATGTGCTTTGCTATGTGGTGGTATGACACCATTCATTCTTTACACAGTATCTGGTTAAAAACGTGAAAATTCCTCTTGGTTTGATTCAGAACAGGGTCAGCAATTATAAGCATCATAGAAAATATAAAATAACCTCTGTAAAGCACAAAATGAAAAATGAGATTGTGCACATGCACAGAAAATGCGCTTAGGTTATTTAGTTTGAGTACAGGACACTACTGAGAGCTCAAATGGCGCAATAAGGCTGAATACTACATAGGAATCTCTATTCGGCTATCAAATATATGCTCTGATTTGGTATTCAGCTTAATATATTCAGCTCAGTAAATACTGACTGCACACCCCTAGAGATATCTGGCTAACCGCCCATCAACAGATAAAGTTGGGTATCTGGTTGGAACATCACCATAACATGATGGTATTATCTGTTGTATTTGATATGAGGTTATCAGATCCTTTGTTGTGTCATGTTTTGTTGTTGGCATTTGTTTTGTGTGTAAATGTTGTTGTTTTTTAAAAAAAATGAAAGCCCCTTTAAACAGCTGAGACATGGGAGCAGGCTGTTTTTGCAGGGAGGAGAAAACAGGAGTTTATGTTGTTGTTGTTCAGTCGCACAGTCGAGTCCGACTCTTTGCGACCCCATGGACCAGATCACGCCAGGCCCTCCTGTCTTCCGCTGTCCGCTGAAGTTTGCTCAATTTCATGTTCGTTGCATCGATGACACTGTCTAACCATCTCATCCTTTGCCGTCCCCTTCTTCTTTGACCTTCAATCTTTCCCAGCATCAGGGTCTTCTCCAGTGAATGCTCCCTTCTCATTTGGTGCCCAAAGTATTTGAGCTTCAGCTTCAGGATCTGGCCTTCCAGGGAACAATCAGGGTTGATTTCTTTTAGGATTGACTGATTTGATCTCCTGGCAGTCCAAGGGACTCTCAAGAGTCTTCTCCAGCACCATAGTTCAAAAGAATCTATTCTTCGGCGCTCAGCCTTCCTTATAGTCCAACTCTCACAGCCATACATTACTACGGGGAATACCATTGCTTTGACCATGCGGACTTTTGTTGGCAAGGTGATGTCTCTGCTTTTTATCATGCTGTTTAGGTTTGCCATCGCTTTCCTCCCAAGGAGCAGGCGTCTTTTAATTTCATGGCTGCAGTCACCATCTGCAGTGATCTGGGATCCTAGGAATGTGAAGTCTGTCACTACTTCTACGACTTCCCCTTCTATTTGCCAAGGAGTGATGGGGCCAGATGCCATGATCTTAGTTTTTTTGATGTTGAGCTTCAAGTCCACTTTTGCGCTCTCCTCTTTCACCCTGAGCAGGAGGCTCTTGAGGTCCTCTTCACTTTCTGCCATCAGAGTGGTATCGTCTGCATAGCTGAGGTTATTGATCTTTTCCCCAGCAATCTTAATTCCAGCTTGTGATTCATCCAGGCCAGCATTTCGCATGATGTACTCTGCATATAAGTTAAATAAGCAAGGTGACAATATACATCCTTGTCGTACTCCTTTTCCTATGCTAAACCAGTCAGTTGTTCCATATCCAGTTCTAACTGTTGCTTCTTGACCCTTATACAGGTTTCTCAGGAGACATGTGAGGTGGTCCGGTACTCCCATCTCTTTAAGAACCTGCCATAATTTATTGTGATCCACACAATCAAAGGCTTTAGCATAGTCAATGAAGCAGAAGTAGATGTTTTTCTGGTACTCTCTTGCTTTCTCCATAATCCAGCGAATGTTGGCAATTTGATCTCTAGTTCCTCTACCTCTTCGAAACCCAGCTTGTACTTCTGGCAGTTCTCTATCCACATACTGTTGGAGCCTAGCTTGTAGGATTTTGACCATGACCTTGCTAGCGTGTGAAATGAGTGCAATTGTGCGATAGTTTGAACATTCCTTGACATTGCCCTTCTTTGGGATTGGAATGTACACTGACCTTTTCCAATCCTGTGGCCACTGTTGTGTTTTCCAAATTTGTTGGCAAATTGAGTGCAGCACTTTAACAGCATCTTCTTTTAAGACTTTGAATAACTCAGCTGGGATGCCATCACCTCCACTAGCTTTGTTGTTAGTAATGTTTTCTAAGGCCCATTTAACTTCGCTTTCTAGGATGTCTGGCTCGAGGTCAGTGATTATACCATCGTGGTTGTCAAGGACATTGAGGTCCTTCTTGTATAGTTCTTCTGTGTATTCTTGCCATCTTTTCCTAATCTCTTCTGCTTCTGTTAGGTCCCTACCGTTTTTGTCCTTTATCATGGCCAGCTTTGCATGGAACGTTCCCTTGATTTCTCCAATTTTCTTGAACAGATCTCTAGTCCTTCCCAATCTATTGTTTTCCTCTATTACTTTGCATTGTTCATTCAGGAAAGCCTCCTTATCTCTCCTTGCTTTTTGCTTCCCATGAAGCCATGAACCTCTATGTACCGCCTTAAAAGTTTGTGGAGGTTTGTGGCTGGGATGCAGTTTAAAAACTTCAGTTCATGAACCACAAACTACCCCAAATACATCATAAACAAAGTTTTATGAGCCAATTCATGCCTATCCCTCATTGGAAAAGAAGTTCTGCAATCCATGACCTTGCCTAACCAAGATTTATAAAGCATCTAAGATGCTTATAGCTTTTCAAAGTTTTATTATATTCTCAATTATTTTAGTTCTGGTTTTCATTTTCTCTTTAATTTACATTTAACACTCAGTCTTCTGAAAAGATTTTTTAGCCTCCTCAGTGTAAGCTAAAAAGATAAAATTAAGGTTAGGGAAAAAGTTAATAGCAAGTGGAGCATTCTTCCCACCTTTGCTTCCCCTACTTCTGTGTCTTTCACCCTTTCTCCATCCTGCCACCCCTTTTATGCCTATCACTGTTTCTGCCCCCTACCCCATGACTCTCTCTTCTTCACTCTTTCTGCCCCATAGCCCAATCTCTCTCTTTCTGCCCTCTATCACTCTCTTTCTGTCCCTCTACCCCATCAGTGTCTTTCTGTCTCATTCTGCCCCCAGCCCATGAACACATGAAACTGCTTTATACTGAATCAGACCCTCGGTCTATCAAAGTCAGTATTGTCTGCTCAGACTGGCAGAGAGTCTCCAGGGTCTCAGGCAGAGGTCTTTCACATTACCTACTGTCATAACCCCAGGACTCTCTTTTTCTACCTTCCCACCCCAGCACTCTCTTTTTTTCCCTGTCTGCCCCCCCACCAAGGCCAACCCTTCCCCCTCCCCTTCCTTTCAGCTCACCCTGAGCAGCTCCAGCTGGGCCTGCTGAGCTTCCCTCCCCCTTGCCACTCTCAGCAGATCACCCAGAGTTGCTCTGGATGGGACAGCAGACTTGAGAGCCAGTTAGGTGTAGTGGTTAAGTGCACAGACTCTAATCTGGGAGAACTGGGTTTGATTCCCCATTCCTCCACTTGCACCTGCTGGATGGCCTTGGGCAAGCCATAGTTCTGTCAAAGCTGTGCTTGAAAGAGCAGTTCTGGAAAGAGCTCTCTCAGCCCCACCTACCTCACAGGGTGCATGTTGTTGAGAGGGAAAGGGAAAGGATGTGCTGAGTCCAGCCGGTCACCAAGGATACCCTTCACTGGAAGCTAGATACATAGTCAAAAAGCAAGCCAAGAAACAGAACTGAAGGTCAAAAAGCTGGGAAATCAGTCAGTTTTCAGGAGCAAGGAGCAGCAGCTGACAGCCAGGATCAGGTCTGAGCACACACAGTTGCTTCCACACCAAAGCAGGTGAACGGGGGTGTTTATGACCAGGTCCTCCCTTCCCTGGGAGTCAACCTGCAAAGACTCACAGCCCCTCACATTGCTTTTGCAACATCTACAGTCTGGCACTCTTCCTTCTCTCTTGCATATTCAGATGCTGGCGTGCCCTGTATCTGGGACAATCAGGTAAGCTAGGTGGGGATTCTGGCCTTGGGGTGTCTCCAGCTGGGGGTGCTGGGCCAGGCTCTGGATCAGCCTTTCCCTCTGGCTGCATCTCAGTCTCTTTGCCTTGCTGCCCCTCCTGTGCAGCTGCTGGGGCCTCTTCTCCCTCAGGTGCTGATAAAAGTTCCTCTTCTGGACTGATTCCAGAGGAGGCTAGGTTGCTCCATGCCCCATCTGAGGAATAGTCAGTCTCAGCAGAGCCAGGGCCCATGACAAAGGAGTTTGTAAGCTGCTCTGAGTGAAGGGCAGGGTATAAATCCAATCTCTTCTCTTCTTCTTTCCTCCCCTCCCTTGCCAGCTCACCTGGAGCAGCTCCAGGTGGGTCACCAAGGTTCCCCCCACCACTCTTGGTGGCTTGCCCAGAGTTGCTCCAGGTGACCCTGCCAAGCTTCCCTCACCCTCCCATGGCTCTCAATGGCTCACCTGGAGCTGCTCCATGTGGGCCTACTGAGGCTTTGCCCCCCCCCCCCGCTTCTCTCAGCAGCTCACCTGGAACTGTTCTAGGCAGGTCAACCAAACTTCCCTCCCCTTCCTCACTGGCTCTCCTGGAACAGTTCCATGTGGGTCCACCAAGCTTCCCTCCCCCCACCACTGCTCTCACTGGCTGACCAGGAGCTGCTCTGTGTGGGTCCACTGAGGTTCCCTCCATTGTTCTCAGCGACTCATCCAGAGCTGCTCTGGACAAACCAACCAAGCTTCCCTAAACTCCCTTGCCAGCATTGAGAGCCATGGGAGGTTGGGGGAAGCTTGGCAGGCTCATCTGAAGCAACTCTGAGCCACCAAGCTTTTATCCAGAGCTTCTCCAGGCAGGTTTGCTGAGGAATCCCTCCCAGAGCTCTCTCCCTTGCTCCCCCTCCCCCCATTTTCAGCTGCTCATCTGGTGTGGCTCCATATGGGCCTCCATCGCCAGAACTTTCAAAGGTAGGTATGTGTTCTAGATGTGTGTACAGAGAACACTTTTTAGTTGGGAGGAATTTATAACCCCAATGTATTTTTTTTAACTTTTCAGATTTCTCTGCAACCCTAGGGAGTCCTCCAAATTTGCAAAAAAGCCTGGTTGGGGTAAGTGTGCCCCCCAGCTGTGGATTTAGCTATCCACAGATAGGAGGCACACTTGGGAATTAGATATATAGATTAAAAAGTGTTTTAGTAAAACTATAATCTGTCTGGATTGGAAAGTTTCCTGGTGTTTTGTAGAGATTGCCTGATCAAACTGTATAAAGCGTCTATGCCAAAGTGTTTTACCCAAGGTTCTGTAGCTTCCTGGTTATACCCACAGTCTCTTCCAACATTACAAATTCTTCTTTGAGGGTAAAGTTTTACTCTGGTGGCACCTTTAAGACCAACAAAGTTTTATTCTAAGTATAAGATTTTGTGTACATGCACTTGTATGCACACAAAAGCTTATACCCAGAATAAAACTTTGTTGATCTTAAAGGTGCCACAAACTCTGTTTAGATCAACATAACTACACAACTGAACCTACGTTCTTTGAGGGTGTTTACTGAATGGCTTTCAGTCAGATCTGTGATTAGAATCCAGCATTTGCTCAAAAGGTAGATTGGACATTCTTTACATATACAGGATCTTGCTTTTAATTGTGAGCTCTAGAAAACTCTATAGGGAAATGACTTTATTTTTCCCATACCAAAGATAGGCATGCCAGCCAAATCTGCAATCGTGGCCCTCAAGGGCCAAAAGCTTTCTATTTTCTAAATTAACCCAATCAGTTAACCAAGACATACATACAGCTTCATGATACAAACGCAAATTCGGGACTTGGAAGCCACCTCTGTCTTTAATATCATACATTATTTTCATTTTACTTCTCGGCTTCTTTCCTGCCCAGATAAATTTAAAAATTTCTCTTTGCCATTTTACCAACACTTTCACGTCTTTTACAATTGGTATTGTCTGAAACAAAAACATCAATCTGGGCAATATATTCATTTTGACAACGGCAATTTTTCCAAGAAGAGATAATCTAAGTTTTTCCCATTTTTCTAAATCACTCTTTATCAAAACCCACAGTTTTTCATAATTATTCTTAAATAAATCAATATTTTTCATTGTAATTTCAACTCCCAAATACTTAACCTTTTTAACCACTTCACATTCTGTCAAGTTTTGTAAAATTTGTTGCTTTGTAGCTGTCATATTTTTACACAGTATTTTAGATTTATTCTTATTTACATAGAACCCTGCGAGGTCACCAAACTCTTTTACTTTTTCAAATACCAAAGGCATATTATTAACAGGATCTTCAACAATAAACATGATATCATCAGCAAACGCTCTTAATTTATATGAAAAACCTCTAATACTCAAATCTTTTATATTATCATCATCTCTAACCATTTGCAGCAATATCTCCAAAATCCAGATAAATAGCAATGGTGACAAGGGACAACCCTGTCTGATTCCTTTTCTGACCCGGAACACTTCTGTTGATTCTGTATTCACAATCACCGTAGCTTTTTGTTCTTTATATATTGATTTAATCATTCTTATAAATTCTGCGCCCATCTGCGATTTCTCAATCACTTTAAACATAAATTCCCAATTCAGATTATCAAATGCCTTTTCTGCGTCCAAAAATAGAAAGCCAACTTCTTTTTCCGGGTGCTTATCATAGTACTCTATTGCGTCTAAAACAACCCTCATATTGTCTTTTATTTGTCTATTTGGCAAAAACCCAGCTTGATCTTCGGCAATAGTGTCTTTCAAAAACCCTTTAAGGCGTTCTGCTAAAATTTTTGCATAGATTTTATAATCATTGTTCAAAAGTGAGATTGGTTGATAATTTTTAACATTAGTTGAATCTTGAGTTTCTTTCGGTATTAAGGTGATTGCAGCTTCATTCCAAGAATCTGGGATCTTCCCATTTTGTCTAATTTCATTTAGAAGAATCTCTAGAACCGGTACCAGGTCTTCTTGAAATTTTTTATAAAATTTAGCTAAAAAACCATCTGGTCCTGGAACTTTGGAGATCTTTGCCTCTCCTATTGCTTTACTGATTTCTTCTTTAGTTATCACAGCATTTAACATTGCTTTTATTTCTGGGCTTGGTTGTATCAAATTAACTTTAGATAAATAGTCTTGAATTTTTTGCTGGTCCACTTGTTTTGCTTGAAAAAGAGTCGCATAATATTTATAAAATTCTCTCCGGATCCCTCCTGGGTCTATGATTTCTCTGTTCCCATCTTTCAATTTAGTTATTATTTTATTCTCTCTTCTTTTCTTCAATTGCCATGCCAAATATTTCCCTGGTTGATTTGCTCCTTCGAAGGACTTCTGTTGCAATTTTTTCAAATTCCAATATACTTCTTTATTTAACCTCGCATTGTATTGTTCCCTTAGGATCCTCAGCTCTCTCAAAATTTTCTTTTTGCCAGGTCTTTTCTTGAGCTCTGCTTCTTTTTTTTGAATATTTCCCATAATCTCTTTGTCTATTTTCAATTGTTGTTTTCTTTCATTATTGTTAATTGCAATTAGATGTCCTCTCATCACAGCTTTGTACGCCTCCCATACCGTTTGCGTCTGTACATCCTTGTTTAAGTTCAGTTGAAAATACGTTTTGGTTTCTGTCCTTATTTTGTCTACAATATTTTGTTTGTCCAGTAAATCCTCATTGAGTCTCCATCGAAATTTCTTTCTTTTAACATATGTTGACCACTTTACTGGGCTGTGGTCAGAAAGAATTCTAGGTAATATTTCAATTTTACGTGTTTGCAAGATCAAATTCTCGGTCATCCACATCATGTCTATTCTTGAAAAAGATTCATGTCTTGATGAGTAAAAAGAATAATCTTTGTCCTTAGGATTTTTAGTTCTCCATGCATCTTCCAAGTGTTCATGTTTTACCATTTGAAAAAAAACCTTCGGAGGTTTACCTATACCTTCATTTTCTTTTTTTGATTTTCTGTCAATAACATTATTAACAGTACCATTAAAGTCACCCATTAGTATCATTTGCTCATAGGTTAACTGTTGTAACTGTTCCCACAAATCCTGAAAAATTTTTTCCTTAGCACCATTCGGAGCATAGAGATTAACAATTAAAGTTTTTTTACTCTGAAGTATAACTTCCACTGCCAAAAATTTCCCTTCTTTATCTTTAAAAATTTCTTTTGGCTCCAATTCTTTTTTAACATATGTAACAACTCCTTTTTTCTTTTGTGAGGAGAGGGAATAGAATTCCTCTCCTAATCTTTTTTGAATCAAAAATTTAGCATCAGTCTTTTTAATATGTGTTTCTTGCAAACAAACAATATCACATTTTTGTTTTTCCAACCAAAGCCTAATGTTTTTTCTTTTATGAGGTTAATTGAGTCCATTAACATTCCAAGATTATAGATCTGTTTAAGAATAATTATGAAAAACTGTGGGGTTCGATAAAGAGTGATTTAGAAAAATGGGAAAAACTAAGACTATCTCTTCTTGGAAAAATTGCCGTTGTCAAAATGAATGTACTGCCCAGGTTAATGTTTTTGTTTCAGACAATACCAATTGTGAAAGATGGGAAAGTGTTGGTAAAATGGCAAAGAGAAATCTTTAAGTTTATCTGGGCAGGAAAGAAGCCAAGAATTAAAATGAAGATAATGTATGATATTAAAGACAGAGGTGGCTTCCAAGTCCCGAATTTGCGTTTGTATCATGAAGCAGTATGCATGTCTTGGTTATCTGAGTGGGTTAATTTGGAAAATAGAAAACTTTTAGCTCTTGAGGGGCACGATTGCAGATTTGGCTGGCATGCCTATCTTTGGTATGGGAAAAGTAAAGTTGATTCTATGTTTAAGCATCATTATGTAAGGAGGACATTGTTTGATGCATGGACCAGGTACAAGGATAAAATCTCGGATGAGAGGCCTCTGTGGATTGTTCCAGCAGCAGCTATACATCTGTTTTCAGAATATAAAGGTAAATGGTTGAAATATCATGAATTGTTGCAGAAAGAAGGGAAAAAATATGTTTTAAAGCCAAATAATGAACTAGAATTTGAGTATGGTTGGCTACAATATTGTCAAATAAGGGACATTTATAAAAAAGATTGTAAAGAGTTTGGTTTTAGAGCTGCGAATGATGATGTTGAAAGTATATGGTTGAAAGGAGAACGGAAAATGATATGAAAGATGTATAAAACCTTGTTGACTGTATATACTTTGGATGAAACTGTTAAAGAACAAATGATAAAGTGGGCCATAAATATGAACAAAGAAATTTCTATGGAATCATGGGAATTTTTGTGGAAAAGATCTTTCAAAATGTCTACCTGTATTAATGTAAAAGAAAACTGTTATAAGATGATGTATAGATGGTACATGACACCAAAAAAGATTGCTAATATTAGTATGGATAAGAACTTGAGCAACAAATGTTGGAAATGTAAAAAAATAGAGGGTTCTTTTTACCATATGTGGTGGTCATGTGATAAAGTGAAAGCATACTAGTCTAATATACATTGTGTGATGCAGAAAATATTAAAAATCCCAATTGAGAGAAAGCCAGAACTTCTTCTCCTTGGTTTGACAATGGAAAAAATTCCACAAGAAAAAAGGACATTGTTATGGTACATGATTATGTCGGCGAGAATGGCCTTTGCTCAGCAATGGAAAATGGAGAAGGTGCCAGATATACATGACTGGTTGAGAAAATTGCTATTTTTAGCGGAAATTGACAAAATGACAAAGAAATTAAATGGACAAATGGCAGAACAGTACTTAAAAGATTGGGAAGGATTGAAACTGTATCTAGAAACTGAATATAGAATGAAGGGGAAAATATATAACTTGGATACGTATGGATATTGAATGAGAAGTGAAATGAATTTTGAACTGTATGTACTGTTATTTGAAAATATGTTGAAATTGTAGAGGTTTTATATAATTGAAATATGTTACCTGGTTTGTCGATGCATTTAAGTCTAAACTTGATTACCTTATAATTACTTTTGTTTGTTATTAGCAGTGTTGGAAGCCTATTAGGGGGTGGGGGGATGGGATGGGAACTTTCTTTTTCAAAATTGTATTGGTAACGTAATTGGAAATGTTGAGTGTATCCCAATAAAAAACTTTGTTTAAAAAAAAAAAAAACATTCCAAGATATAATTTGACTCTCCATGTTGATTTTGTATTTATTTATCAGAGTCTTTAAAATTGTCTTTGATGAATCTGTTCATTTGCTCTACTGACTTGATGGTGACTCTCTTCTGCTTAAATGTAAAACTGACACCTTTTGGAATTTCCCATCTGTATCTTATGCCCTCTGTTTTCAGTTTGTCAATCAAATCTTTAAAAAGTCGTCTGTCCTGAAGAATTGTTCTGGGTAGTTCCTTTAATATCATAGTTTTCTTGTTATCAATTGTAAAATCCTCCTGGAATTGTTGCTTGAACAAGTCTTCCTTCAATCTTTTGGATATAAACTGGACAATCACATCTCTGGGTAATTTTTTCCTTTGTGCAATCGCAGAGTTGACTCTATACAACAAGTCGATCTGTTCCGCCACCTTCTCCTCTTCAAGTTTTAAAAAATCTGCAACAGCATCCACCATAACAGAATAGATATTCTCATTTTTATCTTCAGGGATTCCCCTAAATCTCATATGATTAAGCATTCCATTGTATTCCACCATTACATTAGCTTTTGCTGCTTCTTTAGCAACCTCAGATACATTAATTTCCACTCCTTTCACTCTCTCCTCCCCCTCGTCTGCTCTTTTGTTCAATGCCTGTATTTCTTTTGTAATCCCAGACAAGTCTTTTTTCAAATCTGTTACTTCTGTTATTAGAGTTTTTTCCATTTTTTGTATAGCGTCCATCACTCGTTTCTCCATGGCTTCCATCATGCCCTGTAGTTTCTTTTCCTCTTTAGCAGCCATTTTCGGGGAGGACCAAGAGTTCACCCTCTGTCGTTGCCGAAGATCGTAAGCCGTTGTTTACAATTCACATAAAACTCACATCAAATTAAAGTCTTTCTTGTGCCCAGTTAAACCGCTCTATTTTCGCTTTTTTCTATTGAGTCTTTTGGTTAAAATTCAAATAAATCGTTCCGACCTTCTCAAAATGGCGGGCGCAATTTCTCTATGGTAAATAGCTCTTCCTGTTGTTTACTTCCTGTCCGGCAATCTTAATCGTCCCCCTTAACTTTTGGTTTTTCCCCTTCTTCCGGCCTCCTTGGTCGTCTCTAGGAAATACTACTTGTCTAGTCTGAGGTCACTTCCTGTTCTGGTGTTTTCTGTCGCAGCTAGAGTAATTTTCCACACTAGTTCTCGCAGGGCTTGATGTTAGTTTCTATTTTAAAGTCAATATTCCAACCGCAGGAATGATCAACAAACCAGCTTTTTGGCCTTTTTTACTGTTTAGCCGTGTTTTTTCGGAGTCGGTGTTAGTACACAAAATACAGCATGATCATGCGCTTCATCGAATGTTGTTTACTCTCGGGATCAACACGTTTCCGGTGAGCAATTTTAAAAAGTTACCTTCTAAGTCCGTGTCTTGTTATAGCAGTGTTTCCTTGTTATCAATTTCCGTAGAATGTCTTGGAGGTCTGGGTCATGCGTTCTTATGTTGAGAATCCAACTCGGTGGGGTCTTTTAGAGAATTTCCGAAGTGCCCTCTTGGGGGGAGGGGATCAAGGCTGGTCGCGACGCTCTTTAAAGCCCCGCTATCAGCTGATCTCAACTCCCTCTCGGGTCGATGCTCGTTGCTGGTCACTCCCCTGCCTGGGGAGATCTGCGGTGGGCTGTTTGTAGCCCACCCTGTCATAAAGACCCTCTGTATGCTCTGGGAGCTCTGGGAGCAAAGCCAGAACACATCAGGACGCCATGTATCCCAGATCGGAAGCCAACCTTATCTCTGTTTTTGACAGAATTACTAAAATGGTTGACTCTGGTGATGCTGTGGATATAGTGTATCTAGATTTCAGTAAAGCATTTGACAAAGTTTCTCATGATATCCTTGAGGATAAGCTGGTTAAGTGTGGGCTGGATGGAGCAACCGTTGGATGGATTCATGGTTGGTTGAAAAATCCTACCCAACGAGTGCATCCACGTTGAGGGAAGTCTCGAGTGGAGTGCCACAGGGCTTAGTCCTGGGCCTGGTGTTGTTCAATGTTTTTATAAATGACCTGGAGGAAGACATAGAGGGGATGCTTATCAAATTTGCAGATGACACAAAGCTGAGTGGGATTGCCAATTCTGAAGAAGACAGAGTCAGGATTCAAAATGATCTAGATAGGCTGGAACAGTGGGCTGAGGCAAATAAAATGAAATTCAATAGAGATAACTGCAAAGGCCTACACTTAGGTACAAAAAAGCAAAGGCACAGATATAGAATGGGAGGGACTTGGCTTGACAGCAGCACATGTGAAAGGGATCTAGGTGTTCTGGTTGATCACAAGCTCAACATGAGCCTGCAGTGCGATGTGGCTGTGAAGAAAGCTAATGCAATCTTAGGATGCATTAACAGAAGCATTGTGTCCAGATCATGGGAGGTGGTAGTTCCACTCTATTCTGCTATGGTCAGGCCTCACCTGGAGTACTGTGTCCACCACATTTTAGGAAGGATATTGACAAGCTCAAGTGTGTCCAAAGGAGGTCAACCAGCATGGTGAGAGGGTTTGAATCCAAGTCTTATGAGGAAAGGCTGAAAGAGTTGGGTATGTTTAGCCTGGGAAAGAGAAGGCTTAAAGGAGACATGATTGCAGTCTTCAAGTATTTGAAGGGCTGTCATGTAGAAGATGGAGCAGATGTATTCTCTCTTGCTCCGGATTGCAAGACTAGATCTAAAGGGTGGAAATTACAAGGGAGTCGTTACCAGCTAGATATCAGGAGAAACTTCCTAACTGTAAGAGTGGTTGAGCAGTGGAACAGTCTGCCTCAGGAGGTGGTGGATTCTTCTTCTCTGGACGTTTTCAAGCGGAGACTGGATGACCATCTTTCGGGTATGTTGTAGGTATGTAGAGCTATTTTTCGGCTATGATCCTGCAGAGTGCAGCGGGTTGGACTAGATGACCTGCGAGGTCCCTTCCAACTCTAACATTCTATGATTCTATGAGATGTAGTTAGGACTAGTGTTGCCTCTAAGCTGAGTTAGTGTGAGCCAGCTCACAGTTTTTTAGCTTCTGGCTCACACATTTTTGTCTTCGCTCAGGAAGGATGGCTCCAGAGCAAACTAATGTATGCAGCAGCCAAATCGCTCACTCACAACTTTAATGCCAGTAGCTCAGAGAAGAATTTTTGCTCACAAGACTCCACAGCTTAGAGGGAGCATTGGTTAGGACTCTCTATTTTTCTTCTTTTACTATCAAGTATGTTGCTTCCTAGATAAATGTTTATCTACACTTTAATCAGGTTTTGCACCATTGCTGTGTTAATTACTCTGTCAACAGTTTTGACAATCGTTTGCAAATTTTAAGGATAAGCTGTACTATTAACATTTTAAAAAATGGCTTGCAGGATACAGTGGACAGGTGTTATAATGATCAAACATTGAGTAAACGTTTTGCTAGTTTTGCAGATATTCTATTTAGTTTACAGAGATCTCAAACAGCCCTTTGATTCACTTAGTAGGAATCTTTAGCTGATTTGGATTCCCATTATGCAATTAGAGTTTGCAGATAATTACACAGCAATGATCTATGTTGAATACATAAAAGTCGAAAAGTGAGATGTAGAGAATCTGGAGTATATCCTCTACCCCATTCCTGGAAGAGACAAAAGCCACAGCCAGGATCTCATCTGGCTCCTCCGCTACAGCATTGGCCTAATACCACAGTGCCTGCAAAGTCTCTGGGATTTTAGTGAAATTTATTCATGACTGTCCCAGAAAATGTGGAAGCCACTGTACTGCCAGTTCTTGATTGCAAAACAATTGAATATGACAAAGAAAAATGATTGCTCATTTATTTGCAGAAAAGTTCTTGGGTTTCATGTATAACTTCTGGGTTTCACAACCCATTTGTATCTACTCATAGGAACAGGCTACTTGCAGCCAACAGAAGGCAATTCCCAGCTGGAGAGATCAGCTAGGAGTTGGCTTCTGAATGTGTGCTAGGGAAATTTTGCTCTGTACCCAGAAGAGAAATTAAGGTGGGGGGGATCAGGAACTGACTGATAGCTGACCTTGTCCATCAATTGGAATTCATGTTCTTCTGATCTTCCACTCTGGAAACTTTGCTGCATCCCAGACTTGTTGAGATGCAGCAAATGCAGGAAAGATGGGACAGAATGCCAGCAGATGCCTCTTCTGTTCTCCCCATCCCAGGCTGTCAGCTTGAACTATTAAAAAAACAGAATAATCTCTTTCTCATCTCCCTTTCACACTGGGGAGATCAGAAGCATTACTTTGCCGCCACCCCCAGCTTGGAGGGCAGCAGGAGAGAAATTATCTTTTTCTCCTGTCACTTTTGCAATGGGGAGAGAAAAAGTCAATAACTTCTGATCTCCAGCTTTAAAGGTAAAGGTAAAGGTTCCCTTGCTCGAAAGCCAGTCGAATCCGACTCTAGGGTTGCGGTGCTCATCTCCGTTTCAAAGCCGAAGAGCCAGCGCTGTCCGAAGACGTTTCCGTGGTCATGTGGCCAGCATGACTAAACACCAAGGCACACGGAACGCTGTTACCTTCCCACCAAAGTGGAACCTATTTATCTACTTGCAATTTCTTGCTTTCGAACTGCTAGGTTGGCAGGAGCTGGAACTAGAGACAGGAGCTCACCCTGTCATGCGGCACCCGGGTCTCGAACTGCTGAACTACTGACCTTCCACAGCCTGCAGTTCAGTGTCTTAACCACTTGAGCCACCGCAGCTCCATTCTCCAGCTTTACTCTGTAGTAATTTGGTGTGTGTTTGGGGAAGGGGTCATAAGGCCATTCACAGCAGATTCCCCATCAGCTGTGAGTTGGTTTTGATTCCCCCTGACATTTTCCTGTGTCTAAGCACAAGGATAGGATGCAGGGATGTGTTGAATGATCAGAACCCTTATGTTGGCTTCTGACTAACAAGCAAAGCAGTTTAATGCAAGCCAAACATATCCCTTATTGGCTCACAGTCTGATTGTGAGCATCCAGTGGTGCATGTTCAACTGTTAAATGAGTTTGCTGTGAAATTTGCAGATCCCATTTTTTTTTGAAAAAAAAATACTGTTTCCTTCACTGACCTTAGAGATGTCCATCCAAGGAAATAAAATGAGAGGATACAATTGGATGCACTGACAATAAGAGAAACAGGAAGTGATAAGCAGGTTGGAGACAGCAGAGGCAGAGGAACCAATGGGATTGATCTCTAGCAGTTTTTTCCTAATTATATTTGTTTTACAAATTCTACTGTATGTTTCTGTGGTTTTGAAAATACAAGACAACTGTGCTATGTATTTTTATATGCATACAAATGCCTACCTGAAGAAAACAGATTAAATTGGCACTGATTTAAATGCTAGAAAGAAAATTTCAGGTCTTAGTTGCCCAGTCTTGCACATACCTAGATAAGAACTCTATTCAAAAAAAGTGGAGATTATCTGACTGATTTATTTAAGTGTAAATGATTAGATCAAAGCCCTAAACTTTATCACTCATGTTAAATTGAGTATAAAGCCAGTTAATCCTAGGGACAAAAGTAGTGCTCTCCGGGAGTCCAAAGTATTTCCTGGAAAACAACTACAGCAGGGGATGTTCCACCATTTTAAACCTTTTTACGTAATTATTACTACTTTGGAGCAATTCTATTCCTTCTTAGGGCATCTTTCTCCTTCAGGGCATGATACCAATCAATTTTGAATCAAGTGACCCTAGTGATGTCATATCCTAATCTCTCCTTTCACCATACCTCTGTATACAGCATATTTGATTTATGTGTCACATTTTGGAGAAATCGGCATAACAAACAAGGAATTGTGTCTTTATGGTATCATCTTCTACTTCACGAATGTGGGCAGATTAATTCTACAACTGTGCTAACTTCAGGCTGATATGGAATAGGAGAAAGCAAAAATGTTTTTAGAAATATGAAGACTTCTGTCCAAATGTCCCTGGGCTTTTATGCAGACATATAGAGCTGGATAACATGGGTTGTTGTTTTTTCTCTTGGAAAGTTCCACTCTGTTTAATGGCTTATTCTCAGTTAAGCGCATGTAGGTTTGCGGCTTTAGTGACAAGTCAAGTCCTGATCCCCCCATAGGGCATGGTAAATGAGTGGATTACCTGAAATCAGAATCCATAGAGCCTCCTGTGTGTACCCAACTACCTGGATAATTCTATTTTCTGACTCTGTAAGGAAGAAAACTTGTAAGCCTTGTAGAGGAACAGATTGCTTTTTATTTTTCATGGAACAAGTTAGGAGGTCAATAAAAAAACCTCTTGACCTATGATTTTCTCCATCATATTGTTTATCAGGTATTTTTGTCTCAATCACTTTTAGGGAATTCATCCAGTATAGTCCCCATCCCCCCCCCCCCACACACACACACGCTATGAGGATTCTTTGATAAGCAACTTGTGTTTGTATACTTTTTAAAACATTTCCACCAGACTGAATTTTCTGGCTACAGACAAACAGACAAGCAATATTTCATGTCTTCTATGGAAAAAAAAGGGGAAACAACTTTACAAAAATAACAAAAGTGCGGTGTCTAGAAAGGGCAGGTTTAGTAGAATGAAAGCAATGGGCTGCTTCAGGAGAGCATTAATGCTTTATATAGCAGCCTTTCTGTATAACACCTCTCCTGTTACTGAACAAAGATTGTACACTTCAGGCAATCTCCTGCCACAATTCTGCCCTTATAGGATGAACTGCTTTGAGTTTCAGTTTGGAAAACAGGAGTAATTGCAAATCAAAGGACTTTACAACTACTGATATATCTGCATTTTTATTTGCTTTGTTGGTGTCAAGGTTAATCAGTGACCTTAAGTGTACAGCAGAAAGGAGGTATATTTTGAGAATACATCCTAGGCATGGCTGGTGCTAATAAGAGGATTGCTTGTGTAAAGATATTTTTCTATAGCATGTGTTGCATCATGATGATCTGTATTGAATAACAGCTCACCTTATAAAGGTAATTGAAGCTTTCAGGCATCACTTCATTGTAAGACATGATGAGTATGAATGGTCCTCTTTAAAGATGTGGATCACTGCCAGATGCCTCTCATATTTGTTTGTTTATTAAAACATTTATATCTTGCCTTTCCTCTTGGCTCAAGGTGGCTGACACATGATATCTCCAAGATGGGTACCCATGACTGCAGCAGTAGAAAAAAACAAGAGTCCAGTAGCACCTTAAAGATTAACAAAATTTGTAGTAGAATGTGAGCTTTTGTGAGTCACTGCTCTGAAGAAGTGAGCAGTGACTCACATAAACTCATACCCTGCTACAAATTTAAGGTTCTATTGGACTCTTTCTCTTTTCTACATGATATCTTGACATCAGTAGATATCTGAAGCTAGCTATGGTAACTCCTCCTTTGCATTATTTCAAAGCAGGGACAAACCAATTCAGCTGCCGATAGCCTTGAGCCATATTTACACAGAAACAGACCCGACTGACTTTTTCATCTAGGATTACAAGGACATATGGATGAATTCACCAAGGTTATTGCTAAAAGCTCTGTAAGAATGTTGAAAGTAAGAAGTTGAACATTTCCTTCTACATCCTGAAACTGACCTATCTGCAATTTTCACCATTCTCATAAAATTGTTATTGTTTTTAGTTCCGAAACTCGGCTTGACCGCTTGTTAACCGCCCTGAGCTACCGGATAGGGCGGGGTATAAATCCCAAAATAAATAAATAAAAATAAAAATAAAAATCATAGCACTATCAAGAATTGTGGAGATGTCTCTTATAGCTCTTACACTGAGGCAGATCTGAAATTGAATCTTCCAGATAGGAACATGCCTTTTTTTTGTTTGTTTCAGATTGTTTTCATTTTTTCCTGAACTTTGTTTTCTTTTGTTATGGTTTTTCTTTTAGTTATGCAAATAATTAGTGTTCTTCCCCAACTCTACCTCATCTCCCCCCCCCATTCTTCATACTGCACTTACAGGGATGTGAGCAGGGACTACTATGGCTAGGGTTACCGAGTCCCCTCATTGCTCCAGTGGGGGGATTTGGAGGGCATTCTGGGGGTTGGTGGGGATGCCCTAAGCCCCACCCCCAAGAGTGACCATCTGCCTGGCCACCCCTCTCCCTCCTCTCCTGCACGATTTAAAGGGCTTCAGCTGAGTAGTGGTGATCAGGTGGCCCACCAATCAGCTGAAGCTAGCAGGAACAAGGGAAGGGGGGGGGTGCATGCTCAGCTGGCAAAAAGACCCTTTAAATTCCCTTGCCTGGACCTGGGGGCTGGCAACCCCAACTGTGGCTTGCGGCAGCAACTGAGCAACAAAGCAGCAGAGTGTATGTGTGTGGACTATCTGGCATATCAGGAACACCCTGGAAATTACACCCACCCACACACTGGGAAAACCTCAAAGCCTTGCCTTGGACATGTTAAAACATAGGGTTGCCAGCTCTGAGCTGGGAAATACCTGGAGACTTGGGTGGGGGGTGGACCCTAAGAAGGGCAGAGTTTTGGGAGGGGAGAAACCTTAGCAGGATATAATGCCATAGAATCCACCCTCCAAAAGCAGCCATTTTCTGCAAGAGAACTGATGTTGGTTATCTGGAGATCAATCATAATAGTGGGATATTTCCAGGTGCCACCTGGAGGCAGGAATGGAGTTCCAGCTGGCTTCAGAGTTTGCCACATCCACTACAGCCAAAACCTCTGCATGCTTGGCTACAGATGGAAGGCCTGAAGAGTGACCCCCCCAGTGACTCTGAGGCGGGCAGGCCATGGGAGGCCCTGGAAGGTTCAGGGAGGCATTTAAATGCCTCCCCAGCCTGTCCAAGGGCCGGCTTGCCCGGGCACCCCGCAGCTGCGGGGCGCCTGAGCAAGCCAAGGGAAAGCAGTTTAAACTGCCTCCCCTCCCCTCCAAGGGCTGGCTTGCCTGGGCTTCCCACAGCCGCGGGGCACCCAGGTAAGCCAAGGGAAGGCATGGGGGTGTGGTCTAATATGCTAATGAGCTGCACTGTTGGGTGTGGCCTAATATACTAATGATTTTCTGCTGTTGGGTGTGGCCTATTATGCTAATGAGTTCCTGCTGGGCTTTTTCTCCAAAAAAAAAAAGCCCTGCCTGGAGGTTGGCAATCCTACAGGAACAGCATTAAAACCATCAAGGCAGGTGGGGAATGAAGAAATTTTTTTTCACACCTACCCATTTGCCATCCACAAGCAGCAACAGCTTCCCTAACCAACAGACTAGTAAATATGGGAAGGAGACCTGGAAAAGAAAAGAGGGAAAGGGAGGCAGAACATAAGAGGGGTAAAAGGGTGATGTTAAGAGAAGAGGAGTGGAAGGAGGCAAAGGTGAAAAAAAGGAATGAATTAATGGACATTAGTTAATGTGTGGATTTACTTTCAGTTTCCGTTTCCATAACAAACCACTTGCTTTCAGCTTGTTTTTTACCCATTTGGCGCATCTCTTCTTCCAGATAATTATGTGTTCCCTTAAAATCTCCAACAAAGGAGAGCTTAAAACTTTTCCACTTTACTTTTTTCATTGCCCAACTACGTTTACAATAGCAGTGTATCTAACAAAATGTGCCTTCCCAGAATTTAAACCTAACTTTCTGTGCCAATACAGGAACAGTTGCCTGCACATTTTCAATACAGTATTCAGTTCTGAAATAACTGCTAGGTCTCAAGCCTGCCTAAGGATCATATTGACAGACTAAGGCATTTCTAACCCTAGGTTTCTGAGGGCTCTTGGTGATTATGTGATTGAAAGGCAAAAAACAAACAACCCCAAAACACCACTTTACATATGCCCAAAGGAAATATATTTGAGTTTCATAGCTTAAAGAGGCACTGGACTCAAACTTTGTTCTGCTGCTTCAGACCAACATGGCTACTGTAGCTATTGCTTTTAAAATCTTTTTCTTGAATGCCTTCAATAAAGTATTCTTTGCTTTATCTGTTTGTTACTGGGGAGTGTCCTGAACCAAACCCAGATTAAGTCTGGTTGTGTCACTGCACCAAGGCAGGGGTCGGCCTTGACAGAAGGAACTCACTTTGATGGGAAGAAAAGACAACTGTCATCATCATTCTAATACTTGGCATTTATTTAGTGCTTTAGAGCAGCGTTTTTCAACCACTGTGCCGCGGCACACTAGTGTGCCGTGAGATATTGTCTGGTGTGCCGTGGGAAAAATTCCAATTTCATCCGTAGCATGCGGCTTCGGCTCACAGAGTTAAATTTTTTTAACATTTTCTAATGGTGGTGTGCCTCGTGATTTTTTTCATGAAAAAAGTGTGCCTTTGCACAAAAAAGGTTGAAAAACACTGCTTTAGAGCAGTCAAAACCCTTCACATACATTATTGAATTAATCCACCAGGGGAAAAGCCTGATACATTGGTGAAGGCTCCCCGTGCCGGAGGGAAGTGGGAGCACCAGCCAGTCTGTGGGAATCAACATGCTTATTGCCATACTGGAGGTTGCCAGCTCTGAGTTGGGGAATACCTGGAGATTTTGTGGGTGGAGCCTGAGAAGGATGGGGTTTGGGGAGGGGAGGGACTTTAGTGTGGTATAATACCATAGAGCCTAACCTCCAAAGCAGCCATTTTCTCCAGATGGACTGATCTTTGTCACCTGGAGAAATCAGTTGTAACCCCAGGAGAGCCCAGCCACCATCTGGAAGTTGGCAAGCCTAGCGATGGGATGGGGCAGACCTGAGGCTGAACTGTGTGATGCAAAACCAAACATTTTCTGCTGATTTTGTTTTGCGCAGTTCCAGCTTTACAAAATGTTAGAGAACAAATGTTTTGTAGAGAGAGGTAAATAACAAAGTGGTGTGAGAATTCCTCCCAATGTATACCCTTCCAGTGCAATTCTATGCAAAGTTACTCCAGTCTCAGCACATTAAAATCAGTGTGTTTAGTTTAATATCATCAGATAACATTTGGGTCTTACAGGAAATTAAAGGCTTCTTCCTAGCGCAGGGTGATTTTCTCTTGCACTGGTAGGGACAAGGATTTTATGGACAAACTGAGGGAATATTATGTTTACTATTTAGGTGTGGCCATCCTTTCAATTCACTTAAACATATTAGGTTGGAACCAGACTATTTTTTCTGTTCGGATTGGGGTTTGTGCATGCAATTTCTACTGCCAGACCGTTGACTCAGTCATCTCAGCAACATCTCTCCCTGTTTCTCTCTCTCCTTGTTTCTCTCTCTCTTTCTCTCTCTCTCTCTTTCTCTCTCTCTCACACACACACACCTTATTGTATGTTCCACAAAATAATAAAAAAGTAAATAAATCTAAATCTCACAGCTCAGATCTTGACATTTGCTCCAGTAAGGGCATAGATCCCAACATTTCTCCAATCACAGAGCAACCCCACAATTCTTCAATGAAAGGCCAGATCTTTGAATTTGGCCCAATAGTAGAGCAGATCCAAGCTTGTGGTCAATGGCATTTGATTTCAATAGTGAATGCCTGACTAAAGGGGGTGTAAGCATGGCACTCTGAAAACTGCAAATTAGATTCAGTTCCCACCCTAGACTGCCCCTCCACCATCTCAGGATGTGAGAAAAGACTTAGTATTGTCCCATCTCCAGGATTTCTCCTCCATCACTTCACCGAGATACAGAAATTCTTGCCTTAACCATTTCCTTGTCACTCTGGAATTCCAAGACAACATTTGAGCTGCAGAATCAGATGGCATATAAAACTCTGGGCCTTCTTTAATCTGCTTCTGTTCCCCCACCCCCAGTTTCTCTGCCCTCTGCTCTGCTATTCTTCCCTTTCCAAGTCCTGCTCAGAGAGAACATCAGTCCTGTACCCCACACCTCTTCTCAACCCCCTCCCTCTTCCCACCATACACTCATAACCACTCAAGGAAAACTTTCTAATTCTGAGACTAGATGTAGGAGGAAACATCCAGCTTTAAAAGGAACTACTATAGTGCCTCTTTGATTAGCCTGCTTTCCTTCCCTTTTTGCCTGTTATTTTAAATGTTCAATGAAGATAGAAAGTTACTGTGTTCCTCTGTCTTCTTCCATTATATGAACTATTCCAAGTCTGTGCTCTTGTAAAACAGATTCAAAGGCCCTATCCTCTGAGATGTGAATTGCATGTAAAGCCTCCCTTACTCCCATGGTAACAATGGTCACTCATGACAGAGTGGAGATTTGATACTGGGTCTCCCAGATCCTAGTCCAAAACCCTCACCACTATAGCACACTTGCCTATTTGTACAAGACTACTGAGAGTAGCTGTAGCCAACCAATGTATTAAATGTGTGTGGGGAGATACAGATGTGCACTCCAATTTAGCTCATTTAATGTAGCCATTTAATGTAGACTATGGTACTTTATTACATTTTCAAATGGCAAAGTGGCACCTGGGTTTCCTGCCATTATTCTCCTCTGCCTCCCCCAGTTATTTTCCCCCCATCATGGCCCCCAACCTAAAAAAAAATGAGCCTGAGAGATAAGGAGCTTTGACAGAGAAACTGGCGGTGGGGGGATAACAAGTGAAGAAAGTGCCTCTTCCATCTGTCACTTTCCTCTTAAAATTGTCTGTCTCCCCCCAGCCTTTGCCAGTGGTTGAAGACATAGATCTGTCATCATTACATATAGATAAAGATGTCTGTCTGTAGCAGTAGAAAAGAACAAAGGTCCAGTAGCACCTTAATGACTAATAAAATTTGTGGTAGGGCAGGAGCTTCCATGAGTTACTGCTCACTTCTTCAGATGCAGCTAGAATGTGAGTTCATCTGTCCTATACATTAGAAAGTGGATTGGATTTCAGATGCCAAATTACATTAGGAGGCAAATGACAGTAGCAGGTGTGACTGGATTTGGTGTGATATGCAGAGAGGTAGTAGGTGTGGAGAAATCAGCATTGGTAATGAGTCAGGAAACCTAAGTCTTGATTCAATCCAGATGGATGCATTGTCTTGAGCTTCATTATCAGTTGCAATTCAGCAGTAATCTTACTTTGAAAGATAATTGCTACTTTTAGGTCAGCAACTGAATGTCCAGGAAGGTTAAAATGTCCCCCCAATGTTTTTTTAATGTTGTGGTTTCTGATGTCAGACTTATGTTCATTAATTCTTTGTTGAAGGGACTGGTCTGTTTGCCCATTGTAGAGGGTGGAAGGACATTGCTGACACATGATGGCATAAATCACATTAGAGGATGAGCAGGTGTATGAACCTGAGAAGGTATGGCTGATGTTATTGGGTCCACTGATGGTGTTGCTAGGATCAGTCCAAGACCTGCAACAAGCCAAGATGCCAACTTTGCTCTCACATAGATCCTAGCAACACCATCAGTGAACCCAGCAACATCAGCCATACCATTTCAGGTTCATACTGGACTGAATTGGAACCTGGGTTTCCTGTCTTCATTACCAATACTGATTTCTCCACACCTACTACTTCTCTGCATATCACATCTAATCCAATCACATCTGCTTTTGTTATTTGCCCCCTAATATCATTTGGCATCTGAAATCACTCCACTTTCCTACATATCCTATATTCTATATATTCTATATTCAACATATTCTCACATTCTAGCTGTATCTGAAGAAGTGAGCAGTGCCTCATGAAAGCTCATACCTCAGCACAAATTGTGTTAGTCTTTAAAGTGCTACTGGACTCTTACTCTTTTCTGACATTACCTATAGTTCTGCAAAGTATGTTTCAGTCAGTGCACTGGTAAACCTTTTGGCACAATAGTTAACCTTACCTGGAACCTTTCCTTTAGGTGAGGAATCCTTTCTTGCAGGAAGACAACTTCCACTGGAGGAGAAATCTCTTTCTCCAAGGGAAGAAGTCATGCTGCAATGGAAAATTCATTTCCTAATAGAAAGGAACCATTGGCTCATACCCTGTATAGCTCTAGTGTGCTCTCTTGCAGATGATACTGATATCACAAATGGTAATGTAGACCCCAAACACTTGGGAAATATGCAGAGAGAGAGGAAAAATCTGGGTGCAATCCAGCTCATGTGAAGCATGTTTGAATTCCACAGAGTTCATTAGGAGAGACACATGGAAGTTTAAAAAGTCAATCAGATTAAACTTTGGCTGAGTTTCATGCCCATAATTAACAGGCATAGCACAGTTATATGAAAAGATCAAGCTGTTCAACATGCTACTTATCTGTCAGTTAAAATGATATGTGGCACTCAAAGCTTATCCTCTTTTTTTCAAGAAGAAACCAATAGAAAAACAGGCAGAATGAAAACTGGAGCACAAGATGTTATTTTGCATTTTTTTTTTGTTTCATTAGTACTGCAGTGATATGTATTGATTTATCTGGGCTTCCTTGACTCGCTTTCTGCACAATCAGATGGTGCTGAAATTGGATTTAGATACATTTTCTGATTACTTGGTTTACAAAATAAATAATATTTACCCTTGTAGTACAAAACTGTATAATGATCCAGAACAAAAGCTGTGAACTCATAAAAATCCAATAACATTTTGAAGAACTCACTGATGGGAGATCTGTCTCCAAGTGCAAGTTGCTGCCAACCACTTGAAAAGTGGGAAAGGCATGGGGGGGAGAGAATTCAAGTGGAAGGTAACAGTTGGGAGGGGTCCTTTCCCTTCCTTCAATTGATCTTTCTTCACATCTACTCTGTTCAGCTGTTCCCCATTCTATTCAGGTTCACTGAGAGTTTCCCTTCCTCAGTTACAATTCAAGATTAGTAAAATGCTTCAGTTTTATATTCTTGGTAGCTATTCAGCATGTAAATGTAATAGAAAAAGAGGTTTTTATTATCAGAATATTTAAGATAGTCATTATCTTTCACAGGTGATAATGCTAAATAAACATGCAATCTGAATTAATAATAAGAGTACCATTTTATTAATGTATTTTAAGTTGTGGAATGGAAATCTCAAGTTACAATGCCAAATAGTTATGATTAAAATTAGAGATGCTTTGATCTTCACAAATAACATATTTACAATGTAATCCTAAACATGATTACACCCATCCAAGCCCATTGTAGTCAATGCATTTAAAAATGTTTAACTCTTTTTGGTATTGCTTAGTCAAAAATCTAATCTGATTTCAATGCCTGTTTTCTCATGAAATTTCATGTAATCGTTTTGATGATTCATTCACAATTTAAAATGAGCAGCACTTTTGAGTAGTTTTGAATCTACACAGTTGGCAGCATTTCATATGGCAGCTAGCCTGATAGCCACCTATTGGAGCATCCTCATAATTTAGTGGATTGCTGACTTTATGTATACTACAGAATCCCCATTTGCAGAATCTTCATTTAAAGTCATCTGTTACTTTTGTACCAGACCTGTATTCAGTGGCATTCCACCATTTAGGAAAGGCACTGCCAAGCCTAAAAGATTGCCTGCATAGTTAACAACACAAGTCAAGGAAGTTATAAAAAGCAAAGAGCCTTCTATTAAAAAGTGGAAGGTCTCGCCCAACGAGTTGAACAGATGGGATCACAGGCTCTGGCAAAAGAAATGTAGGGCAATAATTAGGCAAGCAAAAAGATTTTGAGGAGAAGGTTGCTAAAAGCATCAAGACAAACAATAAACATTTTTTGAAATATATCTGGAGCAGGAAACCAACCAGAGAAGCAGTTGGGCCTGTGGGTGACTAAGCAAAAAAAGGATTGCTAAAGGAATACGGGGAGATGGCAGAGAAGTTCAATGAATTTTTTGCTTCTGTGTTCACCATGGAAAGTGTGAGGCATATACCCATGCCACAGCCACTATTTTCAGGAAGAGATTCTGAAGAACTGAGTTAAATTGAGGTGACAAGAAAAGTTCCAGACCTATTAAGGAAATTAAAAACCGATAAGTTTCCGGGTCCTGACGGCATACACCCAAGAGTTCTTGTGGAACTCAAATGTGATGTAGAGGCAGAGCAATCCTCTGCTGCACCTGCACTAAGGTGGCTAGCCATAGTGTAACCATGGCACTGCTAGTGCAATTCCTATGGGGATATGTAACATGGTGGCCAGGCAACAAATTCAGTGGGTTTGTGATGTTTTCTAAGCGTAACTAGGGTAGCATCCATAGCAACCATGCCGCTGCAGTCAGTGGAGGCATTGCATGGAAACAGTGGCAATGTGATGGACAAGGCAGCCTCAGGGATCATGTGGCAAGGAGGCAGAGTCCAGGGCCTGTGACAGGCAGGGGGTGAAGAGGGGCAGGCCACAGGAGTGTCTCTCATTGTCAGCAGCACACCCCATCCCCTTAAACCAGTATTGTGTAGTGGTCAAGAGCAGTGGACTCTAATCTGGAGAACTGGGTTTAATTCCCACTCCTCTACATGCAGCTGCTGGGTGACCTTGGGTCAGTTACAGTTATCTCAGAGCTGTTTTATCAAGAGCAGTTATCTCAGAGCTCTTTCAGCCCCATCTGACTCACAAGGTGTCTGTTGTAGGGAGAGGAAGGGAAGGAGATTGTAACTTGCTCTGAGACTCCAATTGAAGTGTGGGTTATAAATCTCTTCTTCTTCCTAAAGGGACCAACTCACATCAGCAGTCCTGGGCAGCTGACAGTGGGGAGGAGGTTCAAGCTCCCCCCCACCCCCACCCCCGTAGGCATACATAGCTGCCTCAATGCTCACACAGATCACACGGTTCTGAAGGGCAGAAGGGGAAGAGGGGTTGTCATTGCTACCCAATGCATTTGTAAGTGTCTTCTGCTCACTGGCAAGTACACTTCCCAGCAGCCCCGCCATGCTGCCAAGGGCACCCACACACCATCCCCTGGTCAGCCCTGCCAGTGGCAGAACAGGAGAGGGCAGCACTGGGGTGGGCTCAGATGTGAGGGCATACAGCACCACCCTCAAATCCCCAAATTACCTCCTCAATGGAGCAAAAGTGGTCTGGGACTGGAATGACCATCATTCCACTCTGGGTGCTATCATTCTACTCCCAGAGCAATCTGTGTCCAGAGACCTTCATTAAAAATCCATTCTGCATTCATCATTACTTTTGTGTGGAGTAATGTATTGCAATGGCACCCATGCAAGTCATCTGGCATTTCTGGCTGCCAGTATGTCCAATGGGCATTCCAGCTTCTCCCATTGTTCCCAATGGACAATCCTGTTAGTTGCTTTAGCACATCCCTTTTAATGCACTCCTGGTTGTCCCCAGTGTCTTTTGAGACATCAACAGCCCCTCCAGGTGCCTGCTAGCTACCGCCATCCATGCCCCAGGAGAAAGCATCCCTCCCCTGTGGTAGGACTCTAGCTGCTGCCACTTGGTTGTTAACCCAAGGCCCCAACAAGGGCTCCAACTCCCTTGCTACAGCATCCAGGATCTGACTCAGGAGCCCAACTTCCCTACCAGTGTCCTCCCCACCCCCCTCCAAAGACATGGAGTCTGTCCACTGCACTGACTGGAATCTGGGTCTCCCAGATCTAATCTCACACTCTAACCACAACACCAAGCGGGCTCATTCACCTGGACCTCCCTCTGGCTCATCCTCCTTTCACACAGCAGCCTATGAGGTGGGGGCGGACCTGATGTTAGGTCAGCCTTGGAGGTGTTGCTGTCCCCCTGCTATGTTGGCAGATGTGCCAGGAGCAGGGCTCTTTTTGTAGCAGGAACTCCTTTGCATATTAGGTGACACCAGGGGACTTTTGATAGAAAAAGAGGTGCAGGAGCTCATTAGCATAACTCATTAGTATATGTCACACCCCCTGACATCACCGGAAGTGTGTCAGAAGGCTAAGAAGGTATGGCTGGCTGGTGCAGGACGCAGCAAGACAAGGCAACCATCCAGCCAGCTGCTGCTTGGAGAGGTGTGATAGATGTTTGACAGGGCACTGTCCCATTTGTCTCCTCCCCCGGACCAAGCCATGGCCTTCTGCCCCCATCGAAAAATGGCATAATTAGAAGATGTTCCCCCTCCCATACTTACAAAGCCACGGTAAGTGTTGGCTGTGATGCAAGATGCACATTCAAACAAGAAGACAATCAGGATCAGGACCAGATACTGAGGACATAACTGACAAAGTGAGACTCCAGCAGGGGCAGGATAGCAAGTCAACCTTCTCTGTTGGTCCTTTTACCTGGAGATGCCAGGGATTGAACTTGGGTCCTTCTGCATGCCAAGCAGATGCTCTACCACTTTGCCACGGCCCCTCTCCTATACACACACAGGGCCCAAGCATCATTTCTGTGAGCTTGGTACAAACATAATAGTTACCACCCCTTGCATCAAGGAAAAGCCTACTGTGCTGGAGGAGGGTGATACCATGCAAAGGATCCAGCCCTATCCATCTGCCCAGTATTACCTGCTCCTACTGACAGTGGCCCATCAAGGTCTCATACAGAAAAGTTTTCAAATTTTCATCTCTGCTGTTTTGATCTAGAAATACTTTTTTCCATTTCTTTTTTCTTTGCACTGATTTTTCCCTTTAAAATATATATAAACCAGCTAACATGTACACAATACAAACCAATCTTCAGAAGTAACAGCCAAAAGCAGAGAACAAAAACCACTGACAGAAATATAAACAAACATAACAAGAAATGAAACAGAGAACATTTGCTAATTCCTAATCTCAGGCAGAAAGAGGTCTTTTAACTGGAGATTCCACAAACTGAACCTGGAGCCCAGTACATACGAAGCAGGTGCCACTCTTAACCACGACACAAAACTGGCTCTGATTCGTATTGTGAGGATAAAATGGAGGAGGGTAGAATGATGCTGTAGGCCTTCTGGAGGGGTCCACATTTGGAAGAAAAGCAGGGTTATCAATGTGCACATTAGATAGACAGAGAGAGAGAGGAAGAGACAAGGGGTTGTTCTTCGCAGTAAAAGCAAGAAGCTTCCTTGAAATGAAATCTAGCTCTGAGCCTCTGGCCTAAGACAACTGCAGATCTGCTTTCCCGATATCAATGTCAGTAGCAACAAATCAATCATTTGGCACCCAGATATGTAGAAGCCATGAAATAGCTGGCTGATATTGCCTCTTTATTTCTAGCACAACAGTCAAAGGATCTGTGTAACAGTTTAAGTAGGATCAACTTTTGTTCAGCATTTCTAGGCTAAATGTTACAACAGAAAGATTAGAAGAGCACAGCAGATCTGATAGTTCTGAATAGATTACTGGGGGGGCCAGAGGAGAATTTAAAATCTGGAATACCCAGGTTCAAATCCCCACTCAGGCCATAGAAGCTATCTCACAGGATATCTCAGCCTAACCTATCTCACAGGATTTTTGTGAGAATCAAATGGGGGGAAGGAGAATGTTGTAAGCCACTTTGGGCCTCCATTGGGGAGAGGATGGGGGCCTAGTCCAGGCCACTCCAGGCGGCCCGAATGAGGCAGGGACGGGGACAGGAGCCTAGTCCAGGCCCCTTTAGGCAGCCCAAACAAGGCAGGGACAGGGGCCTCAATCTTTCTCAGGGTGCATGGCTCCACGCAGCTTGGGGAAGATTGAGGACAGGGTGGGGAGGCCTTGCCTGGGCTGCATGGAGCAGCCAGAGGCAGCCAGGGACGGGGTGGGAAGGAAGCCGGGGATGGGGCGGGGAGAAAGCCTACTCACTGTCCTGCTTCTTCCTCCTCCTGCAACGAAATGAGGGCTGGAAAGAGAGGGCGATTGAAAACAGGGGATGGGGCTTCGTCATGTGCCCGCCCCCAGACACATCACTCCTGGAGTGCCACTCTGGGGTGCTCTGGCCCCATCTGAGGCCTGGGTGACACACCCCTAATGTAGCCAATCCTCCAAGAGCTTACAGAACTCTTCTACAGGAGCTACTGTAAGGAGGATTGGCTACATTAGGAGTGTGTCACCTAATATGCAAAGGAGTTCCTGCTACAAAAAGAGTCCTGGCCAGGAGGCAACATCAGAGGAAGCCCTTGGCCTCTATGCCCTGCTATTGTCTCTCCAAAGGAACTGGTTGGCCACCATGTGAGACAGTACATTGGACTAGATGGATCACTGGTCTGATCCAGCAGGGCTCTTCTTATGTTCTTATGACATTAATCATGTTTTCATATTTGCAGAATTAATAAACTATAGTTGTCAGGTGGCAGTGTGACACTATACGGACTAATGGCAACACAATTTAGAACATCTGATGAGCACAAGCTATCTGCTGGAGGGGGGGCGGTGCAAGTCTGGTATTCTCTCCACCACCTTCCTTTTACTGTGTTGTCTTCTATCTTTGGAACCCACTTCCTGCATAATGGTATGTCTTGCCTTATAAAGTTTTTATTGCCTTAAATATATTTTTGCAATTAAAAAAAATAGTGCTGTAATCCTTGTCCTACTTCATTGTTTACTTTGCTCTTTGTTTGCACAGACTTTTATATTTATATCTTATATTAAGGATCATTGACGTAATCAGTGTAATGGGGCAATGCATTGAAGTCTGTACGTCATCTCGCACCAAAGGTGGTGGGGGGAGGTTTGTACAAGGTCGTACCATCAACCTCAGGAAACCATCATGTCTTAGAAGTACCATCAACCCCAGAAAACCATCATTTTCTCTTAACAAACCACTGTTTTTCTAAGATTATTTCACTGTTGAGTCTTGTCTTGAGATTGTTGCAATTCAGTGCGGAATCTATTCCTCTTTTCTTCCAGTAATCTACTTTAATGTGATGCTAAACTAATAAATGACCCCTCAGTAGCACTTCTGCTGTATCTCATATATAGTCCAAACCAGTCCCTCTCTATCCATATCTTGTCTTGGGTAACTTTTGCTGTGGGCATATACAGGGAACCCCATGCTATTTATGTGATGACTAAGCTAAAAGCTAACAAAGCCTGAGGTTTATTAATTTTATTCAGACACTTATTTTCCCAGACATTTTCTTGCCTTCTCTGTTGCCCCCCATCCCAATTTATGGAATGGCCTGGCTGAGGAAGACAGAAAAGGCTCCTACTCTCCTGGCATCCTGCAAACTATGCAAAACTGAATTATTCAGGAGGGCATTTTTTTTTACAAAGGCAATAGGGCTATATCATAACAGATTGGTTCAGAAAGATGCTTTAATAAAGAGAAAGGGATTAATAATTACACTAATGTGTGTAGTACAGACCATCTGCTGCTGTATATATTATCCTACTATGTAATTTCTGCATCTCAACATGTCATCTTTATACTTATGCTTTGTTTCAAGATTTGTTTTAGCTTTCTGTTTGGTTTCAGAGTTCCAAAATCCTAATCCTGTGATAATCCTGATCCTGTTGACTGTAATGCTCCTTGAGTCTCAGCTGTCTTCGGTGTATTCCCTCCTTGGGAATAAAGGTGGATTACAATGGAAATGATTTAAAAAAAACACACCCTCTGAACTGTCGTTTTGGTGGCCAGCTGGTCCTGCACTCACATACTGTTTGGAAGCTAGCAAGGTACTTACATATTGTTCTGGATGTTTTTCCATACTTTGAAATAATTGCCATTTTGAGCATCAAACATCATAACTAGGGGTGCAAATCATGTTCTGACAAAGGCAATGGCAGCACTGGTCCATTTGTATTAGTTGTTAAAAATATCTGCCCAGTCATTCAAAATGGTTTGCCAAAACCAAAATATTGTTGCACAAGATTAAAAACACATTATAAGAGTAATAAAACAACTAACAGTAGCATAGATCCAGAATGCAGTTTCCAGATATCTCAAGAACTGCCAGCCAAAAATTGCTCTAAATTAAAAAAAAAATTTACAGCCTTCTGAAATTGCAAGACAGAGCTAACTTCCTGCACTGCTTCTGCAGATGGTTCCAGAAGATCATATGCATCTCAGCTGTCAGGCATTACCTAGTAGCCTCATTTAATAACTACATTTTCAAACCACCTGCTAATGATCTATTCAGAAGCCAGTGGTTACTGTAATGATATATTAATTGGTACATATTATCTAAGGGACCATGGTGGCTCAGAGGTTAAGATGCTGAGCTCCACACTGGAAGCAGTTTGAGACCCTAGTGCTACATGGCGGAGTGAGCTCCCATCTCTGGCCCCAGGTCCTGCCAACCTAGCGGTTTGAAAGCTAGAAATTTCAAATAAGGAAGATATTTATCTACTTGTAATTTCTTGCTTTCGAATCGCTAGGTTGGCAGGACCTGGGGCCAGAGATGGGAGCTCACTCCACCACTTTGGTGGGAAGGTAACAGCATTCCATGAGCCTCGGCATTTAGTCATGCTGGCCACATGGCCATGGAAACATCTTTGGGAAAGAGGATGTGTATAATGGCTCCGAAATAAGAGAAAGTTAAAGTGTATGGTTGTTGTTGTATATATGTCAAAAATCAATAAAGAAAGTTAAAAAAAAAAGAAAGAAAGAAACATCTTTGGACAGCGCTGGCTCTTCGGCTTGAAAACAGAGATGAGCACCACCCCCTAGAGTTGGATTCAACTGGCTTTCAAGCAAGGGAAACCTTTACCTTTACCTTTATATATTATCTGTGGCATTTAGAACATATTCAGGACTTTCCCCCTACATATATTTCCTGGGCTGCAGAGTTCTTTAACTTCCTAGCTCATTCATTATCTTTGCAGTCAAAGAAAGAGCATTATTTTGGCAAAAAAAGCATAGCCACTAAGAGCTTGATCCCATCCTTCACATTAGCAGTTTCCACACTGCCAAAGATTTTTACTCCAGCATCTGACACAGCATCATCAGGACTATAATGCCATCCAATTTGCCTGCAAACCCCCCCCCCATATTTCTCAATATGTGTCCTATCCCACCGACTCCCACCCCTTATGACAGATATTTTCACTAGTGTATGGAGAGGGGTTAACTTCTCCATAGCATGGATAAACCATCTTTAGAAGTTTATCCCTCAATATTTTATACAGTGCCATCTTAAATCATTCTGGCTCATTAGATGCTGTCAAGAAATAAGAAGACTGGAGCATAAGGATTCCCCCCCCCCAAGAAACAATTCTGAATAATGGTGGGAGACTGACGCCCTGCAATTAGCAAATGCTAGTGGCAGTGGTTAAGTACAATTAAAGAAGAAGAATGGAAGCTGGGTTAATGGCCATTGCTCTTTGTGCTGTAACTGAATTGATTATACACCAGATAGCTTAAAACATTTGCATCCCGAGACAAGAGGCAGTTGGAAAGCAGAGCACATCTCTCAACAATATTTTGTTGATTTTGCAAGTATGAATGCAAGCAATTACTGAAGAGCTATTTATTTATTTATGCATTTGATGTTCAGAAAAATTATATGTTGCCTGTCCTGTCGCCAAGACCATTTTGTTGGCAGCTCTTCCCATCATTTTGGCTAGCACCTGGCCAGAACTGCCTCTGCCAGATCCAGAATGCTGCACCAGATTTTACAGAATCTCTAGGCAAAAAACGGAGGCAGGGAGGGTGGTAAAAAGCATGTAATGCTGGGGCTAACTACTTAGCATGACTGAATCTGAAACCACTGAGACAATGGTGTGTTCGTCAAGGAAGGACCTTTAGAAGAGTCCTGGGGAGCAGACCCAACTCAGCCCAAACTAGGCACCATGGCTATTATATTGCATATTTTGAGAAAATCAAGTAATCAAGACTACAACAGGTGCCTTTATTCACTTCATACCAAGGATTTTTTTCACACCAGCTCTCAGTCAAATGGGCTAATCATTTTCCTCACAGCCAGCTCTCATTCCAATGGACCAATTAATCCTCTTTAACAGCTTTCCAATTATGCACTGCCAGCACACACATTACGCATGGTCAGCACATATGCCATACCCTCCTGAATACTGCCTGTTCTACACATTCACCTGTGCCTGCTCATCTGATTGCCTCCTGTGTGCCCTTGGTCAGATAGGCTGATCTGACTCACCAGTCATCGTCCCTCCCCGCCAAATGGATTTCCTTGGACCTCTCTCCAGTCCATAACTAGTGTTGGCACTGAGGGTTAATCTAATTAGATCACCCTAGATTATTCCCAATGCAAAAAAGGATAGTTCATATTCCACCTCTTCTTCCCTCTTCTGCTTACTTCTTGCCCCCTTTCTCTTGTTTTCTGTTCCATAGGGGTAACTACTGAATGCATGCCACGATTTGATACCACTGTTGATGGTCTGTATGGTATTTGTGTTGAAATGTACTCAAATATTGCTCTGACAGCTTGCTTGAAACCCTGCTTTTCCCCTCTCAAATGTCTCTGATTATTCCAATTTATTACAGCCTCAGTTTTCCAAGCCTTCTTCAGAGCTGTGCCACTTTTCATTTTGAACACAGACTTCTGGGCATGCAGTATTCATTCCCCTCTGTCTGAGCTTGGACAGGTCTGTTCAAACAGCTAAGAATTTGACTTACTTACTGCCTTTCTTCCTAAAGTGTCTTTCTCTTCTCTGTTTTATCTTTACAACAACCTGGTAAGGTAAAAGAAAAGAGCAAGAGTCTTGTAGCACCTTAAAGATGAACAAAATGTGAGGCAAGGTATGAGCTTTTGTGAGTCACTGCTCACTTCTTCAGATCTGGTGAGGTAAATTATGCTGAGAGTGTGTGACTGGCCCAATATGACCCAACAAGCTTTTATAGTAGAGTGGGGATTTGCATCAGCATCTCCCAGATCCTAGTTAGATACTTTAGCCACCATACCACACAATTTCTAATACCTGTTGATCTAAGCATACTTGGTAACACTCCAGAGATGTCCTCACTAAGTAAAAACAATAATATCAATAACAATGCAAAAAAATAAGCCCAGAGCATAAACCCCCTTTGCAAAGACACCCATTCTAGATATTTGGAAGATGTGTTTTCTTTGACTTCTTCAGTTTGCCGGCTGTGTAAGTGGGTCCTGATTTCAGCTATTTCAACAGACCACAAGGTTCATAGTGTAAGGAGCGAATCATAGGTTGTTTGGAATATGTTATGACTATGTGGACTCCTCCTATCAAGTTATCAAGTTACACTGAGTACATGGACTTTATGTCTTGTCTTCAAAGGAGAAAATATTGCATCTTATGCCTTATTATAGTTACAGTATGCATAAATGTTGTTGTGACACCACCAACTTTATAATTGTTTAATATATTGTTTTGGCAATCTTTGATGATGTTTTCTAGTAGTGGAATTTGTATATTTGGGACTCCTGTGACACTAGTCTTTTCCCCTTGTTGTTTGGATCAGAGCATAAACACGGCATAAACCAACATTTGGCTGCCTAAAATTATTATAATAAAGCAGTTCTTAGACTACAAAAGGAGCATAAAAGCAGTTAAAAGCCTGGGTAAAAAGACATTCTGGACCGGATGCCTAAAGACAATAAGATTCACACCAGGAGATTCTCAGTGGGGGCATCTCAAAAGTAAAGTGCCTCTATAGAACAAGCCCTGTGTTGGGTTGCTGTCAGCTACCTGCCTCTCCTCTGCAAGCAGAAACACAGTGAGCAGGGCTTGGAAACAGGGTCTTGACTGGTGGACTGGTAGTAGATGAGGTGGTTCCTTCAAGTAATCTGGGCACAAACCTGAAAAAGACAGGTAGCCAGTGCTGATCTTTTAGCACAGGATTGACACAATCCCTGTACTCAGCCCCTAACAATAGTATAGCCAGCTTATTAGGGAGCACTTGAAATTTCCACACAGTTTTCATAGGAGTCCTATGTACTGTGAATTACAGTAATCTAACCTAGATGTGATCAGAGCATGATCAACATGGTCAGATCATAATTTTCAAGGTACGGCCATATCTGGCAATCCTGCCAAAGCCAAGAAAAGGCCCAATGTGCCATAGGGGAGACTTAAGCCTTCAGCCAGGAGCCCCCAGCTCCTCCAAACGATGAACCTGCTCATTAAGGGCAAACTCTACCAGCACGTCCTGCTTAGCATGATCATAGTGCAATGCTTGTTTATAGATACCAAGTTTCCTGGTTCTTTTTATGAAATTTCATAATGCAGTTCAAAATTTCTAGCTTCAGGATGACCCCCTGGTGGAGGCAGAGGTCCTCCGCTGCCAGGCTTCACTGTCCTGCAACCAATCAGCTGGCCAGCAAGGGGAACTTACCCTGAAAAAGAGGGAGATCCATCCAACATGAAGTGATGTGTCTATGTCACTGCCCACATGACCTGGGAGTGATGTCATCTCGTCTGGGTCATCAGGATGACACTCTGGTATTTGGGCAAAAACTCTATGGCAGAACCCAAATTTACCACAGAGTTTTTGCCAAATACCAGAGCATTGCTCCAATGTCCTGGAGGTGATGGTGTCACTTCCAGGTCACATGGTCAGTGACATGGGCACGTTGATGCAATTCAGATGGGCCTCCCTGCTGCTCCAGCTAAGTCCCCCATCCCCTGCTGGTTGCCAGGAGGGACCTGGCAAACCTAGGATAAAAGGACTTCCCAGTTATGTTTCTTTATCATTCTAGAAATTACTTCTCCTTAATTCAGGAATTCATCTAGAAGAATTGCCAATTCAGAAAATGTTCGAGTTCAAACAATATGCTATATTTTCTTTCCACAGTTATTATTAAAGGCTTTTCTTTTCCAAAAGGATGAGGAGAATTTTGGAAGTATCCACTCTCAGTGGCTCCAAAGAACTGTCCATATCCCAAAACACCAGCCTCACCTATTGACAGCATTCATCCGCCTAATAGGTCAGGAGCAATTTTGCTTTCATGCATGCATTTGCATTTATTTATACCCCGCTTTCTCCCCAGTTGCAACTCAAAGCAGCTTTTTGAACACTGTTCTCCCCTCCTCCATTACCTCACTACAACAACCTTGTGAGGTAGGCCAGCCTGACAGTTTGTGATGGGCCAAGGTCACCCAGCAAGCTTCCATGGCAGAAGTGGGGATTTGAACCCAGGATGCTAGTCCACTGCTCTATCTACAACACCACATTTGCTGTCTTTCAGAATGGTATGTATCTAAGCACATGCACTTCAATTTATTTTTTACACATTCATGTCTTTCTCCAATGAGTAGCATATTTATTGATAGCATTAAAGACATTGTAACAAATGGAAATGAAGTGCTGCTATTATAACAGCTATTGATTTGACTTTTGCCAGTTGTTTTATCACACTGAAAATTATCTTGCTGGATTGATGCCAGATACCTGCACAATCTGTGTCTGATTACTTCCTTCCTGGAAAGAAACCACCATGGAACACAATAACCACATTCATTTGACTGATGGGCCATGAGGGAGGGAGTGAACTTTGCTGGAACCCAAAAGCGGTTTTCACTAAATAGAGAAGATGCTTAGTTATTTTTAACAGGATTCATTGTAGCCCAGTTGTAGTTTAATAAAAGAAATGTGCAAGCTTGCTGTTGGGAATACACTCATAGATGCTGTAGATAATTATGCCCCTTACAAATCAATCATTATATTTATGGGGGAAAGGTCTATTTCAGCTATGAAAAAAGCACTCAATTTGTTAAGGATATCGTTTGAGCCTTCATAACATTTTGTTGAACTAATAGTATCTATCTTTTCATGTCACCATCAGTGGAAAGGCCCAAGAGAATGACCACTAGAAGTCTGTAGCTATTTGTTACTGTTAGAATTGTCATTCAGTTTCATCTAAACCAAATGGAAGGGATTCCTCCTGTTTGAGTAAAACATCTTTGGAATTTCAAGTAGAACTAGAAGAGCTATTTATTAGACAAGCAAAACTTCTCAGATGGTGTCTCATGTCTAGAACTTATCACTGAAGTCTCCATAAATAAAAAAGTGAGGTAAATTTGGAGGGTCATGCTCTATGTTGTTCATAGGACAGAATAAACTTCTTAATATGCCACTGCAAGGGAAAGTAATTTAGGACAGAATTCATTACTCAGAAGTAACTGTTGTTAAAGTAAAGGTTAGTGACCTCTGTTGTTAGGGTCACCAGGCCTCCATGGCCACTGGGGGTAGATGAGACATAGGGTTACCAGCTCCAGGTTGGGAAACTCCTGGAGATTTGGGGGTGGAGCTTGGGGAGGACAAGGACTTCAGTGGAGTACATTGCCATAGAGTCTATCCTCCAAACCAGCCATTTTCTCCAGAAGAACTGTTCGCTGTATTCTGGAGATGAGCTGTAATTCGGGGAATCCCCAGGCCTCACCTGAAGGCTGGCATCCCTACCAGTTGTAGTGCATATAAAAATTGTTTTTGTTTTACAGATGTGAGCTTTGGAGAAAGGGCAAGGGGTGGAAATGAATTCAGCACATGCCTGACATCATTTCCACTCCTGCATTTCTCCTACTGGGCTCAGAGGCGTGGATGAATAGGAGATCCAGATTATCAGAAGGCTGCCTGCACCAAGCAGCAGGCAAATGGTAAATCTATGTATATAAGATGATTAGATATGAAAGATTAAAATAGTTGCTGGTGTATGGCAAATTAATAGTATTAATAGTGTTAATGATACTATTAATAAATAATAGAAATAAAAGCAATGATTATTTTGTAGTGGGTAGTATTATTTACTCCCTCATGGATCACTGCCTTGTCATGGCGAGGGGGCTTGCGTGGTTCGATGAGGCTGTGGGCTATGCCGTGGAGGGCCACCCAGGACGGACAGGCCACAGCAGAGAACTCAGACCAAGCGTGATCCCCTGGAGAAGGAAATGGCAACCCACTCCAGTATCTTTGCCAAGAAAACCCCATGGACAGTCACAAAAGGCTAAAAGATATGACGCCGGAAGATGAGCCCCTCAGGTCGGAAGGTGTCCAATATGCTACTGAGGAAGAGCAGAGGGCAAGTACGAGTAACCCCAGAAAGAGTGAAGCGGCTGGGCCAAAGCCGAAAGGACGCTCAGTTGTGGATGTGTCTGACGGTGAAAGGAAAGTTCGATGCTGCAAAGAACAATACTGCATAGGAACCTGGAATGTAAGGTCTATGAATCAAGGTAAGCTTGACGTGGTCAAAAATGAGATGGCAAGAATGAACATCGACATCTTGGGAATCAGTGAACTAAAGTGGACAGGAATGGGCGAATTTAACTCAGAAGACCATTATATCTACTACTGTGGCCAGGAATCCCGTAGAAAAATGGTGTGGCCTTTATAGTCAACAAGAGAGTGAGAAAGGCAGTATTGGGATACAATCTCAAAAATGACAGAATGATCTCGGTCCGAATCCAAGGCAAACCATTCAATATCACAGTAATCCAAGTCTATGCCCCAACCACTGCTGCAGAAGAGGCTGAAGTGGACCAGTTCTATGAAGACCTACAACAGCTCATAGAACTAACACCAAAAAATGATGTCCTCATCATCATAGGGGACTGGAATGCTAAAGTAGGAAATCAAAAGGTAACCGGAATAACAGACAAGTTTGGCCTTGGAGAACAAAATGAAGCAGGGCAAAGGCTAACAGAGTTTTGTCAAGAGAACACGCTGGTCATAGCGAACACCCTTTTCCAACAACCTAAGAGGCGTCTCTACACATGGACATCACCAGATGGGCAACACCGAAATCAGATTGACTATATAATTTGCAGTCAAAGATGGAGAAGCTCTATCCAGTCAGTAAAAACAAGACCTGGAGCTGACTGTGGCTCAGATCATGAGCTACTCATTGCAAAATTCAGACTAAAATTGAAGAAAGTTGGGAAAACCACAAGGCCATTCAGATTTGACCTAGATCGCATCCCTGATGAATATACAGTAGAGGTGAAGAATAGGTTTAAGGGACTAGATTTGATAGACAGAGTGCCTGAAGAACTATGGACAGAGGTCCGTGACATTGTAAAGGAGGCAGCAATCACCGCCATCCCAAAGAAAAAGAAATGCAAAAAAGCAAAGTGGCTGTCTGATGAGGCTTTACACATAGCAGAGGAAAGAAGGAAAGCTAAAGGCAACGGTGAAAAGGAAAGATTTGCCCAACTGAATGCAGATTTCCAGAGAACAGCAAGGAGAGATAAGGAAGCTTTCCTGAATGAACAATGCAAAGTAATAGAGGAAAACAATAGATTGGGAAGGACTAGAGATCTCTTCAAGAAAATTGGAGAAATCAAGGGAACGTTCCATGCAAAGCTGGCCATGATAAAGGACAAAAATGGTAGGGACCTAACAGAAGCAGAAGAGATTAGGAAAAGATGGCAAGAATACACAGAAGAACTATACAAGAAGGACTTCAATGTCCTTGACCACCACGATGGTATAATCACTGACCTCGAGCCAGACATCCTGGAAAGCGAAGTTAAATGGGCCTTAGAAAGCATTACTAACAACAAAGCTAGTGGAGGTGATGATATCCCAGCTGAGTTATTCAAAGTCTTAAAAGAAGATGCTGTTAAAGTGCTGCACTCAATTTGCCAACAAATTTGGAAAACACAACAGTGGCCACAGGATTGGAAAAGGTCAGTGTATATTCCAATCCCAAAGAAGGGCAATGTCAAGGAATGTTCGAACTATCGCACAATTGCACTCATTTCACACGCTAGCAAGGTCATGCTCAAAATCCTGCAAGCTAGGCTCCAACAGTACGTGGATAGAGAACTGCCAGAAGTACAAGCTGGGTTTCGAAGAGGTAGAGGAACTAGAGATCAAATTGCCAACATTCGCTGGATTATGGAGAAAGCAAGAGAGTACCAGAAAAACATCTACTTCTGCTTCATTGACTATGCTAAAGCCTTTGATTGTGTGGATCACAATAAATTTTGGCAGGTTCTTAAAGAGATGGGAGTACCGGACCACCTGACATGTCTCCTGAGAAACCTGTATAAGGGTCAAGAAGCAACAGTTAGAACCGGATATGGAACAACTGATTGGTTTAGCATAGGAAAAGGAGTACGACAAGGATGTATATTGTCACCTTGCTTATTTAACTTATATGCAGAGTACATCATGCGAAATGCTGGCCTGGATGAATCACAAGCGGGAGTTAAGATTGCTGGGGAAAAGATCAATAACCTCAGATATGCAGACGATACCACTCTGATGGCAGAAAGTGAAGAGGACCTAAAGAGCCTCTTGCTCAGGGTGAAAGAGGAGAGCGCAAAAGTGGGCTTGAAGCTCAACATCAAAAAAACTAAGATCATGGCATCTGGGCCCATCACTCCTTGGCAAATAGAAGGGGAAGTCGTAGAAGTAGTGACAGACTTCACGTTCCTAGGATCCCAGATCACTGCAGATGGTGACTGCAGCCATGAAATTAAAAGACGCCTGCTCCTTGGGAGGAAAGCGATGGCAAACCTAAACAGCATGATAAAAAGCAGAGACATCACCCTGCCAACAAAAGTCCGCATGGTCAAAGCAATGGTATTCCCCGTAGTAATGTATGGCTGCGAGAGTTGGACTATAAGGAAGGCCGAGCGCCGAAGAATAGATTCTTTTGAACTATGGTGCTGGAGAAGACTCTTGAGAGTCCCTTGGACTGCAAGGAGATCAAATCAGTCAATCCTAAAAGAAATCAACTCTGACTGTTCCCTGGAAGGCCAGATCCTGAAGCTGAAGCTCAAATACTTTGGCCACCAAATGAGAAGGGAGCATTCACTGGAGAAGACCCTGATGCTGGGAAAGATTGAAGGTCAAAGAAGAAGGGGACGGCAAAGGATGAGATGGTTAGACAGTGTCATCGATGCAACGAACATGAAATTGAGCAAACTTCGGCGGACAGCGGAGGACAGAAGGGCCTGGCGTGATCTGGTCCATGGGGTCGCAAAGAGTCGGACTCGACTGTGCGACTGAACAACAACAACAACAAGTATTATTTATGATTATTAGGCCTACACCCTCATTGGCCTATATCAGAGTTGTACCTGGTCTCTGGTGTCACTGTTCCGTGATATCTACAGCATACATGTAGAAGGAGATGGCTGAACTCCCTTCATTATATTCAGTGATATCGCAGACCTACATCAACTACTGAGGTTTGAACCTATATCATGGCCTTCTGAGGCCAGTGGGAAGTAGGGACAGTGGAAAAGAAGGAGGCAGTCAAACGTATCTATGTTAGGCACATCAGAAGATTTACTAGATGTCCAGCAGTCTAGACTAACTCCTTCTGTACATTCAGCAAGAAGAAGAGGAGGAGGAGGAGGAGGAGAAGGAGGAGGAGAAGGAGGAGGAGGAGGAGATTGGATTTATACCCCGCCCTTCACTCAGAGTCTCAAAGCAGCTTACAAACTCCTTTCCCTTCCCCTCCCCACAACAGACACTCTGTGAGGTAGGTGGGGCTGAGAGAGGTCTTTCCAGAACTGTCCTTAAGAGAAAAGCTCTGACAGAACTATGGTTTGCCCAAGGTCATCCAGCAGCTGCAAGTGGAGGAGTGGGGAATCAAACCTGGTTCTCCCAGATTAGAGTCTGTGCACTTAACCACTACACCAAAGCTCTATGAAACTCAGTTTTACAATCCTGCTAAAAGACCGGAGGGTAGGTGCCCTGGATCCCTGAAGAACTTCTACAAGGGTTTGATTAACTCTCCAGAAAGTTATCAGTGTGGTACATGGGACTGCAGTAATATGAGGGACTTGGCAGAAATACCCATTAGTCACTCCACCAGTACAAGAGTGAGTAATGAGCATTTCTGCCAAGTCCCCCTTGCTACAGCAGATGTTTCCAGCTGTCCACTTATCACTCATCCTCACTGAAATTACTGGTGGGAGGGGGGAGAAACTGTGGGAGGAAGAGTGATTGTGTGAATGTCTGTAGTTTAGGGAGGCAATGCTAGTAACCTTTTTCCCAAGTAGCACCTCAAGAACTTTCGTATGAGAGTGTCTTTGAAGTTGATAAGACTTTTGAATGGCTAGTTGAACCATTGTATTTGTCTGGGTTCTTAGGATTCCTTATACATATGAATGTGTGACATAGGTGTGGAATGTGGGGTTTAGTTATACACTGAGTCCCTGCCTTTGCTCCCCAGTCTTGACAAAGTAGTCACCTTTGCAGCATCTCAAAACTCTTGAATAAACTTTCATAAAAAGAAAGGCTGTGTGCAGTGTGAGTTGACTGGGAACCTGACATGAACTAGGCTGAAATGAAACACAGGATGCAAATGACATGATGTTTTAGGGAGACTGAGTTCTATGGCCACCTTGTTTATCACATGCACCACCTTGGAAAGGCCTACGTATTTCCACCCCAATTTCTTTCAGGGTTGCAACTCCTTTAAGTGTTTAGTAGACGTAGACAGAGTCTCCTGGAGCCAAGTCCTTTTCCCATCAGCATATCATTTGTAATCTGCTTTGGCTTTCTCTAATGACTTTTGTAGCACATCCCAGTTTTTAGTTACATTCGACCACCATAGCTGTGCATCACCTTTAATAGGTTCATTAAGATCAACCATGGGGAGGGGGCCCTCCTCATATCCATGTATTGCTTTAAATGGGCTCATGCCAATGGAACTGTGTAGGGAATTATTGTAGCTGTATTCCGCGAATGGCAAAAGGGGTACCCAGTTATCCTGTTGATAGTTCACATAGCATCTTAACACCTGCTCAAGAATTTGATTTGTGTGCTCAGTCTGCCTGTCCATCTCAGAATGGTAACTGCTACTTAGCCCCCTCTATGCCCAACAGTTTTAGAAGCTCTTTCCAGAATTTGGCAACAAACTGAGCTCCGTGGTCAGAGGGAGACGACCTTTTTTGGCAAACCATGCAGGTGGATCACATATTGTAGGAACAGGGAGGCAAGTTGTTTAGCTGTGGGGATCTCCTTGCAAGGTACAAAATGTGCTTGCTTTGAAAATAAGTCCTCCACCACCCAGACCTCAGTCTTCCGCTGGCTCTCTGGTAGGTCTGTTATAAAATCCATGGAGATCACCGACCAGGGCCATTGGGGGTTTCTAAAAGGTGGAGGTGACTGGGCACTTTACCCCCCCCCTTTGCTTACTCATCAGGCATGTCTGGCAGGTAGCCACATACTTCAAAATGTCTTTAAGCAATCCTGGTCACCAAAATTGCCATTGCAAGAGTGCAAAGTTTTTAAATACCCAAAATGTCCAGACAGTTCGTTATCATGACTTTGAGTCATCACAGTGCCCCACAAGGAGATGGGCACATGATCCTTTCCCAGAGCACAGGTGGGGACTCAGTGTATAACTACACCCCACGTTCCAAGAGGGAATTAGATAAATATATGGAGCAGAAGTCCATCAGTGGCTATTAGCCACAGGGTATAGATGGGAACTCTCAGTCTGGGGCAGGTGATGCACTCTATTCTTGGTGCTGGAGGGGGCAGCAGTGGGAGGGCTTCTAGTGTCCTGGCCCCACTGCTGGACCTCCTGATGGCACCTGGTATATTTTGGCCGCTGTGTGACAGAGTGTTGGACTAGATGGGCCATTGGCCTGATTCAACATTGGCTTCTCTTATGTTCTTATGTTCTTATTCCACAGCTACATTACACATTCATATGTATAAGCAATCCTAAGAACCCAAATGAATACAATGGTTCAACTAGCCATTCAAAAGTCTTATCAATTTCAAGGACACTCTCATGTAAAAGTTCTTGAGATGCTGCTTGGGGGAAAAGGTTGCTAGCATTGCCTCCCTAAACTACAGACATTCACACAGTCGCTCTTCCTCCCACAGTTTCTCCCCCCTCCCACCAGGAATCTCAGCGAGGGTGAGCGATAAGCGGACAGCTGGAAACATCTGCTATAGCAAGCAAAAGTGAGGGGGAAAGGAATGGGGTGCAGTGTAAAGTAAGCAGGTTGGTAATACCACAGGTCCAGAGTACAAAGGAAAAGGTGGACCAGAGTCTGACAGTTCACTGTTCTCACACAATAGTAGCGAAGCAGAGTGCTTCCTGCTGAGTTCCCCTTTATTCAGCAGTCCAATATACCAAATGGCATATTAATCTGGGGAACCCCATTACCACCACCAGCAGCAGCAGCAGCAGCAGCTTTTCAGGGAGCAGAGGGGTTGGTTTTAATGATTTTTAAATTATGTATGTTTTGTAAGCCACCTTGGTGGCCTTTATGAAGGCAGAAAGTTGGGGTAGAAATTTTTATAAAATAAATAAATAATGTTTAAGACAAACTTTGCCAGCCAACATTGAGCTCAACTTGTGCATAATTAAGGTATGTGCTTAGCTGCAGACTGGAAGGTCAGTAGTTCAGCAGTTCGAGACCCGAGTGCCATGTGACAGAGTGAGCTCCCGTCTCTGGCCCCAGCTCCTGCCAACCTAGCAGTTCAAAAGCAAGAAATTACAAGTAGATAAATAGGTACTGCTTCAGTGGGAAGGTAACAGCATTCTGTGTGCCTCGGCATTTAATCATGCCGACCACATAACCATTGAAATGTCTTTGGACAGTGCTGGCTCTTCGGCTTGGAAACGGAGATGAGCACCACCCCCTAGAGTTGGATTCAACTGGCTTCTGAGCAAGGGAAACCTTTACCTTTACTTAAGGTACATTTACCTTATGAGCATGTTCACCATGAACTTCTCAAAAACCTAAACTTCAGCTGATGCTGACACCAATGGCACTAAAGTCATGTGGACCAGATTTCCACTTTGATTATATTGTTGCTCATGTCTGCCAATCAGTAAGAGACTGATATTGTGGTATGCCAGCATGACATAAATGACCAACTAAAATTGATACCACTATGAGATACAGAATCAGGCAGTACATTTCAGTTAGCAGTGCTGCTTAGTATTTGTACATTGGCTGGTTTATATTCTTTGGGTACTATTGTAATGGAATCACTCAATTCGTACAGCATATCGCTGTAGACTAACTTTCTCGTGAAATATCAACAGCCATCCAACACAAAGCTTATACTGAAACTTCTAGCACATTCTTGGAATCAGGGCATCTTCCCCACCAAAAAACCCCAAGTCATTAAAGTGTTTCAGTATTCAGGATCTAAGACTGATTTTTTTAGTTCTGTTGTTATTAGGAATTTCACTCATATTTGACTTCTGCTCAGTTGCACATGTGAGGAGAATATCAATAATCACCTGGAGTATAATCACCTGAAGTTAAAGCACTTCTTACTGTTTTCCAAAAGCAGTGATTTACAGCCTTATTATCAGCATAATACTTTTCTTTTATAAAGTAATGCTTTAATTCTAATATGTTCTATATGAACTAATTCCCAGACTGTTATGAATGTAGTCAAATCATTTGTATTTACAGTACAAATTAAAAACCTTTTATTTTTTTCTATAGGAACTGTTTTGAAATTTCTTTCACACTCAATTGAATGAACAATTGAGCAATTTCCTTTGGTAATAGGCTTAATTAATCAGAGAAAGTATGGCTGCCAATGTGACAGCTTGAATAGGTTTTGGAGAGGGTAGTTTATTCTGTTGGGAGCACTGGAGACTAATGCAATTTGCCTGGGTTTTCATCAATGAGTGTCATACACATGAATCATGTTTCTAAGAACTAAACTCTTTAAAGGCATCTCCTTCCAGAAATCTCTTGCTTTTAATCAGAAGATGGAAAGAGAAAGGGATATTTCAATCAGGGAGGAAAGTTTTTCCAATGAGAATGTATGAACAGTATAAAGTAAAGGTAAAGGTTCCCTTGCTCGAAAGCCAGTCGAATCCGACTCTAGGGTTGCGGTGCTCATCTCCGTTTCAAAGCCGAAGAGCCAGCGCTGTCCGAAGACGTTTCCGTGGTCATGTGGCCGGCATGACTAAACACCAAGGTGCACGGAACGCTGTTACCTTCCCACCGAAGTGGTACCTATTTATCTACTTGCAATTTCTTGCTTTTGAACTGCTAGGTTGGCAGGAGCTGGAACTAGAGACAGGAGCTCACCCTGTCATGCGGCACCCGGGTCTCGAACTGCTGAACTACTGACCTTCCAGAGCCTGCAGTTCAGCGTCTTAACCACTTGAGCCACCGCAGCTCCATGAACAGTATACTACACTTTTAAACGTAAGGAGTTACACTGACAGAGTGTATGCCCAAAATATGTTTGTATAAATCAGTTATGTCTGAAAGCCTCATTCTACCTTGGAATTCAGTATTTATTTTTAGACATTTCCTTTGCCTCATTATCTCACTGCCATAAGCTGTTCATTTTGATTCTTAGGAGGTCTGGTTTTACTTCAGAAAGAAAGCTTTTTACCAGGAGGTCTGAAAGTTAAACATAATTCAGACCAATTTACTGTTTGGTGATTTTTCTAGTGCTACGATCTCTTGGAGATATAAATGTTTGATGGAAAAAAATTACAGAATTCTGTGTAACAATTGCTTACTTTTTGAAAACAGGCTCTATTCTTTAGCAGTAGTACTCAAAGATTGCACTTTGACATATTCTTAGCCATTCATTTGTGTGTGTTTTTGTTTGTTTGTTTTAATAAGAGCTCTTAAAATCTAAAACTGATTGAGGACAAAACTAGACATGACAGAAAGGTCTCCATGTGCATTTTTCCAAGTCTACCCATTCATGCATAAACAGCAGGTCTATTTTTAATAGACAATGAAGTGTGTATGTGAAGGAAGGTAAATTGCTTCCCCATCTTTTTTAACTGTATTCAATTTCTTTAAATGTTTTATTTCCAGCTTACTTCCACCCATCACACCTAGTTTGGTCTGCAAACACAAAAGGTAAAGTAGAAATAGACAAGAAGGTAAGAAAGAAAGGGGGAAAAGAAATGATGCACAATAAGGTCTTGTTTATATTACTTTGAAAAGTTTAATCATAGTGCATTATAAAATCTTTTTTAAAATAGAAAAATAAATTCTGCTGCTAATTTCAGGGATGGATAAACAGCCCTGGAAAAGGGCCCTGCCCCCCAGCCTTCCCAACCTGCACCCTCACAAAGGAAGGGGAGAAAGAGGAGTGAGCTAATATTTTAGCTGCCAATCCCTGCTGCAGATTGCATAATCTGCCCCAAAATGATTGCCCCCTCATCCCTAAATCCAGGTTGGCTCTGTGGTGAAATGAGAGAATGCTTCATCTCCATTATACAGGCCAAATATGTGAGGTGGTCAAAACAAAATGTTATGTTGAAGGCATTGCAAAAGAATTAATCTAACCAGAGTCCAGAAGATTACTTCTACAGCTAGATTTGATAACTAAAAACACTCTGGATTTGCTAAAACAATTGTTCCCACTGAATTAGTCATACTTGCTATTATTGCTATTCCATATTCTACTGCTATTCTATATTCCACTGCTACCTCTTGCTTTCCAGATGATGTACTTGGTTTCTCATTCTGAGCTTTCTGTTTCTTAAGAACCTGAAACCTATCAGATAAAAAGTTCATTCTATTACTTTGAGAGATCCTCCTAGTTACTGGAACAGTCGTGTCCGAATTTTGAAATGCACTGCTTTAAATGCCCAGTTGCTTGAGTTTGTACATCTGCAGAATAGGAAAAACATATCAATTTTGGTCTTCTTTGTTAAAACACATACACAGAAGGCTGAAAAAAGATGTATTTTGAGTCACATTTATTATCAGCAATGGGAAAATTCAATTGGAATTGCGAATAACGGCATATGACTACAAATTTATAGTATTCATTAAAACTGTACTCCATAAGTTACCTTTGGGGCTTTAAGAAAAATCAGAACTCTATGTTAAATTAATGTTTCCAAGGCTACAATTCTGAGTTTCATTGGGCACAGTAGAATTTCTGAGTAAATATGCATATGCTTGGGCTGTGAATTTCTTAAAGGTTTTCCCATATTGAATATTATAATATTTTCATAAAAGGGATCTAGAATTTTGGAATCATTCCCATACCTCCATTCACTTTCAAGAAATTAATACAGAGCTTTTCAAAAGGAGTTCTTAGCATTTTGAGTGTCAATTTATTGAAAGTCATTCTTCTTGTTCCTTACTGTGTACTGAATTGTATAATTTTGATTTATTAAATGGGAGGCAAACCTTTTTTTCTCTTTCTCCTTGGTTTTCCCCCACACCCAGACTGGAAAGCCAGAAGATTATGTAAGAAAAATGTTCCAGAACAGTTTTCCTCCAAGCCATTGTTAATGGATTTCACTGCAATTCTGAAAGACAGTATCTTGTCTGGTATGACAAGATATGAAAATTCACTTCTAATTAATATGGTTGGTGGTCCCCAGTTCTGTAGATGATGCTTAAAAACAAAGTAGAAATCTTTATGCTTTTTTAATCCTTGAGTGATTGCTGCTTTTCATATCCACGTGTTGTTTTTACCTGATATCAATAAAAGGCACTAGCACAGCCTGTTTTATAGTTGCAGGAACAATTATGAATTTATGGGATAACAATACATCTCAGTTACTGAAAAAAGTGCTAGACTTCATCCATTGAAGTCAGTCTCTTGCATACAAAAATAGATACCTTTAACTAGAACAGGATTTCAACACATTATTATAGAAGCATGGGCCTTTCTGAAACATTAATTGTTTCTACTCCACTTCAGACATCTGTAAGTAATCTCAAAATCAGAATGCCACAATTCCAGAGAATTAAATGTGTGAAGCAATAGTACTTAAATCTTCTCAGGCCCGTAACCAGGATTTTTTTCATTGGGGGGCATTTAAATTTCTTAGGGGGCACCTAAGTTAATTGAAGTTAATTAATGACTTAATAAAGATTTTAAAATGCTTTCTGGCATGGCTTTTGTGGGACGTGGTTTTTAGTAAAGGGGGCATAGCCCCCAAATTCCCCACTGTAGCTACAGGCCTAAATTTTCTAAAATGGAATATTATTGTAGATCATAAGCTGCTGGCTAGAGGCAATCATCAACATGATTGCTCAAATGTCAGAAGGAGATGATATGGCGCAGGGATGGGCATGAAACAGGAAAATACAATTTGGTTCAGTTCATGGTTCAGAGCCAACCAATGAACCAAAACATGAACCAAACTAGGAGGTCTGTTCCCAAACCAAACTGGTTTGTGGTTCGTGGTCCCACAAACCCCATTGAAAAGGACTATAGTCCCTTTAAATAAGGTTTGCAGAAAGCCCCCAAAACAGCTGAGCAACTGGGAGCAACTTGTTCCCTGCTGCTCAATTGTTTTGGGCTGTCTTATGCAGTCCCCCTTAATCTTTAAAAGGACTGCAGAAGACAACCTGAAAAACAATTGAGCCAGAGAGGAGCAGTTTCCCTGCCAACCTAGCACAAGGCAGCCTGATAGAGCTGAGCCTGCAAGGAGAAGTGACAAATTTTGCTTTGTGGTTCAATTTGTGCCCATCCCTTCATATAAGTTATCATTTTAAGTTTTGGCATACCTCATTTTCATTGTTGCTGATAATTTTGTTCCTGTTACACCAGTTTCTTTTTTTCATATAGGAGTTCAATGGTAAAAATGCATTAATTTTTACAGGAAATATTCAGTGCGAAGAAAGAGAAACTGGTGTGAGAACAAAGGCAAACAGCTTCATTTATCACAAGGGATAAATCAAAATGCAAAATATTTGAACTTAGACAGTTTTGGAAAGTCAGTTTCATTCCTACTGCAATGTAGTTTTGACAAAGTCCCTCTGATACAAATAAGACTTCACCAAGATTACTCAAAGTCAGTAAAAGTCTTTTAGAGCAGCAGGTTGGATAACTGCATCCCTGACCTTGGTTAAAGTTACCCAGAGACTTTAGAGATACCTTCTTTTGCTGCCTAAAGTATTTCATGAGGCTGGAGGAGTGATTCTTTCACATCCAGCTAAACCTCAGTGGTAGCGCATCTACTTGGTATACAGAAGGTCCCAGGTTCAATTTCTGACATCTGTAATTCAAGGATCAAGTAATAGGTGATGTGAAAGACCTTCACCTGTGACCCTGGAGAGCTGCTGCCAGTCTAAATAGACAACACTGACTCTGATGGACTGATGGTCTGATTCAGTATAAGGCAGCTTCTTGTGTTCTTTGAAGACTGATGGGAAACCATGTTGCATTTCTATTGAACTGCATATAAATAATTGGAGAAGAAATCTATAACCAAATACCATCACAAACTCTGACACATGCTTCTAGCATAAGCTCAGTTTTAGCATTTTATCCTAGAAACATCTTTGGGTATAACACTAATTGGCTATTTATAAACACGCAGTGCAGACATAATAAGATTTTGCAGGTGGATAGATCTGTGCATCCAACATTAAGCTTGATTTTTTTTCCCTTCCTTCCCACATGTTTTTCTCACTGATGCTTCAGAAATGCTACACAAGGAAATCATCTATGTTGGCAAACTAACAAAGCCAGGCTTACATTCAATAGTGAAGGTATAATGAAAAAGGGGGACAGTAACAGCAAAAATAGAAATAAATGTGAAATGACTCAATGGCCCTTACACAAGAGGAGATGTTTTAATTTCCTATCTAACCTCAGAGCTAAGGATTCCCTCCCCCCCATGAGGTAACTTCAGGGATGTTTTCATGGTAATTTTAGACAAATTGCACAACATGATGTGGGGGATTTATTGTGTAAAGGTTTCAACACCATGGTGATTTCCCACTAAAGCTGCCGCGGGTTGTGCCGCCGTTTGACCCGAGATTTTAGTCAATTTCACACCGAAGCCACGGGGCTGCATTTTGACCCGCGGCTTCGCCGATTTCCCCGCAGTTTTGTAATCCTAAAAAACAGGATTACGAAACTGCGGGGAAATCGGCGGCGCGGTCAAAATGCAGCCGCGGCTTCTGGTGTGAAATTGACTAAAAATCTCGGGCAAGCGGCGCACCCGTGGCAGCTTTAGTGGAAATCACCCCATGTTTATGAGTTGTGAAGGCTGGGGAGGGCTTTACACCAGCATAAACTCTGCATGTCAAGAAGAACATGGAAGCTCACATGAACTTCCTCTGTTTTCATGCCCGAACCTGGTCTTTATGTATCTTATGGGGAAACTGCAAATTCCTCCTTTGCACGTTAATCCAGACATTCCAAATGAAGAAATGCACATCACCTACAGTTCATCAATCAGAGCTTCCTCCTTATAATACATGAAGTTACCAGGAATGGGTATGTCTGGATGGGATTTTGAGTAATTCCAGTAATTCTTTGTATTTGTTTATTAAGATCCCTACATCGCATAGTAGCAAATAGTATATAATTACTCTGTAGTAGTGCAAGCAGTTTGTTATTTGTTATCTCTGGGATTCTTTTCAAGTATTACTGAAACGCCATGACAGCTCTGCATTGTGAAGACTACTGTTACTTACGTAGGACTGCCAGACAGGAACCATAATACTTTAAATCCTCTTATGCTGTGTGTGAAGCATTTGTGTGCTTGTACGGCCCAAGAAAAGAAGCTGATGTTTGGATCAGCATCTGGGCTATCAACACCTGAGCTCTGAGATTACCAAGGGTGTAATTTATTATTAAATTTATTAAATGAACTCAAAATATCCCTGAAGATCTCCACCGGGCTCTGCAGGCCGTGGCTGGGTGGCTCAGGCTGAGCCGGCTGAAACTAAACCTGGTGAAGACAGAGGTCCTGTGCCTGGGTCAGACCGGTCAGAGGTTGGGGCTCCCACTTCCGACCTTCTATGGGGCACCGCTGGTGCCAGCGCCGGAGGTTAGGAGTTTGGGAGTACTCCTGGACCCTGCGCTAACTATGGGGGCCCAGGTGGTAGCCACTGCCAAATCGGCCTTTTACCATCTTCGGCTGCTTCAGCAGTTGGTCCCGTTCCTTGACCGTGAGGCCCTGGCCACGGTGATCCACGCAATGGTCACCTCGAGGCTAGACCACTGTAATGCACTCTACATGGGGCTGCCTTTGGAGCAAATCTGGAGGCTGCAGCTAGTGCAGAACGCTGCAGCCAGGCTGTTGGTGGGCATCCCCAGGCGGGAGCACATCCAGCCTGTGCTGAAAGCACTGCACTGGCTGCCTATAGCATACCGGATCCGCTTCAAAGTGCTGGTGCTTACCTTTAAAGCCCTATATGGCCAGGGTCTGACATACCTGAGGGACCGCCTTTCCCCACATATGCCCCAAAGAGCACTTCGGTCCGGGTCACAACATCGCCTGGTAGTCCCTGGCCCTAGGTAAGCCAGGCTGGTGGCTATCAGGGCTAGGTCCTTTTCAGTGGCAGCTCCTACCTGGTGGAATGAGCTCCTGGAGGAGATCAGGGCCCTGCGGGACCTCTCACAGTTCCACAGGGCCTGTAAGATGGAGCTCTTCCGCCAGGCCTTTGAGTAGGAGCCGCCACCCCCTCTGCCGCTATTTCTACCATCTTATGTGAGGGAGGGAGGGACAGCCGAGGAAGATCTATCTGGGCCCGCTGTGACCAATACTGCCAGATGGGGCCAATACCACCGGATGGGGCCAAATAACACCGAATGGCAGCCTCTGTGAGTCTGACATCATCGGGTTGAGCCGAGTGAGTAACTGTTGAGCACTTTACTGTGAATATCTTTCTGGAATGTTTTATCTGTTTTATCTGTTTTAAGCTGTTTATCTTTGGCACTTAGTTGCCTCATTGTAAGCCACCCTGAGCCCGTTCGCGGGGAGGGCAGGGTAAAAATGGAGTAAATAAATAAATAAATAAATAAATAAATAAATAAATAAATGATTGCTATGAGAATAAGGGTAAATTCTAAGTACATGGACTTGAATACCCTGCCCTTTACTACCTGAAGGAGTCTCAGAGAGGTTTACAATCCCTTTCCCTTCCCCTCTCCACAACAGACACCCCGTGAGGTACGTGGGGCTGAGAGACCTCTCTAGAGAACTGTCCTTGAGAGAACAGCTCTGAAAGAACTTGTAACTGACCCAAGGTCACACCAGCAGCTGCATGTGGAGGAGTGGGGAATCAAACCTGTTTCTCCCAGATTAGAGTCCATGCTCTTAACCACTATACCAAACTGGCTTTGCATCACAAGCATAAAGCAAGCACTAAAAGTGCACAGCTCAAGTAGGTGAGCTCAGACTGGGCTCACCTGCACATCAAATCACATATATACTATACACATATGTGACATACTTAGGAGTTCAGCATTTAAAAGACATTCTAAAAAATGGTTAAACACATAAGTCTCATATGAAGGGCCATCAGCAGGCCCATTGTAGAGAACCTAAAACCCATGCAATTCAGATCACTCACAAGTGAATCGAAGAGTCTACATCAGATAAATACTGATGAGAGAACTCAAAATTCATGCAAAGCAGATCTGGCAAGGAAGATGGCCAAGCCACAGGCTACAAATCAAATAAAAGACTGGGGGAGAATTCCAACAATTAAGCAAAACAGATCCAGATTTCAAACTACAGATTAAATCACTGTATGCATTATCTTGTCATCCTTTCCTTTCCTTTCCTTTCCTTTCCTTTCCTTTCCTTTCCTTTCCTTTCCTTTCCTTTCCTTTCCTTTCCTTTCCTTTCCTTTCCTTTCCTTTCCTTTCCTTTCCTATTATGCTCATATGAGCAAAGGTTTTAAACATAAAACCAATACATCACAGCAGAGCAAAAGAGACAAAGCCAGCAAAAGATTTCTTCTTATATATATTTGAGTTTTGGTGTCCCTCTTGGACACGCTTCCACAGCCTTTGGCCCGCTGAGATGCCACTCTCACAGTCTCCCAATCCCATGGCTGCATTGGCTTGCTGCGTTGGCTCGGCCCTGCTCACCGAGCCAGCGGTCACCATTTCACCCTCAGTTTGGAGGGAGCCAGCGAAGGGGATGGACGGTCCACTGAGAGAGCAGCAACCCCTCCATGGGGGAGAAGGAGGTAGACCTACCGAGTGGCGGCAAGCAGGGGAAGCACTCACCTTCACTGCCCCTCTGTAATGTATCCACTGGAGAACATGGGCTCTGGACAGCCATGTGCTTGGACTGGTTCTAACCGGTCCACCATGTGGCCAGGCGAAGGGCCTGAGCTTCGCCCCAAAGGACAATGGACTAGTGGATCCTGACTCCCCTCCAATGGAGGAGCAGGAGTTAATCCAATCAATTTAAATAGCGAATCACCGTGTGTGTGTGTGTTTGGGGTGTGGTTCACTTGGGGATAAAAGCCGGCCTGCGAGCCGGCTCAGTTGTCTTGTTCTTCATCTAATAAAGTATGTGAGAGCTGAAATCACTAGTAAGTCTCCGTACTTTTCACTGGCGACGAGGATGGGATGCCAACTCCCTCCATGAACAACGACCACGAGACGAGCATCGCTGACCGCCCCAACGCCGAAAGCACCGAACGCCGCCGCCGAGCTTCGTGTCCGCCTCTTCGGTTCCTGGGCACCGCATTGCTCCCTAGCACCGCTGACCCCGAGAGCAGCCTCGCTTCCAACGCCGCCAACACTACGCCTGAACCGCGACCTCCACGGGTGAGCACCATGGCCGCTAGCAACGAGAGCTTCCCTCCCTCCAAGAAGCGGCCGCCTACGAGAAGTCCCACGCAGATCGCCGGCCTAAGACGGTCCATCGCCTCCAGGACTCCGGCCCCTCGGATGACTCGAACGATGAGGAGGTCTTACAGGTGAACCGCCGATCACAGCCACGCACCCAATGCAACAAGGGATCCCCCGTAACACCAACCCAGCCCAACACATCTGCCTGTGCCAGCTGTGGCGACTCTCACGAGCGCCGGACCTGCCGTTTCCGGGACGCCGTCTGCAGGACCTGCAACAAGGCCGGACACCTCGCCCGAGTCTGCCGCTCCAAGGGCAAGCGCCTGGGATCCACGGCCCAGCTGGATGCCGCAAGCCTGCACACCGTGATGACCCAGCGCCGGCAGATGGTATGTAACTTGCCCCCTGAGAGCCCGGACAAGGTGCATGTGACTGTCCAAATAGAGGGGTCCCCCTGCCAAATGGAAATAGACTCAGGGTCCTCATTTTCTATAATCTCCGTGGAGACCCTTAAAACGCTATGCCCAAAGGGGGGACCCCGACTGCACAAGCCACGGGGTTTGAAACTGACGGACTTTAACAAGAACCCAGTGGCAGTCCGTGGCTGGGGCAAGTTTCAAGTCTGATTTAAAGGGTTCTCGGGCTTGCTGGACCTGCTGGTTGTGGAGGGGCGCCTCTCAAGCCTCCTGGGATTGTCGTGGTTTGGGCCTTTGGGACCTGTGGTTCTGGCGTGTGATGCGTTGCCCTACGGGGTGGGGGCGGTGTTGGGGCATCGGTTGCCGGATGGCCGGCCGGATCCGGCCGCCTATTATTCTCGGACCCTGTCTTCTGCAGAGCGTAATTATGCGCAGATAGACAAGGAGGCACTAGCGATAGTGGCGGGGGTTAAAAAATTCCACCATTATCTCTATGGCCGCCCGTTCGAGATCCTTACAGACCACAAGCCTCTCCTGGGCCTCCTTGCGCCCGATCGACATACGCCGCAGATGGTCTCGCCCAGGGTGTAAGAGTACCCCGCCAGGAATATGGACCAGCAGAGAACCCTGGGCGAGACCATCTGCGGCGTCTGTCGATCGGGCGCAAGGAGGCCCAGGAGAGGCTTGTGGTCTGTAAGGATCCCGATCGAGCACCCGAGCAGGAGCCCTCCACGGAAACGCCAGCGGCGGCACGAGGGTTCTTCCCAGAGGACCCGGTGTACGCACGGAACTACGCGAAAGGGCCCCCGTGGATTCCCGCCCGAGTAGTCCGGGTCCGTGGCCCCCGGTCCTACGAAGTCTCAGTAGAAGACGGCCAGATCCTGCATCGCCACATCGATCAGCTACGTCGCCGGGTGCTACCCCTGGAGCCAGATGAGGGGGAGGAGTGGGACGAGCCAGCTCAACCAGACGTGGGGACGGACGCACCAGAAGAAATCCTGGGGGACTTCAACTCCAGACTGACAGCCACCGCTAATGACACACCGGCCGCGATGGTGAGCCCAGCCCCGCCAACACCAGAGCGGCCACCAGTCCCCACAGCCGCCCGGGAGGCTGTCAGTTCCCCCATGCCAGAGCCCCGCCGCTCCACGCGAGAGCGGCGGCCCCCAGCTATTTGAAAGACTATGTATGCGGGTGTTTATCGGACCAAGGGGGAGGGGTGTAATGTATCCACTGGAGAACATGGGCTCTGGACAGCCATGTGCTTGGACTGGTTCTAACCGGTCCACCATGTGGCCAGGCGAAGGGCCTGAGCTTCGCCCCAAAGGACAATGGACTAGTGGATCCTGACTCCCCTCCAATGGAGGAGCAGGAGTTAATCCAATCAATGTAAATAGCGAATCACCGTGTGTGTGTGTGTTTGGGGTGTGGTTCACTTGGGGATAAAAGCCGGCCTGCGAGCCGGCTCAGTTGTCTTGTTCTTCATCTAATAAAGTATGTGAGAGCTGAAATCACTAGTAAGTCTCCGTACTTTTCACCCTCGCAGCCCTTCTCCCTCGGCCACAAGGCCTGCACCACAGAGAAGGCTGCCCAGTACCTTTTAAAGGCTCCCCCACCTTTCTTCAGCAGTGGCGCCAGCGCCAGGGAGGGTCTGGCCTAGAAGAAACGAGCTGCGGCTGCTGGAAAGCCGGACTCTCTCCTGAGGAAGATACTTCTCTTGGCTCCTGTGTGAGACTAACTGTGACTAACTGTCTCATCAGTGGCTGTTGGTAGGCAACCAAATAACCAAGCTTGCTTCTGTCAGTAAAAAAACAAAGGACTTTCAGCATAACCCCCACCCCCACTTGGCCACTTTCCTGTCAGAATAAATTTAACACGCCTCTCACTCCTTTTTGGCTCCACCATGGCTGGCTGGCTAATGAGGTGGGCCAGTGACAATCAAACCATTCTCTTCAAACCCCTGCTTTTGGCTGACTTTCCCCTAGGGTTGCCAATCTCCAGGTGGGACCTGGAGATCTCCCGCTGTTACAATTGATCTCCAGATGACAGAGATCAGTTCCACTGGTGAAAATGTCTGCTTTGGAGGGTAGACCTTATGCCATTATCCCCTGCTGAGTCCTTCCATCCCCCCAATGCTGCCCTCCACAGGATCTACCCCCCAAATCTCCAGGTATTTCCCTAATCAAAGGTGGCAACTGTGCTTTCTCCTCAGTGCCTATTGCTAGGCAACCAGGTTCTGTCAGTAAAAGCCCCTTTCCACACCTGTTTTGGTCTTTGGGAGAAAACTCATTGGGGCCAGTCCTGATAGGGTTGCCAACCCCAGGTGGGAAATTCCTGGAGATTTGAGGGATGGAGCCTGTAGAGGGTGAGGTTTGAGGAGGGGTGGACCTCAGACCGGTACAATGCCATAGATTCCACCCTCCAAGCCAGCCATTCCCTTATGGGGGACCATTGTTGCCAATCTCCAGGTGGGACCTGGAGGCCTCCCGCTGTTACAATTGATCTCCAGATGACAAAGATCAGTTCCCCTGGAGAAAATGGCTGCTTTGGAGGGTAGACCCTATGGCAATCTCCAGGTATTTCCCTAATCAGAGGTGGCAGCTGTGCTTTCTCCTCAGTGCCTGTTGCTAGGCAACAAGGTTCTGTCAGTAAAAGCCTCTTTCCACACCTGTTTTGGCCTTTGGGAGAAAACTCTTTGGAGCCACTCCTGATAGGGTTGCCAACTCAAAGTGGGAAATTCCTGGAGATTTGAGGGATGGAGCCTTTAGAGGGTGAGGTTTGAGGAGGGGTGGGACCTCAGACAGGTACAATGCCATAGACTCCACCCTCCAAGCCAGCCATTCCCTCATGGGGAACCATTGTTGCCAGACTCCAGGTGGGGGCTGGAGATCACTCAGAATTACAACTGCTCTCTAGAACGGAGGAAGAGGAGATGGAAAGGTAAAGCCAGGGGACAGATAACGGAAGGTTGACAGTTGGCTGGGAGGGAGATCAGGTCACCAACACCAGATTGGGAAATTCCTGGAGATTTGAGGGATGGAGCCTGGAGAGGGTAAGGTTTGAGATGGGGTAGGACCTCAGACAGGTACAATGCCATAGACTCCACCCTCCAAACCAGCCATTCCCTCATGGGGAACCATTGTTGCCAGTCTCCAGAGTAGGGATGGAGATCACACAGAATTACAACTGCTCTTCAGATGGCAGAGATCAGTTCCCCTGGAGAAAATGGTGTACTCTGTGTCATTATATCCTGCTAAGGTCGCCAGAGTGAATTGGCACTGAGTGCCCAAGGCTGGGGCACTCTCCCAGAACCTCTTTATAGAGCTCATTGTATTTATTTCCACAGTGGGCCTTATTCCTAGTAACAGGATACGACAGAACAGAAAAGAAGGTAAAATACCAGAACAATAAAATACATCTACCTCATAAAAAGTCTAAAAGACATTGGAAGATACAGTGGACTGACAGTAGGGTTGCTAGGTCTTACCTTGCTGCCAGTGTGTGTGGGGGAATCTTTGCTCCTCTCCAGGAGGTTTTGAGCCCAAATTTACCATAGAGTAAATCTAGAGTGTTGCCACACAACGTCATCAGCACGTTGACATCACTTTTGAGTGATATCATCATGCCACGTTTGCGGGCACTTGTGGGCAGGGTTTTCCCCCACTGGCCAGTTAGCTGGTGGCAGGAAGGAGCCCATAAAAGTGGGGGAAACCCCACCCAGACCAGGGGGGTTGGCAGCCCTAACAAGCATTATATTGTCAAGCAATCAAGAGAAGAAGAAGAGAAAAGAAGACAGAAGAAGAGATTGGATTTATACCCCGCCCTTCACTACCCAAAGGTGTCTCAGAGCGGCTTACAAACTCCTTTCCCTTCCCCTCCCCATAACAGACAAGGTAGGTGGGGCTGAGAGAGCTCTTGACAGAAACTGCTTTTTCAAGAACAGCTCTTATCAGAGCTATGGCTTGCCCAAGGTCATCCAGTCAGGTGCAAGTGGAGGAATGGGGAATCAAACCTGGTTCTCCCAGATTAGAGTCCACACATTTAACCACTACACCAAACTGGCTCTCAACATTTACCCATTCCACATGCATAGCTGTACAGATGGACACACTCAGAAACACTGGCAGCCTGTAATTTACATACAGAAACAAAATACATATACATGCACACACATGCCCTGTTTTCATGTTTCTCACAGAAGAAGAGACATTGGAAATAGTTTGCCTCCCAGCATAGCTTCTGCTCTGTCTGTTGCTTCTCTCTGTCACTGGTTGCTGCTTGCCAATTGTCTAAAAGAAAATCCAGCCAGCCAGCCCACCAGCCAGCAGCCTGGTACAGGTTATGCCCATCACCTTAGTTATATAGTTCACTGCTTGTTATCCCCCCACACACACACACTGCCAATGACAATCTAACTGTACAAAGAAGGCACCTATCCAGATTTCTCCTTCTTCCATTTCCGGTGGGGAGGGCGACCCAAACAAGTAGAAGACAATGGTCAAACACAGCAGGTGGAGATTTGAATCTTTGCTGGAATCACACACCCCAATTCTAGATCTCCTTGTTAAATAGTGGGTTCCATGGATGAGCAGACCCAAGTCTAAGCGATCAGCTCTACTTTATTAGTGATTTCAGCAAGAACAAGACAAGACTCCAGGGCTGCAGCCCTGTTTAAATAGCATGCAATTGCCACACCCAAACACACTCCACTCCCAACGATAGGCTATTTATATAACACTACTTCTTGACTGGTTACTTCCAGAGTCTTGATGAGCTATTGTTCTTGGGCTCCAAGTGTAGCCTGCCTCTGGTAGAATGGACCTGGAATGTTTCAGTCCCAATACATAACACTCCCCAATGAGCCCAATGCACACTTGCAAAGTTTAAAACACAAGAATTAATTGAAAACTGGTCAGGGGCTAGAAAATCTGCCTTCACTGCTCTTTAGCAAGGGGGAAGAAGGCAGAAGCTCCAAAAGTGGCCCCACTAGTAGTTTAGCTGCCAACTGGTAACCCTGCGTGCAGCATAAATCAGTCTGACCATATGTCAGTTGGACACTTGAAAGCACTGTTTCCATATTTTGGCATTTTAGTCCCACTGTCATAGTTTAGATGCAACAACTGTGCTGTGCAAGGATAACAAACAAAAGATTAGATGTTGTTTTGAAACCAGGCATGAAGAAATATTATAGGAAGCCTGTTTTTCTACCCTTTAAACTAGAGTTCCAGCAGCTCCACTAGCATGCACTATTTTATCTAATGATTTCTGTCTCTTCATCTGTCACATTTGTACCTTTCATCAAGGGACAACAATTATATATTATCTTCTTGAAGAGCTGCATCTCTTGAAGATAAAGGTTAAAAAAGGACTGCTGGGAAATAATTTTTAAAGCTCTGCAAGTAAATAGCATAATATTTACATGTACTTTACATGAGCTCTGCACTTTTATCAATTGTTTTTTAGTCCTTGAGAAATTCAAGGCTTTGTTGTAATCCAAAAAGGCAAGCCTTGAATAGTGCTACATTTGCACATCACTTCCTATGATCAACTCCCATACCTGCATATGGCTTTTCTGGAATATCATATCCCATGTGCAATGCCCCTGCATGGATTGCAGCTTGCCAAGCTGACAGCTCTAACAGCACAGATCATTTGCTGAAGGATAAAGGAGTGCAGACTTTTGTGTACAGCAGCAGCTGCATACTTGTACTACCATGCAAGAGCATTCACTCGCCATTGGCCAGATGGCATCAATCTCAGCCAGTGCTGGTTTTCTGCCTACACGCTCTGCCAACTGGGGAAAGCACAGAGTGAGTCCAGTATGTATAACCCACATAGGGGGCAAGAAGAATGACAGTCTGAGATTCTCCTGAGCCACATAACTTCCTGTTCTCCTTCTGCTGCTGTGGAGGCAGATAACAAGCAGTGATTGCCTGTCCTAACTAAATGCCCAGTCAGGTGCAGATGCTCATGATGTTGGGCTAACATGGAAGGCAATAGTAAAATACATGGCAGAAAGTAAGTATTATATGGTTATTTAGGAGGTTTCTTGGATTCTTTGGGAAGACATCTGCCCACTATGAGGTTACCTAGATGATTTGGAGACACTGTCAGGGTATATAGTACCAGACTATATAGATCATTGGTCTCACTCAGTTTCTTCCTACAATATCACTTTTTAAAAATTAATTTATTTTATAGTACTTATATTCTCCATAATCAGTGAACAACATAAAAGAGGGAGTCTTCTGTGCATCAATTCTCATACAGCTCATTCAATTTAAAACAAACTCTTACAATCTGTTACACTTACTGTGTATACTCAAATTCAAATTTATATCTACTGCTGTCTAATTCATTTTTCCACCACTCAGTTATTCAGATATATCTTCAGGTGCTTTCTTTTACCTGCTCCTTTGGTTTATTTCTGTTCCAGTGTACAATAAACGGGAGCCATGTATGCACAAACATCTGCTGGGCCTTTCCCTTCTCAGATCTTCTTATAAGTTGCAATCCTATCCATCAACTAGGAATAAGGTCCATTGTGGAAATATAGAAAGAGGCTTTGGGTGGGTGCCCTGGCCTTGGGCATCCAGCATCAGTTTGTTGTGGTGACCTCAGCAGGCTATAATGAGACAGAGCTCACTGTTTTCTCCAGAGGAACTAATTTCTGTCATCTGAAGAGCAGTTGTAATTCTGGATGATCTCCAGCCTTCCTCTGGAGATTCACAGGTAAAGTTTTTTCATAAACATCTTTGTAATAATTAAATTAAAAAGTCCTTGTAGGATGTGATAGTGTTTCTACCAGCTGACTCAACAGACCCCCAGTTACAAATCTGTTTCAATAATTTTTTCCAAGAATCATGCTGGATTCAACATTTCATAGCTACATATAAACATCCACAAAGTATATTCAGTTACAGGAATCCTCAGTGATTCCCAATGGAAAATCAATCATTTCTTTTAACCTCCCTTCAAAATTCTGAAGCATGTCTCCACTACACCACTATAGTTGAGAACCAATGGTCCCCCAGGAGAAAATAACTGCTTTGGAGGGTGGACTGTATGGCATTCTATTCAGCTGAGATCTCTCCCATCCCCAAACTCTGGTTTCCATAGACTCCACCACAAAATCTCCAGGAATTTTCCAACCTGGAACTGGCATTCCCAATCAGGACTGGCCTCAATGGGTTCCCCACAAAGGCCAAAGTAGGCCTGGGAAAGGCCCCCTATCTTTGCCTTTTTACTGACAAAACCAAGCTTGGTTGCCTAGCAACAGCCACTGAGGGAAAAATTAACCCCACAGCAGGAAGATAAGAGAATGGTTTGAGGGCTGGTAGTTCACTTCAGTAGCCAGCCAGAGGAGCTAAGCAGGAGAGACAGCCATTTTGTCAGTTTATTCTGTCAGGGAAGTGGCTAAACCAGCAGTGGGTGGAGGAGAGGAACAGACTTAGCACCCAGCCAAGGGCACGTGAGTACTCTTGAGTGACGGTTGATGGGCCAATGGCCGCTGTGTGACAGAGTGTTGGACTGGATGGGCCATTGGCCTGATTCAACATTGGCTTCTCTTATGTTCTTATGTTCTTATGTTAGAGCTGGAAAGTGCCAACACATTAGGGCTTTTATATATATGAGATACTACATGCCATATTTTATTATTCTATTCATCAGTGCCCAGCAAGCTTGGCTGTTTCCAAGCCTGAGCCAACAGTTGCCTACATACAACCAATAGATTTTTGAGCAAATGCTTTTTTCACCTGTAGTAAATCTCTTGGTAGAATGCTTAGAAGAAGTACTTTGGGTTCACATACTAACTAGAAGTCTAGGATATTGTTAATCTCTTTGAATATGTTGGTCCAGAATTTCTGTGCCAGTGGACAATTTCATCAGATATGAAGAAGAATACCAGTGCTTCTGTTACAATGCTAACATATTCTAGAAGTGCCTGCCAACATTCCTGCAACTCTGTCAAGCATGAGGTACTATCTATACATGATGTTTAAATCATATTTTCTTTTCTTACATCATCACTGATAAAGGATATGGTGGACCAGTCATGAAAAATTCAGTTGAGTTGGTTCGAGTGGGTTACAGATATGGAGAAGGAAGGGAGGGAGGGAGGGAAGTATATTTAGTTAAGGAAAAAGATTCTGTAGATCTATGTTAGGCTTTAGATGTTGGCTTGGTTCACACTAAATGTGAAAACATAGTTCATTTAAACAATGATTACTTTGTTAACCTAGGCTCTTTTAGCAGATTATTAGGGATGGACATGAAGAAACAGGAAAATGTGGTTCAGTTTGTGGTTTATGGAGTGCCCAGTTCATGAACCATGAACAGTCACAGACTTTCAGGCATCAAATGAACCAGTTTGGTTTGTGAGGTTTGTAATCCAGTAGAATCCACCCCAACATGTGAAAGTCACCAAACTCACAGGGGTTCTCCAGCTGACCTTCCCCTACCTGGCCTCCAAGTCTGGTGAGGATTGGATTTACGGGATCTGAGTTACAGCCTCCTAAAGAAGGTGCCCCCAGGAAAGTGCTCTCTAGGGAAATGACAGGTGAATGTTCAGGAAGTTCTCCCCCCTCCCCTGTTTGGGGTTTCACTGCTGCTCTTGTTAGTTTCATGATGGTCCCCCCCCTTTGCTGGGCATTCATTTGTATTCCCATTTTCTTGCACAGAGCTTGCAAAATTCTCCCCAGCTTGGATTTCATGTGACACTATGCTTTGAGATCAATCATTTTAAAACTTGCATTGCTATGGTGGTACTGGATTCTGCTGGGCATTCTGTACACTGAACTGGTTGTGCTGGACTTAACCCCCTCCCCCAGCTTGGATTTTTTCCCCCTTTTTTAAATTAATTTTTATTATGAGTTAGGAAATAATACAGAAATCAATCCGGCTTGGATTTCTTGTGACAATGTGATTTGAGATCAATCAGTCCTTTTACTCTTGCATTAACATACTGGTACTGGATTCTGCTGAGCATTCTGTACACTGAACTAGTTGTACTGGGCTTGAATAAATGTGTGTCCCCCCCCCACCTTCAGTTTGTACTGCAGGGATCTGTGGTCTGACATTAGTCCTCTTTCGCTTGCATTGCTGCAGGTAGAGGAGTCTATGGAATGGATCAGGAACAAGCCAATAACACCAAACTCACAGGGAAACTTCTGCCTCTGCTTTGAAGTTTGGTAAACATCTTGACTGAGCACAGACAGCCTGTCTGGAAATGTATCCATTCATGAACAGCAAGGAACCTCCAGGAACAGCTTCAAAGTTCATGGAAAGTTTGTGCCAATTGATCTGTCATGAACTTGACTTCATGAAGCACAAACCAGCGAAAACTCATCACAGACTTTAGTCCGTGAACCAGTTCATGCCCATACTTAGAGATGATCATTCAAATGCATTAATCAGGTGAGCTGTTAAACAGGTTTTCTGCAGATGAGCTTTAAATTGTTAGATTTGAGAATCCTTATCCATTCTTCACTGTGGAGGGTCTCTATGCTTTTTCATATAACTTTTTCCTCTCTGCTCCTGTGGTCTGTAGATTGAACTCATGGAGGAAGGAGTAGGAGTTGGATTTATACCCCACCCTTCACTTTGAGTCTCAGAGTGGCTTACCATCTCCTTCCCTTCCTGTCCCCACAATGGACACCCTGAGAGGTAGGTGGGGTTAAGACAGCTCTGAGATAATTGCTCTTGAGAGAATAGCTCTGGGAGAACTGTGACTGACCCAAGGTCACCCAGCTGGCTACATGTGGAGAAGTGGAGAATCAAAACTAGTCCTCCAGATGGGGAATCAAACCTGGGAATCAAACCCAGTTCTCCAAAATGGAACAGGTAGCAAGGACTAAGACTAGACAGCAGAAAATTTCTTCTCTAGTAGTTGAAGAGGAAGAGGTTTTTATACCTTGTTTTTCTCTACCTTAAGGAGTCTCAAAGTGGTTTACAATCACATTACCTTCCTCTCCCCACAACAGGCACCTTGTGAGGTAGGTGGAACTGAGAGAGTTCTGGGAGAATTATGACTGGCCCAAGGTCACCCAGTAGGACTCATGTGGAGGAGTGAGGAATCAAATCCAGTTCCCCAGAGTAGAATCCATCTCTCTTAACCACTACACCATGCTGGCTCCAACAGGAAGTGAAAATGGTGTTCTTCAGCTGGCTACATAATTGGCCCTTTCTTTTACATTTAACATCCTTATTTCAGACAAAAAAAATAAAGATATTCAGAGATGAAGCGTAGCAAAAGTATTGACGAAGACATTACCTCAGAAGCACTGTAACTGTAATTTTCAATTATTTCCTGACTGGCTGAGTCATATGATTTGGAAAGCAAATAATGCATTTACAGAAAGGGTTATATACTGTGTTAAATATTTGTGTTCAAGCTGTAAGTATGCCTTGTTGATCTAATTAAAACCACAGTAACTGAAACAGAATGGTGGGCCCATCTGCAATAGACTTTCTATGGTGTCTCTGTCATCATTCTTGATCTTTCCTACCTTTTTGCTAGAGAAACAGGTGATGAATTTGGGACCTTGTATCAGTTACATCCATTTGAGCATGAGGGCTGTAGTGTGCTCTAGACAGAGCTACTCTTATGAATGGTTCAGAACCTTCAGTTTAAGTTGAGTGTCACTCCCATGTGATATACATACACTTACAGAACCAGGGGCAAAGGGGCAGGGATGAAATGCCCGAACTGCCTTTCCAAGCTGTGACAACAAGCAGAAACTTCAAAGACAAAATAACAGAACACAGTCCATGACTACCCAAATGCAAAGGAAAGGTAGACGGGAGAGCCAGGACTGAGTGAAAGTGACCCAGCCAAGTAAGGGGAGGATGGAGCAGAGCCAAATCATGAATCCAGGTCTCTGCTCACAGTTCTGCCTCCCAGGTGATTCAACTGGTCAGATGAGGCTTGCAGCAAGGTACCACCCCTAGCTTCATGCTGCCATCTCCAGGCTGATAAAACAGCCTGCCTCACCTTGCCCCCTCACCAGCCTCAGGCCATAAATGTGTCCCCCAGTAAGTTCTGGGACCAATGCTTCATGTCAGTTGTGGACAGCTAAATAACAGCAAGTACTTTATGAACTTTGCCAATTAAATTAATTAAAGCTGGTCACGATGGGCTACAAGGTGCCCTAAGGGAAAATGTCAACAAGTTCCTCTCTGAGGGGCTGTTCCCGGAGGCACTCAAGGAGACAGTGGTATGCCCTCTCTTTAAAAAACTATCCTTGGACCTGGCCAAATTGACTAACTACTGCCGGTCTCCAATTTGCCCTATTTGGGCAAACTAATTGAGAGAGTGGTAGTGATTCAGCTGCAGAGTTTCTTGGACGACACCTCCGCATTAGACCCCTTCCAGTCCAGCTTCTGACCAGGCCATGGGATGGAGACGGTACTGATCACCCTCAGGGACGACCTTTGGAGTCAACTGGATTGAGGTGGTTTGGTGGTGTTGTTGTTGGGCCTGTCAATGGCATTTAACACAGTTGACTACCAACTACTGACTCATCGCCTTGCTGACACTGGGATTCAGGGGTCTGCTTTACTATGGCTCTCCTTGTTTCTCCAGGGTTGGGGACAAAGGGTGGCCATTGGGGAACAACTGTCCCGAAGGCACCCACTAGTTTGTGGAGTGTATCAGGGAGCTGTGCTCTCCCTGATGTTGTTCAACATCCGCATACACACTCTTGCCCAGATTGCCTGGAGGCATGGGCTTGGTTGTCACCCAGCTCCATCTGCTGTTGGGCAGCTGATCTGACTCTAGTTCAGAAGATCTGGACCTGGCATTGAAAGCTGTGGCTGATTGGCTTAGACTGAGTCAACTGAAATTGAATCCAACAAAGACAAAGGTTCTGTACTTGAGTTGGAGTGTTCTGGGGGTAAGGATCCCACTCCCAAACTTCGATGGGGCACCGCTGGTGCTGGGACAGCACTGGGTTTGAGCAAATTGATTTGTAGCCCTAGATGTTTGTTGATATTCTTCTCCAGGAAATTATGCAAAATACTTTTGTAGCTGTGGTGAACATGCTTTTCCAGTGGCTGCATGGATATGGCTGGAAAGAATAATTTCCAAGCCAAAAAATGTGCAGAGGTTATATATCCCTGCACACTCTGGAAAGGACTTCAAAATCCACCCTTTTACAGATCTGAAGGAGACATGGGCAGGTAAAGTTGCCAGCTCCAGTTTGGGAAACTCCTGGAGCCTGAGGAGAGTGGAGCTTGGGGAGGGGAGGGACCTCGATGGGATATAATACCATAGAGTCCATCTTCCAAAGCAGCTGTGTCCTGGAGATTGGTTGTAATAGCAGGAGATCTTCAGCCATCACTTGGAAGTTGGCAATCCTTTGGGCAGGGAACTGACAAAATGGCTACAAATATGGTTACAAACCCTGAGCAGAAAGGCTCCAGAAAGCGTGCGGGGAGGAGGGGCTGGCAACAGTGGCAAGTCAGGACACAGAAGATGGGTCGCACTGACTCCATCCCTGCTTAGCAGAGTCCTACCGGGTGTTGGGAGAGCCACAATAGTTTTTTTCTAATTATTAATATTCCAGAGCACACTCCAATGACAGGCACTGGTGATGGTGAATTGTCCTCCACAATGTGTCAAGAGCTTAGGGTGAGAGACTGAGTCTGTCAGAATGTGTTTGCACACTTTAAGGCACAGTACTATTATTTAAGGCATAGTAAATTACTGTATGAGGAGCTGCGGTGGCTCAAGTGGTTAAGACGCTGAACTGCAGGCTGTGGAAGGTCAGTAGTTCAGCAGTTCAAGACCCGAGAGTGCCGCATGACGGGGTGAGCTCCTGTCTCTAGTTCCAGCTCCTGCCAACCTAGCAGTTCGAAAGCAAGAAATTGCAAGTAGATAAATAGGTACCACTTCGGTGGGAAGGTAACAGCGTTCCGTGCACCTTGGTGTTTAGTCATGCTGGCCACATGACCACGGAAACGTCTTCGGACAGCGCTGGCTCTTCGGCTTTGAAACGGAGATGAGCACCGCAACCCTAGAGTCGGATTCGACTGGCTTTCGAGCAAGGGAACCTTTACCTTTACTTTACCTAAATTACTGTATACAATTCTGTAAAACCAAGCATTCAGTGGTTGTTGGTAATTTGTTGTGGGGTTATCTCCTACCATCCTAGCTTTCCACAGGTTATGCAAAACTGAACTATTCAAGAGGGCTTTTTGCACACGAAAAAGTGTAACAATATGGGTCAGGAAGAAGCCTGAAGTGAAGAATTATGGATTGTAGATTATACCACTTTGTATAGTTCATACTATCTGTTGCTGTAAGTAGGTTCCTACTATGTAATTTTTGCTTTTGTTTAATATATCATGTTAATCAGGGATTTTCTTGTAGAAAAAGCCCAGCAGGAACTCATTAGCATAATAGGCCATACCCACCAGCAGAAACCTATTAGCATATTAGGACACACCCTGACAGTACAGCTCATTAGCATATTAGGACACACCCAAATGTTGCCAGAAGTGTGGTCATCCAGCCACACCCATCTTTTACTTCTTATTCTGTTTACCTTGTTTGTTGTCAAAACCCAGGGCTTTTTTATGGAGCAGGAACTCCTTTGCATGTTAGGCCACACACCCCTAATGTAGCCAGTCCTAATGAGTTTCTGCTGTTGGGTGTGGCCTATTATGCTAATAAATTCCTGCTGGGTGTGGCCAGCTGGGGAGCCAGCCGGAACTCCATTCCTGTGCGTTCCTGCCCAAAAATAGCCCTGATGTTAATACTTACACTGTGAGTCACCTCTGGTTGGTTTCTAGAGTTCTGCTAGTCTATTGGATATGGATTGTATTGATTTATTCTGTGCAATCTACCTTGAGTCCCAAAGAAAAATTTGGGCTCTAAATAATGTAAACAAAAATAAAAAGTCTGTTCATAAGTATTCAGGCTCTATATTGTGCACACACTGGATGGCTAGATGTATGTTCCAATCTAAGTAATGTGCTAAGTCAGAAATCCAAATAAATGAATGTTTTTTGGTGAATTGGAATAAACTACAGAATTGCTTGGTATATCACTTGGTAAAATCTGTAACATGATGTCATCATGCAGGGAACAGTCCACATTTAACAGATGTCAGTTACATTGATTGTAATAGTCTTTCTATGAAAATGTTTCTTCCTTACCTTAAGAACTATGACTGTTTTATATGTTTCCCATCAATATGTACCACACCTCAAATAAGGCCACATCAAAGAGCATCAGCTATAAACCATTAATGTATCAAAGTGCTATTTAAAACATGCTTTGTGAGTAACTTCTTTGGGAGCAATCCACCTTCAATTGAAGTCAATGGCAAATGGCCATTAATTTTCTTGGAGCTACTTTGCACCCTTTATCTATAACAAGATATGCACACAGGCATCATTTGTCTTTTAGGAATGCAGTTTGCATGCCATAGAATAATATTCCATCACCATTAATGGGACTTAAGCAATGAAAGTGATCAATGTGTTGACCCTATGAGTGGCACGGTGTTTAGGATGATCCATGGATTTGAGACAATATTGTCAATCAGTGCTTGTTGGAGCTCCTTTCATAGTAGATCAGATGCCAGTCAGTGGTTTAGCATGCTGTGGCATTTATTTATTATATCTGACAAGTAAAATTGCTGAAACTCTCTGAGGCACACAAATGTTTATTGGTTAACAAAGGAAATATAAAGCAAGCATCAACATGCTCATCACTGGTGCACTGATAACTGCTTGGGCAGGACAAACGCTTCATTCATGCTTCTTACAACGTGCTTAGCTTAATGGGTTTGAGAGTTGGGAAGGATCTTTGAACTTAATGGAGGCAAACAATGCTACAGTTTAATTCACCTCTCCAAAGAAGTTAATTAATTTTGAATGAAGGTTTTAATCCATTTGCAATACATCTTGGCTGTTGTGCCAAGGCACTTTAGAAACTGTAAAATTGTTAGATTGATTGTGTTTCAGTAGTGCTACCTCCAGATAAAAGAAAGCAAGAGTGTCTTGTCACCCACTAACATATTTGTTGTGACATTTAATTGTGATCCTCATTTAGAAACATAATAAATGCTTAGAATCCAAACAAATTATTTCTGATATCCAGGGACAGGAGGAGGCTTCTGATTTGACAATAAGTATGGTGCCTTGTTGTCTGGTTTCATTTTCCAGAGCAGCAGGAGAGCAAGAATGGCACAGAGAGTGACTTTGAAGGTAAGTGTGTCATCCTATCAGAACAGTTAGTCCATCTTCCTGCAAATATGATCAGTTTTTCATTGCCCTGCACAGGGTTTCTGCCAGCCATGGAATGATTGCAGGGACTTTGCGATGGCTTCTGACTTAATGTCTGTAATTTTATGTAAAAACATTAATCAGCTGCACATTTCACCAGCAGAAACAATCACCTCCCTATATTAGGAGGAGACGGAATAGAATTGGTCATTGGAGTGGCTAGAGCTGGCATAGTAAGAAGGGTGTGAATATGGTGTACAGCAGCCTCGCAGTGCCTATCATCGCCATGACTGTTTTCTGGCGGGGGTTGGTGGTCTCCTCCGGTTCATGCCCAAAGGGCCTAATCAAGGTGTTATCAATACAATGCTGGTGACCTGTTCTGTTTGCTGCTACCTCTTTTGGCTGGCTGCAATCCTGGCTCAGCTCAATCCTCTTTTTGGACCACAGCTAGACCATAATGTGATGTGGTATCTTAACCTTCACTGGCATTGACGATATCCACTTCTACAGCTATGAGTTTGTAATGCTCCAGTGATCCAGTGGTGCCTTTAACATACACCAAATCATCCAAGACTACTTTAATGCCTTATTACTCGATCGGTTATATTAGGAGGAAAAGACAAAACAAGCCCTATGTTTACATGTGAAACAAACTGGAATTCATTGGTCACAGGAGCGAAATCCTACCCCGTCCCCCATTTCAGTCTCCAACTTTGTTGCTTTCTGGTCAGTGCCAGTCTCAGCAGTGGGTGGGGTGGAGCACATGCTGGACATTCACCCCTGCTGTGAAATATATTTTTTCTCACATTGCAGACTTCACACCATAGTGAACTTTATTACTTTATGGTGATGGATGCTAAGCTCTCACCAAGGTCCCAAGGGACAAATTGTCTACTCTAATGACATACACTCCCCCCTCTCTTTGTTAACAGCAATTCAGTGGACATCAAGGATAATTTTATGAAATTTCTGCATGTCACAGATACCACAGGAAAAGGGTCTTGCAAACATTGTGTTTGGTAGGGTGACAGAAAAGTATAGGTTGTTGGTGTCTAATATGCTTAGCCCCTATGTGATAATGGTGCTAAAGGAATGCAAGCCATTGTTCTAGAAAAAAAATCCTCAGGCATTCTTTGTACCATGTTCCCCCCAACAAGTGGAATCTTGTATCGATGCATATTAAAGAAAATTCTGCCAGGCAAATATATTTTTTTTGTAATATTATATCACATTTATTCTTTTTTTTCCTCCTGGAGCACCACAATGCAACACAACAGGAAGTGGCATTACAGCATTTGCCAAAACTGACCCTGAAAGCTCTGTCTCAGACATCTGGGAGTGCCACATGTTGGAGTAATTGCTGTCAAAACAGTTTTGTTGCAGTTGCCACAACTAGTCAGCACATTAGAGGTGCTTTCTCGTGGTATACATCTTGATCATTACGGGTGCATATAGGCAAAAAATATACTTTGCCATCTCTGTACCTAATCAGGATCCTCAAGGCAGTCAACAGTTAAAAAAATACAAATCAATTTTTAAAACAGTACATATCCATAAAAAACAACACTTAAAGATTTGGTTTGTGATATTTTTTTGGAAGATTAAATTGGTTGTATCAAAGATCCAGAGGAGTTAGCCATGTTAGTCTGTTGCTGCAAAATAGTAAAAAGCCCAGTAGCACCCTTAAGACTAACAAACTTTATTGTAACATAAGCTTTTGAGAAACACAGCTCTCTTTGTCAGCTGCACATACAATTGCCCTAATGCTTTGGCCATTTCAAGCTCACCCATTGGCTGTGCTGTGCGCTCCATCAGCCATTGGCCCATCAACCACCACTCAAGAGATTCACATGCTGTTGGCTGGGTGCTGGGTCTGCTCCTCTTCCCCATCCACTGCCAGCCTGGACACTCTTCCTTAACAGAATAAACTGCCAAAATGGCTGTCTCTCCAGACAAAGACACTTCTCCTGTTTGGCTCCTGTAGGACTAAATTTTCCCTCGGTGGCTGCTGGGCAACCAAGCTTGGTCTCCACTGCAGAGAAAGACTGTACTTTTCCTCCTGGGGGACCATTGCTGCCCATCTCCAGGTGAGGACTGGAGATCACTCAGAGTTAATTAAAACTATTCTCCAGATGGTAGAGATCAGTTCCCCTGGAGAAAATGGCTGTTTTACAAGGTGGACTCCGTGTCATTATACCTTGCAGAGATCATTTTCCTCCTCTTTTCCTACGCAGAGGCTGCAGGTCGGGGAGGAGAAGGAAAGCTGAAGTCAGAGGGGCAGATAAAGGTACATTGATGTTTGGCTGGGAAGGAGGTAGGGTTGCAACCTTCAGGTTGGGAAATTCATAGAGATCTGAGGGATGGAGACTAGGGAGAGTGGGGTTTGTGGAGGGGTGGGACCTCAGACAGGTACAATGCCATAGACTCCACCTTTCAAACCAGCCATTTCCTCCTGTGGCCAATTGTTGTTGCCTATCTCGAGGTGAGGACTGGAGATCACTCCAAATTACAACTGCTCTCCAGATGGCAGAAATCAGTTTCCCTGGAGAAAATGGTGGGGTCTGTGTCATTATACCCTACTGAGGTGGCCCTCCCATGACAGCCAGGATAACGTAGCAGTTAGTGCTCCAGAGCAGGGTCTGCCAGACCCAGGTTCTTCCTGTGGAAGCTGATTAGGTGTTTTCAGACCACTAACAGACTTTCAACCTCAACTACCTCATCAGGTTGTTGTGCAAATCAAAAGGGGGAGAGGAGAATGATGTGAGCTGCTTTGGTCCCCACTGTTGATAAAGACTGCACTTTTCCTAGGCAGAGGCTGCAGGAGATAAAGATACGTTGATGTTTGGCTGGGAAGGAGATAGGGTTGCCACCTCCAGGTTGGGAAATTTGTGGAGGGATGGGACGTCAGACAGGTACAATGCCATAGACTCCACGCTCCAAACTAGCCATTTCCTCTTGGGAAACCATTGTTGCCAATCTCCAGAGGAGGACTGGAGATCACTCAGAATTACAACTGCTCTTCAGATGGCAGAGATCAGTTCTCCTGGAGAAAACGGTAAGCTCTGTGTCATACCCTGCTGAGGTCACCACAGCAAATTGATGCTGAGACACCCACAGTCTCTTTCTAGAACCCACTGCATTTATTTCCACAACAGGCCTTTTTCCTAATGCTACAATAAAGTCTGTTAGTCTTAAAGATGCTACTGGGCTTTTTACTATTTTGTGTCAAAGTTGTAACTCTTTGCTTTAAAAACTGAATGATGCATTTCTTGGTATTAAAAATAAGTGTGTGTGGAGAGGTTGTATTTGTTAATTTATAGCTCCTTTGATTCGGTGTTGAGTGATATAGTAAGAAGCCCAATAACACCATTAAGACTAACAAACTTTATTGTAGCATAAGCTTTCAAGAAACACAGCTCTCTTTGTCAGAGATGAAATTGAGTGATGAAATTAAGTTGAGTGATGAAATTAAGTTCCTTTCTTTTTACCTGATGTTTCCAAATCAACAGCATCATTATGTTAGGATTGTTCAATTGCTTAAGCATTTTGGATGGATGTGGATTAGGCTCCTCACTTTCAGTGATGACAATGGAGAAACTTTTCCACAGACCATGAAACTGAGGTTCCTCCAGAACGATACTTTTATTGCTTTTACCAGGTGTCATTTTGTAGAAAAAGAGGTGCAGGAGCTCATTAGCATAACTCATTAGCATAACTTATTTGCATATGCCACACACCCTGAAATCACCAGAAGTGTGTCAAAAGGCAACACCCACCACTCAGGCTCCACCCAAAAAATCTCCAGATATTTCCCAACTCACATTCAAACCTGGATCACTAACCACTACACAACACTTCATGGGGCAGCAGCTGCTGAGCAGTAGCAAGCAGCTGGGCCTGCATGAGTTATGCAAGTTGTATGGTGTCAAGTTTTCTAGTGGCTGCTGTCAGGCCTGACCTGCTCTCTTCCCCCTACATTTTACTGACAGAAACAAATGCTTGAAGGCTGGAAATACTGCTGTGGTTGACAAACAATGGCAACTGAGAGAATTCCTTTCATATAGCTACAGGTGCTGCCTTTATTATGAGTGAGGGTTGACCTGGATTCCCTTTCTCTTCCCCCCCCTTTCCCTTCACCCTGCTTGGAGGTGAGGTGAAGGGAAAGGAGGGGGGAAGGCGTTTACTTGTTACTCTTGGAATGCCATTTCTTCTCGAAATGACCCCTGGCCAGATCTTGTAACTGGAAATGTTGGTGACTGAACCTGGGACCTTCTGCATGCCACACAGATGCTCTGCCATGGAGACATGGCCCTTCTGCTGAAACAAATCATATGAATACCTGACAACACTGACCTGCCAGTGGCCAGTGTTATGTCAATGCTTTTTTAAAAAACACACCAGGAAAATGTACTTAGTTTTCATAGAATTGTGATTCAAAGGGAAGAAGAGATCAAATTCATAGAATATCATGTCTACCTACCCCCTCTCCCTTGCACACACAATCCAATGTGCAGACACTGGTGAAAACACAGATTTACCCATTGTTAGCATTATGTTTTTCAAAGAATATTTTTATGTGGCTTCAAGCAAATTTGTTTCAGTGTGGGATTCTAAAACCTGGGGAAATAATATCTCTCTGTCATTTTACATACTATACAGCAGTGCATAGGGGATAGCCTGCGGTGGGCAGGAGATGCTGGGGCATCTGGCTGAGAGAAGGTTGTGACACCAAGGCCAAACATAGGGTTTGGGAGGGGATGAAGTTCACAGGAGGTTGAATCACCTCCCCGGGCCCGGGGGTGGTGGTGGCTGAAATCCCCCAAGGAGAAGGTCGAGGTCAGGAGTGAGCCTCAAGGCATGCCCCCTCCCTCCCGCCAAAGCCTGCTCACTCTCCCCCCTTTGCAAAAATAAAAAAATAAAAAGCAAGGTTTGGTAGAGAGCCTCCCACCCATTCCAACAGACCCTGAGCTCCAGAGCGGGCCCAAAAGTTTCCTCCCTTTTTGCCCAGCTTTGGCAGGTTTTGGAGGGGCAGCTCCTTCATCAGTGCACCCAGGAGAGAGAAGCCGAAAGGTGCCGCCACTTGTAAAGTGCTGCCAGCGCAGGCCCCAAAATGCAAACATTGAGGAGGAGTCTGAGTCTCTTCCTTGCAGGGCCAATCTGGATGCAGGGCTCAGGTCTCTCCCCCCAGAGGGTCATGTCAGTCATGATGCCTCCCAAGCTGCAATCTGGTTTCCCTCTCGTGCTGCAAAGCAGCATCTCAGAGCAGCAGCTGCAGTTTGCAAGCTTGGGGAGGTGGGGGGAGAGAGAGAAGGCAACTCACCAGCACTGTGGTTCTCTTTTTTGGCTTGCGAGGAGGCAGTGACAGCCACTGGTGAGGGAGGTGGGTGAGCCCAGCCCTAGCAAGGGAGATGGTTGTGAAATGTAATGACTGTGTGTGCTTGTGTGCCTTCGCAATCTCAGGGAGGAGGCAGCAGAACAGGAAGTACAAATATCTCAAAAGGCAACTTTCTCCGTGCAGGGCCTGCTGGCGAGGTTGAGCCACACGCCCCTCCAAAATTCCACTTTAAAGCTACTTCTCTTTTTTAAAAACAGAAATTTTGGCTTTAAATCCCACGGCCCAGGAACGGTGGGGGAGGTCAGCAGGCCTTCCCCCGAGCCCTGTGCCTCAGCATGGGGAAAGCAAGGGGGGTGGCTGCAGGCCTCCAGATGGGCTCTCTATCTCTCTCCCTCCCCGTGGACTCACCCTTTCTGTGGCACCCTGCTATGGAGGGCAGCCACAGGAGCCAGAAGGAGGAAGGGGTGGGACCAGACTGTGGGGCAGGGTGAACGGGTGAGCAGCAACTCCTTGGAGAGGAGGGGTGAGGGGGATGGAGGTGACCTGGCGGCAGGATCCCTCCCACTTTCTGCCACCTGTCCCTCGGTGAGGCTGGCTCTCCTTCCTGCTGGCCTTGATTTGTTTGGCTGAGCTCTGAGGGCTGCTGGGAGCAGGGGGTGGGGCTTGCTGCATGCACCTGCCCCCTGGGCTCCTTACTGGTGGAGCATCGCTTTGGTGAGATCCAGGAGGAAATGAGGCCTGGCTTTTACACAGATTATGACAATTTCATCGAATGCACACTAAATAAAATCATGGAAGGCATATTTATTCAAAGCAATAAAAGTAACTAAGAAAGCACATTGTGGTATGATTTCTCTTTACCAGAGTAAGCAAATTGGAACAGGAAAGGAAGTGGTTAAAGAAGAAAATGTAGAGCTAAATAGGAGGGGCCAAAAGGAAGAGATGTGGTTGAAGGAAAAAGGGGGAAAGGGCCCCGGTTATACTCCCTTTCCTAGGCCCATGCAATTCTGGAACTGGCCCTGCTTCTGGTATCAGAGCTAGTTTGAGAGAAAAATACTGACAACCCCAGAAAGCAGTGAAGTAAGAAAGGGGCAAGTTGTAGATACCCCTCAGTTACCAACTGAATTTTTGTTTAAGCACAACCCCCATTCCTGTTTGAAGATTCCAGAAAAGGAGGAGAAAGTTCACTTCTGGACACCAATTTAAGTCAATCTCTCTCAGATACATGGGTCTTCTCTTGGGGACTGTTTAGTTTAGAGTCTTCCTTCAGTATTCCCAGAATTAGCACCTTTAATGGACCCTAAATACTCCTTTTATCTGGGGTCTTTGATATACATCACTTGATTGCTATCCGCTACAGATTTTCCATATATTTTGCATGTTCCTGTTATCCTTGGACTTAGGAAAGATAGAGAAGTTACTTGTGAATGCTAATGGTAGACAACTGCCAAAAATCCAAGAAATAATGCAACACAGCAAATAAGCATTTTAAATGTCCTTAATCATGCTTAACTGAATTGTGGCCTTACCCGTTACAGTTTGAGTTCTAGTTTTAGAAACATGACTAAGGTCATAAGATTATCTCTGCTCATATTTTTCCAATACTTTTTGGTTTCATATATCACACTAGCCAGGATCCAAAGTACAGCAAATAATGCTCCATACATACAGGTTCCCCCCCCCAATCTTTCCTCTTCAAAAACAGCACCCAGATTGCCATTGAACCTTGCAGTAGGTTCCCCCCCAAAAAAAAAAAAAAAAAAGGAACCCTGTGAGGTACAAAGGGGTATTGTTGAAAGGGAATAACACTCTTCTATTTGCATGATAACACAGTTACAATAAATATCCCTTGAAATATGGAAACAAACTAAATCAGTATTTTTTTCATTCTGAAATTTTATTTGAATATTCATTTCTTTTTAAAAAATAAAAAAGTTCTGCTTATGAAAACAAACTACATTCCTCTTTAAAAAAAATCCCTGCTTTTGAATTTATGAGTTATAAAGTATTCTGTTGTAATCTCTACAACTCCTGTATTTTCCCTATCATCCCTCTTGTGTTGATTTTCACTACAGTGCCCATGAGTGCTGCTCGTTGCATTTGGATGGATTTAATTTTAATTTAATTTCTTTTCAAACTTTATCCTTACCCCAGCTGAGACAGAAAACATCCTTCTGAAGCCAGAGATTTTGCCATTTCTCTTTTCTGTAATCTTTCAGTCCCTCTAAGTCATATTTTTACCTTGTTTTCAGGAAGGCAACAACTTCCATGTGTTAATGAGGATCCCGTCTGTTCCGGCCTGCACATTGAGCTCTGCTCCTTGAATATCTGCAATCTGTCATCTTTCCCACTTGAATATCTTGAGTCTCATCCATTCTCTTTCTTCTTAATAGGACACTCATCCTTAACTAATCCAAGAGATATGTCATACAGATGGATAGGCCTTCATCCCATCTTTCAAATCAGACATACAAAAGATCCTCATTCTGTGCTATGTTCCTTTTCATATCTAATTTGCATTAGAATAATTCCAAAGTTACGTGATTTGCTTCTGCAACAATGTACTTTGCTTTCAAAAGAAGATGGCAGATTTTTGACAGCTTCTTTTACCAAATTGCTCTGCTTCTCTTAACTAATCAGTTAATGCTACATGCCCTATTGTGAATGGTTATTTGACTAAAGATTTTGCCTACCATAGGTTCAAATTTGACCAGGGAAAGCAGCATTTGAATCTAGAAACAAAGTCTGCTGAACATTGTAGTATTTACCTTGAACCAGCTCTAATCCAGCATCAGCATTACTATGTGGTCAGCTCCCTGTCCTCCTTAGGGGGTTTGATCAACCAATCTTTGCAAGCTATCTTCACTTCCACAACAGCTGCCAAACATTATTGGAGTTTATGGTGCAGATCTGACAATCTTTGCTTTGTTAATTGCTTCCTGCCCTGTGCCTACCTTCAGTGTCAGTTGATGAATACTGGATTGGTGGATTTGCATTTCTTTTAAAAAAATCTTTTTTACAACCTGCTGGTCTTCCTAAACATTGTCCATATCAATCTTGCCAGCCAGACATCTGGTTGGAAACACAGTAATGAAGAACTTGAGCTGTGAACCAAGAAGTATGAATTTTTGGTTGAGGAAAGATGCTAGAAGGGAGATTCATCTTAAAATTCTATGCCTTTTAGACCATGCCTTTTAAGTTTTGATTATATTCCAAAGATGGTAAAACCTAAAAAAGGTGAAAAGGGACCATGGCCCAAATTTCTTTGAATTTGCAAAATAGGTCTCTCTGCTCCATATCCATTTCACAAACTAGGATAGGGGGGAATAATCAACCAAAGTATCCTTCCCCATGATCATGAACACTGCTTTTTAAACATTAGATGTAAAAGAAGAGAAGAGATTGGATTTATACCCAACCCTTCCCTCGGAATCTCAGAGTGGCTTAGTTACAATCTCCTTTCCTTCCTCTCCCCACAACAGACACCCTGTGAGGAAGGTGGGACTGAGAGAGCTTTGACTGAGAACTGCTCTTGAGAGAACAGCTCTTAGAGAACTGTGGCTTGCCCAAGGTGACCCACCTTGTTGCATGTGGAGGAGTGGGGAATCAAACCTGGTTGTCCCTGATTAGAGTCCGTGCTTCTAACAACTACACCAAACTGGCTCTCTTTCCAATTATGGGGAAGTGCAAACAGTTTGTACATTCATAGATGCTGTGCCCATGGGAGGCAAACATACCTAGACATAGACACAGGGAGAGTATTCAGTCACTAGTAGGGAAAGGGCTGGTACACTAATTTCTAGTCCCCCAAACTTAATACTACTCGAGTCTTGAAATGTATCTGCATAGGTACATCAAATACCCTTTCAACTATCATGGCTTTGTTTGGATTTATGACCTGCCCTGTCCTGAGGCCATTATTTTAATATTTATGTCCTTTAGTTTGTATTACCTATCATGTGCAACTGAGAGGAAACCACTCTACATATCTGTCCCAAAGTTTTCCTCATCCCTTCTTTCAACAGAAATATCCCCCCCCCTCCTCCAGTTATTTTTCTCATGCCCAGGTGAGATATCCCATTATTCATATTTCCTTTTCATATCCTAACTGCTCAGTCTTCATCATTGCTGAATCTTTGTTGTAAGGATCTCATTTGAACAACCACTTACAATGATAGGTGAACTACAATATAACCCAGGGAAAACATATGTGCACATGTTAAATTGAGATTCAGTGTAGTTAAATGCTTATGACATTAGATTGAGATAAGGGACACATAGATTGAGCACCCTACTCGATCATGAGGCTCATTAGATGACCTTGAGGTAGATCATGATGGGTAGCCATATTAGTCTGTCTGCAGCAGTAGAAAAGAGCAAGAGTCCATTAGCACCTTAAAGACTAACAAAATTTGTGGCAGTAAGGATGAATCACAAGCCAGAATTAAGATTTATTTATTTATATTTATTATTTATTAATCATATTTATACCCCACCCTCCCCACGATGCAGGCTCAGGGCAGCTCACAGTCAGGACATAAAATACAGGAAAAAGATCAACAACCTCACATATGTAGACTATACCACTCTAATGGCAGAAAGTAAAGAGGACCTCAAGAGCCTCTAGTAAAGAGGAGAGTGCAAAAGTTGGCTTGAAACTCAACATAAAAAAAAACTAAGATCATGGCATCCGGCCCCATCACTCCTTGGCAAATAGAAGGGGAAGTCGTGGAAGCAGTGACAGACTTCACGTTTCTGGGATCCAAGATCACTGCAGACGGTGACCGCAGCCATGAAATTAAAAGATGCCTGCTCCTTGGGAGGAAAGCAATGGCAAGTCTAGACAGCATAATAAAAAGTAGAGACATCACCCTGCCAACAAAAGTCCGTATGGTCAAAGCAATGGTATTCCCAGTAGTAATGTATGGCTGCGAGAATTGGACTATAAGGAAGGCCGAGCATTGAAGAATAGATTTTTTTGAATTATGGTGCTGGAGAAGATTCTTGAGAGTCCCTTGGACTGCAAGGAGATCAAATCAGTCAATCCTAAAAGAAATCAACCCTGACTGTTCCCTGGAAGGCCAGATACTGAAGCTGAAGCTCAAATACTTTGGCCACCAAATGAGAAGGGAGCATTCACTGGAGAAGACCCTGATGCTGGGAAAGACTGAAGGCCAAAGAAGAAGGGGACAGCAAAGGATGAGATGGTTAGACAGTGTCATCAATGCAACGAACATGAAATTAAGCAGACTCCAAAGCACAATGGAAGACAGGAGGGCATGGTGTGACGTGGTCCATGGGGTTGCAAAGAGTTGGACTTGACTGTGCGACTGAACAACAACAACAAAGGTGCCACTGGACTCTTGCTGTTTTCTAGATGACCTTGAGTTAGTCTCTTTTATTCTCTGGGGCTAATCTACCTCACAGGATTGCTGTGAGGAGGACAGGAACCTATAGGCCACTCTGAGCTCCTTGAAGGAAGGCTTGCATAAAAATGCAATACAAAATAAATAACAAATTAGCAAGCGATGTGTAATATATTCTTAGATTATGAAATTTGCCTTTCTAGATATCTCAGACTGCCATATGAATTATTCTGAAAGTATTTTTAAGGCATATGACATCAGATTTCTGATTAGCATCTAAAGATGGTATTTATTTTATACAATGTTCTGTTTCTGTGATTGTATCAAAAGAATACCGTCTGGAACAGTGTGTCTACCAACAGGAATAATCAAAAAGCACATCTTTACAGCATTGTACCACATTTACAGTTCTTCATCTAACTAAAAAAAGAGAGATGGAAATGTATTCCATTTTATTACAGTAAAAGGTAGAGGCTGGAGGAAAAAAACCCACAGGATGCATATGATATAATATATTACATTATCCACGTTTTATTATTCTCTGCATTTAAATTATTAATAATGAAAAGTTACATATGACAAACCACACAAAAAGGACACTCAGTAGAGGAAATGGAATAGCATTATGGACCAAAGCCACAATACTGCATTAAAAAAACCAAACTGTTCCATTATTTTCTAAGACTACAATAACTTTTGTAAGCTATGAAATCCCAGAGGAAGTTGATCATGTGTACTGCAGTGCCACAGTGAGAAGAAAAGAAGACGGGGCCAGTGATGGATGACTAAGGAGAGGAAGCCAAGGAAGTCATGCAGTTCTTTTGAAAATGAGAGCTTTTCTCAAAAAGCTTCTGTAAAAATGCATGGTTGCACACACATATATTTAATGTTTTAAATAGGCAATGGAACCCTGGCCTAACATTACAACCATATTTATCAAAACACACCAGATTTTTTTAAAACTGCAAACCATCTTGACATACTGAATTCCTACAACATTATCCAACATACTGAATTCCTGAAAACATTACCAAACACACAGCAATAATCTAAAAACCCGGGGGGGGTTCTGTCCCCTATCATGTAAGGGTCTAAAAAAAGGGAATGGAGTAATGCAGGGCTGTGTGCTAGCTCCTACACTCTTCAATTTATATATAAATGATATCATTGTTAAGCTGAGTAGCCCTGATTTTGTTCCACCTATATTGGGTCAAAGAAAATATCAATACTGCTTTATGCAGATGACATGGTCATACTTTCCTTAACAAGAATTAGTCTGAAGAGACTTTTAGGTAAACTAGGAAAATACTGCAAAGAAGAGAAACTTACTATCGATTACTCCAAAACTAAAGTAGTGGTTTTTTGAACAATGCCCCCAAAACATGTCTGGAATATTCAAGGTGTCCCAATAGAACAGTGTAAGATTGTGGGTTTAATATTCAGTGAAACATTGAATTGGAATGCCCATGGAGCTTCTATTAAATCAACAACAATTAAGACATTGGGAATAGTTCTGAGATTGTATTGAACTAAAGGGGGATTCCTAATAGATCCAACCATCAAGTTTTTTATTACTAAAGTTGTACCTCACTTATTGTATGGGATAGAACTTTGGGTTGGAAGGAACAGACATCATCCAGTTTGGAGACACTGCAAAATCTTTTCCTGAGGTGGCTATCAGTACTGCCTAAGGGTTCGCCTGCAGCTCTAATGAGAACAGAAATAGGTATCCCTTCACTCAGGGCTCGAGCTCACATAGCAATCCTGAAATCGAAGATGAAATATCAACAGCTACCAAATGAAACACTTAGTAAAATCAGTTATTTTACTGTGATTTACTAAGTAAAGATAAAACTCATGTTGAATTTTATAATAACATTATTTCCCAATATACTGTGCCTGATGACTTAGATCCCTCTCAAATACTTGGGATCTGTGTCAATGGGTATACAAGGAGGATGCTTTACTAGATAGCATCCTAATAACCAAAATCTGCACCATGGTACCAAAGGATAAAGAAAGATCATTCAAGAGCATCCTATTTGACAGAGAGCCAGTTTGGTGTAGTGGTTAAGTGCACGGACTCTAATCTGGGAGAACCAGGTTTGATTCCCCACTCCTCCACTTGCACCTGCTGATGTGACCTTGAGTCAGTCACAAGCTCTGGCACAGCTGTTCTTGAAAAACAGCAGTTTGTGTCACTCAGCCCTGCCTACCTCACAGGGTGTCTGTTGTGGGGAGGGGAAGGGAAAGGAGTTTGTAAGCCGCTCTGAGACTCCACGTGAAGAGCGGGGTATAAATCCAATCTCTTCTTCTTCTTCATATTGCAGTACACAGTTTAAGAGTGGCATTTACCTCATTTTCTTCATTTTCAGTCTATGCCCACTGAATTGCTGTCTGGAAGATATTGCAGTAAACCACAGGAACCACACATTTGTGTATGCACAACCTCTGTGGAAGATCTATTTCACTATCTAATGATTTCTCCTCTATATTCAGACTTTAGAAGCAGATTCCTATCTGGAATTTTTTGCCAATTGCACAATTTATCTGGCATCAAAAAGCTGATCTTTCTCTTGTCAGATACGAACCCTTTGGTCTCATGCAAGGTAGTGCTTTTTGAACTTGCAGTTAGGAAAGTCAGATCCAAGGCGTCTCTTAGCAATTTCTCATAATGAGTTATAAAGTATTGATACCATGCTTTTAAAATTCCAGACTGTTGCAATCCTGACATTTTAGCTGTACATTTTAGTTGTATGATTGAGTTTTATCCTGAATGCAATGTTTTAAATTATAAGTATTCTTTGAATATAATTTATATTGTATTGAATTGTAACAGCCAATGGCCATATACAATAAATATAATCTAATTTAATCTATAACTACTAAATTACTACCAGTACTGTTTGAAATTTGATTTACTCTGCTACCTCTTAAACCTTGACTTAAGAAGTAGAAGCTCAATGATATCTACACATCTTCCACAACCCTGAACTAAGGGCCATCATCTCTCCTTATATATAATTCTATTTTTGAGTGGCAACATTCCATGCACTCCCTCAGCCATTGGCTGTCAGCCGCCACTCAAGAGTACTCGTGTGCCATTGGCAGGGTGCTGGGTCTGCTCCTCTTCCCCCCTATTCCCCCTTCAGCCACTGTGCCCTGTCAGAATTACTGGTAAATGGCTTTCTCTCTTGACAAAGACTCTTCTCCTGTTTGCCTCCTGTGTGAGACTAAATCTTCCCTAAGTGGCTGCTGGTAGGTGTAACGAAATGGCAGTTACCTGTGTTTTTAAGATAGCTGCTGTCTGTGGTTGGTTGTTTCAAATATTCCCCTATAAGGTTTAATTGAGCTGTAGTTCCAGAGAGGGGCCTGCAGGGGTATCACTCACTGGGTTGAATGGGGGTTCCTCATCTGCTGGCCTACAGTTCCCAGCTGCCCCAAGGCCAAAAAGTGTGGGAAAAGGAGGACTGTCCCAAGAGGCAGGGCAGCATCAATATAGACTCCAGCCCATCCAGCTGAGTTGTAAATTGGAGCCCGTTTCACCACAGTAGGTAACCAAGCTTGGGTCAGACAAAGGAAGGAAACCCTTCACAGGCCTTTGTGTGGAACTCATTGGGGCCAATCCTGACTAAGGTTGCCAGCTCCAGGTAGGGAGATTCCTGAAGATTTTCTGGTAGAGTCTATGGAAGCCAGGGTTTGGGGAAGGGAGAAGCCTCAGCTAAACAGAATGCCATACAGCCCACCTTCCAAAGCAGTTATTTCCTCCAGGGGGAGAGGTCTGCTATCTGGAGTTCAGTTATGATACCTGGTGATCTTCAGGCTCCACCTGGAAGTTGGCTACCCTAGGCGTAGCAGTCAGTGCTTCGGAGCTGGGTCTGCTAGATCCAGGTTCTTGCTGTAGAAGCTGAGTGGGTGATTTTGGACCAGTCACAGACTTTCAGCCTAACCTACCTCACAGGGTTGTTGTGCAAGTCAAACAGGGGAGAGGAAAATGATGTCAGCTGCTTTGGTCCCCATTGCAGAGAAAGACTACTTTTCCTCCTGGGTAGAGGCTGCAGGTGGGTGGGGGAATGGAAAGCTGAGGAGTGAGGGGGAAATAAAGGTAGGTTGATGATTGGCTGGGTGGGAGATAGGGTTGCCAACTCCAGGCAAGAAATTCCTGGAGATTTGAGGGATAGAACCTGGAGAGGGTGAGGTTTCAGGAGGGGTGGGACCTCAGACAGGTACAATGCCATAGACTCCACCCTTCCAACCAGTCATTCCCTCCGGGGAACCACTGTTGCCAATCTCCAGGTGAGGGGTGGCGATCACTCAGAATTACAACTGATTTCCAGGAGGGAGGGGGGAGGAGATGCAAAGCTGAAATCAGAGGGGCAGATAATGGCAGGTTGATTGTTGGCTGGGAAGAAGATAGGGTTGCCAACTCCAGGTTGGGAAATTCCTGGAGATTTGAGAGGTGAAGCCTGGAGAGGGTGAGGCTTGAGGAGGGGTGGGACCTCAGACAGGTACAATGCCATAGAGTCCACCCTCCAAACCAGACATTTTCTCCTGGGGAACTATTGTTGCCAATCTCCAGGTGAAGGGTGGAGATCACTCAGAAATACAACCAATCTCCAGGAGGGAGAGCAGAAATCAGATGCAGTATTAGCTGGATTGCCACGTGTTCTTAACTATATTGGGGAGTTATAGCTGTTTATAAGGCAATAGGCATATAAGGGAGCAAGCACCTGTGTATACAGAGGTCCCACTTCTTCCAGACGTGCCAGATATCATCTCAAAGACTGACTTGGTATAAAATGGTCTCTTTTACTAAGAGTTGTATTACAAGCATACAAAACACGAGCACACTCATAATTATACAGAGCTAGGAAAAATAGGGAGAGATGGATAGCACATTTGCATTAGCAGGATGATCATTGGTGGGCAATACTTTACCTGTTCTCCACGGGATGAAGTGATCCTTGGGAAAAATAAGGGAGACTATAAGGTATGGGGATCGTTCCTGAGCCAGCAGAGACACATGGAGACTCTGGTTAGTGCTAAACCACGAGTTGTAGAGACGGGGTGGGTTCAAAGGTAAGGAAAGAGAGAACACTGGATGCCCTCTTTTATGAGGTGGCTTGAGAGGTGGGCTAGGCTTGACCCCCTCCTTTGGTATACTTCCTGTTGGTCCATCCCCAAAAGCATGTGATTGAAACTGGGTTTAAGGGTCTAAGGGGGTGGACAATGCTGGTAGCTAATGCAAACGTGTCTGGGCAGTGGCACCTAAAGGGATTATGACTTATGGGCAAGAGCCAGTGTTCCCTGCTGGTCTTATGGCTGCAGTTTTGGATAGGTGAGTGATTAGGTGGGGAGAGAATGTTGCCTGCATGTCAGGAAGAGAACTCTTCATGGAGTTGTGGATTCCAAGTCTCTGGTCTGCCTTGGCATGGCATCCATCTGGCTTCTGGTGTTTCATGTTGCTAGGGAGCTGGCACCTCTTACAGTGGGTAAGAGGGCATGTAACCTCAGAAAACCATGGCACAGCAACCTCAAAAGGAAGACTTTCTACTCCTGGGTGTGTTTCTTTAGCTGGCATCGGGTTATTGCACAGTTCAGTCCCTATTTCATATTATTTACAAAGTCCAGTTTTTCTCACTTATGGATTTCCCATCCATAAGAGCATGCTATGCACCTTGCAGGGCAACAGCAGTCAGAGGGTCAGATAATGGTAGGTTGATGGTTAGCTGGGAAGGGGATGGGGTTGAAAAATCCTGGGGATTTCAGGGGTGGAGCCTGGAAAGGGTGGGGTTCAAGGAGGTTGGCACAGCAAATTGACGCTGAGTGCCCAAGGCCTTGACACTCTCCCAGAGTCTCTTTCTGGAGCTCATTACATTTATTTCCACAATGGGCCTTATTCCTAGTTCTGTATAAAATACAACAAAACCCCTAACAAAATAGCCACAAGATTGAAGAATACTGGTTATCATCTCTTAATGGTAGAAAAATACAAGTTCAAGTTGCCTTATACTTGCCTTTTTCAGATATGTAAGGGGGGGAGCTATGCAGTTTCAAAATATCTGAGACAGGACCTTGACAACTCGCCATGTGTTGTGTGGCTAGGCCAGCAACTCATCACTGGCAAGACTTTTCCAGTTTGGTACTCTAAAGCCCTTTCAAGTAGAGTTGCCACCAGCTGAACTGGTGTTCTTATATACACAAAGGCATACCACAGGATACTACCACTGTGCTATCTTCTTTCAAGACAAACAAAACAAACTAGAGTAAGAGTAATGATATGGAATATGAAGAAAAGCTCAGAAGAATCCCAAATGCAAGACTCGCTGAAGCAAACAAACTGTATCCTCTCCGTTAGGAGGTAGATAATCTCAAGAGATGTGCATTAGAGCTGATCCACACATTCAGAAGGATCATGTGCCATAACAGGACTATACCATCTCAAACTGCAAATTTCTCTTTCATGTGTAAAACTAGCATTCAGGTAAAAGGGCTTTTCACATGGTAGAGCATTCAAAATAAGTGATTCCTCTCACAGCTGAGGAAACATATGTTATTTCTGCATACTTGAACTGGTGCTCATTTTGATAAATATGCATACAAAATGAAGTAGAATTCTTAACAGCTCAAGTATGTAATACTTTAATACTTTAGATTAGAAATATATAAAAATTGTTCTTCAGGATATTCATAACCATGCATAAGGATATGCAAGCTATCAAAAGAAGACTTTTAATTATTTTCCTAGGGTATTCTTCTGCAATTTTGCTACAGTAGGCATGTCTCTTGGGACAAAATACTTTCTGTACAGGATTTAACTTTACAATTATTTCTTTAAATCACCTGAAACTTTGGAAACATAGCAGTGCTAGCAGAAAAGCCTCCTATATTAGACTAAAAGTAGCACTGTTTAATACACTCTCCCGAGTCATTAAATCAAAACCTAGATCGTTGTCTGGTTTAATATGGTGCATCATGAAAAGACTATGTCATTTTGACTTCTTTGTACAATAGATGCTGCTAATTAAGCAGTCTTCATGATTTAGAGGCCTTATTCACTTTGCTCGGATGTCTAATTGCTGGATACAATAAAAGAAAGTTATTACCAAGGCGTGTAGCAAGATGAGCTGTGGTGACGCTGTTCATGATGATTAACAGATGAGCAGCTGCTTTGTGAGGTCTGTTTTTACAGTTAGGATGATCATCATCAAGACATCCTTATGGCAAGCATGAATGAAACCAGGGATGGACACAAAAAGAAATGCATCACTCAGGGACCGGGTTGCCCATCATTAGGACAAATTTGGGGCCTGTCTTAAATGCAGAGCAGACTTTTTTTTTTTTGCTTGGTATTTACAGTTGCATTAGACACACAACACTGATACAAATATAAACAGGTCTCTCTTCAGTCTTCTTCCATTTTCTGTGCAATACTGTTGCCTAAAAGATAGGGAAGAGCATTATAGGGGAGAGTTAGTGGAGACTGGAGAAGTGAAATGATGTGTGTATTAGAATCAATTTTTTCACATCTAATAAAAGGCTCAATTTAATCAACATACCACTTATCTTCCAGAACTGAAAAGCTTGGTGTACCAATTAAGAAACTATAGCTCTTTGTGTGTGTTTTTAATTAGTGCAAACTTATTTTTATTATGAGATTTTCTTCCTCTACTTTGGTATATTTTAGAAACATGAATAATTTTGCTACAGATTCTGCATTCTTTCCCATGTATTGGGTAGGAATTTGTGTAAGGACTATTATTCATGCTATGAGTGACACGCACTTGAAGCCAACTATACGGTCTTCCATGGCTCTGCTGAGAGACCATAGGATGGTAACTAGCTATGTGAGCACTGTGCCAGCATTGGCAATAAGCATGTATGTGCCTTGTTTCTTTATACCATGACACAGAAATTTGCTTTTTAACCAGATTTAAGAACATTTTATTCCCCTTTGTGTTTTTGGCTTCCAAATATTTTGAGATCTCAACAATAAATGTATTACATTAATTACATAAACACTCTGTTTAGTGATGCATAAAAACCCTGTTTAGCTATGCATTACTAACAATAAACTGATAATTTTTGTTTTACATGCAAAACTGCAGAAGACAAAATGCCTAGTAAAGTTGGAATGGGGGTATTTTGGCTATATTTTTAATGATATTTTTTTCATATTGATCAGGGAATCAACTGAACCTAGGAAATACAAGTTTAGGAGGCTGCTATAAAAACGCTGCTTGGCTTTGGGCCTCCCACAGTCTCCAGTTGGGAAATTCATTGAGATTCTAATTCTGCTTGTACATAATATAGTAAAACATCTTGCAAGCCATGTACTCTGACAAAGTACATTTTGCTTAATCAGACACTTAGGGAAAATGGTTGTTGGACTAATAATACACAAATTTGGTTATTTATTCAGAAAATCTGTTGCTTCCATCCTGATCATGTTTCTGAATGTTCCCCTTAGTCTTCCAGCTGGCAAATTCCACATCAAAATGGCACTTTAATCCAGCAAAGAGAGAGAAACCTGGACACTTATATGGTGAAACAACCAAGGAAGACAAGCTGGATGAGCACAAAAGCATTGGAAAATGAACACTAATTCTGATGAAACAGAGAGAAAATAGCCCAGATAGGCTGAATTCCCACCTAATAAGCACAGAGCTGTTTTGGAATGCTTTCTGTTAATTCATTTTTTTTAAAGAGCCAACCAAACCTGTATGAAGAAGATTTAAAACTCATCTGCCAATCAGCCCAATCCCAGAACAATTTCTTATTAAACTACAATAGATATGATACCACAGGGAAGAGATTCTTGCGGACAAGTGAGAGAACTCCAGGCACTTTTGAAATACAGTTCACATTTAATTTTCACACCAATTAGCACAAGTTTTAAAACCTCCAAGTGAAACAAATGAAAACACATTCTGTGCTCGTTTTTGAAACTCTCAAAGTGCAAAGCTGCCAGCAGCACACACCCAGCTTGGAGAAGGAGCCAAGGCAAAATGCCAGAGCTCTTTCTAACAGTTCATGACAGGCGGCTAACACACTGTGAGTGTTTCCAACATGGCATCTCTTTCAATGAATTTAAAACATGAGACAGCTGTACACCAAGCAAACACAGAAACCAAAGCGCCACTTTTTATTAAGATGCAGATGCTATGCTCTGTTTCACTACATTGAAGATGTAACTCTGGCCGAGGACAGACTGGCAATTTGCCGCGGGATGGGACCCGGGCTGACAACGACTCAATATCGGATTAAATGGAATGTTCACACAGGCACATCTGCCTGGCGTCCCCCACCCGTAGCCTACCGGTGCTCTCGCGCTTCACTGCCGGATTAAAAAAACACCTGATAAAAGCCGACGCAAATCTTGAAAGCCTGCGTTTGTCGCATGTTTCTCCGCTTCCGGGGAGTCTGAACGTGCAGCCGAAAAGCCGAGAGCAACCCGCGTTGGGCATGAGGCAGCAGCGGTGTGATTGGCTGCGCTCCGCTCCACTGCCCAATGCGGTGCCGGCGTTGCAGGGCAAAAAAAAATAAATCACCAAAATGCGCTCATGCGCACATACGCCCACAGCCGAAATAATGGGGAAACAGCGAATATAGCGCGCCTCTGGCGCGGCAGTCTGAACGCTCCCGCGCGCCTCCGTCCAGTATCTTCCGGCAGAGGCCCCCGCTGTGTGGACGGGAAAACCCGGTATCGTTTACTCCGGGGTTTTTTTGCCGCGACTCGATACCGGGGCAAATTGCCAGTCTGTCCTGGGCCTCTGTCTGTCCTTTTGGAGTTGTGTACCATTTGTAGTTCTACCTCTGAAAAATACTGAGTCTGATGAGTAATTTCAGCTCTCATACTTTTATTAGGTGAAGAACAAGACACAGAAGCCAGCTCGCAGGCCAGCTTATATCCCAAAACCAAACCACACCCCAGCACACCCCAACACTCATGATACGTCTAGTTACAGTGATTAGGTTAACTCTAGGATCCTAGTCTCCCGATTGGAAGGGGAACTAGGATCCGACCGTCTATTGTTCTGGTGGAGGGAAGCTCCTGCTTTTTGCATGACCACGTGCAGACCAGCTGAAGCCAGATCACGCACATGGTCAGGCCAGTACACAACATCCCTCCCCCTATGGTCCAAAACCCTCCCGCAAACATAGTCTTTAAGATAAGTGGGTGCTTTCCATTCCTGTGTCGAGCGGTGAATCTCAGGGGCTACCCTGGGGGCTGGCTCTGGCAGGCCCGAATGAGTAGTGGTTGGAGCTGATGGAGGCACTGCGGGTTGCGGAGGGGCCCTTGGTTCGAGAACCCTGGCAAGTGTCAGCTCACTGGTCCCTGGTCTGGTCTGATCATCTGGTGGGGCTGGTGGTTGTTGCACTGGGGCTGATGTGACAGCCTTTGGGCTGTCTGGTACCTTGTACTCCCCGTCCTCTAGGTCCAGGGGCAAGACTCACTGATGCAGCTGGTCGATGTGCCGCTGAAGGGTTTGGCAATCTTCACAGGCGACCTCGTAGGACTGGAGCCCCGTAACTCTTACGACCCTAGCTGGGATCCAGGGTGGGCACCGCACGTAGTTGTGTGCATAGACTGGGTCCTCCAGAAAGAACCCACGGGAAGCCTCCTATGTCTCAGAGAGGGGTTTGGCTTCTGATGCCTGATCCAGATGGAGGTGATCCAAACAGGTAGTCAGGCGTCGACCCAGAAGAAGTTCTGCGGGTCTGCATCCTGTAGCAGTGTGTGGCGTTGTCCTCTGCCCGAAAAGGAATGCTGCCAGTTTGTAGTCGCATTCTCCGGCATCCATCCATCTGAGCACCTCTTTGGTGGTGCGAACCATTCTTTCGGCTTGCCCATTGGTAGCTGGGTGAAAGGGGGCTGACCTGATGTGGTGGATGCCATAGCACTTGGTGAACACCTGGAACTCCTCCGATGTAAACACCGATCTGTTGTCGGGAACCAGGGAGTCCGGGATGCCGGGTTAGACAGGCACGCTGGGGGGGCGCTGGCCGTGTTTCCTGGCATTTCATGCATCGCTTAACGGTGTCCTTGAGGTCCCGGTCTAGCCCCAGCCATGAGACGTAACTCCGTTCTTCATCCTGACGACCCTGGGGTGGTTTTCATGGAGTGCTGTGAGGACCCGGCTCTTCAGGGGACCCGGAATAACCACCTGGCTACCCCACATCAAGCAGCCCTTATGAGATGACAGTTCGTCCTTGCAGGAGGAAAGAAAGCTGTGAGAAAGGGGAGAAAGCTGTGAATTCTGCCCCCCCTTGGGCCTCAGCCCACCCCCTCCCCACCCAGTCAAGCACACGACAGAAAACCTTATCCCAGGCCATGTGCTGCACCACCTCCTGCACATGAACCAGCTGCTCTGGAAGGGATTCCAGGAGAGTGACCAGATGCTTTGGAGCAGGGTTGGGATCTGTGATGGGAAGGGGAAGGTGGCTCAAAGCATCCACATGCCCCATGGCCTTGCCTGGCTGGTGGACAAGTGCATAGGAATACCCAGCCAGAAAGAGCAACCAGCGGAGCACCCGGGGCAAGACCATCTGTGGGGACAGGCGGTCGGGGGCGAGGAGGCCCAGGAGTGGCTTGTGGTCCGTTACTATGGTGAAGGGCTGCCGTAGAGATAATGATGAATTTTTTTCACCCCCGCTACCATTGCCAGCGCCTCCTTGTTGATCTGCGCATAATTATGCTCCGCAGCTGACAAGGTTCTGGAGTAGTAAGCAACAGGGACCTTGCAGCCGTCCACAAGGTGATGGCCCAAGACCACCCCCACCCCATAGGGAGATGCATTGCATGCAAGCACCACGGGCAATATTTCATCAAAATGGGACAAGACCACATTCAAGATCAAAAGTTTCTTGACCGCCCAGAAAGCAGTGTTATGTTTGGGGCCCCAGACCCAAGGGGTGTTTTTGTCCGGTAGGCAGTGAAGAGGTTCTGCCACTGCTGCCTTAAGGGGAAGGAAGGAGTGGTAAAAGTTCAGCAGACCAAGGAAGGCCTGCAACTCTGTCTTGGACATGGGTGGGGGTGCCTGCGTGATGGCGTGGACCTTGTCATTGGTGGGGTGGATTCCATGAGCATCCACTGCGAACTCCACCTTGGGAACCCCTAAGAGGCACTTTTCGTGCTTCACTTTCAATCCGGTTGTGTTGAAGCATTGGAGCACCATCCGAAGCCTCTCAGTGAAGGTGGTGGAGTCCGGGGCCACAATGAGCACATCATCTAAAAAAGGCTGGACTCCCGGGATCCCTTTGAGAAGAGAGTCCATAAAGGATTGAAAGATACTGGGTGCTACACTTATCCCAAACTGCAGATGGTGTACCCTGAAAGCCCCCTTGTGGGTCACTATTGTCTGCGCCTCGGCTGTGGCAGCGTCAACAGGCAGCTGTTGGTACGCCTGGGCCAAGTCCAATTTCTGAAAAACCTGTGCCCCTGCCAGAGCGGCCAACATGTGGCTGACCATGGGCACGGGGTATGCATGGACCTGTAGTGCCTTGTTAATAGTGCATTTATAGTCCGCACAAATCCTGACTTCCATGGTTGGCTTAACCAGGGTCACAATCGGCATCTCTCACCTAGCATGGGCAACTTGTTCCAACACTCCCTGGTTGACTAAACACTCCAGCTCCGCCTCGATGCTATGAGGGGGTGCCGGGCCTTGATGCAGATGGGCCACACTGTGGGTCGAGATCCAGCGACACCGGAGACTTGGTGAACTTGCCGAGAGTCCCATCAAAAGCCTTTGGGAATTCCCCACACACCTTATCAAAGTCCTGCATCTGGTTGATGCCTCCTATCGTGAAGCCCTGTGGCCCAAACCATGAGAGTCCCAGCAGACTGGTTAGCCGGCCTTCCGCCACCAGTAAGTCCAGTAGGCTTTCAAAGGCCTTGTAGCTCACCCTGAACTTGCCCCACCTCTGGACTGCCACAGGGTTCTTATTAAAGTCCCGCAATGTTAACCCCCTAGGTTTAGTTAGGAGGGGTCCCCCCTGTGGGCAGAGAGTGCAGAGCATGTCCGCCGAGATAATGAAAAAAGATGAGCCCATGTCTAACTCCATTCTGCAAGGGGACCCCTCAATCCATACCGTGACATGCACTTTGTTCAGGCCGTCCGGGGGCAAGTTAAATACCTGGTGCTGCTGGTGGTGGGTGGAGAGGGTGTGGAGGTTGGAGTGGAGGTCCATCTGGTGGGCCAATGTCTTCAGGCTTGGGCCTTTGGAGCGGCAGACCTTGGCGATGTGTCCCGCCTTGTTACACATCTGGCAGATGGCATTCCTGAAGCAGCATGATTGGCGTTTGTGCACTTCTCTGCAGCTGGTGTAGACCAATGTCGACACTGGCATCTTGTCTGAAGGATGGGTCACAGACCGAAGCTGCTGTTGGGATGTGCGGTGGCATACCAGTAGCACCTCTTTGGCCTCCAAGTCGTCCGATGCGATGGTAGCTTGTATGCGATGGACCGCCTTTCCACGGCGGTCTTGATGTGCTTTTTTGTAGGCTGTTGCCTCCCAGATTGCCTTATCCATGTCCAGTTCATCCTGACTAACCAGTTTCCTCCAAAGTTTGGGCTCCCGGAGATCCACGAGGAACTGGTTGATCAGGGTGTCTGCCAGGTCAGGGAAAGAGCACCTTGTGGCTGCCCGCCAGAGCCCAGCCAAGAAGTCGAAAGTCATTTCTTCCAGACCCTGGACTCGCACAAAGAAGTCCATGCACTTGGCAAACTTGGTGCTTTGGGGAGAGGTGGTCAGATAGTGCCTTCACCAGGTCCCTGTAGGACTCGTCCTTGGTCTGCTTAGGCGCGATTAAGTCCTTGAGCAGCAGAACCGTGTCCATCCCACAAGCTCAGAGGAGGCGGGCCTTCTTCTTACCTGGGCCCACGATGCCATGGCAGGAGAAGTAGCTTTCCAAAATCTCAAGTCACATTTCCCACTGTGTGGGGCGGGAGATGTTGAAAGCGGTGATGCTCTCCCTGGGGAACGACCATCGTAGTCACTCTGCATGGAATGGGTAGCTCGGGAGTGGTGGCAGCAGTTGCAGAAGAGTGGAGCGGTGCGATGCTACGCTCAGAGTCAACGGTGCAGTAAATGGGAATTGGCGAAGCGGGGGCCGATGCTAAGCAGCATGCAGTGGCCTTGGTGCCGGCGCTTGATGCGATGCTTGAATCTTCTTCTGGGTTGTGTTAATGGGAGGTTGAATCCCATCCTCATCGCCAGTGAAAAGTACTGAGACTGACTAGGGATTTCAGCTCTCATATTTTTATTGGGTGAAGAACAAGACACAGAAGCCAGCTCGCAGGCCAGCTTATATCCCAAAACCAAACCACACCCAAACACACCCCAACACTCATGATAGGTCTATTTACAGTGATTAGGTTAACTCTAGGTTCCTAGTGTCCCGATTGGAAGGGGAACTAGGATCCGACCATCTATTGTTCTGGTGGAGCGAAGCTCCTGCTCTTCACATGACCACATCTGGACCAGCTGAAGCCAGATTGCACACATGGCCGGGTCAGTACACAACACCCCCCCTCCCAGTTTCAGATCTAGCTAGGATCTCTTCTTTGCAGCCTTCTTATTGCATTTAAAAAAAAACAAAAAACGTCACTTGAAAGGCAACAAAGGAAAGAATTTGGAATTCTCTCATAATCTGAGAAAGCTTGTTAGCCTTGTTCAGTCGGCTGGTGTTCCAACTTTGCATAACAGGACTGTATGCTATCCATATTCCTCCCAATAAATGTGGTCATCATTTTGTGCAAACAGGGCAACACACATATCTTGCAACTTTGGTATGCACAAACACATACCCTCAAAAACCTTGGCTTCTGATTGCATGTACCAAAGCTGGAAAATATACACTTTGCCCTTTTCACACAAAATGGTGGCTGCACACATCAAAAGGATTGTGTGCAATAGCACAATCTCCCTGTATGTAAATAATAATGATTGGACCGGATGGGGCTGTTGTGCCACCATTTCTGCTCAGAGACCAGTGACTTCAAGGTGGAGGACTCTGTGATTCTCTAGTCCATTCTTGTCAAGTCAACAACACTGAATGTCTCTTTCTCAGGTTTTGCTATTATACAGATTTGTGAGACCCAAAGTAGATAGGACAATACCAATTTCTGCTGATGAGACTGAACAATTTTGTAATCCACAGAATCTCCCCAAGGAAAATTTTATTGAGCTGTAGATCAACCCACTCAACATCCTTCTCTCCAGGCAATCTCTGATGTTCAGGCATCAGTTTATCACAGTGTAGCCTACTTTTAACAGAAGCCTGCAGCTGGAAAAGAAACTACCAGTTACTGAGCAACCAAATATCTATCTTTGCATCCTCTTCAAAGAGGCATTTTATTTGTCCTATACTGCATTTTGCCCTTGATCCACTTGATGCTTAATTTGTCTACCACTGCAGGGAACACACATTTTCCAAAGTACAGAAAAAAGAATTGTTGCTTGCTTCTTAATTAATGAATCCCTCATGTTGCATAGTTTGGGGCCACATCCTTTAACAGCCGCACAGAGATTAGGCACATAGGGATAAGCCATCTGTTTCCTCCAACAGTGCCTTCCTGCCACCTTTGCTGGTGGCTACACACCACAGTATCTAATCATCACTTGATTCTTGGTAAAAAAAAAATTCTCCCCTCACTACCTCATTATTAGGAATAGCATCCCCCCACCTTTACTCATACTATACTTATACTTTTTTATTTTAATAAGCCTCCTGGTTGACACATACAATAAAATCAGTCATGGTCAAAGAAGGGGGAAGAAACCCCAAACCAGCCAACAGCCAACTATACCATAGGGACAGGAACATAAAACAGACTGCACGAAGTCCCAGAGCACCAGCTAAAATTAGAAGCATAACTTGAAAGAAAATGGAAAACAGTTTTAAAATTTGCTTGCAAAAGGAGTTTTATACTACCACTTACGCCTATTCAGAAAGGATGGCTGTTTTTCACACTAACCTCTCATATGCACAAACACGTTTCAGCAAGTACATGGTAGCATGGGTATGCAAGAGTAGTGCAGTCCTCATTTCAGTGGGGTTGTAAGCAAAGCTCTCTCTAAGCAGTGGAGTCTTGTGAGCAAAAATTCTACTTTGTGAGCTACTGGCATTAAAGGTGTGAGCGAGCGATTGGGCTACTGCATACATTAGTTTGCTCTGGAGCTATCCTTCCTGAGCTAAGACAAAAATGTGTGAGCTGGAGGCTGTGAGCTAGCTCACACTAACTCAGCTTAGAGGGAACACTGGTTGTAAGCTCGACAGTACTGATTCCAAAATGTATTTCATTCATCACTTGACTGCCAGATCAAGTGGTGACTTGCACGTGTAGTGGACCATTACAGACCAAGCAAAAAGTTCAAAACATGAAGGCAAAAGGCAACTCCTCAATGCTGCTCTATTAAATAGTGGGTTCCATGGATGAACAGACCACAAGCCTAGTGATCAGTTCTACTTTATTAGTGATTTCAGCAAGCACAAGACAAGACTCCAGAGCCTTAGCTCTGTTTAATAGCATGCAATTGCCACACCCAAACACACCCCGCTTCCAGTGATAGGCGATTTAAATAACATTACTACTAGATTGGTTACTTTCAGAATCCTGGCAGGCTATTATTCTTTTGCTCCAAGCTCAGCCAGTCTCTGGGGTGATTCAATCAGGGATGATTCAATCCCATTACATAACACCCCTCCCCCCTAAGTTCCAAAGCACCTTAGCTGAAGTAGTCTTCAAGGTACGCTGGCTTACGACATTCCCTCTGCGAACACCGGGGCTCCTGTGGTAGTTGAACCAACTCCAGAGCTGTGCTTGGTGAAGCAGGACCCACACTGGAGTCCTGCGAGTCGGAAACAGATTCCAGGAAGTCCAGAGCAGCCGGTGCAGTACCTTCCTCTTCCCGGCCATCCAGCTGCATGCTGTTGTCTGGGGGACCATTCTTGGTCCACTGCCATGGCGGCGGTGGTGGTTCCAGGCTGTCATCCTCCTCCTCAGTGGAAGACAGGCCCAGTTCTGTGGGCAGTAGGTGGCGGTGGAGCTAGTTGATGTGTTCATGTATTAGCTGGCCCCCATCCATTGATACCTCATATGATAGGGGTCCAGTGACTCACGTAACCCTTGCCAACATTCACGCAGCACCACTGGAATAGTTCCATGTGAAGACAGGGTCCCCCGGAATGAACCCTCTGGGGGCCTCCTGGCTCACTGGAGTGTAGTGCAACTCTGGGGCTCAGTTTGGGTGCAGGAAGGAGTGGTAAAAGTTTAGAAACCCCAAGAAAGCCTGCACCTCAGCCTTGGATGTGGGAGTGGGTGCATTTGTGATGGCACAAACTTTGTCAGGGGCCAGGTGGATACTGTCCATGTCCACAGAGAACCCCAGGAACTCTACACAAGGGACTCCCAGGAGGCATTTCTCCTGCTTCACCTTTAGTGCGGTGGAGTCTAATCGCTGCAGCATAGTGCGTAGGCAGGTGGTGAAGTCCTCTTCTGTGGGGGCGGGGATTAATACAACATCGAAGAAGGGTTGGACCCCAGGGATGCCTTTCAAGAGAGAGTCCATTAAGTTCTGGAAAATTCCCGGGGCCACGCTTACCCCAAACCGCAGCTGCTTAACTCTGAAAGCACCCTGGTGAGTGATGATGGTCTGTGCCTCAGCGGTCGGCTCATTTACTGGGAATTGTTGGTATGTTTGGGCCAAATCCAATTTACTGAAGACCTTGGCCCCTGCCAATGTTGCTAGGACATGGATGACCACAGGCACTGGGTATGCATGGTCACTCAGTGCCTTGTTGATTGTACATTTGTAGTCTGCGCAGATGCCGACATCCTCATTTGGCTTAATTGGGTTACAATGGGGATCTCCCCGGTGGCATGGGGAACCAGCTCTAAAACTCCTTGCGCCACCAAAAGGTTCAGTTCTGCCTCAATTTTGGGCTTGAGCATGAATGGAACTCTCTGGACCTTGACGTGGATGGACCACACCTTGGGGTTGAGTTGGAGCGATACTGGGGGACCTGTATACAGGCCAAGCATCCCATCAAAGATGGCAGGAAACTCATCACACACATTACTGAAGTCTGAGGGCTGCATGTGGTACACCCCTATTACTGTGTGCCCCACCCCTTAATGGCCACCTTGTTCTTTTGAAAGTCCCAGAGGGTGAACCTGGTGGGTCTAAGGCAGGAATTTATCTTCCAAGATGATGGAGCTGATGAGATCCAGTTCCATCTTCCAAGGTACCCCTTCTATTAGCACAGTCACTTTAATTTTATCAGGAGTGTCCTGGGGCAAATTCAGTACCTGATGTTGGTGAACGGTGGTGGTATGCAGATCTGCAGATTCCTGGTGTGTGGCTATGCATCTCTGGGCTCCCTTGGAGCAGCAGGTGCAAGCAATGTGGCCTGTCTTGCCACAGGTCCTGCATGTCGTATCTTGGAAATGGCAGGAACAATGTTCGTGGGCTTCTCCGCAGCTGGTGTAGGTGGTCAGTGCAACAGTCTCTGCTGGGTAAATGGCGGTGGCAGAAGATTGTGAGTCACAGCAAACTGGATGGCAAACCTGATGGATCTCTTCATCTGATGCCTCAGAATCTGAAGGAACGCAAGCCTGGTGCCAGGCGGAGGTCTGGTGGTCTCACCAGGATTTCTTGAAAGCAGTGGCCTCATGTAGCACCTTTGCAAGGGTGAGTTCCTCATGGCTGATGAGCTTTCGGTGGAGTTTTCCTCTCAAATGCCCATTATGAACCAGTCGAGGAGGGCATCGTTGAGGCTTGGGAACTCACATATGAGGGCCAATCTGCAAAGGTCTGCCATGAAGTCGGCAGCCATCTCATTGGACTTTTGCTGGTGCATGTAGAAGTCCAAGCTGTGTGCCATCTTGTTTGGCTGAGGTGCAAAATGGTCGGTGAGCGCCTTGATGAGTGTGTCGTATTGGTGGGCATGATGAGGCCCTGGACTAGCCTCAAGGTTGCAATCCTGCAGGAACTGAGCAGGAGAGCCTTCTTCTCTTCACCCTCAATGTCCTGGAACCATACGAAGTACTTGAGCCGCTCCACCCAGGTGTCCCAAAACTCTGGGTGAGCCAGGTCAAATTCTGGCAGATGTCCTGGAGCAGCAGCCATGGTCCCAGCTGCAATGTGATCTACGTGGCACTGGAGCTTGATGTGCGGTGCAGTGCAGATGGGCTCTGATCTGGCTCAACAGGATCCCATCTTTGTCACCACTATTAAATAGTGGGTTCCATGGATGAACAGAACACAAGTCTAGTGATCAGTTCTACTTTATTAGAGATTTCAGCAAGCACAAGACAAGACTCCAGAGCCTCAGGTCTCTTTAATAGCATGCAATTGCCACGCCCAAACACACCCCACTCCCAGTGATAGGCTATTTAAATAACATTACTACTAGATTGGTTACTTTCAGATTCCTAGTAGACTATTGTTCTTGTGCTCCAAACTCAGCCAGTCTCTGGGGTGATTCAATCAGGAATGATTCAGTCCCTGTACAGAATATGCTCCTTATTCCCGCATCAAATCCCTTCTCCATCATGGCATCTCATCCTGTGACCCCAGGCACTTCACAACTTCTCTGCCTAATCTAGCTCACAAAGTTGTTGTTGTGGTAGTAGAGGAGTTGAGGATAAAGTAAAGGAGGGAGAATTATGTGATAGGGTCTGGATAAAGGAAAAACAGGATAGATATATTTAAAAATAAACAAACTGAATTTTAAAAATAAACTGACATTCCTTCATCCTCTTGAGTTATCTAGGGCTCAGCCCATTTTGACTTTTATATTATATTTTCCTTCTCTCTGGAGGAAAAACCCTACATAGAACAACTCCTCCTAACATATATTCTCCCAGACAATATTTTTAATTGCTTGATCACTCGGCTGAATGCTATTCTGATTAGGGATGTGTGAATATGCCTGTCTTCATTCTTTTCTTTCTCATCTGATGTCATTTGGAGGCTTTTCACTTCACCAGTTCTTTTTACTGGTGATCCCCAAATCATGTTTCTTCTGTGACATTTTGTGCAGGAAAAAATGATGCAGGAAGACAGAAAATGCTGTACATGTAAGACACACTGTTTTAATTCATATGGGAAGGAGTAAAAATGAAAGGGGACCATAAAGTCTAACTAACAAGACTGCAAAATTTGACAGCATCCTTAATTCAGAGCCAGGTAACTAATGAAAGGGTTGATGGTGATTTCCATATGGAATGTAAACATTCTCTGCTACAAATAGGCCAGCCAGCATTCCAAGTCTGAATTAAAACCTTTACATGATAACATCAGTTTAACATAGAGTTTCCTTCACCTACAGATATTTTATTTGTTCACTGAGCAGTAAATTAGAATAAACCTTTTTTTAAAGTCCAAAACAATTTAACTTCCTTTCCAGCCTTTCATTTTGGCATGTAAATGGAAATCTAAAAAATAAATACATGAATTAGAAACATGTGAACATATATTAAATCACACTGCATCTGTTCTTGAATTCACCAAGACTACATGTTAATGAAGTTCTTCCTTACAAATTACATCCACCAGGCAAACATTGATAAGACACCTATTTATCCAAAGTAAAATATGATTGGATTGCATGTTCTACATCTGATAAACCACTAAGAAAGCTATAGGTCATGGGGGGAAAGGATATTTAAGACTTTTATGTTGTTCCATTAAAGTGACATTTCCTCCAAAGGCAAGATCAGCCTGGTATCTATTTGGCTATGCAGTTAATTTCCAGATGGCAGTTTTGCATGTAGCAATTCACACAGATTTGAGAGCGAACTGGCTCTGCAGTTCTGGTTTAGCACCCCACTGTGCCACATCCTCTTCCTTTCATTAACTGAAAAGTGGGAAATATACAAAGCTATAAGAATGTTATTCACATCCAGGTTAGACAAACTATTGCCTGTGCAGGAATAATCTTGGTTCCTAGAAGATCCCTAGGAAAACTGGGAAATACCCTAGAGCATCAAACAACGCAGGATCATCCCAAAGCCAGCCCTTAATTGGCTTATGTGGTCACGTGGATTGGAGAGAGCCACTTTTGTCATTTCAGCTCATTCTGCTGCTAACACTGAACTAGTTCTAGGGCCAGGATTGTGTCCTCTCACCAGTGACTCAAGGGCCAGTATTGTGCCACCTGGCCCAACAAGTAACTGCCAACAGCCTTAGCCTAGTGACTCAGGACTGGGCGATGAGTCTAGTCATTAGACATAGTTCATAGAGCATCGATCAGTTACTTTGTTTCAAATGTTCTTCTGCTACTAAAATGTGAGCGCTTAATGTAATTATGGGATTTTTGGACTTCCTTCCTATAAGTATGTTAACTGGTAAAGAGGAACTTGTGTGAATTTCTAAGAGAGAAAAAATCTTTCAGTTTTAATCAAAACACAATACAATTACCATGCTTTGAGCCAGAGAAATATGCACTAGTTGAGAGATGATTTTGTGTGTTTGTGTGTGTGGATAGATAGATAGATAGATAGATAGATAGATAGATAGATAGATAGATAGATAGATAGATAGATAGATAGATAGATAGATAGATAGATAGACAGACAGACAGACAGACAGACAGACAGACAGACAGACAGACAGACGGACGATAGGCCTTTTCAAACTAGTTTTGCATCCTTAAGCATAATACATTGAAGGTCAGATTTCTGCAGAAAATTCCTTTGGACAGCATTCAAATAACTGTGTAATTAGCTTCAGTTTAATTATCCAGATAGCAGATTGTGCATGAATTGCTATGAGGTCTCAGACTTCTGTTTCTTTGAGTACAGCTGCACTAATCAAGCAAGCATCAAAAAGCACCCTGTCTTCTATTGCCTCTTTGTAGCTTTTTGCATTGGTTGTGTTAATTCCTGTGAGAAACCAAATAAATACCTAAACTTCAATACATTTGTTATTTCCCCCCATGTTTAGAGCACTTAATGAGATACTTTTGCTCTCATCATACAGGAGAACAGTCTTCACTTTTATTAAGGGAAGTGGGGGGCTAAACTGCAGGGTGATAGATATGAGCACAGTCCAAAGTAGAGTTAAACACTTCCAAGTGCATTAACATCAATGGATGTAGAAGGGTGTAACTCTTTATGATAGCACTGCAAAGTGCATAACAAAAATATATTCCATTTTGTTGTGAAGTTGAGTATAGACATTATTTGGTTAGAATGATTCAGCTGATAAAATATTGAACTTGGATGAGAAAATATTGAACTTGGATGAGGATGGCTGTAAGCCCATCTATGAATTCCCACTTTAGCACTGAGCAAATTTCTGTTGTGGTCACACCTCATGTGGGGGGAAATAAGGAGATGAGATGGGGCAGAGTGGTGAGGTTGGATAATCAGGGTCTATCCCCTCTAAATGTTTGCCCAAATCAACAAAGCTTTTTTACAAGACAGAACATTTTTTATCAAGGGGAGAGGGACTACATATCAAGTTATCTGGCATTCAATTTGGGTTGCGTTCTCCACTGCTTTCTTGATGGATTGGTTCTTATATGTCCCAAAGATGGGCATTTCCACAATCAGGAAGCCTTGTTCCATTTCATTTCAAATTCCAATTCTGGCAGACTGATTCCCATCCAAAGTACTCTCCCAATGAATTGAGAATGAAATTGACTAAAACTTTTTACGGGACAGTCCTAAAATGGTTTCAATGGATTTTGAAGGTTGTAACTCTGCTTAGGATGGTGCTAGTGGGAGGGAGATACTTGGGACTTGTTATTTTATTTTGGTTTTCACTGCACTGTTATAATTTGCTGTAAGATACTGTTATATCATAGACATGGAATTGACTAACCCAGCTTGGAACCTAGAACAATAGAGAGCTAGGATCCTGAAAGGAACCAATGGACATGTAGCTGCACTTTAAATAGCTTATCACAGGTAGTGGGTGTTTGTGGGGTGTGGTGTTGTGCATGGATATAAGCAGGGCTTTGGCCCTGCTATTTTGTCTTTAGTTTGAGCTGATTTCACAATAAACTATGAGCTGATCACTAAATGCATGTTGAACCCAGTACATTTTAGATACCTTGAGCCAAGAGGAAAAGGCAGAGAATAAATATTTTAATAATTAAACAAATACTGTTAGTCAATTTTGTTTTCTACAATATATTGAAATTAGCTTACTAGCTTGAAATTAGGGTGGGGCTACAAAAAGGGGAGGTTGAAATGAAGATAACAAAGCCTTTCCTAGCTGTGAAGATACACACCTTTGTGAAACACACAACAGTAACAATGAAGTGGGGGGCAGAGGTAACATTCTTAGTTATGGAGATGGAGGGAAGAGAAGTGTCAGAGGGTGGCTGTGTTGGTCTGCTACAGAAGAGCCAGATATGAGTCTAGTAGCGCCTTAAAGACCAACAAGATTTTGGGGGTATAAGCTTTCAGGAGTCAAAGCTCCCTTCATCATATAAGAGAAGAGAAGGAGATGGAGGGATGCAGCTAAAAGTTGGATGCCACCAACTGCACAGGCCTAAAAGCAGCATATACAGCCTAACTTTATTGCTTTTAAAAGAGACATCCTGCAATAACCCAGGGCATAGTAATCAAGCAATCATTCAGCAGCTTCTTCCTAGGCACATTATCAAGCTCATTCATTTACTGGAACAACATCCAAAAAGATATCAGCCCTTCCCTGCCAACAATACCAGTCTGCTGCTTACTGAGGCCAAACAGGACAGTCTCTCCACAAGCAAATGAATGGTTGCAAATTAGATCTCAAAAATAGCAGATTCAGAATTTCATAAAGGAGAAGTTTAGCCTCACCCAAAATTCTACAGCCAACCTTAAGGCCATCATTCAGACTAGAATCTGACTAGCTGTCCAACGACAGATAGAGCTGGGTGTCATCCACATATTGGTGACAACCCAGTCCATGCCTCTGGGCAATCTGGGCAAGAGGGCACATATAGATGTTGAATAACATTGGAGAGAGCACCGCTCCCTGTGGCACTCTGCCATCATTCAGTTTTTAAAAACTGAAACCGTAAAGTTACTAAATTAGGATTCATTAGCAAATTTGAGACTTTTGAACTTTGACTCAATAAGAACATAGAGAAGTTATCTCGTGATAAAAATAATTGTCCTATATGAGGTATTAATCCTGTCTTTCTAATCCTATGAGATGGCAGTCAAGGCCGCTAAGAGACAGTATTATGTGGCCATGATTGCGTCCACAAGCTCATGCCCAGCACAATTGTTTCGAATAATTCAGTCTACTACAGCTCTGTTCCAAAACAGGCGAAACTGTAGGGAATTGGATATTGGCTGTGAGGCTTTTGCGAGCTATTTTGCAGATAAAGTTTGGGTGCTCCACTGTGATCTCCCCGCTGCAGTTGAAACAGTGAAGGAACTCAAGGCTCCAAGCATGTCTTCTTGTTACATTATGGATTATTTCCGCCCACTCAGCCTAGAGGAAATTGACAAATTGCTCCTAACTGTAAGCCCTACCACATGCCTCCTGGATCTGTGCCTGTCATGGCTAATTAAAGCTGGCCATGAAGGGTTTCCAGGGTGCCTTGTGGGAGATTGTCAACCCTCTGAGGAGCTGTTCCCGGAGACACAAGGAAGCAGTGGTGTGCCCCCTCTTGAAAAAGCCATCTTTGGATCCAGCCGAATTGGATAACTATTGGCCAGTTTCCAGCTTGCCTTATTTAGGCAAGATAATAGAGAGGACAGTGGTAATGCAGTTACAGGGCTTTTTGGATGATGCTTCCATCTTGGATCCCTTCCAGTCCAGCATTTGCCCGAATCACGGGATGGAGACGGCACTGATTGCCCTCACAGATGACCTCTGGAGGCATCTGGATTGGGGCAGATCTGCAGTGCTGTTGGTGTTAGACCTGTCAGCTACATTCGACATGGTCAACCATCAGGTACTGACCCACTGCCTCGCTGATATTGGAGTTCAGGGACTAGCCTTGCAGTGGCTTGTTTCCTTTCTCCATGACCGGGGACAAAGAGTGGTGCTGGGGGATCAGTTATCCCGAATAGGGTGTGCCTCAAGGGGCTGTGCTGTCCCCAGTGCTTTTCAACATCTATATGCGCCCTCTTGCGCAGATTGCCCGGAGGCATAGGTGGGGTTGTCACCAATATGCAGATGACACCCAGTTCTATCTGTTGTTGGATGGCCAGTGACTTTAAACCAGTCAACCTAGGTCGGGCACTAATGTCCTGGTTACAACAATATAAGATTACTTCAAGGCATGTAGGGCTGCCCTTGAAAAGCATTTGGAAGCTTCAACTGGTGCAGAATGCTGTAATCAGGGTGTTGACTGAAGTCATAGGGACCATATCACTCCAATCTTGTCCATCTATACTAGGTCACAATCTGTTTCTGGGCACAATTCAAGATGCTAGAGCTGAGCTTTAAAGCCCTGTATGGTTTGGAACCATCTGCCTGTTCCTTTGTAAACCTACTCAACAACTAAAGTCAGCTTTGAATGCCCTGTTTCAGGTGCCCCCACCCTCTGAGATTAGGTGGGTAACAACCTGAGAGAGGGACTTCTCAATAGTGGCACCAAAACTCTAGAACCCTCTCCCCTTCTGTTGCCATCTTCCACTAGCAGGTGAAGAATTTTTGTATATTTTGATATTCCTTCAGTGATCCATCTTCCTCTTTTTATGTTGTAACTTTATGCATTTTAGCTCTGGTTTCAATTGTTTTAATGATGTTATTTTTTATGGTTTTTAAAGCCTGATTTTATTATGCATGTTTTAATTCATTAAAAAGTTGCTGTACACAACTTTCAGTATTATAATTACAGGAAACTTTCAAGGATACAGAGTCATTGACATAAGCAGCCACAATTTGTAATGTTCATTAAAGCCTTGAGGATTTCAGACATTCATGAAAGCAGCCATAGAAATATTTATAGTAACAGCCATTGGACAGGCATCCAGATAAACACCTGTTTAATTGTTTTCAATTTTAGCCACTCCTTACACTGGCTAGACTAATGTAATCATTAAAACAAAAGATAACAGGAACATAGAGACATATACATACATTTGCCCATTGCTAAAACAAAAAAATTCTCTCTCGTGGATCACTGCCATCAACTCTGAGAACTTGGATGCCCTTGCTTGCAGACTGACCTATCTGATGAATGACACTCCCCAGGTTTTGGGGAGTATGCTGGCTGCTCTGCATCATACTGAAAAAGCTACCATACAGAATAGAATGGCTGTAGACTACCTGCTGCTCAAGGCAGGACATAACTGCGCTGAATTTGAGGACACGTGTTGCTTCATAAGAACATAAGAGAAGCCAATGTTGAATCAGGCCAATGGTCCATCTAGTCTAACACTCTGTCATACAGCGGCCAAAATATACCAGGTGCCATCAGGAGGTCCAGCAGTGGGGCCAGGACACTAGAAGCCCTCCCACTGCTGCCCCCTCCAGCACCAAGAATAGAGTGCATCACCTGCCCCAGACTGAGAGTTCCCATCTATACCCTGTGGCTAATAGCCACTGAGGGACTTCTGCTCCATATGTTTATCTAATTCCCTCTTAAAACTGTCCATGCTTGTAGCTGCCACCACCTCCTGTGGCAGCAAATTCCATATGTTAATCACTCTTTGGGTGAAGAAGTATTTCTTTTTATCTGTTCTAACCCGACTGCTCAGCAATTTCATGCCCACGAGTTCTTGTATTGTGAGAAAGGGAGAAAAGTACTTCTTTCTCAACCTGCTCAATCCCATTCATAATCTTATAAACCTCAATCATGTCACCCCTCAGCCGTCGTTTCTCCAAGCTAAAGAGCCCCAAGCATTTTAACCTTTCTTCATAGGGAAGGTGTTCCAACCCTTTTATCATTCTAGTTGCCCTTCTCTGCACTTTTTCCAATGCTATAATATCCTTTTTGAGATGTGGTGACCAGAACTGTACACAGTATTCCAAATGAGGTCGCACCAATGATTTATACAGGGGCATGATGATACTAGCTGATTTGTTTTCAATTCCCTTCCTAATAATCCCCAGCATAGCATTGGCCTTCTTTATTGCAGCTACACACTGTCTAGACATTTTCATTGAGTTATTTACTACGACTCCAAGATCTCTCTCTTGGTCCGTCTCTGCCAGTTCAGACCCCATCAACATGTATTTATATTTAGGATTTTTGGCTCCAATGTGCATCACTTTGCACTTGGCCACATTGAATCCCATTTGCCACGTTGACGCCCACTCACCCATCCTCGACAGATCCCTTTGGAGTGCCTCACACTCCTCCCTGGTTTTCATCACCCGGAACAACTTTGTGTCATCTGCAAATTTAGCCACTTCACTGCTTACTCCCAATTCCAAATCATTAATAAACAAGTTAAAAAGCATCGGACCGAGTACTGATCCCTGTGGTACCCCACTGCTTACCACCCTCCACTGGGAAAGTTTGCCATTTATACTCACTCTCTGTTTTCTATTTATAAGCCAGTTTTTGATCCACAAGAGGACTTGTCCTTTTATCCCATGACTATTGAGCTTACTTAGGAGCCTTCGATGAGGAACTGTATCAAAAGCTTTCCGGAAGTCAAGGTAAATAATATCTATTGGGTCCCCCTTGTCCACATGTTTGTTCACTCCCTCAAAAAACACTAACAGGTTAGTGAAACAAGATGTTCCCTTACAGAACTCATGCTGAGTCTGCCTCAATAGTTTTTGTACATCAATGTGCCTACTAATTATCTCCTTAATAACAGTTTCCACTAACTTACCCGGTATTGATGTCAGACTGACTGGCCTGTAATTTCCTGGATCTCCCCTGGAGCCCTTTTTAAAGATGGGAGTGACATTAGCTTCCTTCCAGTCCTCAGGAATGGAGGCAGATTTTAAAGAAAGATTACATATTTTTGTCAGGAGATCCACAAGTTCACATTTGAGTTCTTTCAGAACTCTCAGATGAATGCCATCCGGGCCTGGTGATTTATTAGTTTTTAAATTGTCCATCAGTCGAAGGACTTCCTCTCTTGTCACCGCAATCTGATTCAGGTCTTTCAAACCCCCTTCCGAAATCGGTGCTTCTGGAGTGGGCAAGCACTTCTCCTCTTCCACAGTGAAGACAGAGGCATAAAATGCGTTCAGCTTCTCAGCCATTTCCCTATCATCCTTCACTACTTCTTTTACCCCTTGGTCATCCAAGGGCCCCACTGCGTCCCTGGCTGGCTTCCTACTTCTAATGTATTTGAAGAAAGTTTTATTGTTGGCCTTTATGTTTTTTGTGATATGCTCCTCATATTCCCTTTTTGCTTGCCTGATCACAGACATGCATTTTATTTGCCATAGTCTGTGTTCCCTTTTATCAACCTCACTAAGACTAGCTTTCCACCGCTTAAAGGAATCCTTCTTACCTTTTACAGCTTCCATTACTTTATTTGTTAAACATGCAGGCTTTTTTCTATACCTATTTGTACCTTTCCTAACCTGTGGTATATATTTTTTCTGAGCTTCTAGGATTGTATTTTTAAATAGTCTCCAAGCTTCCCGAATGGTTTTGACCTTCTCCACTCTTCCTTTCAATTTCTTCCTCACATGTCCCCTCATACCAAAGAAGTTACCCCTTTTAAAGTTAAAAGTGGTTGCATCAGTCTTTTTGAGCAACTGCCTACTCTGTATAAATGTTAAACTCAATGACATTATGTCACTGTTCCCAAGTGGTGCAATCACTTTTACATCTCTCACCAGGTCTTGGGTGTTACTTAGGACCAAATCCAGGATCGCCTCTCCCCTGGTAGGATCTGTGACCATCTGCTCCATAGCACAGTCATTGAGAGTGTCTAAAAACTCAATCTCTTTTTGCCGACTAGAACTCATATTGCCCCAATCAATGTGTGGGTAGTTAAAGTCGCCTATTACAACACAGTTATTTTGTCTAGCCGCTATCTTTAATTCATTCATCATTTTATAATCCTCCTCTATCTTTTGATCTGGTGGGCGATAACAAACTCCCACTGTTAAGCTTCCTTTTGGACCCACTATTTCAACCCATAGCATTTCCAGAAGCGAATCCAATTCTCTTACCCTCTCAATCTTACTGGACGGTATACCCTCTCTGACATACAGAGCCACCCCACCTCCAACCCTTCCCCCCATCCTTTCAATATAATTTTTTTTAATTTTTTTTATTGAGTTTAATAATAACAAAACGTCAAAACATCAAAATGAATATCTATACATAATTGTAAATAGAAAAGGAGCAACCGTCATTATGTCTTTCAATATGTTACATAACCATCAATTTAGCAGACTTCAATAATTAAAGCATTAAGTTACAACAAAAACATTTGTAAATCTTTAGGAATTTCGTTATGAGCTTGTAAGTATTCCAATATTGGGGACCAAACAGAAAAGAACTCTAAATTTTTATTTAAACTACTGCTCAGCTCAAAACATGTTATTTTTTCCATTAAATATAAATGCCACAATTTATTATGCCATTTCTCCAGTGATAAGAAATTTGCAGATTTCCAATATTTGGCAATTGCTGCCTTTGCTGCATATAAAAGTAAAGATATACGTTTTTTATTAATATTGTAAGTATTTTTTTCTTTTTTTTTTGTTTTTGTTTTTTGTTTTGAGAAGGGGTAGTTTATTGATGTATGTCAGACCCAGCAATGTAGAACACTCAAAAGGGCTGGGTCCTGAAGCCATTCACAGTCACCTTTTTATACAGTTAGACAAAGTTTACGTCCTTTGATCATTCTCTTAGTTACAATCAGTACAATCATTTACTGGCTGAAATATGCTGAGGGCACAGCTTCTTTCCACTCCTTCCACCTCAGGCCTCCTTGATATGTTCCCCCTCCCATTACATGGGTTACATGTGTATGTTTGTTTTTTGTTTTTTTTTAATAAAATCTTTAATTGCTTTATATACACATAAAAAGAGTGGGAGATCAGAAACGGAAAACCAAAACATTACATGCAAAAATATGAACTTTTGCTATGTAAATACACATTGCTCAGTTTCATGGGTGATGCAGTGTGGAAAACCTGCACACAATTTTTTTTAATTTTTTTTTTAAATTACTTAACATCAATTACATAATATATAAAAGCATAAAAAATTATAAAACCTCGCATATCAAACATAGACTATCTGAATAACAGTAACTTGTATTTGGCCTTAGAAATAGTTTCCCAATCAAAGGTGTCAATGTCTATTTTCTCTAGGATAGGGTACCAGATACTTAGAGGGTTAGAGAAGTCACTCTCATTTTGAGTATTGGAGTGATAAATTGAAAAATTGTCTAGCATAAATAGGTCCCATACTTTATACCACCATTGTGTTATGCTAGGCACCTTGGTATCTTTCCAATGCTTTGCAATTAGAATTTTAGCAGCTGTGGAGAGAATACTGATTAGTTTTTTGTCTTTTTCAGGAGGACCATCAGAGGGCCATAGACCGAGGAGAAGAATAGCTGGCGACAAAGGTAAATTATAATTTGTTATTTTGTGAATGCAGTCTGTTACTTGGTGCCAAAAGCTTTGGATAAATTTGCATGACCACCAGTTATGGAAGTAGGTTGCTTTAACACCACACTGCTTCCAGCACAGTGGAGACATGGTAGGTATCAAATGAACTAGTTTGGTTGGTGTTAAATACCATCTCAACAGGACCTTCATGTTTGCCTCAATAATGTATAAGGATTTTGAGGAAGAGTTCTGACTTCGCCAAATAGCGTTCCATTGATCCTCGGAGATTTGGCACTGAAGGTCTTTTGACCAAGCCTCTTGATAGTTCAGATTGGTGGTGTGATGACTGTTGTTTAGAATTTTATAGATTTTTGATATTAGGTTTTTTTTTTGGTAAGGTTTAAACAGAATGGATTCAAAATCGTTAAGGGACCTTTGGATAGATTCTTGGAATTCGGTGGACTCAATAAAATGACGATACTGTAAATATTCGTACCAATTAATATTAAATTTATATTTCTTTTCTAGTTCTTGTTTGGTCATAATTCGACCTTTCTTTGTGGTGTCGATAATTCTGATCAAATTTGCTTTCCTCCAGTCGGAGAATGCTCCATGTGATTTGGCTGGGATAAACCAAGCTTGGTTTAAAAATGTTGTCAGTGATGAAAAGGGTGGGATAATATTCCTCTTTACTCGGTACCATATATTGATAATAGATTTTAAGTATGGGGAAGCAATCAAAGAGAGTGTTTTTTGAGGTTTGTTGTGCCATAGTATGTCTTGGAAAGAGTGGACTTGCGTTGTATTATCTTCAATCCATTTCCAGTCAAGCATATCGTCCTCGTGGTATTGCCTAACCAAAGATGCCAGGACTACGGCTTTATAATACGTTGCCAAAATTGGAAGAGCCATACCACCCTGTTTTATAGGTCTGCTCATTGTTCGGACGTTTATCCGTGGGTGTTTGTTTTCCCATATAAAAGCATTTATGTCTTTTTGCCATAAGTTAAGCTGACGATCTGAGATATAGCATGGGATGGTCCGAAAAAGATAGAGATATCTAGGCAAGATATAGGAACGTAATATGTTGATTCTGTCGATCCAAGAAAGAACTTTCGTACTCCATTTGGCAAGTTGTGCCACCAGTTCTTTGTGTGTATCTAAATAATTTATATGAAAAAGCTTAGTTTGATCAACAGGTAGTTTGATTCCAAGATATTGCAGATAATTATCTGTCCATTGATAGGTATAATGATTGTGAATGCTTTCCTTAGTTGATGTTGACATGCATAATGGAAGAATAAGAGATTTAGACTGATTGACAATGAGGCCAGCTGTGGATCCAAAATTGGATAGTTCAGATTGTATAGCCTTTAAGGATTGAATTGGCGAGGATACATAAAGTAAAACATCATCAGCAAAGAGACTGAGTTTGAAGTTTTTGTTTAGTACTTGGATACCTTCAAACGTTGAGTTATTCCTCAGATTTATAGCCAACGGTTCCATGGCCAGGATGAATAAGATGGGGGACAAAGGGCATCCCTGCCTGGTGCCTCTTTGCATCCGGATGTTATTGGTAGCTGTGCCATTAAATAGGATTTTCGCTTTAGGATCATCATAGATTGCTTGAATTGCCAATTGAAAGGTAGGACCAAAGTTCATGTGGTGTAGAAGTATTTTTAAATAATTAATTTCCAAGGAATCAAATGCCTTTTGGATATCGATAGATAAGATTAGAGAATCCTGAACTTTATTTTTGTTAGCAAAATGAATTAGGTTAAGGGTTTTGCGAACGTTGTCTGCAATGTCCCTTGATGCCAAAAAGCCAGATTGATCTGTGTGTATGTATTGAGTCATAATGGTTTTCATGCGATTTGCAATCATGGCAGTGAAATATTTATAGTCGTTGTTAAGAAGGGAAATCGGGCGTAGTGATGCAGGATCTGTGGGGTCTTTCCCTTTTTTTGGAAGTAGAATAATGTTTGCTGTTTTCCAAGACTCAGGGAGTTTACCACTTGTTAAGATGGAATTGCATGAGTTTAAGAGGGGTTTACTGAGTATTGGTAAAAAAGCTTTATAGTATTCATTAGTGAACCCGTCTGGACCAGGGGCTTTGCCAGTTTTGGACAACTTGATGGCTGATTCTAATTCTTTTAATTTGAAAGGTTCTTCAAGCAATTCACGATGTTCCTCTTCTAGCTTGGGCAGATTATTAGTGCTATTTAGCTTTCCCGGATGTTTTGGGGGTTAGGTCTGGTTGAGGTGTAAAGATTTTTATAGAAATTTTCCAAAATACTGGCAAGTTCTTCTTCTCTAAATTTAAGGTTATTATGTTGGTCTTTAAGAGCAGTGATGTGGCGATCAGATTGTCTTTGCTTCAACTTCCAAGTCAAAAATTTTAGTCTCCTTGAGGATTTGGTGGTATTAGATTTGAAGTGGTTGAAATCAGTTTTATGAATCATTGATTCGTCTAGAATTTCGAGTTGTTTTCTGTTATCTTGCAGTTGTTTGTAGATTTTTGTACTGCATGTTTGCTTATGTTCTGCCTCTAATTTTTGAATGTTTTGCAAAAGAGTGGTTCTGATAATTGATTTTTCTTTTTTACAGAATGCTAGTAAGGATATGCACTTCCCTCTGATGACAGCTTTGGAGGCTTCCCAGATGCTGTGGGTGGACACTTGAGAGGTTGTGTTTATTTTAAAGTATTCCTCGAGTTCCTGTTGCAATTGTAATCTAGACTTATTATCATATAATAAAAGATTGTGAAATTTCCAGTATTTGTGATTTTGAGCTTTGGATTTGTCTTGAATTGTGCACTCAACTGGGGCATGGTCAGACCATTTTTGTATTCCTATACTAGATGAATCAACTTTACTGATTAGATCTGAGGAGAGTAATACGTAATCCAAACGTGAGTATGTTTTGAATTGGTTAGAGTAGTAAGTATAGTCCCTGGTGTTGTGATGTTGGAGTCTCCAAATATCGTGAAGATCCAATCTAGAAATTAAATTTTTTAGAGGGTTTTGGTTATCACTGGTCATTACACTTTTTTTGTTTTGAGACGTGCGTGATGATCTATCAAGTGTCTTATTCATTAGGTAGTTCAAATCGCCTCCTATAATTACGGAGCCTTTACTAAATCCCCGAAGTTTAGTAAGAGTCTCGGTGAGAAATTTAATTTGGCAAACATTAGGAGCGTAAATGGAGGCTAGCGTTAGGGGATTGTTATTTAGCTGCCCTCTAACAAAAACATAACGACCTTCATTATCAGTTTCAACGCAGTCAACAGTCAGGTTTATATCTCTGGAGAGAAGAATGGCTACTCCACGGGATTTGGATGAACCATGTGACAGGTATTGTTTTGGGAACCATTTGGTTGGGAGTACTGATGAGCCTTTTTTTATATAGGTTTCTTGAAGAAACACCACATTTACATGTTGCTTATGTAAATCATTAGCTATGCGCCTAGCTTTTATTTTGTTATTGGCTCCTCTACAATTAAGGGTAAGTATTTTTAATTTCTTCATGGGGGCATATTGTTCCACAGCATCTCCCTTAAGCCTGAGTAGATTAGGGTTAACTAGTCAATTCTGTCCAGACTCCTGAGATCCTTCTGGGATGATGTGACCCGGTGTAGCTTCCTCTAAACTCGAGGCATGTATCTCGATTTCTTCCGCCAACTGCTCCTCCACAACACACCCATTTTCCCTCTTATGGGCAATTATCACAGGGGGAGTTTTGGTCTTTGCTTGTTTAATTAGTTCTGGTCGTGTAGTTTTGGATTGCCTTACTACTTCATCAAATTCTTCTGCTAGGGATTTAGAATCCGCTATTGACAACAGGTCTTTGTTAGAATATACAGAGAACATAAGTGAAGAGTCTATTTCATAATCCTCCTGCTGTAGTCCTGGAGGGTCAGTTGGCCTGGTCTTATTTTGACCCTGTTTTTCCAAATTGACAGGGGAAGACAAACAAGGCACACATGTGGTACTGGAATTAGTTATCCGGGTTGATAGAGCCACTAGGCACTCCAGAGGTTCTTCTATTTCCATATCCTTAGAAAGGTCATTAGGAGAGGTTGTTATCTGCAGTTCACTTGGCTGGTTCCATCTGCTCTTAGATTGTTCATGCATTCCCAAAGAGCGGAGAGAAATTTCAAGCTCTTTGTTTTTCACTGTCTTTAAGACTGGCAGCTTAGTGATATTTTGTATAGATGTTTGGGACTGGGGACCCCTGGTTGAAAGTTCACAATAAGCTGGCATAGAATCTCCCAAACTTGCTGAATCTTTGCTATTAGGTAAATGTAATTTCTTTCTTTTTCTACACAGTGAGCGCATCGTGTGGTCTTTAAACACCCTTGTAATATAAATTTGGAACTTTTGAAAAAAATCACGCCTATTCAGAAGCTGAAAATATGGTTCTCTCTGATTCAGTGTTACAATCACTCTCTTGTAGAACTGTTTACTAGGGAGCCAAAAACATTGTTTTAAATTCACCCTTGCAGAGTCCCTTGGCAATAACTGATTAAGTGAGCTTTCAACTGCTCTCCTATTACCCCAGCGGCCAAAGTTGATTCTTGAATGTCCTATGTTGAAGGCCAGCTGATTACTTTGCAATACACAGCAGCTCTTACCCTGGGGGAAGAGAGGTTGAGAATCCTCTGGTTTCTTAAAGACTGTGTCTATGTTATTTACCGAGTTTGCCAAAGTTGAATTTCTTGAATTAAACTGAGAACATGACTTCTTATCATCTTTCTTTTGTGACTGTGAAGAGGAGAGTTCAACAACCTCTTTAAGTTTATTTACCTTAAGATTTATCTCATCTATTTTGATGTATAAATTAACCAATGTTTCAACAATGAGGGAGGTTTGTTTGAAAAGAATGTTTTCTTTACTTGCCTTTGCCGAGAGCTCGTTTATACTCAGCTGTTCCTCAGACGTTGCTGATTGAATCTGCTGCTCCAGCATACTATCTTGGTTAGGTGATTGTCTCAGAGGGGCGAATCTGTTAGTTGACAACAGCTGGTTTAAGTTCTTGTCTAAAATATTCTCGTCTTCCTTGTTTAAAAAAGGTTCTTCCTCCTTGTCTTCTAAAAATTTTTCCATTCTCATTTGCTTACCGGCCTTATGGGTGGGGTGTTCTGAAGAGGGTCGGCGTCTTCGTTTTTTCGCTCCCATTATAATACAGAAAGTTTCTCAAAGCTGCCTCCCTTGGAAGCATGAGATAAAAGTGCCAGTCAGTAGCTATAGTTGTTAAAAATATAGAGATAAAAAGCAGCTAAAGGAGGCTGCAAAATAAGTTAAGCGGGGAGCCTCAAAGAAGCACGTCCGCTCTCCCTGCTGCCGGAATATATAATTAATTAATTATATAATTAATATTGTAAGTATCAAGATCCTCTCTATCATTAAGCATTATTCTTTCTGGAGTAAAAGGAATATTGATGTGTGTTATACAAAAAATCTTTTCTAAAACATTTCCCCAAAATTTTGAGATTTTAGAACAAAACATCCAACAATGTAGAAAGGTACCTTTTTCATTGCATTGTCTACAAAATAACGATTGTGAACCTTGTATGTGAGCCAATTGAACCAGAGTGAGGTACCATAAAGACAGAATTTTAAATGTTTGAAGTCTAACAGAAATTATAGATGAGGAATTCTCATATGAGTTCCATATACGCTTCCATGTATCATCCTCAATATGTTTCATTAAAAATTTGTCCCATCTAGATTGATAAGATAAAACTAAATTTGCTTTAAATTCATTTAAAATTTGAATAATTTTAGATATATTACCTTTTCTGCTGATTCCTGAAGATCTAATAAGTATTTCAAATTTTGTTAAGGGTTGTTGATATAAGTTTTCTAATTGAATTGTTTTGCATAGGTGTCTGATTTGGTGGTAATGGAACCATGTAAGTGAGTTACCTGTACTTGCTTCTAATTCTTCTTTTCCCACAATTCTATTATGTTTAATTAAATCTTGAAGCATTGTTATTTGTTTTTTATGCCATTGTGTATAATCCGCATCAATTAACTCTGGTGGGAACCAATTTTGACCTAAAAAAGGTGCGAATCTAGAGTATTTTGGTACTAATTTTGATCTTAAGGTATCCCAAATCTCTAATGTAGTGAGTAAAGGATCATTAGTTAGTGATATATGCAACCTCTCTTTTTTAGTTTGCCATATAGTTTCTACTATTGTATATGGTTTAGTGTCCTCTTCATAAATGTAGACCCAGTCTGGAATCGTCTCTTTTTGCAACATTATTAAGATTCTATTCAAGTCTGTCGCTATATAATAGTTTTGTAGATTAGGGAGTTGCAAGCCTCCAGATTTACGTAATCTATATAGAGTATTAGCATTAATTCTGGCTTTTTTCTTATTCCACAGAAATGATAATAAAATAGATTGCCAATATTTTATCTTATTTATTGGTATTTTAACGGGTAACGCTCTAAATAAAAATATGAATTTTGGGAGTAAAAAAGATTTTATAAGATTGTATCTATCTATAAAAGAGGGTGAATATCTTTCCCATTTTTTATTTTTTGAAGGATTTCTTTATGTAGTTTGTCATGGTTGTATTTATAAATATTTTTTAAATTTGCTGGTAATTGTATACCCAAATATTGTAATTTTTCAAACGCCCATTGATATTGGTAGGTGGATTTTATATACTCCTGGGTTTTATTAGATAGATACAATGGCATTAAATTTGATTTAGTGACATTAATTTTCAATCCTGAAATTAAGTCAAAATCCTGTAGTATGGATTGTAAGTGATATAATGACTTTGAGGGGTTGGTAATAAATAACAACATGTCATCTGCAAAAAGCGTTAATTTGTATTCTTTTTTTCCGATAGTAAATTCTGATATATTTATCTCTTGTCTTATTTTTTGTGCTAAAGGTTCTATTGCTAAAGCAAATAGAAGGGGCGACAAGGGACAACCTTGTCTTGTTCCTCGTTCTAATTTAAAGTTTGGGGAAGACATTCCATTTATATTAATTGTTGAATATGGTTGTTCATAAATTGCATTAATAGCTGCTAAAAATTTAGATCCAAAATTCATTTTTACCAAAAGCGATTTAAAAAATAAGAGTTCCAAGGAATCAAAAGCTTTTTCCACATCAAGTGAAAGTAAGATTGATTCTATTTTATTTGTTTGAGCTTTCTGTATAATATGTAATGCTTTATAGGTATTATCTACTAAGTCCCGTCCTGGTATAGTAATAGGAAAAATCTTTTTCGTTTGGATGTTGTGCTTGCCAGATATCTATTAAAGCGTATTCCTGAAGAAGTGTATTTAAGTCATGTTTATCTGATTTCTTACCTGTTTTCTTAAGAGGTTTCTTATTTTTTGGAGTAGATCTGTCTAATTGCTGATTAACTATTAAATTTAAATCACCACCCAAGATTGTTTCTCCTTCTTTAAAGATGTCTAGCTTCTGAAAAACATCAGTCAAAAAATTAATTTGGTCACTATTTGGAGCATATATGGAACCCAATGTCACCATTTTATTTTCCATGGTACCTTTAATAAAAAGAAATCTACCCTTGTCATCTCTCAAAATATCTTTCAAAATAAATCACACATTTCTTGATAGCATAATGGCAACACCTCTAGACTTTGAGCTACCACATGCCTGCAATTGAAAAGTAAACCAGTTAGTATTAAAAATATTTCTGTTTGGATTTTTCTGGTGCGTTTCTTGTAACCTCAATATATCTGGTTTTAAGTGAAGAAGACTATTATATACTCTCTTCCTTTTAATATTATTGTTAACACCTCGCACATTCAAAGTGATTATCTTAAGATGTGACATTATAAGAGGTTACCTTTATTTGATATATATTCTTGTTGTTTTCCACCTTTTGTACCACAAATGACAAATCTAGTATTTATTTTTAATTAATTCTAAAATTCTTTTGTAACTATTTCTTCCAGATGTCTGGCTCCTTATTAGAATATACTCTGGAATATAGACTATAAAAAGTCTTTTAACTTATTTCTAACTCACCAACTAATAGAAAAATAATAATAAATAAATAAAAAATGTTTAACAAAACTTCCAACCTCTGGTTTGTTATTACTGCCTAACTGACTAACTAGAAACCTAAATGGAGTCTGCAGTTATCTGCAGGTACTCAGGTATCTTCCTGAGACCAACTTAGGTATATGAAATAAGAACTTCTTTAAATCATGAATCATTCCCCCCATCACCCATTAACTAAATTTTTTTGCATCAACAGCCATTAACAGTTAGCCTATTATTATTGTAATTTTTAAAATCTAGCTAGGCTCTATGTAACAAGTATAAAACATAATAAAAATAAAAATACAATTTTCATATTGTTACATAATTTGAGGATTCATGTCTCTCTGTAGTTATTGTAACCTCAAAACTCCAGATAAATATTTAGATCTTTTTTGAGTTTGGAACGGGAATTTTGCTTTCTTTTGGTGGAGTCATGTTAAATTGCAATCTTCTCTTTTGTGTGTTCTTAGTTGTAGATTCATCTTTCTTCAATCCAAGCTTTTTTAAAAGATTTAGTCCATCTTCCATTGATGCTGCTTGTATTCTCTCCCCTTTGTAGATGACTTGCAGAGTTGCTGCACCAAATCCATTTGTATTTTATTTTATGGTCTTGAAGCTGTGTAGTTATGGTTTTCAGTTCTCTCCTTTTACTTATTGCTTCTGAAGGAAGGTCTGGAAATATTTCAATTTTGTGACCCGCATAATCAAATGGACCTTTGTCTCTTGCTTCTGCTAAAATTCTTTTTCTTACCCTATAATCTAGGGCAGTGATCACAATGTCTCTGGGACCCTTTCTGTGTGGGTTTTTAGGCGAGCCAATTCTATATGCTTGTACAATTACAGGGACAACATCATCCTGCAATTGCCATAGCTCAGCTAGCCAGTTTGCCATAAAAACATGAAGTTCTTCAGATGTATTAAGCTGCTCCGGAAAACCACGAAAATTAACATTATTTTTACGTTGTTCCATGTCCACATTGAGTATTTTAAGGTTTAACTGGTCAGTCTCTTTTTGCAGATTTTTGTTCTCAGCTTGAATAGTTTCTGCTAAAGTAAATGCACTTTCTGCAGTATTTTGAGTATCTATTAGTACTTTTTTTATATCAGTTAATTGGTCTTGGATTGGCTTCCAAAGTTCACTCATTTTAGCAAAAAGTCTGCCTTCCATTTTAAGTAAATCACATTTAGAAACTGGGGTGTGGAGTTCTTCGTCCTCTATACTATCTTCAATAGTTTCTTCAACAATGGCGTCCGCCATTTTAAGATCGATCGCGCACCCCCCTTGCTGCGTTTTTTCGATCGGTAATATTGAAGTGTATAAGCGGCTTACCATATCAGCAAGTTTACAACTGCTTTCTTAAATGATTTCACTTTTAGTTCGTTGTATTTTCGATCTTCTGAGACTGTTTTTTGCCGCGATATTCTTATTGTTATAGGCAGGGAGGGAGAGAGCCTCGGGCTCAGGCATCCATTCCCTTCTCGCGCGACGCCACGCCCCCTTCCGATATAATTTATAACCAGGAATCACCGTATCCCACTGATTTTCCTCATCCCACCAAGTTTCTGAAATACCCACAATGTCGGCTTCCGGTCTGGGATTCATGGAGTCCTGACGTGCTCTGGCTTGCTCCCTGAGCTCCCAGAGCATACGAAGGGTCTTGACGACAGGGTGGGCTTCCTATAGCCCTCCGCAGATCCCCCCAGGAAGGGGGGTGACTGGCATCGAGCTTAGCCTGAGAGAGAGTTGAGATCGGCTGATAGCGGGGCTTTAAAGAGCGTCGCGACCAGCCTTGATCCCCTCCCCCAGAGAAGGCACTTCGGAAAATTTCTACAAGACCCTATCGAGTTGAAATCTCAACATAAGAACGCATGACCCAGACCTCCAGAACATCTTAAGGAAACTGACATTAAGGAAACACTGCTATAACAAGATACGGACTTTGAAGGTAACTTTTTAAAATTGCTCACCGGAGACGCGTTTTGGCCGAATATAAACAACACCCGATGAAGCGCTTGATCGTGCTGTATCTGTTGTACTAACATTGGAGCGGAAAAAGTGCAGTTAATAGCTTAAAAAGGCCAAAAAGCCGGATTGTTGATCATTCCTGCGGTTGTATTATTGACTTTAAAACAGAAACTAACAGTTAAATCCGCGAGAACTACAGTGGAAAAGTACTCTAGCTGCGACAGCAAAAATCGGCAAAACAGGAAGTGACTTCAGACCAGACAAGTATTCGTCCTAGAGAAGACTCAGGAGGCCAGAAGAAGGGAAGAAACCAAGAACAAGGGGGACCATTAAGATTGCTGGACAGGAAGTGAGTACCCGGAAGACCCATTTACCATAGAGAAATTGCGCCCGCCATTTTGGGAAGGTCAAAAATTTTTTTTTTGATTTTAAACGAAAGACTTAACAGAAAAAAGTGGAATTAATGCGATTTTGGTGGGCACAAGGAGGACTTTGATTTGGAGTGGATTGGAGGAAAAATTTTGAACAACGGCGTACGACCTGCGGCAACGACAGAGGGCAAATTCCTGGTCCTCCCCGAAAATGGCTGGGAAAGAGGAAAAAAAGCTACAGGGCATGATGGATGCTATGGAGAAACGGGTGATGGACGTGATTTTGAAGTTAGAAAAAACTGTAATAACAGAAGTTACAGAACTGAAAAAAGAAATGTCTGGAATCACAAAAGAAATACAGACGTTGACTAAAAGAGCAGATGAGATGGATGTAAGGGTGAAGAGAGTAGCATCTGATATAGCTGATGTCACTATAGAAACAGATAAAGTGAATGTGATGGTCCAGTATAATGCAACAATTAACCACATGAGATTCAGGGGGATCCCTGAAGACAAAAATGAAGACATCCATTCAGTTATGGTAGATGCTGTAGCAGACTTTTTGAAAATGGAAGAGGAGAAAGTGGCGGCACAGATTGATGTGGTATACAGAGTCAACTCTGCGATTGCGCAAAGGAAAAAACTACCCAGAGATGTAATTGTCCAGTTTATATCTAAAAAGCTGAAGGAAGATTTGTTTAAGCAACAATTTCAGGAAGATTTTACAATTGACAACAAGAAAATCTTGGTCCTAAAGGAACTACCCAGAGCAATGCTTCAGGATAGGCGACTCTTCAAAGATCTGATTGACAAACTGAAAACAGAAGGTATAAGGTACAGATGGGAAATTCCTAAAGGTGTCAGTTTTTCGTTTAAACAGAAGAGAGTCACCATCAAGTCTGTGGAGCAAATGACCAGTTTCATCAATGATAATTTTAAAGATTCTGATAAATAATCATAAAACAACATGGAGAGTCAAATAATTTCATGGAATGTTAATGGATTGAACTCACCACAAAAAAGAAAAAATGTTAGACTTTGGTTGGAAAAACAAAAATGTGATATTGTTTGTTTGCAAGAAACGCACATTAAAAAATCTGATGCCAAATTTTTGATTCAAAAAAGATTAGGAGAGGAATTTTATTCACTCTCCTCTCAAAAGAAAAAGGGAGTTGTTATATATATTAAAAAAGAGTTGGAACCAAAAGAGATTTTTAAAGATAATGAAGGGAAATTTTTAGCAGTAGAAGCCATGCTGCAGAATAAAAAGACATTAATTGTTAACCTATATGCTCCCAATGGCGCGAAGGAAATTTTTTTCAGGTTTTGTGGGAACAACTACGACAGTTGACCTATGAGCAAATGATCTTAATGGGTGATTTTAATGGTACTGTTGACAATGTTATTGATAGAAAATCTAAAAGAGGAATTGATGCCATGGGTAAACTTCCTAAAGTATTTTTTCAATTGACTAAACATGAGCATCTGGAAGATGTGTGGAGAGTCAAAAATCCCAGAGATAGAGAATACTCCTTTTACTCATCAAGACATGAATCTTTTTCAAGGATAGATATGATGTGGATGACAGAGAACTTAGTCTTGCAAACACGTAAAATTGAAATACTACCTAGGACTCTTTCTGACCACAGTCCAATAAAATGGTCAACCTATGTTAAGAGGAAAAAATTTCGATGGCGACTTAATGAAGATTTACTGGACAAGCAAAATATTGTCGACAAAATAAGGACAGAAACCCAAACATACTTTCAATTGAACTTAAATAAGAGTGTACAGACGCAAACGGTATGGGAAGCCTACAAGGCCGTGATGAGAGGACATCTGATTGCAATTAATAATAATGAAAGGAAACAACAAATGAAAATAGATAAAGAAATTATGGAAAATATTCGGCAAAAAGAAACAGAACTTAAGAAAAGACCTGGCAAAAAGAAGATTTTGAGAGAATTGAGGATTTTAAGGGAGCAATATGAGGCAAGACTGAACAAAGAAGTATTTTGGAATTTGAAAAAATTGCAACAGAAATCCTTTGAAGGTGCAAACAAACCTGGCAAATACTTAGCATGGCAATTAAAGAAAAGAAGAGAGAAAAAAATAATCACCTGTCTGAAAGATGGAAATAAAGAATTTTCAGACCCAGGAGGAATCAGAAGGGAATTTTATAAATACTACGCAAATCTCTTTCAAGCAAAGCAAGTGGACCCTCAAAAAATGTTGGATTATTTATCCAAAGTTAATTTGATACAACCAAACCCTGAAATGAAAACATTGTTAAATGCTGTAATAACCAAAGGAGAAATTAGTAGAGCAATAGCTGAGGCAAAAATCTCTAAAGTCCCAGGCCCGGATGGTTTTTCTGCTAAATTTTATAAAAAATTTCATGAAGACTTAGTTCCGGTGTTGGAGATTCTTTTAAATGAAATTAGAAGGACTGGAAAAATTCCGGACTCCTGGAATGAAGCTGCAATCACTTTAATTCCTAAAGAAGCACAAGATTTAACAAATGTAAAGAACTATCGGCCCATTTCATTATTGAACAACGATTATAAGATCTTTGCAAAAATATTAGCAGAACGCCTCAAAAAGTTTTTGAATGACACTATTGGTGAAGATCAAGCTGGATTTTTACCAAATAGACAAATTAAAGACAATATGAGGGTTGTCTTAGACGCAATTGAGTACTATGATAAACACCCTGAAAAAGAAGTTGCCTTTTTATTTTTGGATGCAGAGAAGGCTTTTGATAATCTGAATTGGGAATTTATGTTTAAAGTGTTTGAGAAATCTTTGATGGGCACAGAATTTATAAGAATGACTCAAGCGATATATAAAGATCAAAAAGCTTCAGTGATTGTAAATGCAGAATCAACAGATATGTTCCGGGTAAGAAAAGGTACTAGACAGGGATGTCCCCTGTCCCCATTGTTATTTATCTGGATTTTGGAGATTTTGCTACAAGCGGTTAGAGATGATAATAACATAAAAGGTTTGAATATTGGAGGTTTTTCATTTAAACTAAGGGCATTTGCAGATGATATTATGTTTATTGTTGAAGATCCTATTGATAATATGCCTAAGGTATCTGAAAAAGTGAAAGAGTTTGGCGACCTTGCAGGGTTTTATGTTAACAAAAATAAATCTAAGATACTGTGTAAAAATATGATTGGTCCAAAGCAACAAATGTTACAAAATGTGACAGAATGTGAAGTGGTTAAAAAGGTTAAATATTTGGGAGTCGAAATCTCAATGAAAAATATAGATTTGTTTAAAAATAATTATGAAAAACTGTGGGGTTTGATAAAGAGTGATCTAGAAAACTGGGAAAAATTAAAGTTATCTCTTCTTGGAAAAATTGCCGTTGTTAAAATGAATGTACTGCCCAGGTTAATGTTTTTGTTTCAGACAATACCGATTGTAAAGGATGGGAAAGTATTGGTCAAATGGCAAAGAGAAATCTTTAAATTCATCTGGGCAGGAAAGAAGCCAAGAATTAAAATGAAAATAATGTATGATGCTAAGGATAGAGGTGGCTTCCAAGTTCCGAATTTGCGTTTGTATCATGAAGCTGTTTGTATGTCTTGGTTATCTGATTGGATTCATTTGGGGAATAGAAAGCTGTTAGCTCTTGAGGGACATGATTGCAGATTTGGCTGGCATGCCTATCTTTGGTATGGGAAAAATAAAATGGATTCTATGTTTAAGCATCACTATGTAAGGAGGACATTGTTTGATACATGGTCCAGATATAGGGAAAAAATTTCGGATGAGAGGCCTTTGTGGATTGTTCCAAGTGCTGTTATACATCTGTTTTCTGAACATAAAGGTCATGACTGGTTGAAATATCAGGAACTATTGCAAAAAGAAGGGAAAAAATATGTTTTGAAGCCAAACAATGAATTAGAATTTGAATACGGCTGGTTACAATATTGTCAAATAAAAGACATTTATAAAAAAGACTGTAAAGAGTTTGGCTTTAGAGCCATCAATGATGAATTTGAAAATCTATGGCTGAACGGAGAGCGGAAAATGATTTCAAAGATGTACAAAACTTTGTTGACTGTATATACTCTAGACGAAACTGTAAAGGAGCAAATGATAAAGTGGGCCATAAATATGAACAAAGAAATCTCTATGGAATCATGGGAATTTTTGTGGAAAAGATCTTTTAAAATGTCTACTTGTATCAATGTAAAAGAGAACTGTTATAAGATGATGTATAGATGGTACATGACACCAAAAAAGATTGCTAATATTAGTATGGATAAGAACTTGAGTAACAAATGTTGGAAATGTAGAAAAATAGAGGGTTCTTTTTACCATATGTGGTGGTCATGTGATAAAGCGAAAATATACTGGTCTAATATTCATTGTGTGATGCAGAAAATATTAAAAACCCCAATTGAGAGAAAGCCAGAACTTTTCCTCCTCGGTTTGACAATGGAAAAAATTCCACAAGAAAAAAGGACACTGTTATGGTACATGATTACGTCGGCGAGAATGGCCTTTGCTCAGCAATGGAAAATGGAGAAAATACCAGATATACATGACTGGTTGAGAAAACTGCTATTTTTAGCGGAAATGGACAAAATGACAAAGAAGCTTAATGGACAAATGGCAGAACAGTATACAAAAGAATGGGAAGGGTTGAAACTGTATCTAGAAACTGAATATAGAATGAAGGGGAAAATATATAACCTGGATACGTTTGGATATTGAACGTGAAGTGAAACGAATTTGGAATTGTACTATACTGTTATCTGAAAATATGATGTAATAGTAGAGGTTTTTATAATAAGTTACCTGGTTTGATAATGCATATAAGTTTAAACTTGATTATCGTTTTATATCTTTGTTTGTTATTAGCAGTGTTGGAAGCCTATTAGGGGGTGGGAGGGTTGGGGATCTTTTCTTGGAATTTGTATTGGTACCGTTATTGAAAATGTTGACTGTTTATTTCCAATAAAAAATTTTGTTCAAAAAAAAATGAAATACCCACAATGTCTATTTCCCCCACAACACCAAGCATTCCAACTCCCCGATTTTACCTCGGAGACTTCTAGCATTTGTGTATAAACACATAGTTTCCCATGTTTGTTAAGCCTACAGCCTTCCTCTTGCTGCCTTGAGACCTTGCCAGACAGTTCCTATCATTAGCCACAGTCTCAGTGGACAATTGTAATCCATTTCCTTGTACAAAAGTAGTAGCTACCCCTTCATCTCTTTGAGATGAGCCATCCCGAACCAGAGACTTTTCATCTCCTGTCGGCTTTCCCCCATTATTCAGTTTAAAAACTACTCTACCACCTTTTTGATTTTGAGCGCCAGCAGCCTGGTTCCTTCTCGGGACAAATGGAGACCGTCCCTTTTGTACAGCTCCCCCTTGTCCCAAAAAGCATCCCAGTGCCTAACAAACTTGAACCCTTCCCCCCTACACCACCGTCTCATCCACGCATTGAGACTCCTGATCTGTGCCTGTCTCTCCGGCCCTGCGTGTGGAACAGGTAGCACTTCTGAGAAGGCTACCTTGGAGGTCCTGGCCTTGAGTTTCCTGCCCAGCAGCCTAAATTTCTCCTCCAGGACCTCACGACTGCATTTCCCCACATCGTTGGTGCCGACGTGCACCACGACCACTGGCTCCTCCCCAGCACTATCTACCAGCCTATCTAAAACACGCGTAATGTCCGCTACCTTCGCACCAGGCAGGGAAGTCACCATATGGTCAGTACACGGGTTCACCACCCAGCTGTCTACCTGCTAAGGATCGAATCTCAACTACCAAGAGCCCCCCTCCTACCCTTCCCAGGGACGGTTCCTTGGTACGAAAGGATACCCGTTCACCAGCTGAAGAAGAGATCCCTTCTGAGGGCACATTCCCCTTATCCTCAGCATGGTGCCCCGTTTCCCCTTGACCCTCATGCTCCCTGGCAGCAGCCAGGCTGCCAGATCCAGAGAGGGACATATCTAACAAGTCCCCGAGAGTTTTCTCTGTGCACCTAACTGACTGTCTCTGCTTCTCCAGGTCAGCCACCTTGGCCTCAAGGGAGCAAACTCGCTCCCTGAGAACCAGGAGCTCCTTGCACCGAGCACACACCCAAGACTTCTGACCAGTGGGCAGATAGTCATACATGTGACACTCCATGCAAAACACTGGATAGCCCCCAACCCCCTGCTGGCATTCTGGCTTCATAATTGTTTTTAAACAAATACTTTTCTATAACCCCCTTTTAAAACCCTTTGTATTTATATGGTTCCTGTTGTAGGAGTCTACTTACCTTACTGGGAACCCAAGAAGCCAAGGTCCCTAGCTTTCTGGCTCTTCCTGGGCTTTTTACAGAGCCCCTAGGCTAAGAGCCTCACCCTTTGCTCTCACCCTTTGGCTCGTGCCAGAGGCTCGTGCCTCTTGCAAGCTTCCTGCCTTAAACAGAAGTGTCCCCCAGGAGAGGGTGTGGCCAGCAGCTACTCATATTCACCCAAGGCACTTAATGACAGGCAAACAATGACCCTTTCACACCCCAACTCCAGCAGCCAGGAGTCTGCTATTCAGTTTCACCCAGGCACTTAATTTCAGGCACACAATGACTCTTTCGCACCCCAACTCCAGCAGCCAGGAGTCTGTTACAACTCACCCACACACTCCCAAATACAGTCCCTCACACAGTACCTTCTCAGCTAAAGTACCTCAGCTGAAAGTAAATAAATAAAAATACCACTCACCCCTCTGGCAGCTCAAACACCTTGCTCCTTCTCAGAGCTCAGCTGGGTCAGCCCTGAGTGATCATTCAGCCTGAGTGATCATTCAACCTCCATTCAACAAAACATCAAGAATATCTAAAATATTTCAAAAGAAATTATACTTTCTCATGGGTGGGGGGATTAGTTTGAGAGTTGGTTCACTGGTTTAGGATCTATTGTTTATACTGTTTTAACATTTGTTCTGGTGAAAATGTTACTGATCTATGGAATTTGCCTCTGCATACAATGTACCCCCACTATAATAGCTTGTTGTGCTTCTGCAGTTTCCAGAACGCCCAGCTCAAGTGCTAAACAAATGATGATGGTTGCCAAATATTGAGCTGAGGATCCTGATTATTCAGTTCCAGTGGACACAGCTCTTGATGGTGGCAATGAGCCTTAGGGTGGTCATTTCACCAAGAGGGAGGATTGTAGGACAAGGGAAAAATGAACATGATTTCTGAATGTGGGTCTGACATTTCCTCTGACATGCTGTCACTGTGCCTTCGAAAGTTTAATTATAATAGATCCAGATCTTGGTATGTAACCTAGAATCTTTTGATTAGAGAAGCTTATAGTAGAATATATTTTATAACTGTATCTTTTGTATATAAAGTTATATATATGTTAAGGAAAAGCATTATTAGAGACCTCTGGGGATAGAATTAGGATGCAATAAGAATGGAATGCATATTTAAGAAATTGCAAGGACGTCAAGAGCAAAGCTGAACGTGAATCACAACCCTTATCACCTAGCTCCCCAGAAACAAGCGAAAGAGGGACTAGCTTCACTAAGGTCAGAAAGGTTCTCAGTGTTCCCTAATGTTCCCATTGCTCTGAAGAGCAGATAAGCAAATGTAATCACTGACAATACATGAGAGACCAAAAGTAAGGTTTAGTCATGCCAGCCACATGACCATTGAAACGTCTTCAGACAGCGCTGGCTCTTCAGCTTTGAAACGGAGATGAGCACCGCAACCCTAGAGTCGGATTCGACTGGCTTTCGAGCAAGGGAACCTTTACCTTTACCTTACCAATTAGAGATTCTTTAATGGGGTATAAGACCTTCAGCCCTTCCTGGTTATGGCAGAATACAGTTTTTGGAATTGCTGAGGTGCTAAGGCATTCAACCCTGTATTCCCTGTTTTCAATGCATTAGACAGCTATTCATCTAACTCGTTGGACTCCGACTGTGTGTTTCCAATTTGGCACGAGAGCATGCAGGCACAGATTTGTGCATCAGCATGGTGAGGGGGCTTGCATGGTTCGATGAGGCTATGGGCTATGACATGGAGGGCTACCCAGGATGATCAGGCCACAGCAGAGAACTCAGACAAAATGTGATCCACTGGAGAAGGAAATGACAACCCACTCCAATATCTTTGCCAAGAAAACCCCATGGACAGTAACAAAAGGCTAAAAGATATGATGCTGGAAGATGAATCCCTCAGTTAAGTGTCCAATATGCTAAAAGAATCCTAAAAGAAATCAACCCTGACTGTTCCCTGGAAAGTCAGATACTGAAGCTGAAGCTCAAATACTTTGGCCACCAAATGAGAAGGGAGCACTCACTGGAGAAGACTCTGATGCTGGGAAAGATTGAAGGTCAAAGAAGAAAGGGATGGCAAAGGATGAGATAGTTAGACAGATGTAACAAACATGAAATTAAGCAAACTCCAGAGGACAGCAGAAGACAGGAGGGTCTGGCATGATGTGATCCTTGGGGTCACAAAGACTTGGAGTCAACTGTGCGACGGAAAAATAAAAAACTCAAACCCCCCACCTGATAAAGGTGACCTGTATTAACATGGAACAATGCCAATCTCATCGAGTTTCCTTTTTAAACAGGCCAGAGCACCTAAATATATCATATTTATTATAACTATATTGTGTGCAGTAAACCTTTGTGGCATGTTATCATGGTGGTGGTTGTTTTTCAGTTTTATTTTACTTTGTTAGCTGCCTTGGTGGCTCTTCTGAGGGCAGAAAGGCAGGGTATATGTTTTGTAAAATAAATACATATGTTGGGTTAACTCCTATAAATATATCAATATATAGGTACATAATTACAGATTTTTCTGTAAACCTGAGGCTATTCTCAGGTTTGTAGGGAGTGTTTTGTGTTTCCATGGCCCCAGTTTCCACATGAGGCCATGTTGAGAATTAGATATATTTACAAGTAGGGAACCCACAAGGACTTGCAGGGGTATCACAGTTTTCCTTCTCCTACTATTTCCCCAAGGACAGAGCAACTCCTGTCCTGTGCTCTGCAGGCCAGCCAGTCCTCACTTGGAGCAGTGTTAGGGTTGTCAGCCTCCAAGTGGTGGTTGGAGATCTCCTGGGATTACAACTGAACTCCAGGTGATAGAGAGCAGTTCACTTGGAGAAAAATGATCACTTTGGAAAGAGGATTCCATGGCATTATGTCCTGCTTAGGCCCTTCTCCAAGCTCCACCCCCCAAATCTCCAGGTATTTCCCAACTCAGAGCTGGCAACCCTAAGCAGTGCCCTCAGGTCTAGATAGCAAAGCTTGGGAGTGTTGATAGACAGAGGCAATCAGGAGCAGGAACTGACAGCAAGGAACTCACACACAGGCTTGCTCCTAGTGAACTGGTTGATCCATCAAGGCAGCCTTCCCAAGCCTCAGCCCTAAATAGGCTGGGGAATAATTAAGCTCAGTTGGCATGCTGGCAGGTGTTAAGCTCCTGTGGCCGTACTGTGACTTGGCCAGGATGCTGCAAAGAATCGTTGTTTGCACTGCCTGACTCTGAGGTGGGGTTGTGTGCAGCCACAGGCACTTTGCCCAGGCCTTCTCCTGCTGCCTTTCCTACAGAGAGCATCCCCTGGGGGTCTATGAGCCCAGGCCCACAACTTTTTAAGGGCTCATGGCAGGGTCTCCCTTACAGAATATGAAGGGGGGGCCCTGCTGGTACATTATCAGCAGGCACCTCTGCAGTGTTGAGCCCTCCCTGATCACTGATCCTCCTTGGAGTCACTGGGCTGGGCAAAGGAGGTCATGACAGCTCCAGTGTGGTGGGTGATGCTGAATTTAAAGAGCACTCAAGGGACTTTGTAGGGAAAACAGGGCTCAGAGCCACTCATAGATAGCCCTCTGCTAGCTGGAATGAGGTCCCAGGCAGCAAGGAAGAAGGGACACTGTGTGAGGGAGACAAGAGGGGAAGAACTGAACCAGGGACTTGGAAGGGGAAACCACAGCAGTAATAAAGCAGGGCAAGGGCCAAGGAGGGACAAGAGAAGGTGTTCCACTTCACACTGCCTCTATGTGACACCCTGGTCTGAGGCCATGGCAAGGCAACTCACACCTTTCAACAACCCTGTGGGGTATCTATGTGTGACTAGTGCAAGATGAATTTGTGAATTTCATGTGATGTTTTTTGAAGCAGCTCCAACTTTGATAAAGGGTGAACACCGAAACAGGTTCAAGTCAGCCACCTGTCAGTCGAACTTCATGAAATAGAGTCATTCAAGCAGCTTATTGCAAATGGAATCAGTTGCACATTCTGAAGTGAGGAATGTATACAAGGACATTTGTGATTTCAGAACAGTGGGGAACCTGTTTGTGTGTATGAGATTTGTACATTGTTTTTGTAATTTCAAATGAATGATGGACACTCATATTTATTCTTCATAAGCAATTTATTAGTATTTATATACAACTTATGATTTTGGTCATAATCTTTGTTGCATAGTAGTGAGCAGCTGGGTTTACCAGTGGTTGTTGCCAAGCCCACTTCAATAAGCGTTCCCTCAAAGGCCAAAACAGGTCTGGAAACAACCCTGTCTCCCTTCCTTTTACTTATGGAAAGCAAAGCTTGAAGGCTGGCAATATTGTTGTGGTTGCCTAGCAGCCTCTCTGGTCACTCTAGGGGGCATTTGTTTCTTAATGGTACAGGTACTGCTTCTATTATTTTAGAGAGTTTCAACTACCTTCCATTAAAAAAATCCAGGTTTTTCTGCAAACATGGGGCTTTTCTCAAGCTTATAGGAAGATCTGATTGCTTTATTGATAGGTTTAAGTATTCACAGATGGGACCATGTTGAGAATTAGATATATTATATGGGTAAAATAGAAAGCACTGGAAGCATGGCAATAGAGCTGAGATACCTATTAAGTTGTTAGGTGTATACATGAACCTATCAGGTTGTTCGACACTTTCAAATCTTTGGTTTATCTTGGTCCAAAGTCCCAGGCAGAGTTCTTTTCCAGCCTTTCTTCCTGAAATCTAACTGGAGCTGTCAGGAATTGAATGTTGGTTTTTGAGCATGCAAATCATGTGGTTCTCCACAGAATTATGGTCCTTCCCTTGAATTGTTTGTTGTTCTAAATCACTGGAAAGATTTCTCCTAGGTCCAAAATAAGTGGTATCTAAATGTTTTTTTTAATATATAAATCTCAATCTCCTTTTTCATTTACAATCATATAAATGCATTATAAAGAGAAGTAGAAGGAGAACAAAACAAAACAAAGGGAAAGGGAAAAAATTGCCTAGGTAGTGGAATATATACTGGCTGAATACTAATTCATTCACCATCATTTTCCAAGCCCAGTACTGCTCAGTAGCTTGTTATTGTGAAATAACTTTTATCTGCTGAACAATTCTTCTCCCATTTACATGTACCATCAGTGAGGTAACCATTCTAGTGTTTGGTTGCAAAAAAGAAACTATTCTACGACACTTTAAAGAGTAACATATTTATTGTGTCATGTGTTTTCATGACCTAGAGCCTTCTTTGTCAGATGAAAATGTGCCCTTTTAGGTTATTATTTTATTTATTTACAATATTTATACCCTGCCTTTCTGCCCTGATCAGGGACACCAAGGCAGCTAACAGATTAAAAACATGCATAGTAAAAACACATCTCAAAAACCAATAAATAAAAAACCCATTCAAACAACTAAAACTAACTCAAAATATACATATAGTGCAATAAAATACACAAATGTATATTGGTGAGGCCAGTAAGTTGGTGCCAAACCAACAATCAGATTTTTATCTTTCTTCGTTCACAACCACCTAGTGAATCTGAAGAAGTGAGCAGTGACTCACGAAAGCTCCTGCCCTACCACAAATTTTGTTAGTCTTTAAGGTGCTACTGGACTCTTGCTCTTTTCTACCTGGTAAATAGGTTAGGTTGGGACAATGTGACTTTATTTATTTTATTTTACTTCTACCCCACCCTCCCCACTGCAGCAGGCTCAGGACTTGCCCAAGGTGATCCAGAGAGCTTCTTGGAAAGAGAATTTGAACTCAATTCCCAGTCCTAGTCATCTAGTAACCACACTGGCTCTCATTGGAAAGGACAATAACTGCTGAACAGCACAAGAGGAGAAAACAGGATTGTCCCAGTTGCCCTGACCTGGATGGCTCAAGTTAGCACAATCTCATCAGATCTCATAAAGCTAAGCAAGACTGGTCCCAACTAGTATTTGGTTAGGAGACCACCAAGGAAGCCCAGGGTCATTATGCAGAAGAAGGCAATGGCAAACCCACCTCTGTTAGTTTCTTGCATTGAAAACCCTGTGGGGTCACCATAGGTTTGATATGACTTGATGGCATTTTACACACATACAATTGGCATTTCCAAGCACAGCATTGTTACTTTCTGCTAATCATCCTATTGGCTTTGGGAAGAATTTCTGATTCCACATAATCAAGCTTTGGTCTTGTTTACATCATCTGGGGCTGCATGAACTTTGCAGGCCAGGGAATGGCTTTTGCTAAAAACAAAGACTACAACTTTGTTTTGGCTGGAAACAAAGACTACAACTGCCTTTCTCTCCAGTATAAGTAGACAGTGCCAGCTGTTATGCCTTCAATGCAAGGAACGGAGGCAAAGGCATTGCTTGAACATAAAGACAAGATTTATTCTTCTTTTGAATGAACATTATATTTTTCTCTTGTGGAGTCATCAACTGCTGTTTAAAGTGCATCTAATTGTATTTGCAATGTATGATACTATGGTTTGACATTCTTATGGCTGTAACATTTTCCATCTTGATATAAAAATACCATTGCACTTTAAAGTCTTTAGAAATCAATTTTGTTTATTGATTTGTATGCTCATGAATGGTTGTGTAGCATGGTTCATCTCACTGGTTTAGTTATTGTCCTAACCATGTTCTCTCTTCTTTGTTTACTATCAAATTATAATAGGCAGGAAGTACAATCCTGCATGTCCTGCAGTGAACAATATAAAGTACTTTGCTTGAACTTGCTGGTAAAAAGCTGAAGGATATGAAACAGTGGTACAGGTCTCCCTGCCCCCTCTAAGGGACAGAAAGCCCACTGCAGAAAGATTCGACAGGGGCAGGGGCTGGGGTAAGACTTTGCCCCCACAATAAATACACCAAACGGGATGAGCTGTGAAAGATGAATGATGAAAAATGATCACATCATCTCTCCTTATGTGAGAGAACTGCTGCTTGAGGAACTGAGATAGCTAAACAACTATAAAAGCACTTAAGAGCACTTTTCTCCAACATAAATTGTCCCTTTAGATGACATCAGCCACAGCAGGGCAAAAGACAGCTAATGTCTCACATTAATGTGTAAAGAATGGGGGAGAGTCATTTTCACACAAAACCTGAGTCATGGGAGATAAACTTTGTCCTGACCTGTGTCTTACTCTTGTGCCTGAGATATTTTCCCTGCTGAATTCAGGATTCAAAACTGGACTGGGAGAAAATGTTGAAAGCACTGGAGCACAGCAAAGAAAGAGAATACAAAAGCTTATAGCTCCCCTCACCTACATGTTCTGCGTTATTCAAAAATAGACATCTATATACACTTGCACATCCTGCCTGAGCATTCCAGGACAGGAGGAGAAAACTCACCTTACATTCTATGACAGGGGATGTGAATGCTGTTTGAGAAACTTGTCCAAGCTCCTTTTAAAGTCCCATCCTCTACACTGATTTAAATACTGAGATTGACTTTTTAATATGGTGTGTGATGGATGAATGAATCAATCAAATGGTTCTGGGCACTGTGAGTGGCTTTCTGCATCCGGCTTCCTGCTGCAGTCCTCTGCAGGCCCTGCAAAGCAAGTAATGAGGTTCATAATACCCTTACAAAAAGTTTAGGATATGATGTAGGGAGGGATGTTGTAAACTCGGAATGTGCATTGGAAAATAGTTGTTTTAACTTCTATAGAAAGATGGGGAGAAGTACGTTTATTTGCATGTGTATATTGCAGACTAATAGACTTGTCTCAATGACCCTGCTTTCCCTGAATTATGGAAACAACCATCCAGTTGCTATGTGCCCTGTCTACATGCCACTTTATCAATCATGCCTACTCCTGCCCATAGCTTAAGCTTACTATGTAGACTTTTGGGGTTGATTTTGCCAACCTGCTGAAAAATGAGGGAAGCAGCTCAGGGGAAGAATGTGGCAGCAGCCTGCCCCACTGAAGCCAGGGAGGAGGAAGAGGAGGTGGCATCCTCCAAGACTGCCAGCAATGCAACCAGTAGGAGTGGTATAGACCTATCACTGCTTGGAGAGGCTGTGCAGCAGCCCATCGCAGAGTTACTGGTGGAGAAGTGATGCCGAAGCAGGTAACATTACTTTGTCTTATATACTTGGTGGACAGTTGTTGACTTCTGGATCATTTATTTGGGCAAGGCTTTGGCCAGAAAATGCTCTCCTGATGCCACCTAGGGATCCCATAGGAAGGGAGAAAAGTCTCCATCCTATTGCCCAGAAAATCAGGAGACTAAAAAAAACCAAAACAAAACAAACCAACAGCTGCCAGCATGCCTTGAATCTGGGGAGGGGAAAATGCTGGAATACTATGGGATGCATTTAAACAATTCTGGAATTATATTGAACATTCCGGATATCATGTAACCGTCATTTTTTCTAGGGTTTTTTCCTCCACTTTGGGGATTTTTGGATATACACCTCTGTCATACACTCTTGTGTGCACAAAGTGCCTCCCACTCATACCAGGGGAATAGGGATTCACTACAATGACTTTTGTACAAAACAAAGTGTAAAACAAAAATGGCAGCCATACAGAGGATGTGTATGGTTAGCTTCCTCCAACTTAAAACTCTTTAAATGTAATAAAGCATGTATTCCTAAGTATATCAGTATAATAAACATAGCTACTTCTATTTTACGACAGATGTGCTAATCTGTATCACCAGGATCTGATGATTATTCTCAAAAGAAGAGCCCCTTAAGTTAAGATTTTTGTTAAATGGAAATAGTAGATGATACTGTAGAATATCATATACTCTATTCTGTAGAGTTCTATTCTCTGATACATCTCACCTTTGCCTTAAGAAATTTCCCTGTAGCATATCATGCAACATGAGTTGGCATAGAAATGCCTGATCTACATATTTCCCTAATGAGAGTTGCTATAAATAGCTCTTTCCTATCAGGCCACTTTGCTTTACAATATTTTCAGAAAGGAGGTCATCAGATTTACCCAACAGTGTCTCCTGGCACTGTCAAGTCATTATCACGAAAATTGTTACCAGACGTTCAGTGCCTTAAGGAATAACTGGAATCAACACGATGGTACTTGCTGGCTCTGAAGAAAGTACAGTCATCCTATAACTGCATGTTACAAATAGAAGTCAATTATAAAAGCAGAAAGGTCTAAAAATATGACAGAATTTTAAAGGAAGTAGCAGTAGTTCTAATGAGGAAAACATAAAAGCCACTAAATCAATAGTTACTACAATAGCACATATTCAGTAGAGGACAAAACAGTAGAAATAGAAAGCCAGATCATTGTGTCTAAATAAACACATAAAGACCAATATAGAATAGGGATGCTGCCAAATTTCTGAACCCTGTTTGAATACAAAATGCTTTTTTTCCATTTGGCATCTCCCTGATTAGAATAGAACACATAAATTCGCATGCCATTTTTTGTTTCTTGGTGTTTATTTTTCCTGTTAAAAGGAAAGTGTGGGTTTTTGCGTTATTTCAGCATAGGTCACCCCAAATACATTTAATCTGGCATAAAAATAGTATAAAGGAACAAATGTATTGGAAATACTGGCCCTAAATATAGGCAGAATGAAAAGGCTCATTGGCCAACATACAAAAAGCAAAACATATGGAACAGAGCATAATATAAAGCTCCCTCAACTTTCTTGCATTAGTCTTTGAAATGGTGACTTGTTACTTGTCACACAACATAGATAAGCAACTGAGATTTTAACATAATGCTAAAGCACTGAGTCTTGTATAGCCCAATTTATTGACACCCGATTTTCTACCTCCTTCCCAGGTCTACCACCTGAGATTCAAAAGTATCTGAAAGGATAGCAGGGTTTGAAACTGAGACCTTCTTCATGCAAAGCTTGTGCCTTGCTCCTATCTTTTGGCTGACTAATCAATGCAACTGGCGAAGACAATTAGTACATTTTGATTGGGAGGAAAACTACAGTTGGATATCCCTAATGCTGAGGAATGTATGAGTTGGATGCCCATGGCTAAAATGCATTCCAGCAGCTGAGAGAAAAAGAATAAATTGCATTATTACAATATTCTATTCTGCAAATAAAAGAAAATCTTGTGAGTTATGCCTGATACCACATTCTGTGTGATGCCTGACTAATTTTAACTTGAGATGATTAACCAAGCAAAACATTTTGAATGCATTTTAGAAGAAGCATAATCCAAAACAACTGTCGTAAATATAATCATACACTGAATCAGAATTTCCTGAATTATTGTGTTGTGAATATCAAATGGAGTGCGTACAACATTTTAATAGCTGTCTATCATTATGTATTACTCCGGGCCCCTGCTGTAAATGAGATGTTTACCTAAATGAGTTTATTCCCTCTTGGTAAAATGAAAATAGACGAATAAACCAGATGTTTGGAATTCATTAAGATCATTTAGCACATCCCAACAATGTTTCAGACCTCCTTTTGATAGTATGTAATAAAGTTTCAGTATTTATGAGTACGAGTATACACCTACATGCTAGGCATGAAAAACTAATTTCTTTATGTGAAGAAGTGTATCAAGTGTTTCCAGCAGAGACACACAGCTTCTCTTAAATGAGAAGCTGCAACTAAATGAAAAGGAAAGGCATTAAAAAGTAGGGTAGTGATACTCAGTGGCTCAGGAACCACACTGCAGGAGTCTCCTCTGAGCCAGCCAGCAGCTGTGACCAACCCAAGACAGCATTCATGACTAGGGAGGGACTCTTAAGTCCACTGTCCTAGCTTTTGGTCTTTGGAATGCCCCAGCCACATTCCAGAGGCTGACAGATAAAATGCTGTCATGGCTGAAGGATTGTGTCCTGGCATACATAGATGGTATTGCAGTCTTCAGCCAGACGTGGAAAGAGCACCTGCAACACCTTGCCATCAGCTGCAATCACATGCACAATTAGCCCTGCCATAGGCACAAATGCTGGGTGAATTTAAAGGGCATGATCAGACAAGAACATCTGGGAAGTGCCCTGCAGCCATCGGCAACTCATCCTGCTCTGCCGCAGAAGTGGAGTTAAAAGACACTGGGGAAAATCCAGTAGAAAACGGGTTGTGATGGGCCACGGATGGACTTTCCCATGTCTGATTGCTCCAGTGCGCTCTCATGGCGTCGGGATGGTCATATCAGGCCATCCCAACTCTGTGCCATTGTTTTTGTCCCCTTTCTCAGTAGAAGAAGAGAAGAGAAGAGACTGGATTTATACCCCACCCTTCACTACCCAAAGGCGTCTCAGAGCGGCTTACAAACTCTTTTCCTTTCCCCTCCCCACAACAGACACCCTGTGAGGTAGGTGGGGCTGAGAGAGCTCTGACAGAAACTGCTGTTTTTCAAGAACAGCTGTGCCAGAACTATGGTTTGCCCAAGGTCATCCAGCAGGTGTAAGTGGAGGAATGGGGAATCAAACCTGGTTCTCCCAGATTAGAGTCTGCGTACTTAACCAGTACACTAAACTGGCTCTCATCATCACAAACTCCATAGGGAGCCCTCAGTGCAGAGATGCAATTCATCAATTCCTCATTTAAGCACATCGGAAACAAGCAACACCCCCCACTCACCCATGGTTGCGTCTGATCATGCAGTGACAGGCTGTGCCCGCAGTTTCCAAGGACTGTGTGACTGTGCAACTGCAGGTCAAAGTCCTCTGGAGGAAATAGCCTCACTTCCCCTCCACTTCATCTGGTGTGTGTGACCGCAACCATCATGTTCCAGAAGATAAAAGAGGCTGGGCTGACTGTGAAAGCCTCTAAGTGTCAGATCACTATGAACAAAGTGAAGTACCTAGGACCAGGGCTCTTTTTGTAGCAGGAACTCCTTTGCATATTAGGCAACACACCCATAATGTAGCCAATTCTCCAAGAGCTTACAGAGCTCTTCTTACAGGGGCTGCTGTAAGCTCTTGTAGGATTGGCTACATTAGGGGTGTGTCGCCTAATATACAAAGGAGTTCCTGCTATAAAAAGAGCCCTGCCTAGGACACATCCTGGGAGGTGGAGAAATCACAACAGATTGGAGCAAGGTACAAGTAATTCAGGAGTGGCCTAGACCCACCACAAGGAGACAAATAAGAGCTTTTATAGGGGTTGTGGGGTACTATAGGAGATTCGTTCCAGAGTTTAGTACCATTGCAACTTCTTTGTGTGAACGTACTAAGAAAATGTACCCAGACATGGTGACTTGAACCCCAGAGTGTCAACAAGCATCTGATCACCTAAATTAGTCTCCTTTCAGAATGTTCATGGCCTGATCCAAGTGGGGGCAAGAAGCCTGACTGCCCTTTACTTCTTGCTCTCTCCCCAACATGAGGCAAAACAGGCTCCTGAAGCTGCTGGCTGTATCACCCCTGTGCTGAAAGATCTACAGAACAATTTAAAGTGCTGGTGCTTACCTGTAAGGCCCTAAACGGTTTGGGGCGGGGATACCTGCCATACTAATCCAGCTCACCAGTTAAGTCTGTTTCTCAAGCCCTATTTGCTGTGCCCCCTGCCTTCAAAAGTGAGGGGGGGGGTGAACAGAGAGACAGGGCATTTTTTCTGGTGGCACCTTGTCTCTGGAATGCCCTTCCCATTGAGGCTCGCCTGATGCTTCCTTTCCTTTAGGCACCACACCAGAACACATCTTTTTTTCCTAGGATTTTAATTAGGGAGTTTATTGTACCACATCTTTAATGGTCTGCTTCTGTTTTATGGGTAGTTTTTGTGTTGCTTATGTCCAATGGCTTGTTTCTAATGGCTTGTTTTTATATTGCTACATTGTTTTAATTGTAAGCTGCCTTAAGCAGAACTCTGAGAGATATCCTAAATAAATAAATAAATCTGGGCAGTCAGACTCCGTAAAACAAAACAAACAAAAACACACAGTGCTTTGCTGTCCTCCTTCTTCAGAGCCAGCTCAGCACTTGGCTTGCCAGTTGTGCAGTGACATACTCCAGACCCCCACACATTTGCCAGGTGTATTGCTCAGTCTTCAGTCCTATGCACACTTGCCCGAGAAGAGGATATATTTAGAAATAATGAGATAATTTCATATGTTGTTAGTTTTTAGGTATGATTCATAAAAGGGGCCACGGTGGCTCAGAGGTTAAGATACTGAGCTGCAGACTGAAAGTTCCGTAGTTCAGCAGTTCAAGACCCGAGTGCTGCATGACAGAGTGAGCTCCCATCTCTGGACCCAGCTCCTGTCAACCTAGCAGTTCAAAAGCAAGAAATTGCAAGTAGATAAATAGGTACCACTTTGGTGGGAAGGTAACAGCATTCCATGCCCCTTGGCGTTTAGTCATGCCAGCCACATGACCACAAAAACATCTTTGGACAGCGCTGGCTCTTCAGCTTAGAAATGGAGATGAGCACTGCCCCCTATAGTAGTGTTCAACTGGCTTTCGAGCAAGGGAAACCTTTACCTTTATTATTCATAAAACACACCAGAGCTTGTCCATGATGATTATATATAAAAGTTGTGAAGATGTAGGGGTTCTATGTATGAGACCTGGAGCCAAACGAGATGTGACATCATCCCCAGGTCCAATAACACCTCTGCCATTTTAAGGATGAGATTCCTTCTGTATTCAAAAGCTGTGGGAGCTCAATCCTGATTGGGACTGTGGTGTGGGTGGAGCAGGAGCTCCTGTTCCCCCCATGCCATTTTCAAGAGCCCAAACCCCAGGCATTTCAGGTCTTGAAAATGGCTAACAGCAGAAGGGAAACATACCCCTCCCTGCCCTCTGCTGTCCCAGTCAGTATTGGGCCCCCACAGTGTTTGTAAACAGAGGGAATTTCATCCCTAAAATGTTAGAGGTGGCCTCATGGTAGACTCTGGGATGCTGTCACATCTGTTTTGGCTCTGGATCCATATATGCACCTGAGTGAGGTGGTGGAATGGGACACACACTGTTGAATACTAACTCATGAAACTGGTTCCCAAAGCTTTCTTGAGTTTGGAGGTACCTTTGGAATTCTGACAGAGGGTGGCAGGCACAACCACAACACTTCTGCTATAAGAGGTGGAATCAGCCACAAAATGTCAGTGCAGCGAGGTTATGCATAACTCTGACAGCAGCTCTTCAACATTTCGGACAGAATTTCTGTTTAACAGGATATCTTTTAAAAATTACATATTTTCTTGCGCACAGACAAAATAAAGATACATTATGAGCTAACTAAGAAATCCTTCTGTGGCAGTATCTGTCTTTGTTTTGCAGGCATCTAACACACTCTTATGCAAAATGAAAAGGTGGTGGGGGGGAAATGCTTCTCCTGACTTCTCTGCTTTAGCTGATTCCTTATCTCACAAGCCCAGCCATTTTTAACCTGCACTATTACTTGAAACAAAGACATTTGATGCCTAAGGGCTAGTGGGAATTTCTTGCATGTGTGTACAGAAAGAGGCAGATTCTGGCAAGATTTTGATAGGGACATAAATTATTTTTTGAAAAATAACCAGAATTTGATGCAGTGATGTTATTAAGAATTTCCACCTTAATTATAAAAATGCAGTCAGATTGAATAATCTAATAACTTTAGTAGAAATTACAGCCATGCAGCCCTATCATATTTATGGCAAGTTCCACCAGTTTTTTAGAATGTCACCTCACTATTACACATGTAAAGTACTTTATGTAAAGTTACTATCAGCATTGTATCATCAAAAACAAACAAAAACTCAAAAAGCCTTGCCTGATCCTTTCCACTTTCTAAAAACTTTTGGCAGACACCAGGAAAGGTGTTGCTGAGTGCCATAGTGCCTACAGGCACCACATTCAAGACACCTGTCATAAAATAAAATTCTTTATTTTGAAAGCTTGCACATTGAGTGTACATTGTAACTCTGACTTGCAAGCCCTTCCCCTCATTCCAGCTACAAAACAGCTAGTTAAGTTTCAACAGTACTGAGAAGCAAGACCCTTATATGCATAGAGATATTTTGGTACTTAAAAGGGCTCCATTTATATATTATTGTTTACATATGCTTGGTGGGGTGTGCACAGGGCATACAATAATCATGTGGTTCTCTAGGTTGATGGGAATTACACACATGACTCACCATGACTTGCAGAGTGAGTACCACTGATTTAGGGCATAATTTCTCCCTGAACAGTTGCATTGAAAAGTACTGTCTTGATGGCAGATCTCATTGAGATGTAGCACCAAGGTATCTAAAGAATACACATGGTTCCTGCCTGCCAGTTGATGTTATCGTTGGAGACTTTGTCTGTCCCTTGATGCCCCCACCCTTCTAAAATAAGGTAGATAGCCCGAAATGACAGTACCTTTTCTCTTGTGGAGCCTTGAGTTGTGAGAGTGCTCCATATATCCTGTTTCTGTCATAGGCTGTGGTCACACACACTAAATAATCCACTTTCAGTGCACTTTCCAACTGGATTTTTACTGTGTGAACTGACAAAATCCAGTTGGAAAGTGCACTGAAAGTAGATTTAAAGTGGATTATTTAGTGTGTGTGACCGCCACCATAGAATACCTTGAGTCTTAATACTAGGACTATTTTTACTGCAGGTTTTTTGTTGATATGCTGCTTTTTTGTGTGTAGGGTGTGTGCTTTAAATGCTCCATCTGTGAAGTATTTTAGCAATCTGTTGTTTGAGGGTGCTGCTGATTTGTTGTTATATTGTTTGGTCTTGTTAATAACCTGTAATGTATCAAGAGGGCTTGTATATAATGTAACAAGAGGGTTGCAACCACGTGTGCCTGGCCTTGCGGTCCAACGAACCTACAGACCTTCGGTCCCAGAACAATAGACACTGTGGATCCTAGGTGCAGACCAATGGGAGCACCCGGATCCTGCAGGGAATATATAGTTTCTGGGGCCATGTAAATAGAACCTATCACAGCTGTTAGGGGGTGTTGGGTGTGTGTGCTGGTATGGATATAAGCTGGCTGTGGACTGGCTATCTTATCTTCGTTCAGATGTAGCTAATAAACTTGAGCTGATTTCATCAAGCTGAGTCTCTGACCTCAGTACTTTTCACTGGCGATGAAGATGGGATCCCAATGAGAGAGCCTGACTCTGATGTGAAACTGAGCCCCACACTGCACAATGACCACCAAGATGCTGTGCCCCACACTGCTGATTCCAGGTCCAGCACCACACCATGCACCGAGTCTCCTGTCACCGTGCCCTGCACTGCTCCAGACAGCACCCAGCCACGTGCTCCTGTCAGAGTCCTCATGGCTGCAGCTCTGGGAAACTTTCCTGAATTCGATACCGTGCACCCCGAACACTGGGAAGCCTGGATCAAGAGACTGGAATACTACCTTGACTTCCATGACATCACTGAGGAGGGTAAGAAGAAAGGCTCAACTCTTGCGGGATTGAGGTGCTCAGGCTACTAAAAGACCTGATAGTCCCAAAATCCCCAAAAGAGGCCACCTACACTGAAATTGAGAAGACATTCACAGACCACTTTGCGCCAAAACCTACAAAAATAGCCAAGCACATCTGTTTCTTTGTGCACCTCCAGGGCTCCACCAAAACTGAAACCAACTTCCTAGCAGACCTCCGCCTCGTGGCCACTAGATGTAAGTTCCCCAGCCTAAGTGACATGCTGATGAACCAGTTCATTATGGACAGGGGTCATTTCATAGAAAAAGAGGTGCAGGAGCTCATTAGCATAACTCATTAGCACAACTTATTTGCATATGCCACACCCCCTGACATCACCAGATGTGTGTCAGAAGGCAACACCCACCGCTCAGGCTCCACTGGACTGTTTTGGATTGCTAGCTACTGGGGAGGAGAATGTGCAGATCTGTCCTCACAGAGGAGGGAGAGCTTGTACCTGAATAAAACTTGGTCTTAAAGATGCCACTGGACTGTTTTGGATTGCTAGTTATGGGGGGACGGGACACAGATCTGCCCTCACAGACAGGGCCAGTGCCAGGCTTTTTTGCACACTAGGCAAGGCTACCTTCTGGCACCCCCCTCCCAGTGCACCCACCAATTTTCAAACATAAGTACATTTTAGGAAGAATGAAAAACACAATATTTAAAATTGCTAATTTCTTTTTTTTTTAATTGTGAGAACAAGTAATACAATCTCTGATTTCCTCTCTCAAACAGAAAAACACGAATCACGAAGCATTTTGAAAAATCCTGTTAATTGTGATGTTGAAATTTAAGTCTCTTTAATATTTCCATTTGCAAGTCACTAATGATCACTGTGTTCTAGGAAAAGCTATTGTCCCTTTAGGACAAAATGGCAAAGCAAAAATAGATCTGAACATAATAAATTTCTTGGAAAAATAACTTTAAAAATCTATGTAAAACCAACAACCCTGAAAGCAAGCTTTTAAAACAACTTTAATCATTCTCATATGTATGCTGGCTTGTCAGAAAATCACACCGAATTTAATGGGAGTAGAAGAGAGGGACCTAAGATTGCAGCTGAGAGACCTAAACCACTTCCTCTTTACTCTGAAGCAAGCTCCACAGAGCTCAGTAGCATTTACTGTCAAGTAAGTATGCTGAGGACTGTGGCATTCTTTGCCACAGATCCCAAAAAGTCTATGTACTTAAAGAAACTTAAACAGCCATCAGATCCTGGGAAATAAATGCAAGCCATGGAGAGAAGGGAAAACCAACCTGGCTTTTTCTGTTGCTGTTTGGTTTCCTACCCTTTCGGTACCTAGCTGGATCCCTTAATCGGTTAAAAAACAAACAAACATGTTTGTCTGCCAGCCCTGCAAACAACGTGTTGAGAAGGTTGTTTGGTTTTTTTTTTAACATTTAACCTTTATGCAAAAAAAAAAGCAAAGAGAATTGATGCAACAGCGCAAGAGCTGATTTTGTTTGGCGATTGCTTTCAAATGAAGCGGGGGATCACGAGAAGAGACATTCGCTTCAGCCTCTGGTCTCCCAGCACATCAATACCAGGTAATATTCCTGTCTCTGGAGCTGAAGGAAGAAAGGCAAAGGAAAGCCCTCTTGCTGAAGTTACAGCAAGAGAACAGAGCCCTTGGGTGGATGCAAAGAGCAGAGATGAACTAATTAAAGTATGCCAGGATTAAAATGCTACCCACCGTTGTAAGATCTGCTGTCAATGAGTTGTTGTTTTTAAGTGACTTTCCAAAGGAAAAACACAGGGAAAAGAAATGGACGGGCTTTTGCACCCCTGCTGCTACAAGACAAGAAGGCATTTGGAGAATCAGTTAGCGAGAGAGGCAGATATTTCTTGTTTGTGGGTTTGTGTGTATTGGACGGGGAGTGAAATGGATAGACAGGACTTAGAGAGAGTGCAAGAGACTCTTTGATCATCTAGTCCGAGTTGCTGCATTTTGTGTGTTTCCCGGAGCTGGTATGCGGGGCTCTCCTTATTTCTGTAATGTGCATCTTTTCATGACTGGCTCTCTCCCTCCCACTCCCACTTCCCATTTCCCATAGTGCACCCAGGCTCTTGCGTGGACACCGGCCTAGACTTCCATCCTGGGACTAGCCCCCCCTCCCCTGTCTGCCTCCCACTAGACCGGGGAAGGTGACACCAAAGCCGAGGACACCCAGCAAGGGCCTGCCCCAACCCTGCCCACAATCCGCCCCACTCCCCTGAGCCCAGGCAGAGTTAAACCTTGGCGGCTGCACAGCGGGGGCAGATGGCGACGCAAGAAGGAGAAGTACCCACACAGCCCTGGACTGCTGCCCACTGTGCTCAGCCCCCACACCGGAAGTGGTGGCTGTGGAGGTGATGGCGAGAGGGGAGGGCGTTCCTGCAGCCCCATGTGGAGGCACAGACCGGTGATGGCAGGGGGAGGCGGGAGGGCGTTCTAGTGGCCCCACAAGGAGGCACAGCTGGCGATGGTATGGGGGGAGGCTGGCAGCCTTCCAGCAGTCCCACATGGAGGCGCAGGCCAGCAATGGTGGGGGGAGGAGTGCAGATGCTAGGATCACGCAGATGCCCCGTGTAAGCTCCAGCTGATGCTGGCCCCTTTGCCTCAGGAGTCAGGTCCTTTCCTGTGGAGCATCCACCATCTCTCCCTCCCAACCTCCCTCCTCCTGCCTGGCACTTGCTGGGAGCAGGGGGCAGTGCTTGGTCATGTGCCTGCCCCCTTGGCTCCTCACTACCAGAGTGCCACTCCCCCATGCTCCAGCTTCAACTGATCCCTGGTTGTGGGCCTCTAGGAACCAAAGCTATGCCAGAAGTTTGCAAGCCATGATGATCTGACCCTGGACAAGGCACTGAAAGAAGACACAGCGTATTAGAAATAACACCAAGAGCACCACAACTGCGCCGTGAATCTGCCAAGCGTATCTCCAGCCTCAGATGCATCGGAGGAGGAGGAGGTCTTACAGGTATGTCAACCAGCTTAGCGGTATCCATGATTAACGGCATCGGCACCATCGTATCCTGAGAAGCAAGTCACCTCATCCACCTGTGTCAGCTGCGGGGATGCACATGAGTGAAGGACCTGCCAGTTCCATGATGCTATCTGCCGTTCCTGTGGGAAGCAAGGCCACATCGGCCAGGCCTGTCGATCCAAAGGACACCAGTGCTGTGCCACCACCCACCAGGAAACAGCCGAACTCCACAGCATCTCAGTACATCGCAACCAGGTACATTTTTTGCCCTGGGGGTCCACCAATAAGATTAAAGTGACTGTGTTAATAGAAGGCACCCCGTGCATGATGGAAGTAGATTCAGGGTCCTCCCTCTCGATAATCTCTGAGGAGACCTTAAACATGTTCTGCTGTAACAGGAGACCCCCACTGGTAGACACCAGCCTCATGTTACGGGATTTCCAAAAGAACCCAGTAGCCATTAAAGGGGTGGGCCAGTTCCATGTAAAATACAAAGAATTCAAAGGTCCATTGGAACTGGTCATGGTCAAGGGCTGTCTTACCAACTTACTGGGGCTAGCCTGGTTCGACACTTTGGGTCTAGCCGTCACCGGGATACATATGGTGCGGTTGGGGAACTTCAGTAAAATGTGTGATGAGTTCCCGGCAGTTTTTGATGGATCACTTGGCTGCTACATGGGTCCTCCGGTGGCCCTGACCCTCGATCCTGCAGTGCGACCACTCCATCTGAAAGCCCAGTGGCCCCCTTCACACTTCGACCCAAAATCGAGGTGGAACTCAACTGCCTGGTCAGCCAGGGGGTACTGGAGCCAGTACCCCATGCCAAATGGGAGACCCCGATAGTAACCCCAGTCAAGCCCAATGAGGACATCAGGATTTGTGCAGACTACAAATCCACAATCAACAAGGCCCTCCAAGACCACGTGTATCCCATTCCTGTGGTAAGCCACGTCCTAGCATCCCTAACAGTGTTCCGTACACCTTGGTGTTTAGTCATGCCGGCCACATGACCACGGAAATGTCTTCGGACAGCGCTGGCTCTTCGGCTTTGAAACGGAGATGAGCACCGCAACCCTAGAGTCGGATTCGACTGGCTTTCGAGCAAGGGAACCTTTACCTTTACCTTTTTAGCATCCCTGGCAGGGGCCAAAATTTTCAGTAAACTGGACTTGGTACAGGCCTACCAACAACTGCCAGTAGACGATGCTACAGTGGAAGCCCAGACAATTGTAATGCACAGGGGCCGTTTAAGGTCAAGCATCTGCAGTTCAGGGTCAGTGTAGCTCTGGGGAACTTCCAGAATCTTATGGACTGTTTACTTAAAGGGATCCCTGGAGTGCAACCTTTCTTTGACAATGTTCTGATTGTGGCGGCATCTCCCAAAGCCTCCAACCATCCGCGAGCCATCCTGCAGCATTTCAACAAGGCCAGGCTTAAAGTAAAGAAAGAACAGTGTCTTCTTAATGTCCCCAGCATCGAGTTCCTGGGATTCAGAGTTGATTCCAGTGACATCCACCCCACGACGGACAAGATCGCAGCCATTGTCGATGCACTGACCCCCTCCTCCAAACCTGAGCTGCAGGCTTTTCTCGGCTTGCTGAACTTCTATCACACATTCCTCCCACACAAAGCAGCTGTGGCCAAGCTCCTGCACTGTCTCTTGGACAAACACACACATTGGAAGTGGGGGCCACTGCAGGCTGTGGCTTTCTGGGTTGTAAAGGACCTCCTAACCTCCAATGTGGTCGCATGTGAAACATTGCCCTATGGGCTGGGGGCAGTCCTGGGTCATAGGCTAGCTGATGGCTGCGAGGTCTTGGTAGCCTATTACTCTCACACCTTGTCTTCGGCTGAGCGGAACTACGCTCAAATCGACAAGAAGGCACTAGTGATCATGGCGGGGTTGCGGAAGTTCCACAACTATCTGTATGACCACGCTTTCACTATTTTTGTGGACCACAAGCCACTGTTGGGTCTATTGGCCCCAGACCGTCAGATGCCCCAGATGCTGTCTCCACAGTTGCTGCGGTGGTCTATCTTTCTCACAGGTTATGAGTATACCCTGCAATACCAGCCTGGCAAGGCGATGGGACATGCTGATGCCCTCAGCCGCCTCCCACTACCCGTCTTTGACCCGGACGTGGCTCCTGCACACCAGATCCTGTTGCTGGAAGACCTCCTCAATTGCCTAGTACAAGTGCGAGACATCCCCAAACACACCAGTAAGGACTGCGTCCTCTGCTGAGTTCGGGACTGGGTGGGGAGGGGCTGGCTCACAGGGAGTGTGGGCCTGGAGTTTACAGCATTCTCATCCTGCTGGGATGAACTGTCCACCCACAAAGGCTGTATCTTGTGGGGTAGTCGGGTAGCCATCCCTAGCCCTCTATGCAAATGCATACTCACTGCACTGCACAAGACCCACCCAGGAATCATGCGCATGAAAGCCTTAGTGTGCAGCTATGTCTGGCGGCCTGGCATGGATGGAGAGATCGAGGACCTGGTTAAACATTGCCAGACATGCCAGGAAACACGGTCGGCCCTTCCTGGAGCTCCATTGAGACAATGGGAATCCTTACACAAACCATGTGCCCACCTCCACCTAGACTTCGCAGGCCTGTTTCTGGGGCAGACTTTTTCATTCTCGTGGATTCCTACTCTAAGTGGCTAGAGGTGGTCCCCGTCTCCTCTACATCATCGAGAGCAGCATTCAAAGCCATGTGGAAGATATTCAGCACCCATGGCATCCCCGACACCCTGGTTTCGAACAACAGGACTGCATTTATGTCAGCAAAATTCCAATGGACAGGTGGAACGGATGGTACGCACAACCAAGGAAGCACTGCACTGAATTATCTGAGGGGACTGGGAGTACAGGTTAGCCGCCTTCTTGTTCGGCCAACAAATGACCCCGCACACATCTAGGGGATGCTGCCCCACGGAACTCTTAATGGGCCGGCACCTAACGACCAGACTGGACCGGCTTCACCTGGACAGGGCACCTGACAACAACCCGGGCACAGTAACCCAGGAGGCACCCTGGGGGTTCTTTCCCGAGGACCCAGTATACACCCATAACTACACACATGGCAAACCCTGGATCCCGACCCGGGTGGTGAGAGTGACATGACCTCTCTCCTACGAGGTCTCAATGGAAGATGACCAGTTCCTCCGGAGGCACATAGACCAACTACACTGTCGCTTACTGCCCCTAGATGACCCAGAGGTATGGGACGCCAAGGACAGTGATGAGGAGCCAGACCAGGAGGAACCAGCATTGGGACCAGAGGAGTCCGGCATAGCCACAACTCCTGCCCCAAGATCCATGCCAGAGCACAACAGTGGAATTGCCCTGGCAACTGGGACTTCACTGGCAATTGTTGCCAAGCCGCAACCCAGGCCAACCACACCTACAAGCACCCCAATGGAGCCATGCTGCTCTACAAGAGAACGACAGCGCCCAGAGTACTTGCGAGACTATATATGTTAGTACTTTGGAACTAAAGGGGGAGGGGTGTAATGTGTCAAGAGGGTCTGGGTGTAATGTAGCAAGAGGGTTGTAACTGCATGTGCCTGGCCATGCGGTCCAATGGACTTCCAGACCTTCAGTCCTAGAACACTAGACACCGTGGATCCTAGGCATGGACCAATGGGAGCACCAGGATCCTTCAGGGAACCTATAGTTTCCGGGGCCATGTAGATAGAACCTATCAAGGGTGTTGGGGGGGTGTTGGGTGTGTGTGCTGGTATGGATATAAGCCGGGTGTGGACTGGCTATCTTATCTTCATTCAGATGTAACAAAATAAACTTGAGCTGATTTCATCGTGCTGAGTCTCCAACCTCAGTACTTTTCATAACCAAATGCTGGCTTGGTGTTGTTTTAAATATGTGTTTGAATTCATTGTGTACTTTCATTGTTAGCTGCATCAGGAGCAAAATATGGCTGAGAGTGTGGGACAGAAACAGGTACATAAATAAATAAATAGCAAGGTGCATCCTATTACCACAGTGTTTTCTCCACACACTGCCCAAGGACAGTCACTTAAAGAAAACTGAGTAATAAAAATGATCATGCGGAGAGGTGTGAAGGTTGTAAATTATGGATGATCTACCTTGTCTTTTGTTCATGTGTCTCCAACAGTATTAAAAGAGGGCAAAAAAACATGTAAAAAGAAAGGGTGCCAACAAAAATGGAAAAGCAAGAGAAGATTCACTGAACAGTGTTTTATCCCCAACACTATTCCTTCAGATCAAATGCTGTATAGTGAGTGCAGTCTTGGACTGAGACTGGAGAGATTCTGTTCAAGCCCACCTTCAGCCATAATACTCATTGAGTGATCCTGGGCCAGCCATAAGCACAACACTTTTCTCTGTAAAAATGGGTGGCAAATTCACCGTGCACTAGATTGGGAATGAGATCGCTTAGGGTTGTTTCCAATTGATCAGCTCTTGATAGGGGAGAGGAAGGGAAGTAATGTTCAGTGCTGGGAATTTGTACTTACTGGCAAATAAAAGCAGAGAGGAAGAGCAGACTTTCCACCCTTACCTAGAGTGCACCGATGATTCACATAAAAGATAAGTGTGTTATATTTGTGTGTACAAATGGCATAGTAAAGCTGACAGTAAAGTTTTATAAAATTGTCAGAGAATAATACAACAAAAACATGTGGTTAGAACGATAAGTCATTAATGTCATGAAACTAGAATATTTTCCAAATGGTATTTTGTGCAAAACTAACGAGAGAAATTATTGCATTATACTGTGTGCCATTTGTCAAGAGATCTACCCAAAATCTAATTTGCAGAAAGAGAATTTTGCATGCACAGTTGCATGCACAATTATATATATATAATTGAGGAAAATACAATCTAGAGCAAGCAAAATTATACAAGCACTCAAGGATCTAATTTACTCAAAAAGGTGAGAGAAATTAAACATGCATCCTTTAGTAGGAATAAAGGAATGAGAGATGGAGGGGACCCTACACTGCCTGAGGTTTAAAAGCAAATGAACATAAGAACATAAGAACATAAGAGAAGCCAATGTTGAATCAGGCCAATGGCCCATCTAGTCCAACACTCTGTCACACAGCGGCCAAAATATACCAGGTGCCATCAGGAGGTCCAGCAGTGGGGCCAGGGCACCAGAAGCCCTCCCACTGCTGCCCCCTCCAGCACCAAGAATAGAGTGCATCACCTGCCCCAGACTGAGAGTTCTCATTCTATACCCTGTGGCTAATAGCCACTGATGGACTTCTGCTCCATATGTTTATCTAATTTCCTCTTGAAACTGTCCATGCTTGCAGCTGCCACGACCTCCTGTGGCAGTGAATTCCATATGTTAATCACTCTTTGGGTGAAGAAGTATTTCCTTTTATCTGTTCTAACCCGACTGCTCAGCAATTTCATAGAGTGCCCACGAGTTCTTGTATTGTGAGAAAGGGAGAAAAGTACTTCTTTCTCAACCTGCTCAATCCCATTCATAATCTTATAAACCTCGATCATGTCACCCGTCAGCCGTCGTTTCTCCAAGCTAAAGAGCCCCAAGCATTTTAACCTTTCTTCATAGGGAAGGTGTTCCAACCCTTTTATCATTCTAGTTGCCCTTCTCTGCACTTTTTCCAATGCTATAATATCCTTTTTGAGATGTGGTGACCAGAACTGTACACAGTATTCCAAATGAGGTCGCACCAATGATTTATACAGGGGCATGATGATACTGGCTGATTTGTTATCAATTCCCTTCCTTAATGATAATTATTTTAAAACAATGGAATCCTTAATATGAAGATATTACATGTATTGTCCTCAAACTAGATTATTCCCAAGAAATTTTCCACAGCAATGACCTATGGCACCTTTCATAAGCATTATTTACATGTAATTATTGATGTCAGAAACTGTTCTGTTTGCATTGTGCTTTTAGTTGTTAAATTACTAATACACCAGAGAAGAGCAGGACTACATTAAAATGTTGACTAGTCACTCCCTAGGGCAGCTTAGGGGCAGGGATGTGGGTTGTGCCGGCATTGCATGCACTGTGTGCTCACGTCCATGAAAAAACAGCAATGATGTCACATCACTCTAGGAGCTGCTGGAAACTCTATGGTAAACTCTATGTTTATATTTTGGAAAATCTGGCTGACTATTTTTTAAAATGTAAATTGCACCCATGAAGGTGAGGTGAGATAGTACAATCTTATTCAGGAACAATCTTGCAAGTGACCACATGTAAACCTTCCAAGAACAATATTCTGCAAGAATTCCTGTTTTCTGGACAAATTATTTTTTCAGCATTGCCAAGGAAAAGGTGTTCTCAGAGTTCATCCAAAATAACCATTGCCTTTCTAGAAAGGCCTCTGGATTGTAGGTTTGATGGACAATGAAAACCAGTACTGCTTTCTTATCTCATCAGAGTCTTCATCCCTTTCAGCACAAAAATTCACAGCAAAATCTTGAATATTTTCAAGATTTACTCATCGTATCTTACTACACAGTTGCATTTTCTCTATGGTAAAAGATCTGAGGTTCATTCTTTTCCAAACCAACATTCTTAGTGGAAGGGAAAAGGGAACTTTAATGTTCATACCTCGTGAAGTACATGTTCCATTTTCCAAAGAACAGCCAACCTACCAAAACTAAAAGAAAAAAAGAAGACAGGCTGGAAACAGATATAACTTGAGTACAATGCTCCCTCTAAGCTGAGGACTCTTGTGAGCAAAAATTCTGCTTTGTGAGTTACTGACATTAAAGTTGTGAGCGAGCGATTTGGCTACTGTATAAATTAGTTTGCTCTGGAGCCATCCTTCCTGAACTAAGACAAAAATGTGTGAGCTGGAGGCTAAAAAACCATGAACTAGCTCACACTAACTCAACTTAGAGGGAACACTGCTTGAGTATATCCATATTTTTGTGCTTATGAATGATTTCCATAGGAAATGAAAAGGATGAGGGTTGAACCTGTTGAATCATATGTCCAAATTTCAGTCAATACTGTCTTCATTTTAAAAATGTGTTTGAAAGAAAGGACTTCTATTCTGGCAGGAAATACAAATAGTAAGTATGCTTTAAAATAATAGAAGTACGTTACTGTATATCGTACATGTTCTAAAAGATGGAATGTATAGGAAATCACCCATTTCCCATATATAATAAATTACAGTGATATGATTCAATCAACAGGATTAGGTTTTAAGAAGTCCTTGGGTTTCTTTCTACTCAAAGAAAACCTGCTTTAAAAACCGTCCCAATTATTGCCCAGTCTGTTCCTTCTGAGCAAAGTGTTTGAGAGAGCAGCAGTGCACCAACAACTATAGCAGGAGATATGGTTACCAGACACCCCCAGTGGAGGCAGGGGTCCCCTGCTGCCAGGCCCCACTGCCCCGCCACTTATCAGCTGGCCAGCGGGGTGGGAATGGGGGCTTGCCCAGAAGAAGAGCGAGGCTCAGTCAACGCTGCAGCAATCTGTCTATGCTACTTCCAATGTGACCCAGAAGAAAAGTAATCACATTGCCACTGAAAGGGCAACGCTCTGATATTTGGGAAAAAAACTCTATGGTAGAACTCAGATTTCCCATAGAGGTTTTGCCCAAATATCACAGCATTGCCTTGACATTGCTGCATGATGACATCACTTCCGGGTCATGTCAGAAGTGATGTAGACATATTGCTGCAATATCGTTTGGGCCTCCTTCCCACTCTCAGTAAGTCCCTCCATCCCCCACTGGTTGCCAGGAGGGACATTGCAACCCTAGCAGGAGTTGGCCAGCCCACTTTAATCCAATCAGGAAAATTCCAGGGGAGGGGGGAATTGGAAATATAATTGCAAGATAGGCCTTTCATGGCCTATGCTCTTTCTAATGGACTTTTTCTCACTGCTAGTTACCTTTCCCCTCCTTTACAAAGTTAAGTTTTGTGAACTGGAAGGGTGAGTGACTAGCAGGGAGAACTGGGGAGATGTACAGAGAACTATGAGACCCATTTTCATTTGGGCCTAGATTGGGCATGGTATGGTCCCAAACTGAAAATGTGGAAAGAGATTTCACAGTGGATGAGTCTGTATTACAAAGCAGCTTTCAAGGGTCTCAGACGGAGGGTTTTTGTTTTGGAGAATTTTCCTGCATCACCTACTTCCTTATCCTTTTATCTGGAAATGAGGTTGATCAAACCTTGGACCTCCTGCATGCAAAGAGTCAGGCTCAGACTCTTATGAGATGGAGTCACTCCATCCAGCATCACCTCTATCCAGCATTGTTTAGTAGCAAGCTGCAGACAAAGCCACAGTCACTGGGAGAGAATGGGGGGGGGTCCTTACTCATCCTAGTCCAGGGTTTAACAGCTCTGGGTTGGGAAATACCTGGATACTTGTGGGGTGGAGCCTGAGGAGGGTGGGGTTTGGGAAGGGGGGACTTCAATAGGGTACAATGCCATAGAGTCCACCTTTCAAAGTGATTGTTTTCTCAGGTGAACTGATCCCTGTTGCCCTGAGATCTTTAGCCACCAACTGGAGGTTGGCCCTACTCTAGTCCCTCTCTCCCTTGCTCCACACCTTTTCTCTGACTACAAGGTAGAGGTCTGACCCATCCTCCAGGATACAGCTTCCTGACTTTTAAAGGATTTTCTGTTGGTGGGACAGTCCCAGGCTTGCTTAAAGTCTCATGAAAAAGGGTGTGGTCCTGCTGGATGTGGGTAACAGAGGTAGTTGGATGCCTGGACCAGGTCTTCCCTTCCTGTGCCCCTCCCTCCCCTGCTACCTTATAGGGCATCTGCTATGGCCCAAGCTGGCCTAAGAGAGGTTGGAATACTGCCAGCCTCATTCATGGGATTGCTTGTGGGTATGGCTCAGCAGCAGAGCCCTGCCTCCCGTCTGTGCTGTATGGAGGCCAAGCTCCCCAGTGTTTTGGCACACTCAGTGCTTCCTGGCCTGCTCTTGGGAGAAGCTTGCCATAGTTGCTTCAGCCATTGGCAGGGTCTCCAGCAGCCCAAACAAGTTCAGGGGTAGGGACCCTGACCCTGGACAAAAGGCAGATGCTGTACCACTAAACCACGGCTCTACCCAAGAACTACCTGTCATTATCTTCTGTATTTAACAATAGGACTAATGCCTAATCCACAGAGCTCCTAGTTCAAAGTGTATGGTACCTGACATCAAGTAAATAGGAGGGTACCAATCACATGACTGGTTCCACCATTGTGGTTAACTAATTTACACATGTTAACCAGCAACCCAGAACATCATCAGAAAGAAGCACTCTTGACACTGAATATGTGTCCTACAGACCTTAGTCTCCAAATATTAGGAAAGATTTCTTTGAGGTCAGAGATAATAACTCAGCAGTTTTGAATTACAGGAAAATATTATTTCTTCCCAAAGAGGTAGCATCCCTTGTTGCCTGAAAAATTATGTACTCTCTTTATGCCTGTCCCAAAGGTTCCCTTCCTAAGTTATAAACCAATGGAAGCTGAGTTTTACAAAAAAAAAATTCCTTTAAAAAATCTTAAATATAGTATTGCAACTGTGACACTGCAATGTATGCACCAAGTTACCAACAGCAATAATAAAGGTTCGTTCATATAAATTGTTTCAAAACTGGAGAAGAGCAAGTATTTGGAGAAAAGAAATACTACGAGGGGCAGCCCGCTAAATCAAAGGCAGTGCAGGGCAGTAAATGGCAAAGCTCCAAGCCTCTAGGAGATTTACTGCAAAATTTCAAGGTAGCTCAGTTTTTCTCTTTGAGGAATATGAAATTATTACATGACACCATGCCAGATCTCATGAAGTGCTAGGATAAAGATGTGATAAATGGACATTTATGGTGGGAGGCCCAATGAATCTATGCTCCTGTTATCCTTCAGGGTTGAAATAGCTTTATATTGATGTTAAAACCATGTCTGAGCCGTACAATGTAAGGACTGAAACTGAGGGGAAAACTATGTCCTGCTTTGACACACAAAATATGTGAGCGTGGATTTCTACATATGCACATTGTTGGATAAGACAGATACTTTGATTACTTACTGGTGGTCTCTGCTCCATCTCTAATGCCACTATTTCTGCCTGTATGCTTCAATATGTGGAAATTAGCTATAGTCTAACAGCCCACTAATTGTTATGGACCACCTCAGTGTAGCATGAATCCTCATCAGAGGAGGACAACCCAGGCCCAAACCCTGTCTTAGCAACCCCTCCTGTGAGGCTGGTATCTCAGGGCCTCCTCAAAATGACCCTGAGCACTGGCACCACCCCCTTGAACCTGTAGGACCCTCAGGCCTGAAGGCTCCAGCATGGATGCCCCACAACCAGACCTGCCACAGCCTTCTGAAGCACCCCAGGGACAGAAGAGGAAAAGGGCTAGGGCTGAGGGTTGGACCAAGCACAGGAGTGAGCACCTGACAGCATGAGGCCTCCCCTTTGCTAAGGAAATGCTAGGAGATAACAGTAAGTCACTGCAGGGTCTGGGCCACAGTTATCTTCATAAGTAGGGAAACTGATTCACCTTGTGGGGAAGAGTCCAGAGGCTACAGCCAGCATGGGATCAATTTGTCTCTAGTTTTGTTGACTATCTCACCAGCTTTGTAGCTATCCTGGCTACTGGAATTTTGGACTACTTTTGACTCTGCCTTTGGAATATGCAACCTGACCCTGGACTGAGACCTTGGACTACTTTCTAACTTTGCCTTATGCTGTTGGACCCTGGACTGTGATTCTGAGAACCCTGTGACTTGAGAACGCCTGCTGTCAGTCCCTGTGGCTACTGGGACTTGCCTCCAACCTGCTAGCCAGGACAGCAGTTCAGCTCATGTCCTGCTATGAGACCCATTTGCTGCATCAATCCCTGTTTGGTACAGATGCAGTTGGGCAGCACACCATGTTTATCAGTGGTGCCATCACGGAGTCTCTGTATAAGGCTATAAGCAGCAGTGGATGGAGAAGTTGCATTTGCAGAGCACTTCTTCATGGAATCAGTAAATGTTATTTGGAGGGCTACAGTATATGCCATGGGGGGGAGTCCCTAGAAAATTGAGCCCCCCCTGGGGTGGAATCTCAAACCCTACCAGGGGTCCACAGTTATGGCTGTAGTTGGTGCAGCATCTGTTCTGTTTGCCATCACAGCAAATGTGTCTGTTTAGTATCTGTGTAGGCATTGGCTGTGATCACACGGGCAGTTTGGCCCAACAGCTTCTCCTCTCCTCTAGATCAAATGGCAGCAGTCAGACAGCCACATCTGTCAGGTGTTCCCCAGCCATACTTATTCCATAATAGGATGACTTGGAGCCAGGTTAAAAAGGCACCGCATCACAAGTGGTGTTTTTGGTTCCCCATGCAGTAATTGTGCATGGCTGGATGTCTGAATGCAGAGAAGCACACGCAGAACAGATTTGGCAATCTGAACCTGCAGATCCATTCTGCTGCTAGGGAGGGGTGTTTTTTTAAACCCTGCCTATATGTGCAGGTGCACATGAGTGCGTGTGCACACATGAATTTTGAAATCTTTTTGGCATTGCCTCCATGGCTGAGGTGCTGCAATAATGTGGATGCTTTACCACAGGATGTCTCCATGGATAACCCACAGCAGGGTGTGCTGTGTGGCTGATATGCCCCACAATGCTTAAACTGGTTCAATTAGAGGTGGCACTATATCACACCAGGCTGCCAGTATGACCACAGCCATTGATTCAACAGAGAGACCTGGGAGCATGACCGGTACAGTCTTTACCATTCTGCTCAGTCACCTGTTCCAGCCTGGCTCCCGAGCCAGCAAGTACACCTCACTCACACACACGTTGTGCTAGGGACAGCTTAGCCTGTCTTCCCATGTTCCTTGGGAGCAGCTCACAAAGGTATATGTGCCATACTGAAATGAGGGAGTTGGTGACTCAGTTCATTGGGCCTCTTCATGGTTTGTTCTTCAATAAAGTTGGAGGTGTTCTACAATTCTGTCCTGTCTGTTTGTGAGTGGGTAAAACTAGCTCCATGCCCTTTTCTGGCCCACCTTCCCCCACCTGTGACTTTTTGATTGGACTGCCCCTTCACCCAACCAAGGGGTTTGACTCACAGATGCCCACACTGGGACTGCTGTTTGTCTTTCTGGTATCACTGGACCTCTGTTTTGTTCAGCTGCAAAATATAGCACAGGTGCAGGTTAAAGGATGAGCCAACATATTAGATTGTGCAGGAGTGGACTGGTAGGTGGTCTGAGGGGGTGTGTGGCTGCTTTTGCATGGGGAGCAGTGATCTATGTGTCCCCCACATGCAGCTTGGAGGTGGAAGGGCAGAGAAGCCATGGTACCTACTGTCATGGGTGCAGCATAGAGAGTTTGTAGAACACTGTCCCAGCCAAAATGATGGATCACCAGGGTAGCCCATCAGCTGGGCTAACCTGTTCCCCCTTTTGCAGGGGCAAAACATCAGCTCTAAGGTGTTCACTTACTGCTCACCTCTCCCCATGTGGAGAACAAACCAGGAACCCTTCCTTCTGAGCCTTGACTATCTATGAAATGGTCTCTGCCTGGCCTTATGTCACTAGTGGTGCTGCTTGCACTGCTGTGGAGTGCCTACTACTTGATGGCATGCCTCCTTTGAATCTTTCCTCTTGGCCCAGTGGTTTGGATGCTAGTCTTGGGTAACAGGCTGCTCTTGTCTGATTGGTGGTTGTTGCTGTGGACTCCAGTATGCTTGCTGTGCCATCTGTACCTTGCAGGAGGCATGTGTTGTTATTTCCCCCTGAAGAATGTCCATAGGGAATGGATCAATTGCGCCACTTTTGTGTCAGTGGCTGGCTGCCACCACTGTAGTGGCCCTCAGTTATTACACTGTGACTGTATCTCTCTTGATCCAGATATATCTCCCATATTGTACAAGGATTACTAGTTTATTATACAACTGATCAGAAGTATTTGGATGTATTGATCATTCTGATTCTTTGCTGCATCAATCCCTGTTTGGTACAGATACTCAGAGATGGCACCACTGATAAATATGACATGCTGTATGTATATATGCATTATTTATGTATGATTTGTGCCCACTCTTCCCCGTTACCTGCTTAGTTGGGTTGCCAGCCCTTCTTTTGTCTTATAAATGGGGACCTTCCATTCTATCTGCATGAAAGTTTACCAAATATGGTTTCCTGGATCAGAGGTGCAACTAGGGATGGGCATGAACCAGCTCACAGACTAAAGTTCATGAAAAATTTTAGCTGGTTCATGGTTCGTGAACAGAAGTTCATGGCAGGCCAACCAGGATGAACTTTCCATGAACTTTCAAGCAGTTTGTGGCAGTTTGTGAATGGATACATTTCCAGACATACTGTCTCCACTCAGTCAAAATGGTTACCAAACATCAAAGCTACAGTGGAGAGATTGTAGAGGAGCAGGCAACAGGGTGAGGTTCCCTGAGATTTTGGTGTGTGCAGCTTGCATTTTGAACCTGTGCCTGACATTTTCCCCAGAAGCACGTTCCTAGGGGCATCTTCTTTGTGGGGGCCATAACTCAGACCCCCTAAGTCCAATCTGCAGATAACTTGGAGGGCATGTAGGGGAGGATCAGGAAGAGATCCTCTGTGAGTTTGATGTTTCTAGCTTGCACAGGGTCTGTTCTATACACTCCTGAACCTGTACATGTCATTACCCCAGAGAGCACTTTCCTGGGGGCAACTTTTTTGGGGGGGCATAACTTGGACCCTGTAAGTCCAAACCTCACCAAACTTGGAGTCAGATAGAAAAGAGTCAGCCAGACATCTCCTGTAAGTTTGGTGTCTCTAGGGGGGCATTCTACCACATCACAAATCTCATGAACTGAACCAGTTCATTTAGTGCCTAAAAGCTCATGATGTTTCATGGCTTATGAATCAGGCATGCCACAAATCACAAACTGAAATGAACTGCATTTTCCTGATCCATGCCTATCTCTACCTGGGAATACAAATTGGTTGTTCTGGGGAAGTGGAAGAGACACTACCAGCCCTCCACCTTCTTACCACCCCACATTGTCAAGCCCAGCATCCACTAGGCCCAGAGGGATCCCAGATGGCCTTGTAATGATTCTCAGCCAGCTGATCAATAGTGGCTGGCCTTTTGGTGTAGCCAGTTTGGTGTAGTGGTTGAGTGTGTAGACTCTAATCTGGGAGAACCGGGTTTGATTCCCCACTCCTCCACTTGCAGCTGTTGGATGACCTTGGGCAAGCCATAGTTCTGTCAGAGCTGTTCTCTCAAGGACAGTTCTGGAAAGAATTCTCTCAGCCCCATCTATCTACAGGGTGTCTATTGTGGGGAGGGGAAGGGAAAGGAGTTTGTAAGCCGCTCTGAGACTCCAAGTGAAGGGCGGGATATAAATCCAATCTCTTCTTCTTTTTCTCTTCTTTTAAGAGCCAAAAAGACTCTGACATCTGGCTCTTTGACATCCAGCTGTCTGCTAATCAGCCATTGAGAAAGGAAACTTCAACCTGCAGCATGGAAGGAAAGTAACAGGTTAAAAGTTTCTCATCAATTTGCCCTCAAAACATGCATAAGCCATGTGCCATCAGCACTGAATTTGGAAGGTTATGCATGTTTTGAGGGTGAATTCATGATTGGCTGGGAAACTGTATCGGTTTTGAAGAGACATGTATGAAACAAGAGGTTTATAAGATTATGCATGGGATAGAGCAGGTTGAGAAAGAAGTACTTTTCTCCCTTTCTCACAATACAAGAACTCGTGGACACTCAATGAAATTGCTGAGCAGTTGGGTTAGAACAGATAAAAGGAAGTACTTCTTCACCCAAAGAATGATTAACACATGGAATTCGCTGCCACGGGAGGTGGTGGCAGCTACAAGTATGGACAGTTTCAAGAGGGAATTAGATAAATATATGGAGCAGAAGTCCATCAGTGGCTATTAGCCACAAGGTATAGATAGGAACTCTCAGCCTGGGGCAAGTGATGTACTCTATTCTTGGTGCTGGGGGGGGCAGCAATGGGAGGGCTTCTAGTGTCCTGGCCCCACTGCTGGACCTCCTGATGGCACCTGGTATTTTTGGCCACTGTGTGAGAGAGTGTTGGAATGGATGGGCCATTGGCCTGCTTCTCTTATGTTCTTATGTTCTTAAGAGGACACCAGTTACTTGTCGGTTGAAGCTTCTGATGGTCTACAGTAGACAGAATTTTCAGTGGGAGATTCTTTGAAGAGTTTTTAGCATCTCTTTTCAATGTGTTATGTATATTTTGATTCTTGAAAGTATTTCCATATTTATTGTTTTGCTGATATTTGTATGCTTTGGATATTTTGAGATTTTTGAGGTGATTTCTGTACAATTTAACAAACACAATACTAACGGTTTTCGATGTTGAATTGTTTATTATATTTTGAGACACAGTTAGTAGCCAGTCGTCATGGTGATTTTTCTCTTTGTTTGTTAGGCTGCAAAGCTGGCACATCCATCTCCTAATTCAATGACTTCACTGTACATGAAGATCTGTTCTGTAAGGCTTCTAATATCACCTATTTTCCATAGTCTCACTTTCAATCCAACAAGTTGATGCTAATGAAATTATTTCCCAGATATTCATTCCAAAGCAATGTACTCAGAAGTAAGTCCCATTGAAATCAATAGGGCTTACTTCTTAGTAAATGTGTTTAGGACTGCAGTCATATTTACAATTATCATTTGTTTGCTTGGCTGCTTTAGAGGAACTCTGGTGGATCCAGAATTTGAAAGAAAGAACAACCCCACTTTCAATTGAAGGCATGCCTAATGATCTCCACAGATAAATTCTTTTCTACATCTCTCAAATATTGGTATCTATTCTAACTCATTTCACATTGTTCCATTAGAAGATATTTATCTTGGTTATTGAGAAGGTTATTATTACAACTGGTCTTCATCCATACTCAGAGCCAGTGTGGTGAAGTGGCTATTATTTGTTACATTTATAGCCCGCCCTCCCCGCAAGCAGGCTCAGGGCGGCTCACATTGCTTGGTGCAGTGTGCCAAGATTCATATACACATTTACAACCATTTACAACCATTTAAAACAATCAACAAATTTCAATTTAAGTGCACACAATAGTATATGTGTTGGGCTAGGATCTAGGAGACCTATGTTCGAATCTCCACTCTTCGGTGGATGCTTGTTGGATGACATTGGGCCAGTCACATATTCTCAGCCTAACTTACCTGATAGGTTTGTTGTGATGATAAAATGAAAGGTGTAAGCCGATTTGGGGTCCCCACTGGGGGGAAAGGCATGATTAAATTAAGCAAATAAATATTTATCTGCCCTGGAATCTAAACACCTCAGGAAAGGGGAAAGGCTGTTTGTTTGACAAGTATGGTAAGGAAGTATCATGAGATGAGTACGTACAATAGTGAGCAACAATATGCAGTGATTCATATGCACTCCCACTGTTTGATGGGTGTTTTGAAACAGGAAAACATACATTTATTACTCCTCAGTGGAGAGAAAAAATGTAATCAGCAATTCAAATAAATGTGATGTTTTGCACCAGCCTAAATAGAAGGGAAATTGTTCAGGGTGAAAATTATTGCTTGGCTAAATTTCCTGGCCAGCAGTCTCAGTAAACATCCTGCTAGATGACACACAACAAGACAATGATAGATGCAGTTACCAGGTTATAGATTTTTTCTGTTGGCCAGAAGAATTTACTAACATGTTGCAGACATAGGGTGACCAGGAACGATACTGTAATTAAATTAAATGGATTTACTCTTGAGAAGACTGCTTTTCTGGGAGCTGCTGACAGTTTCTCCTTTGATCTGGAAACATGAGATAACTGGATGTGAAAGCCCCTCCCCACTGATTCCTTCTTCCCTTCTCGTTCCAGGTAGACATTAAAGTGGGAAGCCTTTGCTGGAGACATGAGCTCAATAGCAAGAGCACAAGGGGTTTTGGTCTGTGTCTTTTTGCCTGGGGCACAGAGTTGGCGGTCCAGACACTACATGCAATGGGTGGGAAAAGGTCCCCCACCATCAGAGAGAGAGAGCTACTACTAGGGTTGACTCCTACTAGAGGGCTGGAGGATATTCAGAGAGGTGGCTGAATAAAGCCTGCCCCTGTCTCCCACCTCTGGTATTCCAAGGAGGTCTTAGCTTCCAAGATCTGATGAGACTGGCCTTGCCTGCGCTATCCAGGTCAGAGCTATACTGGCCATTTTTGATAAATCTCACCATCATATATATTAGCTGTCATCTGCACTGGTATTCCCTACATCACCACTAATAAACCCCTGTGATGGACAGAAGGTTATCATGCTGGGGGGGGGGGACAGCCACTCAGCAAACCTATGGCAGTGCTGCTCTGGCATCCAATCACCTTTCAGAAGGGGGATGGAATGTTGGAGGGAAGCATAGCAGGAAAGAGTTCAGGTCTACCTCCAGGAGAGTGAAGAGGGAGTTCAGATGTGTCTCAGTTAGACATTGGTGAAAGCTCAGGTCTCATTCATCAAAAGAGCAGACAGAGTGAAGGGTAGCTCTGCCTGATAGTGTGGCAGAGTAGTTTTGCTCTACCTCTGGGACAGAACAGAGTATTTGTTAGGCCTCTTTCTGGCAATAAGCATATCTTGTACTTGCAAGCAGACTCTTGGGAAAGGGCAGGCTCTGATTTTCCCCAGCGCCACCTTTAAAGAATCTTTTTGTGAGCCAAGCATGCGGCCTGCAACCACCCCTCTCACTCCCTCCTGCTAGATTTAACGGGCCCTCCAGCTGGTCAGCAGGACATGTGGTCTCCACCAATCAGCTGAAGCCCTTTAAATCGGGCAGGAGGGGAGGGAGAGGAGGGGCTGGGCTTGCCCTGCTGGTCAGCTGGCCAGGGGTGGATTGAAGCCCTCAGAAGCGGAGGAAACCCTGCATGGACCTGCAGGCTGGTGGGCCTTCTTCCACTCATTGTATGCTGGATGGATCCCTGCAGATTCCTTTTCAGCTGGTGTTAAAATCACTAAGCTGCTGTTAGTAAAACTTTGATGTGCTCCAAATTTTCCTGTGTATATTTTCCTATATATTCTTGTTGACAGTTGGACCTTTAAATATTGCTCATGTAGCTCTTCATCTTTTAGTGCATCTCTCAGTAGAAAAATTAATCTTAAATGGAATTAATTTGCCTGTAAACGTTGACATTTTAGGTGCATAGATTTTACTAATTAATTACTTCAAATGCTCTCTTTTCTTAGAACGGTTTATATTCTGTTTTCCTTTAATCTATTTGAAATGAGTTGACAATGAAGAATTTCTTTTTTAGTGAAACTGGGACTTCAGATCTAAAGCACACAATTTATTAAACTCCTGTATTAGCCAATCACCCAGCATTTCAAAAGTGAAAATAGAAACTCACTTTTATGATCCACATTCTCATACCAAGGATCACCACCTGAGCCCCCACATTATTATTAGAAATTGCTAAAGACTACTTCATCCTGTATATGATTTACTCTTCACCTAATTTTCTTCCATCAATTTTAAAACTAGGACATTACTGAAATAGATCTAATAGCTCACTTCTGCGGAGTTTCTTCTATCAGCAGTTCATTCTATTGGGACATTTCTCACTTAGCAGAATGGAACCACTGGCTCTAACTCATTATTCACTTTATTTAGAAGATACTGGAAAACTATATTTGTACTAAACCAGTTATCAACTGTTCATAATACTTCTTGGCAGCTGCAGTAGGGGAATAAGCAGGATGTGCATTGTGTGATATTTAATGTTCATGGATATATATTGGCAGTAGAGATTGTGCCTTTGCTCTCTACTCTTAAGATTTATAGTTCAGTCCTAAATACAGTTATACTCTTTAAAGTCTATTGAAATCAGTGGCCTTAGAAGACTGTAGCGCTGCTTAGGATTGTACTGCTAACTTCTAGAGACCCAGGAAAGGAAGCAAACTTGAAGAGTCAGATTGTCAATGCTCACATCTCCAAAAGGCAGAAAATAGGGATAAAATTGGGACAGGGGATCAGAAACTATACATTTTATTTATTTATTTATTTGATTTATACCCCACACTCCCCACTGAGGCAGGCTCAGGGTAGCTTACATAAAATTTTTAAAATATTTTAAAACCACATAAAATCTAAAGCGCTATACATAAATTCCTATGTAACTGTGAATTGTAATCCAGTATTTTCATGACAGGAATCAGTTAGTACAGACATAGTTGATGGAAAAGATCCCAGGGAGGCTCCGATGTTATATCAAGATGTTAAATGTGGTCAAATGCGAGGGGGGGGGCGTGGCGTCGGCGGGAAATGGCGGGCGCTCTTTGAGGCGGCTCCGGAGCTCCTTTCCCCCTAATCCTCAAAAACGCAAGCGGTAAGGTCACTAATCTTCTCCACATAATGGGCAAAAACGGCGGAGGGTCTACTAAACCTGCTGGTCCGATTTCTAAATCTGTGAGGTCGTATTTCTCTCCAGAATCCCTCACAAATGTGGCAGAGAGAAGTAAAACAACGGGATTCAAAATGGCGGATCGGAAACTCCCGCCGACTCAAACCCTTCTGTGCTCACTAAGACTGACCTATATGATACTTTAAAAGCCTTCAAGGCAGAGATTCTATCTAATATCAGTGAAATGCTTAGACCTATGTCTGACCAATTAGAGGAACTGGGCACAGCGATGCACAAAATATCCCTGACCGCAGAAACAGCCATGGAGGTGGCAATATCGAATCACGGAGACATTCAAAAGCTGCAAGCAGCTGAAAATTGGTCTAGAGACAAAATCTTTATGTTAGAGCACAAAATCCGGGAAAAATATCTGAAATTTCGCGGATTTGCGGAGCAAGCTGAGGGCAATATAGAGGTGCCCATCTTCATTTCACAATGGTTGGCACGGGTCCTACAACTAGAGGAGGGAGTTGCCCCGATCATAACTAAAGCTTTCCGCCTGGGTCCAGTAACCTCAGACAAGCGAAGAGGCCCTCAGGACATTCTGGTCGAATTTGCGGACTATAGAACAAGGTCCAAGATCCTGATGACGGCCAGAACCAAAGGCGCTTTTACATTTAATAACGAAGAGATTACAATCTTCCCTGACGTGGCACCGGAAGCTCTGCAACTGAGACGCACTCTGAAACTGATCACTCAATGCTTATCTGAGGCAGGAATCAGATACAGGTGGCTGCCCTCGGGATATTTGCAAGTTAGACAAAACGGAATAAATCACCAAGCTGATGACATCGACTCTGGCACGGCCCTTGTCAGAGCGCTACACTTGGATATTTCCCCTGATCTACAGAAGAATGTCAACAAGAAGAAGAGAAAGATGGACTTTCCCACCTCACCTTCTTGTTGGAGCAAGATTCCTATTCGTAATTCCTCCATTGCTGATGACTGACCTGGAGCTATAGGAAGCTGCATTGTATAGCCTTCGCCCATACTTAAGAGTATTTCTTGGACCTTACTGTTTAATTAATCATTTCTATAATGGGGTAAGCGGGGAGGGGGGCTGGGGGTTTGGTTCATGGTTCCCCAATGGGTTTGGATAATTGTTCTTACTACTCTTATTGTTCATTTCTTTTATCCTCTGACAGAGGGGCATTTCTTGCCCAGCAAGGATTCACTCCTTGCGCTGGAGGGAAAGGTTTTAGGGGAGGGGGAGGGTTGGAGGGGAAAGATTTAGAGTTTGGGGTTACAATGACACCATGGTCAAGGTTGGTTATTAAAGGGTTTTTTCACTTGAGCTCTTGCTGTTCTACTGTACTGTTGGTCACAAATGTCTACTGCACTAAATTTAAATCACATAGTTTGTTGTCACTATATGTTCCACAAAGGTTAATAGATAAGTCTGCTTCTGTTAATGTATGTTCAAGTGTCAATTTTGAAAGTTACAAAAAACTTGTTGTTGAGTACTGGATGTTTCTGATAAACAGGTCTAATTTATGGAAGGCAGGTCTCACTCCGCAGACTCCTTCTCACATTGATATGGAGGTTGGTACCTTCGGCTGGATACCTTTAGGTATTTATCTTTTAATCTTTAAGCCTCAAGTCCTATCTTGAGTTATGGCTCCCAGTAATTTGAATATTTTAACTTTGAACTGTACAGGCCTTAACAACAAGATTAAAGTGAAACGTATCTCATCATATATAAAACAACAAAGGATAGATATTGCATTCTTACAAGAAACATATATAAAGAAAAAATGCAAAGTCTTTTCCTCCCAGTGGTTCACGGGGCAATATATGGCTTATGGCTCCTCAAAGGCCAGGGGAGTGGCGGTGTTAATCTCCAAGAACACCAGATTTACCCTTGAATCTTCTTTAGCTGATGAAAATGGCAGATTTATCTTCTTAAAAGGAAAGCTGAACGGTTCTCAGATCACGCTAGCCTCAATCTATGCACCTAATCAAGCACAGGTTCACTTCCTACAGGACACCCTTTCAAAACTGCAAATTTTTAGACAGGGTTCCCTTATTTTAGGGGGAGATCTTAACTATGTCATGAACAAACTCACTGACAAATCTAGAAGGCAAGACCACTTTCCAAAGACAAAAGGCCAGAGGTCACCCACTACAATTCAAAACTTGATTAAGGATTTGGGTCTCTGTGATGTCTGGCGGCATGGTAATCCTTCATCACGTGACTATACTTATTTTTCTTCCCAATATCAGATCTACTCAAGATTAGATTATATTCTTATCTCCACTGATTTGGTGAACAGAGTATACTCCTCTGAGATTGGCACTTGTAGATGGTCAGACCATGCTCCAGTGTCATGTTCCATAAATTGGGGGGAAACCACAAAATCCGTACCCCTTTGGCGTTTAAAACCATTTTTATTACAAAGTTCATACACATTAAAGGAAATACAACACGAAATGCAAGAATTCTTCTACAATAACAATGGCTGCGGTGTCTCGCCACAGGGAGTTTGGGATGCTTTAAAAGCAGTGATCCGTGGTAAATGTATTGCTCTTTTTTCGGCCTGGAAGAAAAAGAAAGATGCCATTAAGACGGAACTCCTGTCCAACATAGCCAATCTGGAACTCAAACATAAACAATCTTGCAGCTCTGCAATATATAACCGCCTTCTGCAGCTGTGTAAACAATTGGAATGTCTTGAAACTGCGTCCCTAACACATTCCTCCCTCTCTTATAAGAAAAATTCTAATACTAAAGGGCATAAAGCTCTCAAAGCTTTAGCTTGGAAAATCAAACAACAACAATCAGAGCGATTTATCTCTACTATTAGAGATAAGGATGGTATTCTATACTCTGACACATCCGATATTGTTCGGATAATGGAAGACTATTATGCAAAACTATATAGCTCCTCCTCCCCTCTTGATTCCAACATAAGCGATTATCTGCAGTCCAGACCTGACTTGAAGCACTATAGAGCACAGAGAATTCCTAGATCAACCAATCTCTGAACATGAGGTAGGAGCGATTATCAAAGCCCTGAAAAGAAACAAGGCCCTTGGTCCGGATGGTTTTGGGGCAGAATATTACAAGGCCCTGGCTCCTCAAATTGTAAAACCAATGACTGCTCTGTTTAACTCTATATTACAAGAGGGGGTGGTTCCTAAGTCCTGGAGGGAAGCAAACGTGATACTATTGCCAAAAAAAGATAAAGATTCAACTGATCCAAAGGCATACAGGCCGATATCCCTCTTGAACGTGGACTATAAAATCTTTATGCAGATCCTAACTGCTAGATTGAAACACATTATCCCATGGTACATACACAAGGACCAAACGGGTTTCATACCGTCTCGAGACATTATGGATAATATCCGTAAAACATTGAATTTGATCCATCAAGGGAGGCTACACTCCGAAACGGATTCGCTTTTATTGTCCATAGATATAGAAAAAGCGTTTGATACGTTAGAGACCTCATATTTAAACAAACTGCTGACACACCTCCAGTTTGGACCAATATTTTGTAAAGCTCTTCACACGATCTATAGTGCACTTCAAGCGGTTCTCCAGATCAATGGCAGCACCTCCAAGTCGATCCAGCTTCATAGGGGTACCAGACAAGGGTGCCCGATGTCTCCCCTCCTGTTTGCCCTGGCTATGGAGGCATTGGCTAGTCATTTACGCTCTGATAAGGACTTCCAGGGTTTTAAAGTTATGGATAATGAATATAAGCTTAGTTTATTCGCCGACGACTTGGTGCTCTATATAACTAACCCTAAACAATCTTTACCGTCAGTTTACTCTATCCTTCAAGAATTTGGATCAGTCTCAGGTCTTAGGGTGAATTCTCAGAAATCTATGTTATATCCAATCAGTCTTTCTCCCCTTACAATACCTTATATAAAAGAAAATTTTGAATTCCAATGGGCGAGAGATCACTGGCAAACGTTAGGTATAAAGATACCGCTTAACTTAACAAACCTCCTCAAAGTCAACCACTTAGAGATATGCAAAGATATACAGAATCTCTTAAAGAAATGGGATACTAAATTTTTATCTTGGTTGGATAGGATCTCATTGATTAAAAGTTTTATCCTCCCTAAATTCCTTTTTTGTTTCCGAGCCATTCCTATATTCATTCCTCCTCATACCCTGAGAATCTGGCAAAAACTCTTGGAGTCCTTTATTTGGCAATACAAGACCCCACGTATTCGGTCTACGGCATTGAGCAGACACTCCAGTAAGGGAGGATTATCGGTCCCCGACTTGCAACGGTATTACATGGCCACTAATCTCATGAGTCTAATTCACCATTATAACGATGATATGGAAGCAGACTGGATGAGAATTGAAGACAGCGTTCTTCATCAAAAATCTTTTCGTGAATCACTTTGGGAAAATAATATTAACCAAGTACACTTTCTGCAAGATAACCCCTTTCTTTTTACCTCCATCAAAATATGGTATCTTTACAAAAATAAAATAGTACCAACCTTTTCAATTTTGAGATCCTTTACCGGACAATCCTGGTTCCAACCAGCTCGAGATCCTTCAGCATTTAAAGTTTGGAAGACAGCAGGAATCACAAGAATCATTGATGTTCTCCATAACGGACAAAGGCTAACTAAAAATGAACTAGAACGGAAATATAAGGTTAAAATTCAGTGGTTTGAATATATGCAAGTCCAACATCTTCTACACTCAGTGCTTAATCATCTTAACATAGCACTCGGAAACTCTCAGTTAACCGATTTCGAAAAACTCCTGGCAACCAACAATCAAGCTAAAAAAGGCCTCATTTCTAAATTGTACTTGATTTTATCTAACTTGAACTCCCAGCAGTTAGCAACTTACCAAAAGGCATGGCATAAAGATCTCAACGTAACCCTTCATAAAAATCAATGGAACCAAATATGGTCAACCACTAATCATATATCCAAATCTTTGATTATTCAAGCCACCGCCATTAAAACTTTATTCCGATGGTACCTAACCCCAGCAAAACTGGCACACATGACCTCACTCGTGAGCCCCCTCTGTTGGAAGCACTGTGGTATTAAGGGCTCCTATTTACATCTGTGGTGGGACTGTATCCACATCACCAACTTTTGGAAACAAGTTTTACAAGCTATACGGCAGATCACCAGCATTGCTATTCCTTTAGATCCAAAACTAATCCTTCTTAACTTGTGGGAGGAGATTCAAATACCTAAAATTCTTAGGGATTTAATTATTGTTCTATTAACGGCAGCTAAAGCAGTCATAGCACAACAATGGAAGAATGGTGTTCCCCCATCTATAGCTCAGTGGTATGAGAAAGTGTGGGACTATTTCACTTTAGAAAAATTCGCAGTTTACACTGATAAATCTTCTTTTCAAAACACGATTCTTGACCCACTAGATAAATGGTATCCTTTCCTTGAGAAAATGGAAGCAGACAAGCTAGTTTGTGAAAAATGGTCATTGTTTAAAACTGATTCTTTATTGTGCTGAATTATAAGCCATAAACTTTTACATTTGTTATTATGTAACATTAGAGTTTATTTTAAGCATGGGTGTCATTGTAGATTGCTCTTATTAATGTTTTACTCTTACCCTTACTATTGTATTGCTCGTTCATAACTAAATAAAAGTTTAAAAAAAATGTGGTCAAATGCCTGGTGGAAGAGCTCTGTCTTGCAGGCCCTGTGGAACTGAAGTAAGTTCTGCAGGGACCTGGTGTCCTCAGGGAGCTTGTTCCACCAGCATGGAGCTGCAGCAGAAAAGGCCCTAGCCCTGGTGGAAATCTTTAGGGCCAGGGAGCACTAGGAGATTTTTTGTCCCTGAATGCAGTGCTCTCTGGGGAAAGGCAGTACCTCAGGTATGCTGGCCCCTGACCATAAAGGGCTTTATAGGTAAGAACCAGCACCTTGAAGTGAATTCAGTATGCTATAGGCAGCCAGTGCAATGCTTTCAGCACAGGCTGGATGCGTTCTCATGGAGAGAGATCCAACAACAGCCTGGCTGCCACGCCACACTCTGCACCAGCCGCAGCTTCTGAATTTGGGACAAGTGCAGCCCCATGTATAAAATAGAGACTAGCCTTGTATTTAGAGACAACTGGAGTTTGTGCAATAATGTTCTTTCTTAACTTCTCTCTGCCCTTCCTTTCTTTGTTTCTTTATATATCGAACCCTTTCATGTGAAGGTAATCTAATCATGAAATGTGCTTTATACTATAATTTAAACATGCATACAAAAAAAATGTCCAACTAATGGGGTCTGAATTTGCTGAGACTAAGAGCAGAAAAGATCTGGGAGTCATAGTGGATAGCTCAATGGAAATGTCAACCCAGTGTGCTGCAGTGGTGAAAAAGATAAACTCTATGTTAGGGATTATTAGGAAAGGGATTGAGAATAAAATGGCCGATACTGTAATGCCCTTGTATAGATCTATGGTGTGTCTGCATTTGGAATACTGTTCTGGTCCCCGTATCTCAAAAAGGACATTTCAGAGCTGGAAAAAGTACAGAGGAGGGCAACCAAGATGATTAGGGGGTTGGAGCACCTTCCCTATGAGGAAAGGCTGAAGAGTCCTGGATTTTTCAGTTTAGAATAGAGACAAATAAGGGGGGACAAAATAGAGGAGTATAAAATTATGCATCCCTCTTCCAAAATACTAGAACTTGAGGGCATCCAATGAAGCTGATGGGCAGTAGGTTCAGGATGGACAAAACGAAATACTATTTTACACAGAGAGTGATTAAAATGTGGAATTTGCCACAGGAATAAATAGCTTTAAAAGGGGATTGAATAGATTCATGGAGGATACTAGCCATGGTGACTCAGGGAAACCTCCAAATTCAGAGGCACTAAACCTCTGAATCCCAGAGCCAGGAGACAACATCAGGAGAAGGCCTCAGCCCCTATGCCCTGTTGTTGACTGTCCAGAGAAGCTAGTTGGCCACTGTGTGAGACAGGATGCTGGGCTAGATGGACTACTGTTCTTCTTATATTATGTTCTTATGTTCTTGTCTCATGTAATTATTTCTGCAAAGGAAGAAATTGTTTTTTGAGTATGTTGTAAAAAAGCATATGCAAAAGCTAAGCAGACCTTTGCCCAAGACACAGTGATTACATCTTCACTACATTTAATCACTGCTTCAATCAGATTACCTTCATAAAATGTTTAACAGTTAGTAGGATAAATATTATAACATTCTTTATGAGGCTGAATTAATTTTTAGTTGGTGTCCCTATAAACCTTATCTTGACTGTATGCCCAAAATATAATGAGGCAAAGCATCAATAAGATGCCATATAAATGGACAGTCCATTATGTTTTAATGTCATTTTAAAAGCATAAGAAGAGCTTTAATACTATTTTATGGGACTTTGGGGACTGCTGACACACACACACACACACATTCACACAAGCAAATCTAATTCCTAGTGTTGTTTAAAACCAAGCTTATATATTTCCATAGCTCTTGTCATCCAGGGGCAGAGGAGCACAGAAGTGTCAGTAAATTATTCATTATTTTTTGCTATTTCTTTATCCTCGCTTTTTAAATTGATTAATCCAGTGCTAACTTAAAATTTAATTTGCAATCACAATCTTTCTTTCATTAATGTTCCATGCAAACTCTAATGCATATGTGGAGGTCCCATGTAAATGGGCTTTTCGATGACTTCATCATCAATGACAGCTCTTCATTGGCAACGGAAATATGCATGCAATGTTGTATGGGATTTCTAGCAATTCAAGAGCAGGAATTCACTCTTCAATGTGCTGCAAAGCTTGTTCCATTCCTTACAAATTAATAATTTTGAATGATTTTTGCATAAATTATGGTAAAAGCAAGTATATTTATTATGCATAATCTTGCCATCAACATGATTCAGATCATGTTGGTGTCAAAGAGTTTATTTGAAAAGTAGGAATATACATAATAATGATATGCTACAAATAAATTGATAAAGATTCAGGCCATGTTGTTTTAAAAACTTGAGCTGGTCATGTCAGGAAAACTTCCATTGGTTTCAGTGGGAAACACATTTCTGGGTGTAACTAACATACTTGTACATGGGAGTTTGTTTTGATTTTGCTATTCATTCCAAAAGGGACTGTTTCATTCTTGGGTTGTTTCTTATGATTTTCTTTCCTTCATTATTGTTGCTTCATTCTCAGAATTCTATTTTGTTATTCTTTCCCATGGGTTTCAATGGAAGAACTTTTCTCCTTTTCTTAGGTCTATACCTTCATGGTGTTCCATCCTAATTGAACAAAACTCGTGGACTGGAGTTTTTCCCAAGGACACCCACATTGCCAAATTTCAGACAGGTATGATACTCGCTTTTTAAGGCAATGAAATGCACCCATGTTTAATATTAAAGTATATGAGAGAATTGATAGGAAAGATTCTAAACAGTGACACAGAGTGCACTGCAGCCACTTAGCTTGAAGAACAGTAGGATGGAGAAGAGGCAGGGCGATAAGATATTAGGTGGCACAAGGATGGTAAAGCTTGTGGGCAGGAAGGCAGCAGAAGGAGGACCTGAGACAGATATGCTTGCAAGGGGGATAAGTTTTGAAGAGCAAAAGACACTGTTGTTAGCCAAATTGCCTTATTTTATTAATAAATATGGAGAATTATAATTATCAAATGGCTATAGGCATTAATTATAGAATCATAACCTGTGTTTACAGGAGCTGGAATTCTCAGGACCCAGGAATAGACACTGAGGCTAGATTGTTAAAGCAGTGATTTCTTTACTGTAGGTTCTTCAAGCATACTAACATAAAATCAAGCATTCACTCACACAATACAGAAAAATACAGAGACGCTCTTGAAAAGTTCTCCCGCGGCAGGCCTGCCACCAGGCAGCTCCCAGACACAGAAGACATGACAATGAACAAAAGAAACCAGAGCAAACTAAAGAAAGTTGTGAGTTTTTGCTTTCATTATAGGCTGCTTAGATTGGAAATGTGTTCCATTTTCATATTAATTAGAATAATTATGAAAGTCTCCCTTTCTGGAATCATTGTCATTAATAATGAAAGACATGCTTAAGTATAGGAACTAGGGGTTGTGTACTTCAAATTTTTAAATTTTATTTTCATTATTTCAGAAAGGACATGATAATTTTTTTCCCAAGAAATTTCAGGAGTGTGGTCTTTTCACAGAAAATCGGATCCCAACCATGAAAAATCTTCCCAAAGCTAAAAATTTTCTCCCTGCCCCCATCCTTGTGAAACATATTTTGCCCCTTATATCTGCTTACATAACCAAGCATAAGCTTCTTGGTCTCACAGACACTAAAGTTGGTGCTATTTCCCTCAGACTTGTTAGGGATGGGCCAAACTTCCCATGTTGATAACTCAGGATCCTTCTTGATCCTCTCTCAGTCTGCTTCACTCTCTCACTGTCAGCTCTCAACTCCCAACTGACACTCTCAACTGAAGAATTATATTGAATCCCCCGTCATTCAAGGTTCCCAGACTGGGTTGCAGTATTAACCATTTACTGTTCATAACAGCATCACTTTCTGTGATGTGATTTCTGAATGCGGGTTCTGACATTTCCTCTGACATGTTTATATACTGACAGCTGTCACTGTGCCTTCAAAAGTTTAATTATGATAGATCCAGATTCCAGGTTACATTTCCTGGTCATGGCAGAATACAGTTTTGGAATTGCTAAGTGCTAAGGCACTCTGCTTTGTATTCCCTGTTTCAATGCATTAAACAGATATTCATCTAACTCATTGGACTCCGACTGTGTGATTCCAATTCGGCTAAGAGGTCACACAGGCACGGCTTGTGCATCATTTGCATGAGAAATTAATGCAATGGTCTGATAATTGCTGCAGTGTTTGATAATCAACTTTTTCAGAACCAAAATGTAGATTGAGTGTTTCCAGTCTTTGGGTTATTGTTTTGTTTTCCATATTTGTTGGCATATTCTTGTTAAGATTTTGATGGACTCTGTACACACACACACACATTCACTGTGAATGAGTGAAAATGTATGCATGCACGCACAGACACACACACACACAGACACACACAGAGAAAGTTTTCATTCTTTCACACTGAGGTCAAGAAACATTGGATTGGATTTAGCGATGTGTGAACACAACAGAGATGAACACAATGACTGCAGTGAAAAGTGTTATCACTTCCAACATACTGCTTTTTACAAAATAACAATATGAAACAATGGAATATACAACATGTGGTTCACATGATTTTATTCAATTTGATTTTGAAATTGTATTAAGGAACCGTTTACCTTATTCAGTTGGGAATTATAGAGGGGATACAATCTGTGTTACTTAGGTGCAAGCTGTTCAGCACCAGAGCTTGGTGCAGCCCCAATCCAATCCCTGCCGGATAAAAGGTCACTGGCAGCACACTTACCATCAGGAGCTGAGCAAGGAGGCTGCCACAGCGGCAACTGTGAGAATGAGTGGGTCAGAGGCAGCTGTGGCCATAGGGAAGGCAAAGGAGAAGGCTGCCAGAAATGAGCTGCAGGACATGGTGGCAAAGCTGCTGCTGATGTCATCAGCTGGTAATAGCTCTCTGGAGGTCATGCTGGCTGGGAAGAGAGGCCAGGAGAGGCCAGAAGTAGAAGTGGCTTTGGAGCAAGGATAACAGGCAACTTGACAGTGACCAGTGAGGGGGGGAGGGGCAGGAACAGGCCAAGGCTGTATACAGGCAGGCCAGAGAGGAAAATGGGGGAGGGAGAGCTCTCCTTGGAGCCCCTGGCTGGCATTTTAGAGGGCAGTGGGGAGGACAGCCCAAGAGAAGGCAGTGTCTAGCTTGCTTCCCCTCATCACTGCTTGGTGGGCAGTAGCAGGGCCACCTTAGGCCTAGGATTAGGAAAGGGACAGTTCAAGGGACATACAAAAAGGGGTGGAAAGAAGGAAGGAAGGACTGTGCACACAGGTGTAAGACACAAAGGGTGCCTCTGGTTGTGTTTCCCAACCCAATTTGAGAAACACACGACACAGTTCTATAGGGAGGAATTCATTAGACTATTTATTAATTACTAAAGGAAGAGTACAGATCTCAAGGTTTTGGAATCCTGAATACCCAACAGACTCTTTGAATGTTACAAAGGGTAACATAGGGTTTTATACTCAAGATGATCAAACATCAGCACTCTGACCTTACAGATCTCTGACTGGCGGAAAACCCTTTGGGCTAGGCTTTCCCAATAAAAGTTTTTTCTTTAGTTAAACATTTTTTTTTTCTTCTTAGGCCATGCAGCTCTAAAAGTATCCATATCAGAACAAGGTATTATTGTTCTCTATTCAACTAGGCAGAAATGCGCAGTTAGGCTGGGCTGTCAAGGCCGCAAGCCTCAGCAAAAAATAGCAAGTTAACATTTTGTTCTTTCAACATTTTACCCTCCCATCATGCATCCAAACAACAGTCACAAATGAACCAAAGTTAATACCTGAATACATTCATGACATTAGACTCATAAATGACACTTAACATATGTATTACAGAAGTGCTAAGTGTATCTATTAAGTTAAACCTGTTAGTCAGTGGCAGAGTATAAAGTGTTTCACAAACTGTGCCTACAACACAGGGATGGGGCAGAGAGAGAGAGCACTAGGGTGAGCCAGTTCTGGGAAGGAAGAGAAACCAGGTGCTGGAACCCCCTCTCCACACCAGCAAACAGCAATGAGTAATTTCAGCACTTAAACTTGTGTAAGAACTGTTGTGCATGTGGACATCTTCTGGACGATCCAACCCATTCTCCTCATTCTAATGTGCTTCATAACACCATAATGTAGCCAAACAGGACTGGCCCTGCCAGAAAGTATATTGAGAATGATGGCTGTACTTCCTGCCCTCACTCTGGATGACATTGTCATGTAGTAAAATCTGATGGAGTGTTATGATGTGGCATTGTTCCTTGTCACTTTAATTATTGTTTTTGATATTGTAAGTCAACCTGAGGAAGATGGAATACAAGTGCAGTAAGTAAATAAATAAATAAGTGATTTCCAATTGGCTAGGGCTGTTTCAAGAAGAACTTTTTTTTCTTTTTCTTTTCAAAATGTTGTTGAAACAGCAGAAATGGGCTAACAGCTACCTACAGGCAGCAAGTATGCATTTAAAAGGTATACAACATGATTTGATGAAACATTTTTTCTTCTTTTTTGCCATCAAATTGCAGCTGACTTATAGCGACCCTGTGGGGTTTTCAAGGCAAGAGATGTTCATAGGTGGTTTGCCATTACCTGCCTCCACGTCATGACCCTGGTATTCCTTTGAGGTCTCCCACCCAAATACTAGCCAGGGCTGAGCCTGCTTAGCTTCCAAAATTTGACAATATCAGGCTAGCCTGGGCTATCCAGGTCAAGGTGAAATTATAATTCTGTCCCTTGAATCCACCTTTTGCCCAGAACATCTTTATCGGAAAAACTCTGGTGCATCTCTACTGAAATGCAAGTCGGGTCTGGAACGCAGCAAGCATTTATCTCAATTAGTGCAATGTATGTGATAAGCACCTCAATAAGTGACAGAGTGGCTGCCCTGTATACATGCAGACAGAATTTGACAGCAACTCTACAAAGCATTTTTATTCAAGCATTAAAAGAATGGGTGGCATAGTTAATTAAATCATTTTACAGAACTCTTTTGTTCTATGCTTTCTTAATGCCTTAATATATGTCAAATGATCCAAAAATCAGATAATAAAACTGTCTGTTCAGCCTCTGGAAATTCCTTCCCCAATCTTTTACTCACATTCATTCTTGGGATATTAACTGTACTGTTAAATCAGAATAATTGTGTGTATGTGTGTGTGTGAATTAGTAGGTGTTTCTTCCTCAAACCATCATAGCTTGTTACTCCATTTGCCATATATTTTGTTAATATAGTCCTGAAAATGTTTGATATTAACCAGAAAGGTAGGAAAAGTCATTGAAGCAGAAGATATAGGAAAAAATGTACAAGGAGCACAGGATCACTTTGGTATCAGTATGTGAAATAGCTGACAGCTGCCCCTCCCAGAGATCCATTCAGTATTCTGCCAACTGGAGAGAATCAGATTTTGAAGAAAAAGCTTGACTCCTGTGGGACATAAACATGCGTAACGAAAAGCAAATTGCCAGCATTTGGGGTTATGGCAGTAACTCAGGTGGCAGGAAAATACTGGTGATGGGCCGGCACCAATTAGGAGGAGATGAGGAAATATTGGCCAAAAGGAGGAAGTCAGAAGGAAAAGAGATGAGTTAAAAACACAACAGGAGTGGGGGTGGGAGCTGAAACTGGTAAGGATATGGGGAGGCCAGAGTCAATGGCTGGGGGTAGGGGATATGGATTTTCCTCTCGTAAGATATAACAAAGGGATATGAAATAGTGCAATATAGTCTGATCTTGTCAAACCTTGAAAGCTAAGCAAAGTCAGTACTTGGATGGGAGACAACCAGTGAAGGCACTGCAGAGGAAGGCACTGGCAAACTACCTCTGCTTAATCATTTTCCTTGAAAACTCTCTGGGGTTGCCATTAAGTTAGCTGAGACTTGACAGCATTTTACACATGCACAGCCACACAAGGGCCAAGTTCAGACTGGCAGTTTGGCCCAATATAGGCACGTTTCACAAACGGATTAAAGGGTCCGGTTCACACAGGCACAGCTGTCAGGCGTTCCCCAGCCATACTCAACCCATCTTGTAACGATTCCCTCCCAAGTTTAAAAAGTACCAGGTGAAAGTGGTAGCAAACCCTGGAGAGTGTGTTGATCCTGCTTCCCGGACGTGTGCATGCTAAAAGCCACGTGAACAAGCCGCATTGATAATTGCTGCTGTGCCTATGCACCTATGTGCATAGGTGCATGTCGCTGGAGTGAGAAAAAGCCGTTTACAGCCATGCCCCTGCCAGGGGCGGGCCAGCAGTGCGAACGCTCCCTTGCGCCTCCTCCCCGGTATGCTCCCACATCAGTCAGTGCAGTGGAACCGAGAATACCCGGAACACGTTGTTCCAGGTCTTTTTGCCACGACTCTCTCGCGCTTCATACTGCCAGTCTGACCTCAGCCAAGATGTACCAAATTTCCTCATCTCCCTGCACACATGTCCCAAGATGTAGGTTTAGTGGGGAAATCTACACAAATAAGTTGAAACTTATTCTAGTTAGGCTAATGTGCCTGCTTTATTTATCCTCCCATTAAAGTGCTGCAAACACCCCCTTCTAAAGGGAAAGGAAAGCCATGCATATGCTTCCTGTGCCCCAGATGCACCAACCTAACTATGCACACACACACACACACATACATATATATATACACAAATATATACATATATACAGAAAGAGGGAGGGAGCTTTTACTGAATCAGGCCAATGGTCCATCCATCCACCCTTCTATTGTCTACCCAGACTGGTGATATGCTCCAGATTCCCAGCTTTCTCAAGTAACTAATATTCCTGAAATGGAGATGCCTAGAACTGAAGTTGGGATCTTCTACTTACAAAGCATGTATTCTGTCAATGAGTTATGGAGGTTGTGACAGACTGTCAAGTGTTAATGTCTAACAGAGTCTGAGAATCTTTGAGTGACAGGTGGTTCGAATGGAATTCTGTTGAGAGAGTCAGTTAAGGAATGACAGTTGGGAACTGACAGAAGAGACAGTTTAGCATTCACTGTGGACTGGAAAGGAGGCTAAAAGCGGTAGTGGATCAAGGGGGATCCTCATTTAAGCCAAAAAAGGGAAATAGCTTCTAGTAAAGATAAGTGATCCCTGCTCAGTTAAGAAGGGGAATAGCTTCTAGAAAAGAGGAGTGATCCCTAGTTTGTATATAAGGAAGGATTTGGGAACTTGGTTGTGTGTTCCTGACTTCTAAACTTTGTGTCAGTGAAATTTAGAAACCTATGCTTGAGTGTTCAAGCAGAAACTGAAAAGGAAGCCTCTCCCCTCAGAGTTTTAAAGACCTTGTTGACTAGCAGACACAGGGTGGGACAGCCATAGACAAATTAATAAGAAAATAAATAACAGGGCTGCTCAGCAAGAAACAAGACAGAAGGGGAAATCCTGTGTGTGAGGGAGGGAAGAGGGCGCGATCACCATAGCAGTATTCTGGGATCAACAGAGCAGCACTATCACCAGCCATCTCTGTGTGGCAGTGACTCATACAGAACCTCTGCAATGAGTTAGGAGCAGAGAATGCTTGCCAGCAATACTATCTTCCAGCTGCAATACTGCTAGTTCAAATATCTAGCCATTAACAACATACCCTGAGCTGGTTTGTTGGCAGATGAATATTGTGTGAGTCTGATCCTCTGCTTTGCTGCACTTCAGACAACAGGAGCTGAACTGTATGAGAAAATGCCCACATTCTCTCATATGAGAATCAATGTTCCCTCTAAGCTGTCCCCATGTGGGGAAAGAAGCCACACAGCCTGGCTTGGGCTTTCTCCCTGGCAAAGAGCTTCTCCCCAAACCAGGCACGTAGCTACATTGGCTGATTTTGGAGCCCGGCCCCCTGACTTTCTACTAGGGCCCCCCAACTTACTACCCTGGGCAGCCCCCCCCACTTATTCCTCATGCTGGCCACCAACGCTGCCTGTATCTCTTTTCTGCAATGGCACTCAGTTACTCTGTTAGCTACTCGTCTCACCTGGCCGGCAAAGCAAGAAAGCCCCGCCTCCATTCCCAGGCATGCAGCTGCTACTCCCTCATCACAGGCAAAGTAAACAAGCAAGCCCCACTCCTTCCATCCTTCCCACATGGCTGCAGTGATCTCTCTTTTTTACAAGCAAGCCCCACCCAATTTCCAAGCCGGCAAGTCAAGCCCCACACAGGTGGGGTGAAGTTTACTTGTTTTCTTTTGCATGGGGGGTGGGGAGGAAGGGATGCCAAACTCCATGTGGGACCTGGGGATCACATTTCCAACAATATCTGCCTACTATCAGCATTGGGTTGTTATTGTTTTTTGCCAGTCTCCAGGGGATCCCAAGTCTGGAATTGCAGTTTAAAAAACCCAACCATGTTTTTGTTTTGTTTTGTATCAAGAGAGGTTTTTAAAGTATAAGTATAAACATAATGGGTACCCCACAAGAAAAAAATTTGCCCCACAAAATAAAAAATCCTGGCTATAGGTCTGCCCCAAGGGCCCCCCCCCCATTGCACTGGTGGCGAGAAGACCTTGAAGAGCCTCCCTGCCACGTTTTTGTTAAAGACCCATCTGAGGGGGAGGAACTGCATGGCCTGCCTGGGACCCTCTCCTGCCCTCCCTCCTTGGCAAAGAGCTTCTCCCACAGTCCCCCCAGGCAGAGAGGGTAGATAAACTCAGCTGATGTGGGGCAGGGCAGCAGGTCTTCTTGGGTGACAGCATGGGCTCCAGTCCTGACTCTGAGCTTTCACTACTGGTCAGCACAACAGGAGGGCCAGTGCAAGATCCTCCTGTAAGAGGGCCCATAGCCAGGCCCTGTCTGGACCTCTACCCCAAACTGTTGACCAGCTGAGCCAGGCAACTTGCTGAGTGGGAGCAAGGGAGGGAGGGGTCACCTACTTCTTAGACTTGCTGCACTGCGATGAAAATCCCTGTGCTGAGGTCTGGGAAACTGTGGGCTAGCGCACCTTAGTGCAGCCTACACGGAACCCAGATGAGAAGCCAAAGTTTTAACAGAGGATGCAACCAGCTTTTGGTGCCACACCCCTGGTCCTTCCACTCCCACTTAATTAAATGTGAAGTAGGAAAATCAAACAGATTGTCCAGTATCTGATGTTAAGTGGCTGTGGTAATCACTTTGGAAAACAAATAATTGCACAATGGGACACAGCATATGAAAATAAAGGAATCATTACACACACACACACCAAGGCACTTAATAGAGCCTAAAATGTAATGAAGCGTGTGCTTAGTTCCCAGAGACTTGATTAATATATATTTGAAAAATAACCTTTATTAAAGTAGGCTTTATCTTTGAAAATAAATTATGTGAGAAAGGGGAAGGGAGAACAAACAGTGTAATGCAGTTTAGAAAAGTGCTATTTTATTTCAGGTTAGCAAAAATGTGCATTTATTAAATATTAACTTGTAATTAGATTGTAGTGCCAACAAATCAGACTATGTCACTAAAGTGTGTTCAGCCATTTGAGAAGATTTTTAAAAATCTTATTTTTATTAGCAGCATCAACCTCCTCACTAAAGAAACAGCCATGGACAATGAATGTGTCATCCAACAATCTTATTGAAAAGACAGTCAAAGGTTAAAGTCTCCTCTCATATCAGATCTAAAAATTTTCAATCTCTATTCTCCCTTTTACGATACTGTACAAAATAGGTTATGTTGTCTAGTTGTACACATACATATCCACTTTCCAGAAAGCAAGTCCATAGCATGCTGATCTGATCTTTGCATTTTGTAGCAGCAAATAGAGATTTGCTTTCTATTTAATTGTCTCAAAAAATAAATAAGCAAAGAGGAAAAAAACAGTTGGTTATTGTGTTGGCTCACTAAATTTCCCGTTAGGCTCTTTAAAGTATTGTACAAATTCTTTTCACTCATAAAGATCAGGTTTAACTTCATTTAGCCTTCTTTTAATTTTTCCACATAACTAGTGCTATGTAAGTAGAATTTGTGTTTGCAGAACACAGTACAGTTACTTGCAGACCAGCAGCTAAATACAGTACTTACCCATAAGAATGAATTCATGATGTATCTTAGACTAGTTTCCATAGATATTGTGAGAGATATCTTGAGTCAATGAAGGTATGATATATAGGGAATGACTGAAAAATCTATTTCTGTTATAGATTGTCAAAAGGCATATATGCTGGACCAGTCTTCCAGTTCAGATCCCAAAACCACAATGAAATAGCCTGAGCATAAGGGACATACTTTCCTTCTGCTGCCACCCCCTCCCCCCCCACCAAAAAAAATTTGTTGTTTTTGGTGGTACATCCATCTCAAGAAATGGTCTCAAACTGGGCAGGGACCCATACCACATGCATCATGCAAACAGCCAATCTTTTCAGGCACTCAAGTATTATACCAATTAATTATACCAAAAAAAAGAAAAGAGACCAAAGAGGTAAAGCAAAAGAAGAAAGCAGAGAGAAAGCTACAGCTGCCTATTTGATTAGGGACCCAAACCCTAAGGCAGCAAATAATCCAAAGCGGAAGAGAAGGGACACATGAGATAGGCCAACAGGCACTCCACAGCTCCAAAAAAAGGGCTAACCCTGGAAAGGCAAAGGCTAAATTTGGGGGCAGGTCCTGGCACCAGTTATAAGGTAAGTCCAAAAGCAAAAGATTGACTGATTTCCCACTAGCCGCTGCTCCATCCTCGCTCTTCCTTTCCCCCGATTCTATGTGTCAATTTCCCACTACTTGCTGTGTGGCCGCATTTTGCCCTGCAGCTTCACCTGATTTCCCCACGTCTTCTCGGTCCTCTTTTTTGAGGATTGGGAAGAAGCAGGAGAAATCGGGTGAAGCTGCAGGGCAAAATGTGGCCACACAGCAAGTAGTGGGAAATTGACATGTAGAATTTGGGGGTGGGTGGGAAGAAGAGCGAGGATGGAGCAGCAGTGAGTGGGAACTCCGTCTATGTGCTTTCTGGGCTTGGAAAGAGGACTGTGGGCATTGTGGGTAAACTGGTGTGTTATATGACTAGAAAAAGGAGGGTAAAGCATGAGTCATAGTCCTGGGGAAACTTATAAATACGTGGAAGTACCCAGGTGGGGATGTTATTGATCAGATTAGAGCTTTGGCAGAAAATTCAAACTGTCTAGACTGGATCATCAGGACAGAAAGGCTGAGGCAATTTTCTTGGAGTACTTCTAATGCTGCAATTTCTTTATGTGGTAGAAAAGTACACTGATTGATCACTGAGAATAACTGAGAAATGGTGTTATAGCCAGACACAGAATGAGGCTTCTACTTGAGACAGCCAGTTCTGTTCCAGTTAGTATAAGACTGGGAACAGCAGTCCTCCTTCCGCTGCAGACTTTCTCATTTTGCTATGGAAAAGGCCAGAAACAGTGTTTTAACTTGACTCATAAGTATCAGATAGCCAGGCAGCAAAACTAAAACTATTGTCAAAATTTATATTGGGTTATGGTTAATTATCCAGGATTTTAAAAGCATTCACTAATTCATCTTTTAATTCTTGCATCCTACTTCTGCTTAATGATCTAGTAACTACTTCTTTTGATTAAAAATTCAACCTGCTTTACAGTTGATCATCAAAGGAATTACTAACCTCTTTTCAAATATTTATGTTAAAGGAGTTTTTTCTTTTTGAAATAATCTTTGAATATTTCCCTAGTGAACATTTCTTAAAAAAAATAAAAAAAAAATCCACAGTATAATGTTAGGCTGAAGTGGTTCACATTAGAAATATATATGTTTTATTTCATTCACCTTTAAAACAAAACACAGTTCAGTGTATCTCTCTTTATATATAATTGTGTTTTGGTCATGGACTCTCCTGAACATTCCACACGCTCCCAAATCAATTGGCTCCCTGATCTGTCACTCAGAGGGTGTCCCTAGCCACTGGCTGCATTGCCTGTGTCCCGCCCAGCTGCCATTCAAGATTACTCACATGCCATTGGCTAGGTGCTGGGTTTGTTCCTCTTCCCCACCCACTCCTTCAGCCACTGTGCCCTGTCAGAATTTCTGGCAAATGGCATTCTCTCTTGATGAAGACACTTGCCTCCAGGTGTCACAATGAAAAGTGAACTGTCTTGGGAGGTGCTTGTTTGCCATGAGAACAAGTGGCACACTCCAGAACAAGTGGCACTGTGGCAGTGCAAGCATGCCACAGTGCCACACAGAAACCCCAAAAGACCAAAAGGAATATCATTTATACATGTATAAATTGATGGTGCAACCTCATTAGACCACTCACACCACACACACCTCAAAAAGAATATTTATAGCACTAGAAAAAATGCAGCAACTGCAAGGATAAGAGGAGGACGCCTTCCCTATGAAGACAGGCTATCATGTTTGGGGATCTTAGCTTTGAGAAACAATGACTGAGGGGTGACATGATGAGAGGTTTACAAGACTATGCATGGGATAGAGCAGGTAGAGAAAGAAGTACTTTTCACCCTTTCTCACAAGACAAGAACTCGTGGGCACTCAATGAAATTGCTGAGCAGTCAGGTTAGAAGTTAGAACAGATGAAAGTTTTTTTTGGTTCTTACATGTTTACAACTTTAAAAAGTTCTGCTGGCTGCTGTTGCTTGGGGGCGGGGGTTGGTTTGTTTTTTTCCTGTCTGCTCCAGCTTCCATACGTTTCTCAAATTCCATCTGAAAGCTGTTCATGTCATCCACCACCACCACCACCTCCTCCTGTAGCAGTGAATTCCATTGCTTCTTCACTGTTTGGGTGAAGAAGTACTTCCTTTCATCTGCAGTTGCCCTTTTCTGCATTTTTCCCAGTGCTATAAATATTTTTTTTGAGGTATGTGTGGTGTGAGTGGTCCAATGAGGTTGCACCATCAATTTATACATGTATAAATGTTGTGTCTTTTGGGGTTTCTGTGTGGCACTGTGGCATGCTTGCACTGCCACAGTGCCACTTGTTCTGGAGTGTGCCACTTGTTCTCATGGCAAACAAGCACCTCCCAAGACAGTTCACTTTCCCTGAGATTCTCTGCCTGCTTGCCTGCCTTAAGTGCTACTGGCTGGGTTTCCCCATTGGAAACAATGGAGGTAATGAGGGTAATCTGTTTGAACATAAGAACATAAGAGAAGCCAATGTTGAATCGGGCCAATGGCCCATCTAGTCCAACACTCTGTCACACAGCGGCCAAAATATACCAGGTGCCATCAGGAGGTCCAGCAGTGGGGCCAGGACACCAGAAGCCCTCCCACTGCTGCCCCCTTCAGCACCAAGAATAGAGTGCATCACCTGCCCCAGACTGAGAGTTCCCATCCATACCCTGTGGCTAATAGCCACTGGTGGACTTCTGCTCCATATGTTTATCTAATTCCCTCTTGAAACTGTCCATGCTTGCAGCTGCCACGACCTCCTGTGGCAGTGAATTCCATATGTTAATCACTCTTTGGGTGAAGAAGTATTTCCTTTTATCTGTTCTAACCCGACTGCTCAGCAATTTCATAGAGTGCCCATGAGTTCTTGTATTGTGAGAAAGGGAGAAAAGTATTTCTTTCTCAACCTGCTCAATCCCATTCATAATCTTATAAACCTCGATGATGTCACCTCTCAGCCATCGTTTCTCCAAGCTAAAGAGCCCCAAGCATTTTAACCTTTCTTCATAGGGAAGGTGTTCCAACCCTTTTATCATTCTAGTTGCCCTTCTCTGCACTTTTTCCAATGCTATAATATCCTTTTTGAGATGTGGTGACCAGAACTGTACACAGTATTCCAAATGAGGTCGCAGCAATGATTTATACAGGGGCATTATGATACTGGCTGATTTGTTATCAATTCCCTTCCTAATAATCCCCAGCATAGTGTTGGCCTTCTTTATTGCAGCTACACACTGTCTAGACATTTTCAGCAAGTTATCCACTACGACTCCAAGATCTCTCTCTTGGTCCGTCTCTGCCAGTTCAGACCCCATCTACGTGTATTTATATTTAGGATTTTTGGCTCCAATGTGCATCACTTTGCACTTGGCCACATTGAACCCCATTTGCCACGTTGACGCCCACTCACCCATCCTCAACCGATCCCTTTGGAGTGCCTCACACTCCTCCCTGGTTTTCACCACCCTGAACAACTTCGTGTCATCTGCAAATTTAGCCACATCACTGCTTACTCCCAATTCCAAATCGTTAATAAACAAGTTAAAAAGCATCGGACTGAGTACTGATCCCTGTGGTACCCCACTGCTTACCACCCTCCACTGAGAAAGTTTCCCATTTATACTCACTCTCTGTTTCCTATTTATAAGCCAGTTTTTGATCCACAAGAGGACTTGTCCTTTTATCCCATGACTATTGAGCTTACTTAGGAGCCTTTGATGAGGAACTGTATCAAAAGCTTTCCGGAAGTCAAGGTAAATAATATCTATTGGGTCCCCCTTGTCCACATGTTTGTTCACTCCCTCAAAAAACACTAACAGGTTAGTGAGACAAGATCTTCCCTTACAGAACCCATGCTGAGTCTGCCTCAATAGCTTTTGTTCATCAATGTGCCTACTAATTCTTTCCTAAATAACAGTTTCCACCAAATTACCCGGTATCGATGTCAGACTGACTGGCCTGTAATTTCCCGGATCTCCCCTGGAGCCCTTTTTAAAGATGGGAGTGACATTAGCTACCTTCCAGTCCTCAGGAATGGAGACAGATTTTAAAGAAAGATTACATATTTTTGTCAGGAGATCCACAAGTTCACATTTGAGTTCTTTCAGAACTCTAGGATGAATGCCATCCGGGCCTGGTGATTTATTAGTTTTTAAATTGTCCATCAGTCGGAGGACTTCCTCTCTTGTCACCGCAATCTGATTCAGGTCTTTCAAATCCCCTCCTGAAATCGGTGCTTCTGGAGTGGGCAAACACTTCTCTTCCACAGTGAAGACAGAGGCAAAAAATGCATTCAGCTTCTCAGCCATTTCCCTATCATCCTTCACTACTCCTTTTACCCCTTAGTCATCCAAGGGCCCCACTGCCTCCTTGGCTGGCTTCCTACTTCTAATGTATTTGAAGAAAGTTTTATTGTTGGTCTTTATGTTTTTTGCGATATGCTCCTCATATTCCCTTTTTGCTTGCCTGATCACAGACTTGCATTTTATTTGCCATAGTCTGTGTTCCCTTTTATCAACCTCACTAAGACTAGCTTTTCACCGCTTAAAGGAATCCTTCTTACCTTTTACAGCTTCCATTACTTTATTTGTTAACCATGCAGGCTTTTTTCTATACCTATTTGTACCTTTCCTAACCTGCGGTATATATTTTTTCTGAGCTTCTAGGATTGTCTTTTTAAATAGTCTCCAAGCTTCCCCAATGGTTTTGACCTTCTCCACTCTCCCTTTCAATTTTTTCCTCACATGTCCCCTCATACCAGAGAAGTTACCCCTTTTAAAGTTAAAAGTGGTTGCTTCAGTCTTTTGGGCAACTCCCTATCTGTACAAATGTTAAACTCAATGACATTATGGTCACTGTTCCCAAGTGGTGCAATCGCTTTTACATCTCTCACCAGGCCTTGGGTGTTACTTAGGACCAAATCCAGGATCGCCTCTCCCCTGGTAGGATCTGTGACCATCAGTTCCACAGCACAGTCATTGAGAGTGTCTAAGAACGCAATCTCTTTTTCCCAACTAGAACTCATATTGACCCAATCAATGTGTGGGTAGTTAAAGTCGCCTATTACAACACAGTTATTTCGTCTAGCCGCTATCTTTAATTCATTCATCATTTTATAATCCTCCTCTATCTTTTGATCTGGTGGGCGATAACAAACTCCCACTGTTAAGCCTCCTTTTGGACCCACTATTTCAACCCATAGCATTTCCAGAAGTGGATCCAATTCTCTTACCCTCTTAATCTTACCGGACGGTATACCCTCTCTGACATACAGAGCCACCCCACCTCCAACCCTTCCCCCTATCCTTCCGATATAATTTATAACCAGGAATCAGTGTATCCCACTGATTTTCCTCATCCCACCAAGTTTCTGAAATACCCACAATATCTATTTCCCCCACAACACCAAGCATTCCAACTCCCCGATTTTACCTCGGAGACTTCTAGCATTTGTGTATAAACACTTATAGTTTCCCATGTTTGTTAAGCCCACAGCCTTCCTCTTGCTGCCTCGAGACCTTGCCAGGCAGTTCCTATCATTAGCCACAGTCTCAGTGGACAATTGTAATCCATTTCCTTGTACAAAAGTAATAGCTACCCCTTCATCTCTTTGAGATGAGCCATCCCGAACCAGAGACTTTTCATCTCCTGTCGGCTTTCCCCCATTATTCAGTTTAAAAACTGCTCTGCCACCTTTTTGATTTTGAGCGCCAGCAGCCTGGTTCCTTCTCGGGACAAGTGGAGACCATCCCTTTTGTACAGCTCCCTCTTGTCCCAAAAAGCATCCCAGTGCCTAACAAACTTGAACCCTTCCCCCCTACACCACCGTCTCATCCACGCATTGAGACTCCTGATCTGTGCCTGTCACTCCGGCCCTGCTTGTGGAACAGGTAGCACTTCCAAGAAGGCTACCTTGGAGGACCTGGCCTTGAGTTTCCTGCCCAGCAGCCTAAATTTCTCCTCCAGGACATCATGACTGCATTTCCCCACATCGTTGGTGCCGACGTGCACCACGACCACTGGCTCCTCCCCAGCACTATCTACCAGCCTATCTAAAACATGCGTAATGTCCGCTACCTTCGCACCAGGCAAGCAAGTCACCATACGGTCAGTACGTGGGTTCGCCACCCAGCTGTCTACCTGCCTAAGGATCGAATCACCAACTACCAAGAGCCCCCCTCCCACCCTTCCCAGGGACGGTTCCTTGGTACGAAAGGATACCCATTCACCAGCTGAAGAAGAGGTCCCTTCTGAGGGCACATTCCCCTTATCTTCAGCATGGTGCCCCTTTTCCCCTTGACCCTCATGCTCCCTGGCAGCAGCCAGGCTGCCAGATCCAGAGTGGGACATATCTAACAAGTCCCCGAGAGTCTTCCCCGTACACCTAACTGACTGTCCCTGCTTCTCCAGGTCAGCCACCTTGGCCTCAAGGGAGCAAACTCGCTCCCTGAGAACCAGGAGCTCCTTGCACCGAGCACACACCCAAGACTTCTGACCAGTGGGCAGATAGTCATACATGTGACACTCCATGCAAAACACTGGATAGCCCCCAACCCCCTGCTGGCATTCTGGCTTCATAATTGTTTTTAAACAAATACTTTTCTATAACCCCCTTTTAAAACACTTTGTATTTATATGGCTCCTGTTGTAGGAGTCTACTTACCTTACCTTACCAAGGAGCCAAGGTCCTGTCTTTCTGGCTCTTCCTGGGCTTCTTACAGAGCCCCTAGGCTAAGAGCCACAGGCAAAGAGCCTCACCCTTTTGCTCTCGCCCTTCGGCTCGTGCATATGCATAGGCTAATGTATTTAGGTTCTGTACATAATGGGATTGTATAAATATGTGGAATGAGGCAATGTTTGGTTATGTCCACAATAGGACTGGAGCCATGGAAGGAAGAGACAGAATGGTTGACTAAAACATTCTCAGCTTGAGTAAAACAAGACCACTACTGTATTGCCACAGCCTCCAGATATGTTTTGAATTACCAGGTGAAGGGAGCATAGATCAACTATGTTTGAGGGGCAGGGGACCAGCCTTCCTGTTGAGGTGAAGAGGTTAAAGCCGCATGTGTCACTTGTCCCACTGAGAGTATGGCTGGCAGGTCTCTCTGATGTGAACAGGCCCATGAACCTTTAAGAGGGATTCCCCCATAAAAGGAAAGCAAGGAGCCTGATTTCACCTGCTTCTTGACTGTTGTCCTCTCCCATTTCCCAAGCAACACAGTACACGAAAGGTGTGGCAATTGGATGAGAGACACTGTAGGCCAGTGGAAGCCCTGATGGTTTTCAGGATTTAGATAGACTCATCTCCATCTCTTGTGCTGGATACAATAATATCCCACTAACAATGCTGGGAAGCTGGCCTTATGTTGAACTTGGTATGTGTATTAGAATCCTATGATCAGGGATCCAGTTCATGTAGCACAGCTTGTATTTTATTCTTTTCAGTGGCGCTTATGCAGGATTTAAGCATGCATAGCAGCAGTACTCGGTAAGTAGCAGTCTTTAATGATCCAAAATTCTAAGAAAAAGCAATTGATTTCTCACTTTGACATATTATTTTGTTCAACTTAATGTAATAAGTCATTACATTAATAACAAGCCATTACAACAACAACAACACGGCATTACAAACTGAGATCCAGTTAGGTGTGGAGGTTAAGAGTGGTGGACTCTAATATGGAAAACCGGGTTTAATTCCCCACTCCTCCACATGCAGCCAGCTGGGTGACCTTGGGACAGTCACAGTTCTCTCAGAGCTGTTCTCTCAAGAGCAGTTCTCTCAGAGTTTTCTCAGTCCTACCTACTTCATAGGTTGTCTGTTGTGGGGAGAGGAAGGAGACTGTAAGCCGCTCAGAGACTCTGAGTGAAGGGCAGGGTATAAATCCAGCTCTTCTTCTCCTTCTTCCCCTTCAGTTATATATATATTTTTAAAATCTGTAGAAAACCTTAATACAGTATCCTGGTACTCTGCCTTGTACTCTGTGAGTATGCCCACAGAAGGTATATAGTTGTGGTGGATTGGGGTTTGTTTTTAGTTGAGCATTATAATATGTTGAGCATTTATATGAGCTCAACTCATACGAACTAGTTGAGCATTATAATATGAGAATTTCCACAAATCGTTATACTATAATTCTTTTTTGCATTAGGAAGGACCCCCCCCCAACTTACCCAATACAAAAAAGAAGAGAAAGAAAAGGCTATTACCCTGGCAATATAATACTATTTCTCAATGTGCAAAATTATTGGAACAATATTCTCCCTCTCTCTTGTTTTCTGTAGTTAATTATTTACTCTTTGTTAGCAAAAATTCGGTGCAACTGTAAACCAGGGTAAATTAGTTGAGTTATGGAAGCTGCATTTGTTTCTTAATTATTAAAATTATGCCACAGGAAATGTAGTTTGCCGTCACATTTAATAGCTCCCCTATTGTTCCTAACACAGGAGGAAAGTTTTCCTTCTCATTCGAGAAAGTGGCAAAGCAGTTCTGTAATCTGTAGCATGAGAATTGAAGGAAATTAAGTAGTCACTCTGCAAAGCAAGCTTCGACGTGATTTGTTCTACAGGAGAAGCACAGTACATTGTCCTGTCTCAAAAGGATTCGTGCACTTGGGGAGGTACAATTTTAGTTGTTGAATTCATTTTTATTTCCAACTCTTTTTTCATTATTACATACAGGGCTCTTTTTGTAGCAGGAAATCCTTTGTATATTAGGTGACACACCCTAATGTAGCCAATCCTCCAAGAGCTTACAGTAGCCCCTGTAAGAAGAGCTCTGAAAGCTCTTGGAGGATTGGCTACATTAGGGATGTGTCGCCTAATATGCAAAGGAGTTCCTGCTACAAAAAGAGCCCTGATTATATGTGATAATTTTTGACATTACTATTTTTTTGTTTGTTTCCATTGTTTTTCACTGGAAACTGCCAAGTGCTTCTGCCATAGCAGCCCTAGTACCTCCAGTGTCTGCCCTCTGGAGGTGATAGAGACACCAGGGCTGCTATCATAGCAGCGCATGTCTGCCAGGGACATCGAGAACTCTGACACAAACACAATCTCCATTTGAATTTACCATGATTGAACTCATCATATAGAGTTGGCAACTCTGGATTGGGAAATTCCTGGAGATTTAGGGGTGGAGCCTGGGTGTCATGGGTATGGGTGAAGGAATGCTGACAGAGATGCCAGATCTTGCAGAAACCCCAGCTGGCCCCTCTGAAGCAGGAGAGGAGGACAGCTGCCACCTGCATTAGCATTCCTTGCACCTGGCCCAGATGAGGGGGAGAAATTGCAAGCTGAAAGCCCTCCCGACTTGCCCCCACATGTGACTTGTCTAAGGGAGTGGCTTCATCAATGACTTAGCAACCAGGCAGTGAGGCCAGGCTACAGGGAAGACACTCATTTAGCCCAGAGTTTTAACAGGAGCCTGGATGCTTGCACGGCAGGCTAATTGGTAGTGTCATTTAGCTCTACACTCTGGGCAGAGCTCTTTGTGGAAGCAACAAGTCAGCTTTATGATACTTTACAGCCACTTTGGCTCAGCTCTTACTCAGCTACCTAGACTCTTGGATTCTCTGGCTTTGGACTATGTTTCTGGTTAGTGATTTTGGACTTGACTCTGTGTTTCTGACTTCTGACCCTGGTTTGGCTTTGGACTTTGCACTGTCTTCCTGGCTCCCAACCTCAACCTGTTTTTGGACTCCCTCTGACCAGCACTCCAGCCTGTGACATTGGGGAGGTTGGGGTTTGGGGAAAAAAGGTAGCAAGTGTAAGGACACAGAGTCTATCCTCCAAAGCAATGATATTCTGAGCCTGCTTCAGCAGGGTAGGGTGGGGTATAAATCAGAAAAATAAATAAATAAATAGGAACTGACGTCTTGAGATAAATGGTCATCCAGGTGTAAGGAATAGCCACCCTTAAGCCTTTTATATTGTTTAGGGTTTTCACTCTTTTTAGGCTGTAAGTTTTGGCAGGCCCCTGACCCAGCCTACTAAAAGCAATGTGCTTGTTTTAACTACATTCACCTGTGGCTTTTGGCTGTTAAAAGTCCCTCCTTGGGAGTCTCCCTAAGTTGTTTTAACCTACCAGTGCTAATTAGCTAAGTGTGTCCTGATTGGCTAATGAGTTCATGGCTGAGATAAGGATGTCTGAAAACATGCCCTACTCAGAGAGTGGAAGGCTGGCTATTCTAACAGATGAGAAGAGCTACATCTTCTATCCCCCCCCCATGACATGCATTGTCTGGCACAGGAAGGATTTTCCCTCTCAAGCCTGTGAGCAAGAACCATGCAACAGACCTGCATCTGATGGGTTAGCCAGCAAGCTTTTAATTTATAGTAAGATAGCCAGATGTAGTTCAGTAGTATTCTTTTTTAATTTTATTTAAAGTTTGAAATTGCAACATTCACAACAATATACATAGCTACATCATATATAAAAGTCAAAATATATCAAACTAGGAATAAGGCCCATTGTGGAAATAAATACAATGAGCTCAAGAAAGAGGCTCTGGGAGAGTGCCAAGGCCTTGGACACTTAGCGTCAATTTGGTATGGTGACCTCAGCAGGGTATAATGATACAGAGTCCACCATTTTCTCCAGAGGAACTGATCTCTGCTACCTGAAGAGCAGTTATAATTTTGAGTGATCTCCAGCCCTCAATTGTTACCCAGGAGGGAATGGCTGGTTTGGAGGGTGGAGTCTATGGCATTGTACCTGTCGAGGTCCCACCCCTCCTCAAACCCTACCGTCTCCAGGCTCCACCCCTCAAATCCCCAGGAATTCCCCAACCCGGAGTTGGCAACACCAGGGGTCTTTTCATAGAAAAAGAGCTGCAGGAGCTTATTAGCATATGGTATGCTAATGAGCTACTAGGCTATTAGCATATGCCATGCACCCTGACATCACCAGAAATGATGTCAGAAGGGGAAGCAAAAGGGGGGGAGGCATCTTCGAAAGCCCCCCCTTCCCTTCCCCAGCTGGCCTGGGTGGGGGAGTGAAGAGAGAAGGGGTTTAAAGTTTAAACTCCTTCTCACTAGAGTTGGATCACAGAAGGAGGAAAGAGAGAAGGAAAGAGAGAAAGAAAGAGAAGGAAAGAAGGAAGGAAAGAAAGAAAGGGCAACTAAGTGCAGAGAACAGCAACTAGAATGATAAAAGGGTTGGAACACCTTCCCTATGAAGAAAGGTTAAAATGCTTGGGGCTCTTTAGCTTGGAGAAATGACGGCTGAGGGGTGACATGATTGCGGTTTATAAGATTATGAATGGGATGGAGCAGGTTGAGAAAGATGTACTTTTCTCCCTTTCTCACAATACAAGAACTCGTGGGCACTCCATGAAATTGCTGAGCAGTCGGGTTAGAACAGATAAAAGGAAATACTTCTTCACCCAAAGAGTGATTAACATATGGAATTCACTGCCACAGGAGGTGGTGGCAGCTACAAGCATGGACAGTTTCAAGAGGGAATTAGATAAACATATGGAGCAGAAGTCCATCAGTGGCTATTAGCCACAGGGTATAGATGGGAACTCTCAGTCTGGGGCAGGTGATGCACTCTATTCTTGGTGCTGGAGGGGGCAGCAGTGGGAGGGCTTCTAGTGTCCTGGCCCCACTGCTGGACCTCCTGATGGCACCTGGTATATTTTGGCCGCTGTGTGACAGAGTGTTGGACTAGATGGGCCATTGGCCTGATTCAACATTGGCTTCTCTTATGTTCTTATGTAAAGAGAGAGAAGGGAAGAAGGAGGGAAACAGGGAAAGGAAGAAAAAAGAGAAGAGAAGAAGGCAGGAAAGAGAAAAAGGAGAGAAGGAAAGGAGGGAATGAAAAATTTGGTGGCAATTTGGCCCCATTATATCCTATGGGCCATTGAAGTCAGTGGTGAAAGCGTAGGGTATATTCTGGGGGCTGGAGGGGAGGGGGTTTGAGGGAGAGGCTTCAAACTCACAGGATAGCTGATGGAGCCTCTCCCCAAGATACCCACCAAGATTCAAGAACATTGGACCAGGGGGTCCAGTTCTAATGGCCTCCAAACAGGTTGCCCCCATTCCCTCCATTGTTCTCTATGGTGGGAAAAAGTTACTTTTTTCCCATGATGCTGTTAGTAGCTCTGGAGGGTAGGGGGTTTGAGGGAGAGGATCCAAATTTCAGGGTAGCTTTGGGAGCCTCTCCCCACATACACCCCCACATCTCAAAGCAATTGGATCAATGGGCCTAATTCTATGGGCACCCAAGCTATGGGTTGAAATAGTGGGTCCAAAAGGAGGCTTAACAGTGGGAGTTTGTTATCGCCCACCAGATCAAAAGATAGAGGAGGATTATAAAATGATGAATGAATTAAAGATAGCGGCTAGACGAAATAACTGTGTTGTAATAGGCAACTTTAACTACCCACACATTGATTGGGTCAATATGAGTTCTAGTTGGGAAAAAGAGATTGCGTTCTTAGACACTCTCAATGACTGTGCTGTGGAACAGATGGTCACAGATCCTACCAGGGGAGAGGCGATCCTGGATTTGGTCCTAAGTAACACCCAAGGCCTGGTGAGAGATGTAAAAGCGATTGCACCACTTGGGAACAGTGACCATAATGTCATTGAGTTTAACATTTGTACAGATAGGGAGTTGCCCAAAAAGACTGAAGCAACCACTTTTAACTTTAAAAGGGGTAACTTCTCTGGTATGAGGGGACATGTGAGGAAAAAATTGAAAGGAAGAGTGGAGAAGGTCAAAACCATTGGGGAAGCTTGGAGACTATTTAAAAAGACAATCCTAGAAGCTCAGAAAAAATATATACCGCAGGTTAGGAAAGGTACAAATAGGTATAGAAGAAAGCCTGCATGGTTAACAAATAAAGTAATGGAAGCTGTAAAAGGTAAGAAGGATTCCTTTAAGCGGTGGAAAGCTAGTCTTAGTGAGGTTGATAAAAGGGAACACAGACTATGGCAAATAAAATGCAAGTCTGTGATCAGGCAAGCAAAAAGGGAATATGAGGAGCATATCGCAAAAAACATAAAGACCAACAATAAAACTTTCTTCAAATACATTAGAAGTAGGAAGCCAGCCAGGGAGGCAGTGGGGCCCTTGGATGACCAAGGGGTAAAAGGAGTAGTGAAGGATGATAGGGAAATGGCTGAGAAGCTGAATGCATTTTTTGCCTCTGTCTTCACTGTGGAAGAGAAGTGTTTGCCCACTCCAGAAGCACCGATTTCGGGAGGGGGTTTGAAAGACCTGAATCAGATTGCGGTGACAAGAGAGGAAGTCCTCCGACTGATGGACAATTTAAAAACTAATAAATCACCAGGCCCGGATGGCATTCATCCGAGAGTTCTGAAAGAACTCAAATGTGAACTTGTGGATCTCCTGACAAAAATATGTAATCTTTCTTTAAAATCTGCCTCCATTCCTGAGGACTGGAAGGTAGCTAATGTCACTCCCATCTTTAAAAAGGGCTCCAGGGGAGATCCGGGAAATTACAGGCCAGTCAGTCTGACATCGATACCGGGTAAGTTGGTGGAAACTGTTATTAAGGAAAGAATTAGTAGGCACATTGATGAACAAAAGCTATTGAGGCAGACTCAGCATGGGTTCTGTAAGGGAAGATCTTGTCTCACTAACCTGTTAGTGTTTTTTGAGGGAGTGAACAAACATGTGGACAAGGGGGACCCAATAGATATTATTTACCTTGACTTCCAGAAAGCTTTTGATACAGTTCCTCATCAAAGGCTCCTAAGTAAGCTCAATAGTCATGGGATAAAAGGACAAGTCCTCTTGTGGATCAAAAACTGGCTTATAAATAGGAAACAGAGAGTGAGTATAAATGGGAAACTTTCTCAGTGGAGGGTGGTAAACAGTGGGGTACCACAGGGATCAGTACTCAGTCCGATGCTTTTTAACTTGTTTATTAACGATTTGGAATTGGGAGTAAGCAGTGATGTGGCTAAATTTGCAGATGACACGAAGTTGTTCAGGGTGGTGAAAACCAGGGAGGAGTGTGAGGCACTCCAAAGGGATCTGTTGAGGATGAGTGGGTGTCAACGTGGCAAATGGGGTTCAATGTGGCCAAGTGCAAAGTGATGCACATTGGAGCCAAAAATCCTAAATATAAATACATGTTGATGGGGTCTGATCTGGCAGAGACGGACCAAGAGAGAGATCTTGGAGTCGTAGTGGATAACTCACTGAAAATGTCTACACAATGTGTAGCTGCAATAAAGAAAGCCAACGCTATGCTGGGGATTATTAGGAAGGGAATTGATAACAAATCAGCCAGTATCATCATGCCCCTGTATAAATCATTGGTGCAACCTCATTTGGAATACTGTGTAGAGTTCTGGTCACCACATCTCAAAAAGGATATCATAGCATTGGAAAAAGTGCAGAGAAGGGCAACTAGAATGATAAAAGGGTTGGAACACCTTCCCTATGAAGAAAGGTTAAAATGCTTGGGGCTCTTTAGCTTGGAGAAATGACGGCTGAGAGGTGACATGATCGAGGTTTATAAGATTATGAATGGGATGGAGCAGGTTGAGAAAGAAGTACTTTTCTCCCTTTCTCACAATACAAGAACTCGTGGGCACTCTATGAAATTGCTGAGCAGTCGGGTTAGAACAGATAAAAGGAAATACTTCTTCACCCAAAGAGTGATTAACATATGAAATTCACTGCCACAGGAGGTCGTGGCAGCTGCAAGCATGGACAGTTTCAAGAGGGAATTAGATAAACATATGGAGCAGAAGTCCACCAGTGGCTATTAGCCACAGGGTATAGATGGGAACTCTCAGTCTGGGGCAGGTGATGCACTCTATTCTTGGTGCTGGAGGGGGCCGCAGTGGGAGGGCTTCTGGTGTCCTGGCCCCACTGCTGGACCTCCTGATGGCACCTGGTATATTTTGGCCGCTGTGTGACAGAGTGTTGGACTAGATGGGCTATTGGCCTGATTCAACATTGGCTTCTCTTAAGTAGCAAGAAGAGAATTAAGACCTAAACCAGGGGTGTCAAACATACAGTCCGGGGGTTGGATCAGGCCCCTGGAGGGCTTCTATCAGGCCCACAGTGGAACTGGCTATCTTCTGCTTCTTCTTCCAGTTCTGCTGCTGCTGTAGGTTTGCAGCTTACAGATACACACCTGAACAGCATACTCAAGATTGCAACAGCACAGATATTTTGATGCAATAATTCAGAGCAAGGGATGTCAGTTATCAGACACTGTTAAATAAACAAAATATTGCATGTTTTTATTTTAAGTAAAAAAAAACCCTTTTGTGTTTGTGTCCTTTATAAAGTTTATATCTTCGCTACCTGGCATTACATTTTATGACACACATGGCCCGGCCCAACAAGGTCTCATTTATGTCAAATCTGGCCCTCATAACAAATGAGTTCAACACCCCTGGTCTAAACAATGCTCAACAATAGAAATGTAATTGTAATATGCCCAATGTGTTTTGACCTGCCTTTTCCTCAGGGTATCATACACCATTTTGTTCTAGTGAAGGGGAAGAAAAACCTACAGCAGTTCACCAAAAGCATGTTCTGTTGCCAGTGAAATAAAACAGTGCAAGATTTGCCCCAAGAAAAAGCTGTTGGGATGTGTTGGTCATATTCTATATCAAAATAAATATCTATATATTATTTTTAGCATCAATTTGATCCCTTGACATTTTGGCTCATGGTGCTGCCCCTCATTTCTTTGTGCTATGCATCAGAGCTCCCACATCTCCTCTGAAGCTTCTGGATCAGAGCACTAATGTTCATTTGCTGATGCCATCCTCAAAAACACAAGAAGGAAACATCTTCTCTGACCTTATGTTAAACTCTGTCACTATGACTGTCATTTTATGTTTTGTAAAATCTCTTTGTGTTTGAATAAATTAGCCTGATGAATTGATATGAAAACAATTGTTTCTTGACAACATATTATTAACACCAGCCCTCGGTGGCCCAAATCTTCTAAAACACTCATCCAACATTAATGGACTGTGTAAATCTCTGCTTTGAATGCACAACTGAACAATGGCTAGTGGGTGCCTCGGCATGATTAAAGAGCCATACCAAGCATTCAGGGACATTTCTAGGCCAAGTGATGCAGAGCAGATCCAAGTTATAAAGTCATTCTGTTTAATCCCAACTATTAAGATAACTGAGTAGAAATTTTTATTTACTGCTTATTCATTATCCAAGCATAAAAAAATTAAATATAAAGGCTGATAAATTTTGATGATTTTGCTTATAAGGCAAATTAATAGTAACCATTCTCAGTGAGGATTTATGAGATTGTATGTATGAAGTCTGCAAGATCATATGGATTTGTTGGTGTTAGCTGATTTTAAAAAGGATACATTTTATTTAAAATGGGGTTAATGGGTGCAGTCCATTTCTAGGATGAATTCCTATTCCCATTAATACTAACATTTGAAAGTAATATCTGGGTGATATTCTGCATTCTGTGTGTAAAGTACTGTCAAGTCACAGCTGACTTATGGCAACCCCAGCAAGGGGCTTTCAAAGCAAGAACCTCAGGTGGTTTTCCATTGCCTTCCTCTCATGGTGGTCTCCCATCCAAGTACAAACCCCACTTAGCTTCCAGTACCTGATGAAATCAGGCTAAACCATGCTGCCTTCCCTCCATTCCACATTCTATCTTCATTGGTTTTACTTGAAACATTATTAAGCCATATACTATTAGGATATCAAGAAAAAAATGCTTTATTGTAGGCAGTTCATGTTCTTGTATATACTTCTTTTTCACCCACTTCCACAAGATTTTGGCCCAGCTCTTACGCTGGTGTGCTTCTCCCCCTTTGTTCTGACTTAGGTGGTCTTTCAGGTAGAGATAATACTCCATCTCCATGCTGTGAAAAGCCAATAATAATAAGCCAATTCCCTGTTCCATAGTTCTTTATTTTACATGTTTTATGACATTACAATAATAAAAAACAAACAAACCATGATACGGGCAGTGGCTGAAGAGGCTGTATGCAGGACTTGTTCAACCTGAAAGAATGCATATTGCTTAGTGACCAGAAAAATGGCTTTGCTTCCTCTAATAATGTGCCAATATTAGAGGTGATTCTTTGTTCATTTATTTATTTGGGATTTTCTCCAAATAATACTTGAAAAAAAATAACAGTCAGGTTCAAAACAATGGCTTGGATTCTACACCATGCTTTTGCTTGTGCAGTATACCCTGGCACTAGGAACATTCTGCTCACATTAGGCCAGTGTCTTTCAATGAGCACAATGCACATTGAAGCCGGTGTTTCAATGCACAAAATGCTGTGCAAACAAGAAGAAACTATAGGATCCAAGCTAATTAAAATGAAAACAACACTATAAAATCTGAAGAAAGAAAAATAAAATAGCAAAGAAAGATATGAGCTATAAACAGCTTGGCACTAGGCAAAATACCTTTAAATAGAAATAGAAAACAAAGGGACTAAAGTTAGCTAAACACCTGGGTCCTGGTGCCTAATGCTTAACAGACCACTTGCTAGGTAACTACTTCGGAGGAGACATTTCATACCGAAGGGGCTGCCAATCTCATTTAAGATTGTGGGTCATGCAAAGCATGCCAGTCCTGACAGGCAAATTCATACAGGAATGGGTGGTTCTTTGAATCATGACTTGGACTCAGCCTATAGATACACTGGTTTATACTAATCAATCAAACTAAACTAAAAAATGAAATAAAATGCAAAGGTATGCATGTTTGTGCAAATGGTCTCCACTTTTTTAGAGGCTGAAGGGGGGGTCTAACACTGGTCTGGCAACCTAGATGGGATGAGACAGAGGAGGAGACAGCATAGTCAAGAAAGATTACATCTGTGGGTGACAGAAAGGACAGTTACAGGTTTAGTTCAAACTGCAAACCTGTGGTTTTTCCTCTCCAGCCTGAAAAACAGGTTTTGAACTGAGTGACAGGAAACAAAGACCAGGTCAGTACCTGTTTTCATGATGTGTTCCAAGATCTGTTGACCATGAAATTTTAGTTTTGCTGAATCTCAAGTTTTGCAAGGAAGTTTAAGGTTGTGCTGAGATAAATAGACCTAATCATAGAATCATAGAATGTTAGAGTTGGAAGGGATCTTGCATGTCATCTAGTCCAACCCACTGCACTCTGCAGGAGCATAACCGAAAAATAGCCCTACAGCATACCCAAAAGATGATCATCCAGCCTCCTCTTGAAAATATCCAGTGAAGGAGCATCCACCACCTCCCAAGGCAGTCTGTTTCACTGCTCAACCACTCTTACAGTTAGGAAGTGTCTCCTAATATTTAGCCAGTAATGACTCCCTTGTAATTTCCACCCATTAGATCTAGCCTTGCAATCCGGAGCAAGAGAGAATAGATCTGCTCCAGCTTCTATATGACAGCCCTTCAGATATTTGAAGACTGCAATCATGTCACCTCTAAGCCTTCTCTTTCCCAGGCTAAACATACCCAATTTTTTTAGCCTTTCCTCATAAGACTTGGATTCCAACCCTCTCACCATTCTGGTTGCCCTCCTCTGGACATGCTTGAGCATGTCAACATCCTTCCTAAAATGTGGTGCTCAAAACTGGACACAATACTCCAGGTGAAGTCTGACCACAGCAGGTTCTTTTTTCATTAAAGGAAAAAGGAGGCTGAGACTGTATGCAAAAATGTGACCCTCAAAGAGGGTACAATGATGTAGAAGTGAATTATATTTTTGTGCAAAGTCTCCTACCTTGTTGGAGGAAATCAGCACAGCAACATCAGAGGTGATGGACAATAATCAATTGTCAGGACTCCCTTCTCACAACAACAGCTAATTACTGGTCATATTTGGCCACTTGTTGAAGAGAGCATGGATAAGAGATGGATGGGAACTTAGTAATAGGATGCTTATGATGCAATGCACCATACTGATTTAAAATCAATTTTCCTTTGATTCATGTGATATCTGGGTTCCTTTTGCAGGGATCTGCTTCCTCAAGGACAATGACCTGATCACCCGTAGCTTTTGGGATATTAGCATAATTAATTGGTAATAATTAATTAGCATTTTTAATAATCTCCCTAAAAGAGATAATCTACCATCTCCATGATGTAAAAGCTGCACCTACTGATGAAAGACACCACTTTAATGACCTGTTAAAAAGAAAGCAACCATTAGAGGAAATCTGGTTCTGTTAGAGCTATATAATGGTAGTGTTTAAATTAACTGATCTAGGAAACTGTCTTTCTGGCCATTTTAAAGGTGCTAATTTGTAATAGCTGGGTGGTAACTTTGATTTTTAGGGAAGTTTGCTGACATCCCTGAGAGTGCCAGGATTAAGCTGTGTGCAGGGTGACTGATGAATGAAAAAACCTAAAGGGCTGAATACAGAAGAAAACGAATATCAATAATTTCTTTCCAGAGTCTCACAGACATTCAAAGCTTTGCAAAAATATAGAAAAGTGCTGAGTCAAAGTCTGAATAATCTTAGACTCTGATGAACAGGCTAGGGTTTTACAATAAATTGTTTCTCAGTTGCAAAAGATGCCTTATATTCCTTTACATCAGAATTGTTGTCACACTGTGTGATTGGGGAAGCTATTTTCTGACAACTTCAAAGGCAAAGTATATTTAAAAAGCACAATCGACTAAATAAGGAATTTAGTCATAGTATATCAGTTTATCATTTGAAAGGTGTTTTTGTATAGTAGAGTCTCCACATGAGTCCTTGCTTTCTAATTAAAGAAGGGAAAAAGGGTTTATCAAAATGAGGACATTTTGCACCCCTCTGGCGTGAGATTGAAGATAGTGTAATGCAGGGGTGTCAAATTCATTTGTTCTGAGGGCTGGATCTGACATAAATGGAACTTTGCTGGGCCGAGCCACGTGTGTCATAAAATTTAATGCCAGGTAGTGGAGATATTTCTCTATATAATAATTCTGTTTTGGTCATGGACTCTCCTGAATATTCCACACATACTCACAGCCTTTGGCTCTGTGATCTGTCACTCAGAAGCTGTCCCTATCGGTTTCGGTTTCTGGCGTTGCGAATGGCGGCCGCGTCTCGGGACGATCCCGGAGGCGGCTAGCCCACACGCAGTCAGGGGGGGTCTTCGCTTATGCGAAAGACCCTAGTGAGCCTTAGGATAAGGCTCCGAACCGGGGGCGCACTGGGGAGTAGCCTCTTTGCCGGCAGACAGCCGGGAAATTGAGGCTTTCTCCCCGCCCCAATCGGCCCCGCTGCGTTGTGCCCGTAATGGGACTTAGCAGCGCCACCGACTTCCAGGAGTGAGGAACAGCGATATGAACTAAAGCAAAAGAAGAAGCGGCGGTGAACCGTGAGTCGAAGGTCTTACTTTGAAGCGAAAACCCGAATCCTTTCCCCTCGAGCGAAGGAGCGTTTGGGAGGAGGGGGAATCCCCCCCCCAGTGAGAAGCGGGACTTTTAAAAGAAAGCGAAGGGGGTTATAAGGAAAGAAGGGTTGATGAAAATACCTTTGGGGTGCTACTGAAGCCTGAGTGTAAGCGGGTCTCCTGAGGGACGTGTCACGAACTTTTAAAAAGTAAACAAATAAAACAGATGTCGGCCATGAAGAAGGTCCCTTTTAAACCGGAAAAGAAGGGAGGCGGGACTTCCGGCCCGGGTAACCCCCCCAGAGCCTGCTGTCAGTCAACAGACATCAGAAGCTGTCCCTATCCACTGGCTGTGCTGCCTGAGTCTCGCCTCCAATATTCTAAACAGTTTGCTGTTCCTCTCCCCCCCCATAGCCAGTCGGAACACAGAGGTCATTTGCATATGTGGCCTGATTGGCATTTGCCTCTAACATTCTAAACAGTCTGCTGCTGTTGTTGGGAGTCACTGAATGAGTCCTGAGGTAAAGTACATTTTCCCTTAAATGGTCACTGGAGTTGCCAAAATACATATCCCAATCTTCCCTTAAATGGGAAGATTGCCAATCTCCCTGTGGGGCCTGGAGATCTCCCAGAAATCACTGTGTTCTCCAGCCACAGCACATCATTTCCCCTACAGAAAATTTCCCAGCTATTACAATGGTTGCTTTGGGCAGTGGACTCTATGGCATTATACCCTGCTGAAGTCCCTCTGCACCCCAAACCCTGCCCTCCCCAGGCTCTACCCCTCAGATCTGCAGGTTTGGCCCTCCCTTTAGTATTTCCAGCCTCCAGGCAGCACCTGGAGATCTCCAAGATAACTTTGGCTTTTCAGGGTGACTGAGAAAATTACTGATTTCCAACCTTCACTGAGAGGAAAGCCTGTTGGCTCCCCGCGAGGCTTGAAAGTGGCAGAAATGTGTCCTTTATTTTCTGTCCTGCCCCCACTCCAGGCTCATTTTTGCTGGCCTGCCAGACAGGGTTGTAAGCCAAAGGGGAGAGGCCAGTGGACAGGCTGCTTCCCGAGTAGGCAGAAGTAAAAGGGCCAATGCCTCATGGTAAACACCCACCCACCTCTCTGTGACTTTAGCAGCCAGCTTAACTTGTATGCAGAAAAAAACAAGCCTCCTCAGTGTCTACTAGGAAGGGGATGCTGCACCCTTCCACTTGCCTGCCTCACACACCATTGCAGGCTCCTGACAGCAGCTTCTGTTTTATGCAAAGCAAAACCCATGCCTCTTTTTACAACACAGTGAAGAAAAAGTTCACTTCCAACCTTGCATGCTGCTTAAGATTGCAAAAGGGGGAGCTGAAAATGATTGCGTGCCAAAGAAAACTTGGGAGGGGGTTTGGAAATGAAGAGCCTACAGAAACCACACTAAGAGGCATGGGGATGAAACAAAAGAATATCTCGCACCAAATGTCATCACCGAGAAACTGCACAAACAGAGAGCTGCTGGTGGCTCCTTCCTCCCCCAGGATAAGGTGACAGGAAGAGCTCTCCCCATCCATGCTGGCAGCCCTGGCCCCATGCTGGGAGGGAAGGCTGTTGGTTCATGGCAGGGCGTGAAAGTGGCAGAAATGTGCCTTTTATTCTCTGTCTTGCCCCTACCCCAGACTCGTTTTTGCTGGCATCGGGCAGAGTCGTAAACCAAAGGGGAGACGCCAGCAGAGCAAGTAGAAATAAAAGAGCTAGTGCCTCTTGATAAACACACACACCTCTCTGTGAATTTAGCAGCCAGCTTAACTTGCACACAGAAAACACAAACCTCCTCAGTGTCTACTAGGAAGGGTGGCTACTTGCTTCCCCCAGGAAAAGGCTACAGGATAAGACCTCTTTTCATCCATACGCAAAACACCAGCCCCATGCAAAAATCACCTTCCTTTGGAGGAATTTCCAATGACTCAGAAAGCTGACTGGGTAAACAAGCCCCTGTGCAGTCCGTCCCCGTCCCCCCCACGGCAAAGCAGGCTCAGTGAAACAGGCATGCCGTTCTGCACCCTAATCAATCAAATCTGGGAAGTGAGTGGCAAAAAAAGAATCCAAGCCCAAGAAAAAATGTATATATAAACAAACGGTCACCTTTCAGCCTCATCATTCCTGCTTGTGCTCTCATGCTCCAAACAGTGAGAGAGTGGGATTTGTGTAGGAACAGGAAGTGACTTTTGGCCCCATCCACTTCATTCATGAGTGGGGGAGAGAACCCCAAAGCACAGGGTCTCCTCAGCAGCTGAAAGGTTGGATCCCTCTACTTCTCTCCCTCTCCCCACTTGCTCACGGGCCAAATTAAAGCCCTGGGTGGGCCAGTTCTGACCTGCAGGCTATACATTTGACACCCCAGTGTAATAAGCAGCAAGTTGGGAAATATTTATTAGGTTCAGAAATAGTTGTCTAATATACAGATTTAAAAACTCATACACATCTAAGCCACTCCTCTACCTGATTTTTCTGTTACTAATTGTTAAGACAAATGATAAAAGGAATAATATCTACCCCATCTTTCCTTGTTGCCTTCCATATTTAGGTCATTCCCAATTTCTGCTGAAAGAAATAAGAAATTAAGGTTTTGACAGAAAGTTAAGAAATCTATATCCTTCAATAATAATCAATTAACTGTCAAACACTGAAGAAGGAATCTGCTTGCTTTTCTCAGAAACTTTTTATAAAATAAAGGAACAAAACTTGCAGTTCTCAATAAAATTGAAAGTGGACAAATAAGATAACAGGCTGCCATTGGCTAAAACCGCAGGACATTTGTCAGTTCGAAAAACAGAATTTCAGGGAACACTGCAGAGACAAAGGGGAAGCACTTACTTTTTCTGTCAAATACAAGTAGACAGAATATAAAAAAAAATATGTTGGTAATATGATTACATAAAGAGATGAAAAAGGAATGTCTTGAGAAACCTAGAATGCATACATATATCTTTACGCTTTGATTAAAAACAATATTGCTTGTCTGCTTTAACTGGAATGAAACTAATCCTGCATAGAAAAAGGGGAAGTTTCACATGGGACAAATATAAAGAGGAACTTCACAAAACCCAGACAGTAGTGTAGGTCATGTGGTTAACTCGCTAGGAATAACTCAGTCTGTAACAAATAACAGGATGGGATTGACCGGAAATGCTTGGAATGAAACTTATATGATAAGAAAAATATCCAGCCATGTAAGGGAATAAGGGATGCTTTTTGTTATATGGAAAAGGAAAACACATAATTTCAATCAGGCGTTCAGATTTGCTCTGTGAACTCCAGCTGGCAGCCTATGGCAGCTGGAGGAGGGACTTTTTTTCATGATTTCAGTGGTAGGTATTTAAGGCTATGCTGTTGAATCAATAGGTGTGTTCAGTTCATTGGAGCTGAGCACCCACACTTGCAAGAGTGTATTCAATAAAGAGATTATTCTGATTCACTGAGAAGTTCTGTCTCCAGAAGTTCTTTCTTGGTAAGAACAAATTGCATTTCTGACACTGCTGTGCAAGTCACACATTCCCTTTCTGGGGCTATTGCTAAAGCCCTAAGATGTGCCTTATCTTATGTTAAATACTATAACCACCCTTTGCCTCCATTCTTCCACTGGCATTTCCCTTTTTTTCTGTCAGTCTAGAAAGCCTCTGTAAAATTTCTCATTGGTACAATAATTAGGTATGGGCACAAACTGCATTTGAACCATAAAGCCATACGAACCAGGAGGTTGATTCATGAACTGAACTGGTTCATATCAGTTCACGAGCCATTTGAAGTTTGGAAATTTCTGCTTTCTGCTCCCCATGGCTTTTTGCAGGGAGCAGAAAGCAGGGTTTAAATGTCTCTGAGCCATTTAAACTAAACAACTGAGCTGTTTTTCATGAACAGCATGCTGTTCATGAACTGCCACAAACCACCATGAATGGCATCAAAATTTGTGGAAGTTCTTCAATTCATGAACATTGCTTTGTGAATCACAAACCAGCCAAATTTGTATTGTTGAAATGTTGTTACCCGACCTGAGCCCGCTCACAAGAAGGTTAGGCTATAAATATGAAAAATAAATAACTAAAAATCTGATTTCTATAGGGAAAGTTGCACAATGCATACAAAGCCTGAATTAACACATATGTGAATATTCCCAAAAGAAACCTCTCTAGGAAAGCAAGTTCAAATGTAATTGGAAATTGCATCTGGGCAGTAAAGGTCACCTTCCGGGCTTGTTCATCTTTCCCATCCAGTGTTCTTCACAAAACTATGGCTCTATTCAACAACTCCTCTTTCCCCTTCTTTCTTGGCCTCTGAAAGTTACATGTTGGCCCAAGGAAACTCTGACTCAGTTCAGATGTCATATAACTATGGACTAATTAAGCTAAATATGGTTTGTGTGAATGTCAGAATGTGTGTGTGTCAGACCAGGATCTGAAATGATGGATTTTTTAACTGTAGATGGTTTTGCATGATGCAAAAAAGGGGGAATTCTGGGTGTATCTTGTTTTATTGCCCAGTCTTTCCCTTACTATTAAGCAGTCCATTATACCAGCTGAAGAGGAGGTGGGAGAAAGCAAAGGCAATGAAACCAGTGTTTGTCTAGGCAAAGCAGGTTTTAAATCATCATCTGCAAGTTGATTCCTGGTTTCACAAACCATGATTTCATATTATGTCTGAACCAAGCCTCAGAGTTTTCTTGTCATACTCTTTCTCAGAAGATTTCCTGTCCCTTTGTTAAGAGGATTACATAAGGAAGTGATACGCTGAGGAAATAATAGACATTTATCTTTCTTTTATAAAGGTTTCTTCATAGAAATCAAAAAGATGTCCTTTGTCCTGCCTTCGGCATAGTCTAGAACTCACAATAAGAGTAGGAGCCCACTTATATTGACTTACATCTCCTTATCCAGATGACAACTGAAGGGACTCTTAGCTCTCTTATTTTACCTTTTCTTTCTTTGGCTGACAACCAAGAGCAATAGCTAAGTATTGTACTCTACAATCTACACAGGCCACTGCTTCTGACAGAGACTTGTTTATCCTAGTTAATCTCTGAGGAAGGAGAAAGCTCCATAGGTAGCCAATTCACGGCTTCTAATCAAACCATTTCTTCTAGTATCCTATATAAATAGTTGCCCTAATCCGTTGGCCATTTCCAGCTCTCCCATTGGCTGTGCTATGCAATCCATCAGCCATTAGTCCATCAACCACCACTCAAGAGTACTCGTGTGCCATTGGCTGGGTGCTGGGTCTGCTCCTCTCCTCCACCCACTGCCAGCCTGGCCACTGTTCCCTGATAGAATAAACTGTCAAAACGGTTGTCTCTCCTGACAAAGACGCTTCTCTTGCTTGGTGTGGCTGGCATAAAACCATTCTCTTCTCCTCCTGCCATGGGGCTAACTTTTCCCTCAGTTGCTGTTCCTAGGCAACTAAGCGTGGTTCTGTCAGTAAAAAAACAAAGGCAGGAGGCCCTTTCCAGGCCTACTTTGGCCTTTGTGGGGAACTTATTGGGGCCAGTCCTGACTAGAATTGGCAGCTCCAGGTTGGGAAATTAATGGAGATTTTGTGGTGCAGAATATGCAAGTCAGAGTTTGGGGAGGGAGAGGCCTCAGCTGAATAGAATGCCATAGAGTCCACACTCTAAAGCATTTATTTTCTCCTGGGGAACCATTGCTGCCAATTTCCAGGTGAGGGCTGGAGATCACTCAGAATTAAAACTATTATCCAGATGGCAGAGATCAGTTCCCCTGGAGAAAATGACTGCTTTGCAGGGTGGACTCTGTGTCATTATACCTTGCTAAGGTCATTTCCCTCCTGCTTTGATCCCCACTGTGGAGAAAGACTGTACTTTTCCTAGGTAGAAGGTGCGGGGGGGGGGATGGAAAGCTGAAGTCAGAGGGGCAGATAAAGGTAAGTTGATGGTTGGCTGGGAAGGAGATAGAGTTGCCAACTCCAGGTTGGGAAATTCCTGGAGATTTGAGGGGTGGGATTTGAGGAGTGGGACCTCAGACAGGTACACTGCCATAAACTCCACCCTCCAAACTAGCCATTTCCTCCAGGGGAATGATTGTTGCCAATCTCCAGGTGAGGTCTGGAGAGCACTCAGAATTACAACTGCTCTTCAGATGGCAGAGATCAGTTTCCCTAGAGAAAATGATGGCCTCTGTGTCATCATACCCTGCTGAAGTCACCACAGCAAATTGAGTGTCCAAGGCCAGGGAACCCACCCAGAGCCTCTTTCTAGAGCTTGTTGTGTTTATTTCCACATTGGGCCTTATTCCTAGTTCAAAATAATTCTCTTTACCTGTGGTTTGAACCCACTGTTAATAGATTACTTTTAAAGAATATAGTGAACTTGTTTCCCACTTCCTCATGATACAGTAGAAGCCTAAGCTGTTATACTCTTCTACACCCATTGACTTTAATGAACTTTGAAGGGTATAACTTTGCTTAGTGCTAGATATTTGGAAAATGTTATGATAGCTCTCAGATGAGCTATTTCTTTCTCACATTTCAGTTCTTTTGCATACTTGTAATTCTTCTCTGAATTGTTTTTAAAATGGCAACATTTACCCCATCCTTTTCAATGAGTCTGAAGCAAAATTATGTATGTACAATATCAGCATGTTGCAAATAGACCCACAAATAGCTATCTTTGCCAAGAGAAAGATGGGATACATTTTTTAAAGACAATTTTTTTAACTTGCACTGTATACACATCTATTTAACAGGTGCTGAAATCAGTCCATGAGCATTTGAACCAAATGACAAGTGGTTGGTGCAGATACCTGAATCTACTCAAAATCCCCAAGAGACCTGCTCTTCATTTTAGATAAGCTTTGCAAGGGGTGGGGGATTAATAAAAAAAAAATGTTCCAAGAACTTTGTAGTTTGAACCATGATCAAAGAATGTGCCATAAGCTGCTGTTCCATGTTGTAAAACTGATTGAAATTCTCAGCATCCAAGAGCCTTTTAACAAAGCAGAAAAGAAGGACCCTTGCATAAAAATCTTTCACCCATTAAAGCAGGACAAGAAGATCTCAGTCTTTCAGCTCCTGTGAGTGCAAATTTTTCATATCCATTACAAATGTTAACTGTTCAACAATCTTAGACTGCTTTAGTGGTCATGGATCCTTCAGTAAGGAACGTCTAGAATTGTGGCTGAGTGAGGAAACCAGACATCTCAAAAAGTATTCTCAATATCCTTGCAAAACTATAGTTGTTGGGATTCTATGCTGGAAACCATGACTATTAAAACATTTTGGATCCAGTTCAGTTCAGCTTACTAACCATTTATAAGTTTAATCATTTGAATAATAAAACTGTATTCCAGGAGAATATGATGCCATGGGACTCCCCCTTACAGGGGACCTCCATTTTGATGCCTGTACATATGCACATCTTAGCATGGGCCTAATAAAAAATGAGTCTGGAGTCTGGGAAGAGAGCTGCTGGAGGGGTGAGTGTTTTTTCCTTTGTCTTTACTTAACTGCTGAGGAGAACTAGCTGAAGTTCTTGTGTGGGAGGACAATGTTTGAGGGTGTGTGGGTGTGTATAGCCTGGTGGAGAGTGGTGCCTGCTTAATGGTGGTTTCTGTTTGTCTCTTTTGACTGGGTTGTAACTGATTGCAGCTTTCAGCTGTTTTGCCTGGGGGATGACTGCTGGCCCGCCCTCTGCTGGGGGAGCCTTCAATTGTGCAAAGCTTCTCCTCACCACAGGTGTGAGCCAAAGGGCTCTTCTGCAATGGATTGCAGCAACATGCCTGCTGAGGGAGCTGAGGCAGTGACATGCAAAGTCTGTGGCATTATTGTGTTCTTTCCTGAAGGTAACAGCAATTACACTTGCAGCAAGTGTAAGTTGATAGTCCTACTGGAGGAGAAGATACAGGGACTTGAGGCACGCTTCTTTGCACTCCATTCTATAAAGGAAGATGAAGATTTCATGGACAGAACACATGAAGCACTCCTGAGAGGGCAACAGGAGCTGGAAGGAAAAGTATTTTAGCAAATGGAGGAGCATCAAACACAGGAGGAGGGCACATGGAAGAAAGTAACCCACAAGTGCAGGAAAATGGAGACATTTTGCGCCTCTGTTGTTAAGCAATCCGTTCTGGGATCTCCCCATAGATATTGATTCTGGACCACTGGAATGAAGGCAACTCCCCCAGCTTCCTTGAAGCTTGAAGAAAATTTCTCAAGGCCCTGTGGAAGAGAGAACTTGAGCTTCTGCTTCCCAAGATAGGTGAAGGCATGTGCTGGTAATTGAAGATTCCCTATGGAGAGGAGTAGAGGTTAAAGTGTCCTGACCAGACTTGGCATCTTGAGAAGTATGCTGTCTACCAGATGCATGCATCCAGGATGTGACAGACAGGGTAGGAAGACTTATCAAGCCCACAATATTGGATCAGGCCAATGTAGGAACAAATGACACTGCCTGGTACAGCCCAGAATGTATTAAAGGAGACTATGTGGCTCTGGGTAAAAAGGTGAAGGACATAAGAACATAAGAGAAGCCAATATTGGATCAGGCCAATGGCCCATCCAGTTCAACACTCTGTCACACAGTGGCCAAAAATACCAGGTGTAATCAGGAGGTCCACCAATGGGGCTAGAACACTAAAAGCCTTCCCACTGTTGACCCCCCCCAAGCACCAAGAATACAGAGCATCACTTGCCCCAGAGTCCAGAGCATCACTTGCCCCAGGTTTGCGAGGAGTGAACATATGCTAGAAAACATTAACTCGCAGGTAGGTGCAGAAACAAAAACCTCAGTGCACATAAACCGTGGATTCTAATGTCTCTATGCTAATGCACAGAATATGGGAAACAAGAAGAGAAGAAGAGAAGAGATTGGATTTATACCCCGCCCTTCACTGCCCAAAGGCATCTCAGAGCAGCTTACAAACTCCTTTCTCTTCCCCAGGAGGAACTTGAAGTCCTGATACAGGAAGGGGACTATGACCTAATAGACATTACTGAAACTTGGCAGAATGACACCCACAGTTGGAATATTAGGACTGAGGGGTACAACTTGTTTAGAAGGGATAGACTCATAAGGAAGGGGGAAGGAGTAGCTTTATAGATAAAGGAGATTGTGACGGATTGCACAGAAAAGCAGGCTTTTTCAGATGCTGCTTGTATCAGAGAATCAGGGAGTTCAAGAATTAATCTTCCCTGGAAAGAAGAGCTTAGGTGATTGGCTGCTCTACTGGCTCTCTGATTGGCCAACATCAGCTGAGAGAGGAAATAAAACTGTTGATCTGGAAGGAAAACAAGTCTTTTGCAATTTGGTCTTTTACCTTAAGTCTTTCTAAAGTCTGGACCAGTAGCCAGAGGGTGGCTTCTGAGGGAAGAGACACTTGGGAGTCAGTATTTTCTGACAGGCAATAGTCAGAAAAGTACTTCTACAAATAGAAAAAGAGAAGCCCCGATATCTTAGATATATTAAAATTGCTCTGAGGGAGAACTTATTTTCTCAGTCAGAAAAGCTACAGAACTGCCTTATATAGAAAAATGATACTGGAGAAGGATTTGGCAGAAGGTCTGGGTAGTTATAGTAAACTCCCATTCAAGCCAAATAGTAAAAGGAGTTCAAGAGAAATGGAAGTTTCTTAAAAGTGAAATATTGAAGGCATAGTCACAAATGATTCCTATGAGAAAGAAAAAATGGGAAGAGCCTAAAGAAGCCAAGGTGGGTCCATAAACAGCTTTCTAATGATTTGAAAAATAAAAAAGACTCATTTAGAAAGTGGAAGGAAGGCCTTATAACCAAGGATGAATATAAACAAATAACCATTGCTTGTAGAGAGAGAGTTAGGAAAGCTAAAACTCAGTATGAGCTTAGGCTAGCGAGAGACACTAAAAACAACAAAAAAGGTTATTTTCTTATGTTTAAAGTAAGAAAAAAAAGCAAGGACATGGTAGGTCCATTGCAGGGTCAGGAAAGTGAAATTGTAACAGGTGATGAAGTGAGGGCAGAACTGCTCAATTCCTACTTTTCCTCAGTCTTCTCTTGTGAGGGAAATGGTGCTCAACATTGCAAAAACAGAACATGTAATGAGGGAAGGGAGTTGCAGCCTAGGATCTGCATAGGGGTGTACATAAACACCTAGTTTCTTTAAATGAAACGAAGTCCTCGGGGCTAGATGAATTGCATCCAAGGGTACTAAAAGAACTTGTAGATGTAATTTCTGAACGTCTGTTACTTTTCAGAATTCTTGAACAGGTGAAGTGCCAGAAAATTGGAGGTGGGCAAATGTTGTTCCTATCTTCAAGAAGGGGAAAAAGGAGGATCTGGGTAACTACCAACCTGTCAGCTGGAAAAGTTTTAGAACAAATAATCAAACAGATGGTCCTTGAGCATTTAGAAAGGATGGCTATGATTACTAAGAGCCAGCATGGGTTTCTCAAAAAAACATGTCAGACTAACCTCTCTCTCTCTCTCTCTCTCTCTCTCTCTCTCTCTCTCTCTCTCTCTCTCTCTCTCTCTCTCTGAGAAAGTTACTTACCTCGCTGGATCAAGTTTATCTTGATTTCAGTAAGGCTTTTGATAAGGTACCACATAATATTCTTGTTGACAAGTTGGTAAAATTTGGTTTAGATCCTATTACTTTTAGGTGGATCTGTAACTGGTTGACAGATCACAAAGAGTGCTCATTAATTATTCCTCATCCTCATGGAGAGGAGTGACAAATGGAGTGCCTCAGGGATCTGTCCTGGGACCTGTTTTGTTCAACATCTTTATAAATGACCTGGATGAAGGAATAGAGGGAATACTTATTATAGTTGCAGATGATATTAAATTGGGAGGGGTAGCAAATACGGTAGAAGACAAAGTGAAGTTACAGGATGATCTTGACAGGCTGGGAAACTGGGTTAAAACAAATGAAATGAATTTTAACAGGGTTAAATGTAAAGTTCTGCATTTAGGTAGGAAAAATCAAATGCGTAATTATAGGTTGGGGAAGACTTGTCTTGGCAGTAGTATGTGCAAAAAGGATCTAAGGGTCTTAATAGACCATACACTGAACATGAGTCAGCAGTGTGATATGGTTGCTAAAAAGGCAAATGCAATTTTGGGCTTTATCAACTGAAGTATAGTGTTCAGATCACTTGAAGTGATGGTATCGCTTTACTCTGCTCTGGTTAGACTTCACCTAGAGTATTGTGTTCAGTTCTGGGCACCAGAATTTAAGAAGGATATAGACAAGCTGGAACGTGTCCAGAGAAGGACAATGAAGCTGGGTGAGGGGTCTGGAGACCAAGTCCTATGAGAATGGTGCAGAATTGTTTTCTGTTTCCCAAAAAGGTCAGTCCAGAACCAACGGATTGAAATTAATCAGAAGAGTTTTTGGCTAAACGTTAGGAAGAACTTCCTGACAGTTAGAATGGTTCCTCAACAGAACAGGCTTCCTTAAGAGGTGGTGGGCTCTCTTTCTTTGGAGGTTTCCAAACAGAGGCTAGATGGCCATCTGACAGCAATGCTGATTGTGTGAACTTAGACAGACCATAAGAGGGAAGACAGGAAAGGTTGCATCTGTGCTTAGTTCTCATGGTCTTTTCTTACACTTCCAGGGAATTGGGCTCCCAGGGAATTGGGGTCGCTGGACATCGGGGGCTGCTTTGCCACCCCAGAGGAAGCCAGGGCAGCAACAGTCCAGGCATGATGCCTGCATCATGATGTGGGTTGGGGGCCGAGCCAGCCATGTCAAACAGCTGGGCTCTGTTTTTGCTCAATGTCAGTTGCTCCCGTCCTCGGCATGGACAGAGCTTCGGGCAAGCCAGAGGAGGGACCTGCAGCCTGCTGGGTCTGGGAGTGGAGGATGAAGCCTGGGGCGGCTGGCAGTGACTGCGACGATGGTTCTTGGGTCTCAGTCGGTGGTGGGGATCCATTTGGCAGCAGTATCCTTTTCCTTAGGCCTTTTGGTGGTGGTGAGTTGACATCCAGCATTTTTTGGGGGGTGGCCTGCAGTGATCTCTTTTGGTAGCCGGTGGCCTCTTTCCTGCACCATTGATTGTTAGCTGGCAGTGTCCCTGTGTGGATGTAGGCGGAGGCTTGAGGAGGCAGCGGGAAGTGGCTTTAGGTGGTGGCAGGCAGCAGCAGCTGTTTAAGCCCTCCCAACAAGGTTTCCAAATGGGCGCTGGGACCACTGAGCGGCTTTAGTTGGCCCCCCAGAGGTGGCCTGCTGTGCTGATTACAAGGGGTGGCCATAGATCAGCTGGGTTAAGGGTCCTGGGCAGTGGTTCCCCATGGTTTCCCACAGCAGTTCTCATTATAGGGCCTAATTCAAATTGAAGCTTCAGGTGGCAGCCCCATTAAAATGGACAAATCGTGGTGATTGGGCTGGGGACAGTGGGGCAGCTTTGAGGGAGAGGCACTAGCTGGCCCTGCCTGCCTAGCAACCAACAGCCGAAGTATATAAAAAAAATAATGGTCACAGGGTGCATCAGCCTGAGCACAAAGCTAGGGGGCGCTATTTGATTTTTGTGAACCCGAAGTCTGCACATGCTAGGAGTCAGGTAGGACATTTTTTAAAAAACTTTTGATTTATTGATTGCTTTTTCCCACATACCTGTGGGCTCGGAGCGATTTACAGTTACTCATTGAGAATTGGACTAACAATATTCATGGGGGATAGGGGAGACAACACATACAGTTATTTAATCACAGACTGTAGCTGCTTGGGAGGATTCACCTGCAGACTGTATCAGATGCGATCCGACGGCATTCTTTGTCGGCTGGCTGATGACGTCAGGACTCATGATGTTGCATTGTCACACTGCCACTGCCTGGCTGATTTGCTCCACTGTAGGCCAATTCGCTCCACTGCAGGGAATGCCGACACAGATTTTTCCACCTTTTGATCTCGCAACGCAGCAGACATCTTCCAATGGCAGCTAACACCTCCCCGAAGGGATTGGTGTGCCCACCCCTAGTGGGTGGTCCCCAATTATCTACTTGCCGAAGCTTTCGAATCACTGGGTGGACGATGAGCTAGGGACAAGGCTTGGTTGCTCACACCAGCACGGGGCTGGAACTGACAAAGCTTGGCAGTTCAGATGTTATAGTTATGCAGGGGATTTTACCCACTGCGCCACCGCTCACATTTTTGAGGAACTCCTATCCCTGTGGCAGCCATTTTAAGGAAGTATTATTATAGGATGCCCATTTTGTGGTAGCAGCGTTGAGGCAGTGGCATTTTAGACAATAGTAGGTTAGGGTGTGAGGCTCTACCAGCATTTATAACACAGCTGCCACATACATAGTGTGAGAAGGAGTGAATTGGCAGCCACTTTGTAAGAAGTACAATTAAAGAATTCTGAACAATAACAATAACAATAATACAGCTGTCATGCAATGCTGCCACTAAGCTGTGGAGTTTTGCGAGCAAGGAATCTGCTTTGTGGGCTGCTGGCATTGAAGTTGTGAGCAGCAGTTTGGCTACTGCATGGATTGGTTTTCTCTGGAGCCAGCCGTCCCGATCAGGAACAAAAGGGAGCTGGAGGCTGAAAAACTGTGAGCCCAAAGGTCCTAAAGCATTTAAACTGAGCAGCTATTTTGTGTGCAGCATCATAGGGTGGCCATTTTAAGGGTGACTGATAAAATACTTTTAAAAATAATAAATATGGTTCTAATTTAAATTGGCCACAAGCAGCATCAATGGCTGGGTGTCAACACAACCTAACCATTAGAAAGCGCTGCTCCCTTCAGCTTTCTGGGGCAGTCATTTTAGGATTGACTTACTAGGCAGCCATTTTGAGGCTATTGCTTCTGAGTTAGGTGATTAAATTCAGCCAGCATTTATAGCACAGATCATACACTATATAATACATGGTGGGAGGGGGAGTGATGTGATGGCTAATTCATAAGAAGAATAAGTAAAATTATATAGATTAACAACAACAACAACAAAATTAAATTAAATTAAATTAATAATACAGCCTTCATGGCTGCTAGAAAGGGACAAGGGTCAGTCCTAGAGGAAGCAGCCAGCCCCCATATGGCCATCCAATGTGATGATGAGGAGGATAACCCGGTCAATGCAGCCATATTACAAAAGCTGGAGGCACCAGAGAAATGGGGCAGTGCCTCTTAACATGGGCAGTGTTACACAGACAAAACGGGTTTCTAATAAATCTTTTCAAGCACAGGTGCTAGCTCGCTTGGCTTTTCTGGAAGAGGGACAAGAAGCTTTCTCAGCAGTTGATAGTGGAGCATCAACATCTGTCTAACTCATCAGGAGACAGCAGTTAGATGCAGGTAGGAAATTCAGGGGAACTTACAAGGGACCTCCAAGGAAGTAAGGTAAGGTGGAGAACACTGGCGATGTTGGGACATACTGCCCATGGGGCAAGTGCACCCAACATGGTGCTTGTCTGCTACACACAGTGCTCAGGGCAGTGCTGCTCACACACCACTGGGTGGATTGCCACCCTATACAGGATGGGGATGCATGGCCCTGCCAAATTCAGGGGTTCTCAGATGACACAGTATTGGCAGGTGACATAGCATTGGGGAATTTGGTTTTGCTTCTTGGGGATCATCTCTCCACTGCAACTAGAGATGAATCCTTCGGAGCGAGTATGTTGGTGTATCTACACTGCTATACAGGGAACTAGGTAAGAAAGATAAGGAGGATCTAGATGAGCAGTAAGTAAGGAACATCTAAAGAGGCGCTGGGTTGACAGGACCTGGGCAATATTGGTTCCTAGGATTCTTATTCTATGTGTCAGTAATTGTAAAGCACCAACCATGGAGAGCTGCCACGATGCTACAATACATGGACATTATTTATTAGGACTATTCTGATGTCCTGAGCCCTGCATAGCTTCAGTACGATGAAGAGTTCCATATGTGGGCAGCTATGACCTTGGCCATGAGATGGGAACAGATCTTCCCCCACTTATGGCTGCAAGTTATGGCTGTCTCTGGCCTGGCCATCAGGAAGTTAAAGGTCAGATAGTGGCCGCTTTGTTCATAGATCACTAGGTTAGGCAGGTAACCATGCCCAGGTGGGGCAGGTGGTTTAGCAATGCCCGCTTTGCTGGGAGTTCACCTTCCTGGGGACATGCAGTTGTAGGTCATGTTACTTTCGGCATGAATGCCCCTTTGTGCGCTGGCCCCACACATTCTCCAGCTGTCTCAAAACTAAGGGCCAGGATGGGGCCAAAGAGGGTAAGTGTTCAGGAGGATGTAGCGGTTATAACCCCCCTTCCCAATGAAGCTCAATTAGAATTGAAGTCTTTGAGCATGGGTTGAGGGATTACCCCAACCAATAGGATTGGGTTTACCTCTTGGAGGGTTTCACTTTAGGGTTTGGGATACCTCACCAGGGTAAAAGAAGACCTTTTAGTGCTCCTAACTTGGAATCAGTTAAGGGGATGGAGCACATAGTTAAAAAAAAAGTTTGCCCAGGAATGTTAGGAAGGTAGAGTCTCAGATGACTCCGCTGCTTGTCCCGGCCAGCCCCTTTAGGCCCATTCAGATGCACAGCGGCTGGAGCACTGGGGCGAAGGAGCACCTCGATTCTTCAGCATCATGCTGGAGAAGAGGCCGCCCCCTCAGAAGCCCCTTGGCTAGGAGCCTTTTCTCCAAGGATCCTGGGGAGTAGCGATTGCTCGCCCCCCCCCTCCAAACCGCTGGCGCTCAGATCATGTCCCAGGAGCATCCCGGAGACACATCTGACAGCCTTTCTGATGGGACAGCAAATGAATGGCTTCTTGAAATGCAGCTGGAAAGTCCCACCTGCCTATGACCTGAAGAATTGCACATCTGGGAGGGTTTAACACTACAGGAGGAAAAGTTTCCTGGTTCCTAGAAGGGCCTCTCCTTCGGTCAATCCCCCCTTCCAATACTTGCTCTGCCCCTGGGAACAAACTCTCTGCTGGGGTTTAGGAATGCACTTTCTCAGAATGTGAGACTATGACCAGCTCTGCCTTTTCCAACCCAGCTGTCTTGCATGAGTCCTGTGGAGGGGCGGAGGAGCCAGAGCAGGTGGTGGGAAAGGGGTGTGTGGCCTGGGGGTGCTTCCACTGGCTGGCTGGAGGGACAGGCTGGGAGGCAGTGCAGGGGCTGCAGCCAGAACCATCTCCTCCCCACTGTAGTCTGGGGAAGGGCCTCAATCTGCGCCCCTGCCTCAGTGCAACAACCCTCCCTTCCCCACTGATGGACTCAAGCCGCGGCTTTTCAAATGTGCTCCATCCCCCAGCACCAGGATCTGCTACCTGCCATAGAATACAATGGGCAGTGGCACGACTCCAGAGAAGGGGTTTAAACTTCCCCTGCCAGGCTGCTTCCCTCGCCAGTTCACTGGGGGCAGGGCTTGCCGCAGCTGCCATTTTTCCTGCTTCTGGGCTGCCAGAGTACTGCTCTGGCCCGCTCCGGCCCCAAATGACCCTTGCCTCTACTGATTCACCTTCAAAATCCCTGTTTGAATGTCACTTCTTCCCTGTATGAATCAAATCTATGAGCCTTTTTGTGCCATCTTCCCCTCATCTTCAATTTGTCATGGTAAAATTATTGAACACTATTTTTGTGTCAATTGCATATATGAACACCATATAACATATTATGGAGGTAAAAACATGTATTTTAAACCACCAAATTAGTCAAAAACACCAGCCATGAAAGTAGGCAGGATGATTTCTCCCCCAACAATAACCTGCTTAAATAAAAAGAAATATGAGTATATTTACATTTCCCAAATAGTGAGTATTCCTAGTTATCAGGACAGGAGCCCTGTTTTTATACACATTGGTGTATACACAAATGGAGGCATTTCTGCAGCCCTGGTTAGCAGTAGAAAGTTGACCTTGCTTTCAGCCACCATTTTCATGTTTCAAATTTGGTCAAGAAACAAAATTAGGCAAAATTAGCTTCAGTAAGTTGTCTTGGTGGTTTGCATTGTAACAGCACTGATGAAACTATATCAATTATTCAAGTTGTGTTTAAAACGTGCATTTAAAATCGATGCAAGATGTCAAAGCATATGAGACTTTTTTAAAGTATAAAATGAATGATGTCACATATTCAATGGCCAGACAGGACTGCTAGTCACAGTCATGGATGGACTGGGCAAGTTTGGCTGGTACAATTACTGATCACTCTGTTCTGACTCATGTAATTACTTTCTTTCTGTCAAGGAACTTTTGGGGCAGCTGACAAAACTTTCTAGATTCTGCTTTAACTCTTTTCTCTTTATCAAAAGTAATAATACTCTGAAATTGTACTATACAATTGCTCTCTCCTGAATTACTCATTTGATTTATCAGTCTTCTAACCAGATAAACAGAATCACATTTGTATGCTTCACTGTCTGCTTTGATGACAATAGTTAAGATCTTTATCATTGCATTCTACTGCACAGATACTCCAGTGAAGTATAGGAACAAACACATTTCAAATATCTCAGAGGTGTAGATTACTTTTTCCTAGACTGTTTTCATGATTTTTTTTTCTCAAGAAAAGTTTTGACTGATATTCTCATGAGAAGGTTGGCTTAGCCCATCCATTTGTGGTGGGTATGGACAGTACAATGAATGGGAAACCTTTGCAGGTCCTTACTTACAAGAACTTCAAATTCATTTCCATGTATGTGAGAATTCTGTTTATGATTTTTTTTTCTTTTTTGCATTGGCAAAGCTACTGTCTCCATTGTTGTGAACAAAGCAGCCCATATGCTAGAGAAGTTGTAATGCAAATGCTTCATTTATATTCCACTTTTCTCCCCAATGGAGACCTAAGTAACTTACATTATTATCCCTTTCTCCATTTTATCCTCACAACAACCGTGTGAGATAGGTTAGGATAAGTGTACATGATTGCCCCAAGTTCACCCAGTGAACCTGTATGGCAGAATAGGGATTTGAACCTGAGTCTCCCAAATCCTAGTCTAGCACTCTAACCACTATACCGTATGGGGCTTTGGATCAACACAAATACTGAAATTATTGCTATAGTCCTGTGCACATTTACTGGGAAAAGTCCCATTGAATTCAATGGTGCTTACTTCCAAATTTATTTGCATTGTTCGCATTGCGTTATACTTTGCAAGTATAACAAAATATCCCCCGCCCCAGGCAGCTACACTAGGATCAGATTCTTAACCAATTTTCTTTTTAAAAAAATCAGAAATAACATAATTATATGTTTTAATCAAATTAGTAAAAATTATATCCACAGTGGCAAAATTTCAAAGTATGAGATCCCTTTTCAAACACAGCAAAATAAAATAAGGATATTATGAGATACTTCATAACCAAGCAGGGCTCCTAGTCATGGACAAGGACATGGTTTGGGCAAGGTGGGTTGATACAATTACTGTATGTGGCTTTGATGGGGAAAACTAATTAGTTTAAGAACCTAAGCTGACAGGGCCTTTGAGAAACTATGCATAAACCCAGGCTGCAAATGCAATCACATACCTTATTCTATCCCTATTGGGGTCAGATTGACATTCAAAACAAAACAAAAATCAGAAACTATATATTTTAAACAAAAATATTAGCAAAACTGTAGACATGCTCATTCTTATATGAACTCTCTCACTCTATTTTCATACTCTGTGCATGTGTTTCTTCTAACGAGAATATGTTCCAGTAAATTTCACGACACTGATTCATTACCAATGAGAATCCTTTATCTGTGGACCAACAGATTTCTATAGAGGAAGATGTCTCATTGATCTAGTAATGTAAGGAGAGGGTTAATTGAATATTATACTCAGTTACTGGAAGACAGATGTCTCAGCTGAGATTTACTTGAAGTGCTCAAAGTTCAAAGAGAATAACATTAGGGAATGGAAGGCAAGATAATGTGAAGTATGTACCGTACCATTAATACCAATTATACCATTATTACCCTAGATTTAGGAAGCATTTGAAAGGAACCTAAGAGTCAGTAAGACTGGGAAATGAATTATTAAGAAGGATGCAATTTAAGTGCCAGTCAATATTTTCTTTACTACAAAAGAGTGATGTGAATGTTTTTTCTAACTTCAAAGGCCAATAGAAATGAAAGTAGAAATGGGATTCATAATAGTACAGCTCAAGAGAGAAAGAGGGAGAAAGAAAGGGAATATGAATCCCCAATCTCCATGACCTGTAAAAGTAATTGACCCTCAGACAAGAAAAGTGTCTGCACCAACCATGGCTGAATAATTAAGCTACATTTTTAAAAAATGCATTCATGATCAAGCGAATATTTTCAGCTATCCTACATCAGTGGTTCTTAACCTTTTGGGCACTGTAACACCTTGAGTTAGCCATCAAAACTGTAATTACTTCCTCCACTTTGTTAATGGCAAATATGAAAAAGAAAAATTGGGCAAAGTAACAAAATTATTGTCACAGGCTTGGCCTCTGATCAGTGTGGATCAGTACATCCTACATGGCAAAAGGAAAGGTAATGTGTCTTAATGACAACAGAAATCTCTTCAATGGGCCTTGAGTGTCAGGAAATGGTTTTGTTTAAGTGCCCATTAGAGCTTGGACAACAAGAACTTACCATCTAGCTGGAGAGTGGGGGCAGATAGGTGTCTGTGTAAAAAGAAAAGACTGTTCAGATGCTGGATGAGACAGAGTGAGAAACAACTAGATGTTGTTAGAGTTGGGCAAAGCACTCTGAGGTCACACACTCTCTGCCTCTCTCTGGCATCTCTGCAGATCTGCTGCCCTGTAGGCATGCCTCTGGTGCTTCCACTTGTGTTCTAGGTAAATAAAGGAAATACTACAAAAACAACAAAGTCTCCCATGTGCTCTTCTCCAAGGGGAACCAACTTCCATATCTGATAGTTCCTGGAATTTCTCACTGCTTGAAGAAATGGAGTGCACGTAACGTTGTCTTTTATTCTCATCACTTGTTCAGCTAGGACACCTGAAGGTCCCACTCAATCATTTCCCTTCTAGGGAGTGTTCATTACCATTCAAAGATCACATCCTGCCTGCCACTAAGCTAAAAATTTGGTGGGGAGAGTACATTGACCTATTTTCTTTATTATTCAGGAAACTGGGCAGCACCATTCCAAACCTGGTAGGGACCTTATACCACATCTGGAAAGAGGAATGATGCTTGGCACTTCTTAGCAGATGCTATATGTTCAGGTGAAGATACCCAAGAACAGTTGGCCAAGTTTGGAGCCCAGGTGGACCTGCCCATAAAAGGCAGCCAGTGGCAGGCTGCCTAACGTAGCCAGCCCTTGAATAGGTTACAGCAAGTTACTAAGCAATGACATAGATCAGCCCTTCAGGGCAACTGGTTGGCCATTATGTGAAAGAGTATGCTATACTAGATTACCCACTGGGGTGATCCAGCAAGTCTCTTCTTATATTCTTAAATTCAGAAACAGCCAAGTGCTTCTTTACTCTGAATAAATAAATTATGGAATTCTATCCTAGTGGACATAGAGATGGCCACTAGCATAGATATCTTTAAAAGAGAATTGAACAGATTCAGGGAGGAAGTATGTCCATCAATGGCTACTAGCCATAATGGATAAAGAGGACCTCCACATCCGGCAGCACCAAACTTCTCTAAGAACATAAGAGAAGCCAATGCTGGATCAGGCCAATGGTCCATCCAGTCGAACACTCTGTGTCACACAGTGGCCAAAAATACTAGGTGCCATCAGGAGGTCCAGTAGTGGGGCCAGGGCATTAGAAGCTTTCCCACTGTTGCCCCCTTCCAAGGACCAAGAATACAGAGCATCACTCTGCCCCAGACCTTGTGGCTAATAGCCACTGATGGACCTCTGCTCCATATGTTTATTTAATTCCCTCTTGAAGCCACCCATGCTTATAGCTGCCACCACCTCATGGGGCAGTGAATTCCATGTGTTAATCACTCTTTGGGTGAAGAAGTACTTCCTTTTATCTGTTCTAACCCGACTGCTCAGCAATTTAATTGAGTGCTCATTTCCTGCAGGAGTGCACAGGAGGAGAACTCCAGCAGTAAGGAGCCCAGGGGGCGGGCACATGCAACAAGCCCCACCTCCTGCTCCCAGCAGCCCTCAGTCAGGCCACGAGGAGCAAGAAGCAGCCAGGTAAGTTGCAGCACCCCCCCCCCGCCCACCTTCAGGTACAAGCTCTCCCTCCTCTGTGAGGGCAGAGCTGTGCATTCCCCCCCATAGCTAGCAATCTAAAACAGTCCAGTGGAGCCTGAGCAGCGGGTGTTGCTGTCTGATACACTTCCAGTGATGTCAGGGGGTGTGGCATATGCAAATAAATTATGCTAATAAGTTATGCTAATGAGCTCCTGCACCTCTTTTTTATGAAATGACCCCTGGTGTCCATGAGTTTTTGTGTAAACCAATGTTAGGGTTCAGTATAAACCAACGTTAGGGGAAAGCCTTAGTCTCTATATTTTTTCTTGGACCTTCAGGGCAACTGGTTGGCCCCTATGTGAAAAAAGGATGTTGGAGCAGGTGGAACACTAATTCAGCAGGGCTCTTCTTATATTATTAAGGCAGCAATGGCTTCATATTATTAAGGCACCAACAGCAAACTGGTCTGTGGTGCGTTGCCATCAGATATCTCCTGGGGAGCTCCCAGGGAGTTGCTGGATTTCTGGGTCTTAAGTTGTGGATCAAGGGTGCCTGGGTTCCGATGAGCCTTCCTGAAGGGGGGCTCATCATAGGGGACTTGTATAAGGAACTTGCACACATGGCGGTGTGCGAGAAGACCTCCTACTGTCCCAAAGCAAGGACCCAAGAGAGATCACTCTTTGGCAGCCATTGAGCAAAAAGATGTGATCGGACGAATTTAAAGAGACTGAACCTTATCCTCAAGATCGATAGATGTCTACCATGAGTACTCATTAATGCAACACTGAAGAATTTAATGACTGTTTGGAAATGCCCATTTAAACTGAAAAGAAAGGGGAAGGGAAAGAAGGGTGGAATTTCCCCCTCCTTCCCGTGGAGTGGCTACTACGAGTCAACAAAAGCAACAAAGAATCGCTACATTAAAACTTGGGGCAATAAGATAATGTTGTTTGAGCTTCTAATACCATTTTGATTTGAATATAAATTTAAACGAGTAAATTCTTGGCATTCACTGGATTTATACACAGACTTTTTAAAGAGAAACAGAATAACAGTTTCCCATAACATCAGCTTTCTTGTTGGAGTTTGGAAGTCCACTCTGTGCAGACTCCATTGTAACAGTAAAGCAGCTGCCTTTTGTTGAATGATTCCTGGACAGTAAACATGCTTGCTTATGGTTACAACTGAGAAATATTGAAAGTTAACTCCAGAGATTGGTGGTTTACCGGACTGAGCTGGCTTCTGTTATTACATTAAAATGAGTGTACAAGGCATGGAAGAGAGTCCTAAAGCCACTAACTTGGCCCAAATGTCATTGGAGGAATTTAAATTTTTAATTTTTTACTTGGTTGTCACGGTGGTCCAGGAGGCTTGTAAAGTGATATCTAATAAAGGTGAAAATGAGCCTCCACAAATGAAAACCAAAACAAAGGAACTGCAACCTTCACCTCTTCAAAATACTGACCAAAATCCTGGGCAAGAGAATTTATCCCATGGAATGACCTTTACATGAAAAGAAGAAGAAAAAATTTGTGCAGAGAATACCAACAAGCTCATTATAAGGCAAATAAGGAGAGAAACCATCAAAGAGGGGAAGGAAAACAATACTGCAAAAAGAAGACATAGAAGAATATATGGAATCTCCAACTTAACAATTGGATACAGATGGAACCTGCTACAAATATGCCCATTCACTTACAAAAATAAAAGACATAGATTTACAGCATTTATGAAAAGAAGGTTTCAGAAGATGGAACAAAAGAGACTTACATCTTTATAAATAAATCTGGAAAGGGAATTTCCAGAAATTTTGAAGCTTGGGGAAAAATGGAAATTTTTGGAAAAATTGAAAAAAATGCTACATTAACACTTCTTTTTTCTTTTCCGTTTTGAAAGTCATTCTGTTACTTTAGGAACATAAAATATTACTATGGACAATTTTACTTGGCATGAAATGATCACAACTAGCATGTTAAAAATATAGTGTATCCAAACAATTATTACAAATAGAATTTACTTTTTAAAATAATATTTATTTGTAATTGTAACAAATGGAGCAACAATCTCCTGAACTGTTTAGTAGTTTATGTGGGACAGACAAAAAAAACCCTCCACAAAACAATTTTTAAAAATCCAGAAGTAACAATTATTCATATCTCCTCTCCACAGTATTAAATAAAAATAAAAAAACATTCTCATAAAAAGAATTGAAGAGGGGGAAGTGCATAGAAGGGAGTGTAGGACTAAGTTTCAATGAATGGGCATGAAATTTAATCAGAATCATTTTCTGAGCATAATTATCAGTTTCAATCACTGCTTCTTCAGCTACTGTGTTGTGTCTGTCAGTATCACAGTTATCATGGACCTCTAAAAATGGAAGGGTTGCCCGGATTGAAACAAGCTTCTCTAACCTTTCACATGTCAGTTTATTTCTTGATTTAGTGTGAGTGTTTCCAAACATAGACCAGATTCTTTCACATGCTGCAGAAGATGGGGGAATCTGAAGAAGGCGAGAAGCAAGAGGAGTCAGGGGCTGTGTTGTGCAAAGAACTTGCCACCATGTTGCAGGAGGAATATGTTTGGCAGAATCCCAGATTCCTGGACCAAATCCCTGGAGATGCTCTATATTCTGCAACATTTGAAAGTACCTTCCCAACATCAAGTCCTAAATGTGATGCTTGTTTTGTAATCCAGTCAAATGCAGTAACAGTGCTATCATCACTTATATTTCCACCTTTGAATCATGGACCCAGCAGATTTGCAGCAGCATGAATTGGATGGCAATGAATTGGATCCCCTTTTTTAAATAAAATCTTTCACTTTACTTTCTTCTATAGTTGTAAGCAGGGCTTTTTTTGTAGAAAAAGCCCAGCAGGAACTCATTAGCATAATAGGCCACACCCAATGGCAGGAACTCATTAGCATATTAGGCCACACCTCAGACAGCACAGCTCATTAGCATATTAGGCCACACACACCCATGTTACCAGAAGTGTGGTCATCCAGCCACACTCACCTTTTGCTTCTTATTCTGCTTACCTTGTTTGTTGTCAAAACCCAGGGCTTTTTTGCATGTTAGGCTACACACTCCTAATGTAGCCAATCCTAATGCGTTTCTGCTGTTGGGTGTGACCTGTTATGCTAATGAGTTCCTGATGGGCATGCCCAAATCAGGAGCCAGCCGAAACTCTGTTCCTGTGCATTCCTGCCCAAAAATAGCCCTGGTTGTAAGTGGAGATATACTGAGATTTTCAAAAACAGTTGTTTTTATCTTGGTCATTAGATAAGGGAATTTCTGACAAAAGTGCACTATCTGATTCAGATGCAGTGATTGCTGCAGCAATTGGCTTTAGAATCTTCAGGGAATTTTGCAGTTGAACCCAGAAGACATCCTGATCAAGAACAGTGTTTCTTATACTTCTGGATACTTTAAGATCTTTAACTATTACTGTTTCTAGAAGAGCTTCTTTGTTTTTTAGTAAACTTTCAAAGGAGATCACCCCTCCAGCCCACCGAATTTTACTACAGAGCTTCCGTGTCACTATTTTATTCTTTGCATTTTTTTCTACTTGCTTCTTCTTGAAAACTGCAGCTACAATATGAGTACCTTTTACATGTTTTATAACATCTTTTGCTTGTCTATAGATCATTTGAAGGGTGCCCAGTTTCATAATATCATTAAGAAGCAGGTTTAGGCCATGAGATGCACATCCTATTGCAGTAATATGTGGATACTTATCCATGATGGTCTCCCATGCTGCTTTCATATTGCTGGCATTGTCAGTCAGCAAAGAAAATACTTTACCACTCCCAATTTTCTGTAGGACTTCACATATTTTACAGCTGATATATTCTGCAGTATGTCTGTTCTCTCCTGGTTGAGGTGTTATAACAAAATTTATAATTCCTTCTCCTCTCACATTTGCCCATCCATCTGTAAACAGTACAAGACACAGTGCTTCATTAATTTTTCCTTGCACAGATTCCATTACACGTTCATATTCCGACTCCAAAAGAGGCTTGCTCAAAGGATGTCTGCTGGGCAAATGGTATGATGGTCTTAGTCATTTTAAAGCTTCCTGCCAGTATGTATTTTCAGTTATTGAAAATGGTGTTCCAGAAGAATATATTGCTCTTGCAAGAGCTTGATCAATTTTTTCCTGATCTTCAGGTGTCATCTTGTCTACGAATGAATTATTTGAATAATTTTTGGATGCAGCTGTCTTCAGTATCTGTTCACTTGAAGATGCTGCTGTTGGGACAACACTTTGTGTTGCTGCTGATGTTACAGATGGAGTAGAAAGAGGACTTCTTGAACGAGAACATTGAGAAAAACTATGTGCATTTTCATCATTGTGCTCCTCTTCACTTAGATCCATGAAGGATTTTTTAATATCTACAGGACACTTGTTACGTACAAGAATGTGTTTTGTCATCCTGGTAGCATTTGGAAATGCATATTTCATCTGACAATATTTGCAAAATCACATTTTTCTTCTCAGAAGAACTTGTAATGTGAAAATGCCTCCATATGCTAGATGTTGGTTCACCATTTTCCTGAGGAGAGTAGGAAGAAAGAAAAATAATTTAATGGTTAGTTTGCAAGAAGACACTAATCTATGGTTGTAAGCGGGAGTGGGGAAATAAAAAACCAGGTTAGTAGTAATTAAATTATTATTTACACAAAGGTTATAAAGATAAACTAATGTAGCTAAATGATTCAGTGTTCTGGAATCAGATAAATGAAAACTCTTACCTTTTTAAATTAAGTGTATACTTTCAGGTCCTTTTTGTTGCTCTGTATTTTCTTCTGATGCTTTGAGGCCTGGTGAAGCCTGAGTGCTAGTAGACCCACTCACATGTAAAAACAAAACTGAAACCTTTTCTTGTGACAATAGCACTTCCTAAAGGAAAAAATGCATCTTGTTCTTACATTGGAGAGTTCAGTTTGTAAGGACTTGCTTGTCCTCAGTGCACAGAAATTAGATTAATCTGATACCATACATAATTTTTAGAAATGATTTGGAAAATATTCAAACACCTTGTCTTAAAATATTTTATTTATCATGTTAAAATAAAATGTTCCATAATCAATTCTTTTCTTTTTTCAATTTTTCCAATTTTTTGGAAAAAAACCAAAAAGGCTCCAGGAAAAATCCAGGGGACAACCGGTTTCCCCCCCCCCAATTTTTTCTGTTTTTTTTCCAGGCCTTCACATCTCTTACTCTGACCCAAGCTAGCTAATATGGATGATGTTTTTGATAGTAAAGTAAATCTATACAGGTTAAGACAAGTTTAAAAATTATATAAGTAAATGGTAGATGGTATAAATATACTTGTGCATCTTTTATGTTCCAAGACATTTATGAGATTAAGTTTCAATGGAAATTCCATGATTCAAAAATTAAATAAGATTAGGTTAGAAAATGGCTTTGTTGTGATAACTGATTAAGACTTATATGTGCTTATTAATTAGTGACTATAGGAGAAAATGTCAAATAGAATGTTATAGTAATTGGAACTATATTTTTATGTTTATATATGCTATTATTAAATGTAGTGTATAGAAAAATAGGGGAAAGGGTAGCATCAACCTTGTATGATCTCTGATTTAAATCACCTATTATGAATTTGTTTGTATCTCCACAGTTGGAAATATATACTAAAAGAATTATATAATCTTAAAGAAGTATAAACTTATTCAGTTAAAGGGTGAATGAGATGGTAATTGATTAAGACTGATTATATTGAAATCAAGTCTTATATATTTAAAAACTATTGCACAGTGGAAAGGATAATTAGAATGTCATCTTAAATGTTAAGATATGGTTGAAGACATTACTTAGAAAATTATAGTTGGAATACTTAGTATGTTCTCAAATATAACAAAAAACTATGTAATTTTAAGATAAAAGCTGGCAAATACTTTACTTAGCTATAAGGTAGAAAAATAGAAACTGAAATGTTTAAGTATGAGGTAGTTAAAGAGATAGAAATTGATAATGAACTCTCTTGTATGTTTGTTTGACTTTTATGTTTGTTTTTGGCTTCTTTTTTAAACCAATTAAAAAATTATTCTTAAAAAAGGGCACCAATGGCTTCATATGATTTATTCATTCCTGAGGAACGATTCAGTATCCATAGTTATAAACTTGATGACTTTTAGTTGTTCCTTAATCAAAAACATTCTTTCAATGTGATATGCCTCTAGGGTTGCCAATCCCCAGTTGGTCCCAGGAGATCTCCCAGTTTGGAGCCCCTCTCCCTGCTTCAGGGCTATCAGAAAGCAGGTGCTCCATTGTATCCTATGGTGACTGGTCCCCATAGGTTATAATGCAGAATCGATCCATGGATATCTGGGGCTTGGGGGGGTTGTTCTTTGAGCTGGAGGCACCAAATTTTCAACATAGCTGCTGGTTCCTCTCCTCAAAATTTCCCCCAGGTTTCAAAAAGATTGGACCAGAGGGTCCAATTCTATGAGCTCCAAAAGAACATGCCCCATCCATTAATAAAGGACAGCAGGGTATGGAAGGCACATTTGATCTTATCTGGAATTTTCACTCCAAGTGATCACTAAGTTAAACACACAAAAAAATTGTTTTGTTATATCAGTCACAAACACAAAGTAGATATGGCTGTAAACTGAATCTGTCTAATCAATGTGATACCAGATATGGTTGATAGAAGTTCCAGCTCAGTAGTAATTAGCAGGGTCCTTATGATATAGTTGCATCTCTATATTTGCATATGGCAAGATTTATATTCTAGTAAAAGGAACTTCCTGCCCAGTTCCCATTAATGCTAATTTAGAAACCCTCTGTTTCATAGTTACTATTACTCATTCATATATCTCAGGACAGTCACCCATTAGAATCAGCTGAAGAGCAATACTAGCTTGAAGTACATCATCTGAATTTGGGGACATTCTTGATTTACTTACCTACACTGTAACAAAATGCTTTAGTATTTGGGAACCTTAGGATGCTAATGAGGAGGCTGGAGCAGCTGCTCAGGAATGCTTCTTGGTTAATCCAATCCTTCAGTCCTTCTGCACAAATGTGCAGAATGAGAAGCTTTTCAATTTCAAAGAGCAGAGAAGCTCTTACTGAGCTCTGAACCCCATGCTATTCCAGCTACCTTTAAATTTCAATCTGCAACCGATTTAACAGCTCCCCTCCCACATAGTGTATCTAGAGGTGAAATAAATTACGCGAGAGCATGTTCCCAGCATTCAGCCTACATAAAGGTGACCAGCAGATTTTTTTGCATTATTTTACACTGCCAAGAAGGACTATAAATTGACATTTAAAACATAAATAGAGCAAGAGCATTACAATTAGGTCTATTCAGGGTAGCTGGTATTTGTTGGTTTTGTTAACTTCTTTAAATTTCAGTAGATGAAACTCTGGTTTTGCACTGCTGCATCACCATGCTGGGAAGACATGCAGAGCTTCTGTTTGGAAAAACCCTAAATATGACAAAAGATCTATGTCCCCAAAGTCAAAACTGCCGTGCCTTAACACAGCACATGGCATTGCCTCTGCCATAAGAGATCCTGGCTGAGTTCAGACTGTCAGTATGAAGCATGAGGGAGTCATTGCAAAAAGACCCGGAACAACCTGTTCTGGGTATTCCCCAGTCACACTGCACCGACTGATGTGGAGGCATAACGGGGAGAAGGCGCAAAGGAACATTTGCACTGTTGGCCCACCCCTGGCAAAGGTGCGGCCGTAAGCAGCTTTTTTTGTAATCTGGCTATATGCGCTCATGCGCATGAGTGCATCTCTACCGGATCAGCTTGTTCACGGCTTTCAGCATTCACACTTCTGGGAAGTGGGATCAACGCACTTTCCAGGGTTTGCTACCACTTTCACCAGGTACTTTTTAAACTCGGGCGGGAAGCGTTACAAGATGGGTTGAGTACAGCTGGGGAATGTCTGACAGCTGTGCCTGTGTGAACCGGCCCCTTTAATCTGTTTGTGAAATGTTTCTGAAATGTGCCTATATCGGGCCAAACTGCCAGTCAGAACTTGGGCCCTGATTCTCAAATAGTAAAAGATGATGTTCATCCTGACCAAGGGAGAACGCCAGTGCCCATTCAAAGGAAAGTGCAACGTTAGCATACATTGTTGCCTACAAAACACACAGTTCTTTTAGCTGACATGTAGACCCTTAATGAAATGAAATAAACTCATTTTCAAAAATACTTCACCATCTATTTTACTGCTTGAAAGCATATCTCCTTACTGCAGTAACTCCTCTCCTTATCACTTGAGAAGATCCCTGAGAGCAGCATGTTTTACTTGAGAGGTACTGAGTTACCATAAGCAAACTTATAACTACAGTTTGGGGCTGCCAAGGTTACCAAGTATAACTGGAAATGCAATCCTAAACCCATGTAAATAATTTCCCATCTTAACTGAGATTGCTCCCTTACGTTCTACTGTGGTGAAGAGAACAAATTCAGAGTCAAGTGGCACCTTTAAGACCAACAAAAGTTTATTCAAGGTATAAGCTTGTGTGTGCAAACACACTTTTTCAAATACACTGGAATGGAAGTTAGAGTTCAAACTTATAGACAGGCTGAACAGCAGATTTACATGTAATGTGACTAAGATGTTTTAAGTCATGCAAAAACAAAATTAAAATAAGCTAAGGTTATAAGGTTAACAGGTGTTTTGATTTAGAATCTGCTATGAATCAGTTCTCACTAGGTGCTCATGGCATACCACCTGTGCCATGAAGGTACCCATGGGACTTGGTAACCAATGGCATGAAGAGCAGTGAGTGGTTCAAAATGCCACAATGTATCCAGGATGATCTTAGGAACCTGGTCCTCAGTACTCAGGATGGGAATGAACCAGGAAAATGGAGATTTGTCCCGATTCATTGGCATTGCATGAACCACAAACCGGTTCAGCCCTCTCCCGGTTTGCTAACCAGTTCAGGTCTGTGGGGTTTGTAAAACCCATTTAAAGGGAACATTTAAATGTCTTCTGAGCTCACTTGCAAGGGCCACTGCTGCTTTCACCGGGGGGGGGCAGCCAAAGGCATCACTGACCTGGGTTACATCTATTAGATACAAGCCAGTTCAGCTATCCCTTTTGCTCCACCCTACTTCTGCATGGGGGACACACACACAAAGGCATTGCTAAATAGAGGCAAGCCAGTTCAGTAATCCTGTTTGCTCCTCCTTGCAGAAGTCACAGCAGCTCTTGCAAGTGAGCTCAGAAGGCATTTAAATGCCTTCTGACAGCTCACTCGCATTGTACAGCCTTCGCAGCACTACGTGAGTGAGCTGTTCGAAGGCATTTAAATCCATTTTGAGTTCACTCATGTCACACCACCACAGACCTTCTTACAAACTGAATGTACCACGGCAAAAACCATGGTGGTTCTTGGGCAGTTTGTGAACAGCGTGATTGCTTGAATTGCAGTTTGTGAATGCCCAAACCGGTCTGGTTCATCACAAAATCTGGTTTGTAATTCGGTTCATGCCCATCCCTGCTCAGTACATGTACCCATTTATTCAGCAGGTCTACTAATGGGGATGCTTAGCAGGTGAATTGGTATTATTGGAGGACATATATGTTGGCCCACACCCCCAAATGAGGACACACAACAACTGCATAGGTTCAACTAGTTTATTTAAATGGCTGATCTACATAATTGGTTTTTAAAGTATGCTAACTTATTCAAGGGCAGGTTCAGGCCTGTAGCCACCAGGGGGGGGAGAGGGGGTTGGGGCAACACTCCCTCCTGAATATGCCCTACCCCCTGGCCCCTACCTCTCCTCCCCTGGGAGACTGCTAGTAAGGAAGGATGCAGTGAGAGTGGCTGACGCCCACCAGCTGAGTGAGCAAGCAAACTGAAGGGTGAAAGAGGCAGCATGTGGCTGCTCTGCTCTGCCCCTAATGTGCTTCACCATGATGTGGCTGACAAGCTTGTGCACGGTGCTGTAGATCTTGCCTGTGCCCTCCAGCCACCTGTAGATCAGCTCCTGCTTGATTGGCTGCCACATGTAGCACAGGGAGAGGTGCTGGCAGCAGCTGCTGCTGCAGGACCACTGCCACTGCCAGGTAGGCCAGTGGCTCAGCTCCAAAAGATGCCTTGGAGGTACAAAAGGGCTTGACACACCTGTAGAGCTCAGCAGCCACCGCAGCCACAGCCAATCTCAGGCCCGTTTAGCAGCATGGACTTGTGCAGGGCTAGGAAGATGGCATCCAGGGCCTCCCCATCCATGCTGTACATGGCAGCTGAGGAGATGAACATAGGCAAGCTGGCCAGCAGCTCCAACTGCAGTGCCCCCCACTGCCTCCCACTGAAAAATTTCTGGCTACTGGGCTGGGTAGGTTGCTCAAAGCAGCTTACCAATGGCTGTTTATATGGGCAGGTCCACCATGGCTCCAAATTTGACTAGTACTTTCACTTGCCTTGTTCATGCTCACCTGCACATACATTAGGTGCTGACAGGTGCCACTCATCCTCTTTCCCTGATGTACCATAAGGCCCCTCCTGGTTTAGAACACTATTGCTCAGCACCACAGGAGCTCCTTCCCAGTGCGTCCTACCAAAGGATGTGTGAAGGCCTGTTCTGGACCCATCACGCTTTATGTTTCAGAGTGTTTGCCAATTATCTCTACCTGTCATGAGCAAGTTGCCCTATTCCTGCCAACAAGTTGTGGCCTAACCAGCTAAGACCAGCCCTATTTATTAAACACTCCTCCTTCCAGGTCATCATGAAGTATGTGAAAAAAGGTTCCCTTCAAAGCCAGCATGGTGAGGCCCACAAAATTCTTGCTTAGCACAACAAAGGTGATCTGCTAATCCCATGATACCCCAGGGAAGCATGGATAGATCATCAGCTGACTGCAATAGCCTGCCTGGGAGCTTGTGTTGGTCCTTTACATAGCCACTCACTGCCCCCTCCCCATTGACTGGAGCCTCCCCAACCTTGCTTCCTTTGAAAGAAGGGGCTGGAACAAACAAATCCATGACACCAGTGCCATGAATGCTCCTTCTATGGAATAATCAATCAAGATACTTCCTAGTAAATAGATTTTAGCATTTGCATGAAAAAATTGTGGTCATTAATCCAACTACACAAATATTGGCTTTCTTCTCCTAGAAAGCCTGTAAAACCTTTTCCTCGAAAGAATGAAAGGTCATGATTTCCACTTTAACTACCAAATACATCTGTGACTATACAACTAATGATCAACAATGGTTATAATATTCTTGTAGACATATTCAATTAACATGGGACTTGTAGTTCTTCTGTACCCCAGCTTTAAAAGGCTATTTCCATTCAGAAGCAGAACTCTGCTGAATTACACTGGCCTGAACAATTTATAAATAAAACCCTTGAAGATAACCAAGTTTCTGCTTGAAGCTATTTATCTTAAAATAATTATGAAGACTAGCAGTTGCATGCTCATGCAGAGCAGGAAGCAAAGTGCATTTCAGCATGATGTGGTGCTTTTTCTGCCCTGCTTCTAATATATGAGTAGAATAGTTAACATCAGAAGCAAATTGTTCAGGACACAGCTGGAATTTTGGGGGACTGTCTCTCTAATTGGCTGAACAAATTTAGAGTCCAGTGGCACCTTTAAGACCAACAAAGGTTTATTCAAGGTATGAACCTTCGTGTGCATACATTGGAACATTAGGTAGAGTTCAAACTTATAGACAGAGGGTGAACAGCAAATTAACATGTAACATGATGAAGATGCCTTAAGATATGCAAAGAGAAAACAAAATAAGAAGCTAAGATTATAAGGTCAACAGTTATTTTGATTTAATTAAGGGGGAAAGGACAGCAAAGCAATAAATATGTCAAAATAAGAGATAAATGTGTAAAGGCATCTTTTCTAATTGTGGGAAGTAAACTGAAACTCCCCATTCATCTCCTCTCAGGCATGGAGGTAATTTAACAGCATTTCTTTCTTTCTTTTTTAAGATGGGTGCAGTGGTATGTCAGCAAAACATTCTAATATCCTTGCATTACATTCAGTATTCTAATATACTATTTGGAAAAAGAAATACACTAAAATACAGAGGATGTATAGTCCTTCTTGTTGAGAATACATATGTGAGGACTGAATGAGTTAGCATATGGAATGAGATAAGAAACCAATATCCCTGTTGAGTCCTAGGGAACTTTTTGTTTCAAGCGTTGCAATAATTTGTAATTCAGCAGTTTCCCTTTCCATTCTGTTCCTGAAGATCCTTTGTAATAAAACAGCTACTTTGAGGTAATTCACTGAATGTCCTGGAAGGCTGAAGTGTTCTCGTACAGGTTTCTCAGTCTTGTGGTTCCTGATGTCAGATTTGTGTCCATTTATCTTCTGGCATAGAGTTTGTCTTGTTTGTCCTATGTAGAGAACTGAAGGTCATTGTTGGTATTTAACGGCATATACAATGTTAGAAGATGAGCAAGTGAATGTGTCTTTGATGGTATAGTTGATGTTGTTAGGTCCAATGATTGTGTTGTCTGGCTGTATGTGGCAGGGAAGTTGGCATCTGGGTTTATTGCAAGCTCTGGTCCCAGTGTTCAAATGGAAAGTTCAGTAAACAGGAAGGTTCAGGAAGGTTCATGGTTTGTTGGGGTCTCACAAACCACAAGTCGGAATGAACTTCCATTTTTCCGGTTCATGCCTATCCCTAATTGAGATTACATAAACCACTTCTTGGTACCTTAAGATCTATCAGTTAAAAAGCTAAACTTAACTAGTGGCAAAGCTAATAAAGGTAATGATGAGAAAGAGGAAAAAGCCATCCCTGTCTAATGCACTACCAGCAAGTGTTCCCCCTTCATAGTCTGCTGATTAATTTTATTCTGGACAGAGCTAAGAAACATAGTCATCAACATAGGAAGTTCAATTTTCCCTACAAAAAGTAAAGAATAGACATTATCACTTCAACCAGCCAAGGAAAACAATGTAACAGGATCTTTCTGAATATGACAGTTAAAATGCTTGACTTGCACTGTTGGTATCAAGATGCCTTATCCTTCATTTCTGGTTTATGAGCCTAAATCTAACTAGAAATTACAAAAAAAAAATACATTCTGTTACCTGCATCATAGTTGACAGATCAAAGGGGCTTTTAGACTGCGTTATATCAAACAGCTAATGGCAAATCCATCCAGCTGGGCCCTGCATTCAAGGTAACCCCCTCATCAACGCAAACCATTCAAAAGGTTTTTAGGAAAGCATATCAGATGATGCTGGCTCACTTTTGTAGTCTCACCACCACTGGCCAACATCTCATATGTATCTTCTCGTGGGAATTTATTGGGTTTGGAGGGCAAGCAGCTGAAGGTCTTCAAATTGGATGAGATAATGTAAGATAAGCCCAGGAAATATAGACAGGGTTTTTGGGGTTTTTTTGTGTTAGTATATCTTTTAATAAAATGACTATTGTATAAGTAATCTGGTAAAAAGGAATCCTAATCTTGCATGGGTTAGTGGATGTCACATCCTGCTTGACATATAAATAAAATTTTAAAAACCACACAAATGTATGGAAATACCTCTGTGCTGCCCATTATTTATTTATTTAAACATTTATATTCCCTCTTTCCCCAGGGCTCATGGTGGCTTGCAATACATAATTTAAAAATCAAATGAGAATAAACCACCCATTCTGTCTGCCCCTGTCAGTCTAATAAAACCTATCAACATGTAATAAAATGTCTGCAACCTGTACTGCATTAAAAGCTCTGGTGACTAAAACAGACTTACAGAGCCTCCTAAGAGTTTCCAAGAATAGCTTACCTTACGGCGAGGTCTTGATTTTCTGCCTGCCTCAGCTATACTTCCTGACCCTGATCTGACTGCTTGCTTTTCAGGCTCTAACTTCTTATTCTACATGACCACAGCTCACCATCTCTGGCCTGAGAGACTGTGTTTAGGATGAGACATCTGTTGCCTATGGCACAACTGCCTGCTTCTCACTAAGCCACTTCAGCTTCCTGCCCAGGGAAGATGGTCTAATTGGAATCAGGCCCAGAGGACCCTGACAACATTTTAGATTGGGAGAATGAATGCTTCACCCCCTGTGCCACTGTACGTTGTTCTTACCCTAATCAAGCCACCACACATCTGATAACTGAGTTTAAGAAAACACTGGGAAGTTCAGTCACATAACTCTAAATGTATTATCGGATCTGTCCCTCACACAGCACTTTCAAGAACCACCATAGGTCCAGACAAAGATTCCCTTTGGATTTCATATACAAAGCACCCAGATCTAATCCAAGCACTCCCACAATGACTCCATGGGTTCCTCAAGTGACCAGGGTCCCCAGAATTTTGTCCTCCTAGACTCCCCCCTAGCAATTCTGCTCTAAGAGCACTGTACACAGAACTGCAGCCTGAATCATCAGTGTTGTTGGATCGTTCCCAGAGTTTCCTTAAATTCCTTCCATCACAAAAAATATTTGGCCTTGTTGCATGTAGCTAGCTCAGTGTATCACTGTTGGACATCTTCAATGTGTGTGTATTTATTGTACGGCCCTAATAATTCACTCAAGTTGTTGCTGCTGAATAGTTATTACAAAGTCTTCTTTAAGAAATCAATTTTATGTATACCTTAAGCAGGATCCAAAACTGCTTCTGCATTTTGGTAAGCATACTTTTTCAGACCTTGACTTAGTAGCTACATTAAACACTACCATGCTATTTTCTTTCAAAATAAGATACATCTTTATGCCTTTGAAATAATTGGGACAGCAAATGTCAATAGTCTGTTAAATGAAACACGGTGGGTCTGTCTTTATTGGAAATGACAGCTTCAAGGCACACATTAAACATTTCAGCAGGTCTGCTATTGACTTGTAGGAGGAAAAATATTACCTTACTCATAACAAAGACAAAACATTCCATTATATAGAAAACTTTCCAAATCACTTTTCTTAAATCTGAAATAAATCAATACCTCTCACTTTACTCAGCCTCCAAATATGGTCTGCATAAAGGGAAAAGGAAATTCTTGTATTGCTTCAGAGTAGGGTTAGCCATAGCTTAACAGAAGGTACAGTAAGCTAAGGAGAAAGGATGATCCAGTGGGTAGCCTGCTGGAGCAGAGAAATCTATTCAGTTGCCACAGAAAATGTCTTGCCATACAGCAAATTCAAACTACACAGAGTTATATCTGATTGCCTAAAGATTATAGTACAGAAGGAAAAACCTGACACAAAAATATAATTTCAGAGGCAGCCTTGCACTGAAATCAGTGGTGTGCTGGAGCCAGCGCATACTAGCTTGTGAGAGCCAATTGTTAAATTTTCGGGAATTTTGTGAGCTGGTTGAAAACTCATCAGGAGCTCTAGGATGCCTCCCTTTCTCCACTCAGACAGATCCCATCCTGGGCAGGTTGACTCCAGAGTCTCTCCCTTTATTGCAAGAGAACAGACTGGTGCAGCCTCAATTTCCCAAAGACTTCCCTCCACTGCAGCTCACACAAAATTATGGCTCTGTCTGGGCTGCAGAAAGCTGGCTAAAGGGGCCCCCTCCAGCTTCCCCTTCCAGCACTACCAAGCTTGCATGCAAGCTGGGCCAGGCACCACACTACCTGCTCTGGTGCCTGCCAAGGGCAGGTGATTAGAACAGCTCATTCAGCTCCTCCTCCTCAATGCAGGAAGGGTCAGAAACAAACCCTTTCCAAGACAACCTTCCTTAGCCGCAGGGACACTCAGCCTCTCTGCCACATCCTGGTGGTGCTCTCCCTTCCAGCTTGGTTTAAGACAATGGGCTCCCCAAAGGCAAACCAGGAATGTGTTGAAGGCCCACAGAAACCTGGTGATTTATTGTGTGGCACCAGCCTCAGCATGATGACCAAGAAGTAAACCCCAGCTAGTTCAAATGGTGCTTATTCTCAAGCAGTGAGGTCTTCAGTGATCACTTTTTTTATTAATTTCTTTTCCCCAAAATTGATGTTAAAGTGGAGAAAGATCTCTGTGGGAGTGTGCAAGCATGGTGGAACAGGGAGCTTTTGAAAGAGCTCCCTGGCGTCTTCATTTCTAAGGGGTCTTTTGCACTTCAAAGACCCCCTGCGGCTCCAGGCGAAGGAGTGAGTGGTGCAAGAGGCTTGATCCTGGCACCCATGAGGGTGGCTACTTGTGGGGAGACTGGAATCACCTCCAACGCAAGAACAAAGTTCGGGCTCAACTCTTAAGCCAAGCTGAAGCTCCTGCAAAAAGGGGGGAGTGAAATTCAAGCCCATGAGTGCTCCAGTGAGCAATAAATGCTTGTAACTAAAGAGGCTAAATCTTTGGGGGGGGGGAGTTAGCCCTGGCGGAGTAGCTGAAGGGTGGATAAGCTTTTGTGAAGTGGTCAAGGGAAAAAAGTTTCCATCATCAGCAACTGTAATTGCAAATGAAGCAGGGCATTTTGGCATGGAAACAAACCTCTGTATAGGAGGGAATGATGAGTGACTAATTGTTGTTAATGGTGATGATCTCGGTTGAGAAAAGCAAAAGTCCCTGAGTGTGTGAAAGAGAGATTCAGACACAGGGAGAGTGGTGATTGAACCCCCAGTGCTGGAGAAAGAGGAGATCCGGGAGATCTGGGAGAAGGAAAAAGAGACCCCCTTTTTCAACATTCTCAATTTTTCTATTAACCCTAGTAGGGGGTAGGGTGGAAGAGAAGAACGTTAGAGGACTCCCTGTGCATCGTGCTCAATTTTTGGCCCTGGGGAGGGGGACAGGGCAGAAGATTTGTTAAGTCTTAGTGGAGGACCCTGGTACATCGCTCTCAAATTTTTGACCCTCTCAGGACGGGGTTGAAGAATCCTAGGGTGGAATACCGGAATCTGCTTCAGAAGCCAGAGACAAATCTCTTTAAATTTGCTGTGGCTGTCTAAGAAGGGGGAAGGAGGGAAAACAAAAGAGGATTTCTCAAGCATTGTCTGGGAAAGTTGCCAATTAGTGATACATTGTTCTTAAGTTAAGGAGACAGAGCATTTGTAACCCAAACATTATAGCAACTTTTTTGCTGTGTGGAGGGTTGTTTATCAGGTGGGGAGGTCTATCAGAAACTGGGAATTCTGCCAAACTATAGAAGGTTGTGTAAACTGTCTGGGGATCTGGGAACTTAGCCAACGCATTGAATGTTATATAAATATTGTATGTGGAGCAGATAAGTATTGGCCTACCTACAGGGGTGTTGGTATTGATATTGAATATTGAATTATAGAGGGGAAATTAAAATTAAAAGCCCTAAGGAATACCCAATCAACTAGGCTCGGGATGAAAGGTGACGGATGCATCTCCTGGAGTGGGAGGCTCAACCTCTGCAAAACTAGGTATGACAACTCAAAAAAGAAATGCAGAAAGAGATGCAGGTACTGGTTCAAACCACTATCTTAAGTACAATTATCGAAGTGGTTGAGCCAATCAAGCTAGCAATGAGCGAGCTGAGGGACTCGGTAACTGATGCGATAAATCCGATGAAAACTGTGATCCAAGAAATTAGGGACTCCATTCCACAAGCGCTAGAGCCAGTCCAATCTGCAATGAAGGGAATTACAGAACAATTTATACAGAGCTTACAGGTGATACAAAAACAAGTAACAGAAAATACTACTAAAATTGCAGACTTGAGTATGGCAATGGGAAAGGCAGAGTTGAACTCAAAAGAAATGGAAAAGAAATTGAGAGATACTGAAGAGAAGCAAACTACTTTAGAACAACATGTTACAAGACCTCAGGTGGAAAGGGTGGCATTCATACTGAGATTTCAAAATGTACTGGAAGAGAAAAATGAAGACCTGATGTTGGCACAAGTACTGGCAACCCATTTGAATATGGAAGATGCGAAGATGATGGAACAGGAGATAGATACTGCCTTTAGGATGAATTCCAGGTATGCAAGAAGATTCCAAGTTCCGAAGGAAATTCAAGTGCGTTTCCATAAAAGAGCGATGAGAGATAAGATTCTAAAGGAAGTTAATGTGACACCTCTTTGGCTGTAAGAAGTGGAAATAAATGTTCTGAAATAAATCCCTTGGCGGGTAAGATAGAAGAGAAGAGAATATGCGGATTTAACAGCCCTTTTGAGAAGTAATGATGTTAACTATAGATGGCTTTTACCCGAAGGTGTGTTCTTTGTATTCCGAGAAAAAAGATTTAGAATAACATTGGTCTTTAAAGCAAGGGACTTTTTGGATACATATGGAGAAGAACTATCTGAAGACCAGGAAGACAAGGATGATGAAGAAGAAGGAGAAATAGGAAGCAGAAAAGAGATGGCAGCACTGGAGGGAGCAGCTGTAGTGCCAATGCCAAAACCTCCCAGACAGAGAAAGTTCAGATTCAGATCCCCAGCTGATACAAGACAATGGGCAAGAGATAAACAGGAACAACAGAAAAAAGAACAGGATGGATAAGAAAGAAAAAAGAAAATTAAAGATATTCTCAGTCAATGTTAATGGATTAAACAGACCACAAAAAAGGAGACGAATATTACATCAATTAAAGAAACAAAATGAGGATGTTATATGTATACAAGAAACATACATAAGGAAAAAAGATGAAAAATATTTGAACATAAAAAGCCTTGGAAAGCTGTTTGTAGCCTCAGAGGAGGTAAAAAAGAAAAGAGGAGTCACTATCTATATTAAAGAATTTCTACAACCAGAATTACTTTATGCCTCCCAGGATTGAAGAATTGTAATGGCTGCTATCCAAAGACAAAATAAAAGAACAGTTATAATCAATATCTATACACCAAATGATCACCAGGAGAAATTCTTTGCTGGATTACTCAAAGTTATTGTACAACAAGAATTCCAAGAACTATGTTTAGTGGGAGACTTCAATGCAGTTTTTGATTAAAAAAAAAAGAAGATAGAAAGGCAAGTGTCTACAGGAAAAAGACAAGAGGGAACACATTCCCAGATTCATTATGAAGAATAATAGAAGAATACCAATTAACAGATGCGTGGAGAGTGAGAAACCCGAAGAAACAACAATACACTTTTTTTTCTGCTAGACATGAGTCCTGGTTGAGATCGATATGTGTTGGATCTCCACTAATATGGTGAAAGACTTGTTGGAGGTGGAAATTGAAGCAGGGATATATGCAGATCATAGACCAATATATGTGGAATTACAAGAAAAAAGGCCCAGAAATAGATGAACGCTAAATACCTCGATACTAAAAGATAGAAAATTACTAAAACAAGTAGCAGAAGAGTTTTGTGTTTTCTTTAAAGAAAATAAACAACCTGACATGCCATTGAGAGTGGTCTGGGACACTTTTAAATCATATACTAGAGGCCAACTAATTAAAGAAGCTTCAAGGGTAAATGCAAGGAGAAATAAAGAATACCTGGAGTTGCATTAGGAGATTAAAGAACAGGAGGAAAAAAGCTTGCATGAACAAGATGGAGTAGGAAAAAGAGAAAAGATTAAATTTCTACAACATAAGATGAATTGTCTGCTCTCAGCTGAATTGGCAAAAAACTCGCTTTTGCTAAACAAAACTATTTTGAAAACGCTAATAAACCAACAAGATGGTTGGCATACCAGGTACGACAACAAAGAGACAAAACTAATATAAGAATTTTGAGAAGGAAAAATGGGGAAGAAGTCAATAAAAGACAAGACCAAAAAAAAAGAGTAGAAGATTACTACAGAGAACGTAATCTGATCCATGGGGTCGCGAAGAGTCGGACTCGACTGTGCGACTGAACAACAACAACAGAGAACTGTATAGAAGGAAGGATGTAAATAAAGAGCAAATAGTAGGTTTCGGTTTCGGTGCTGCGAATGGCGGCCGCCTCTCGGGACGCTCCCGGAGGCGGTTAGCCCACACGCAGTCAGGGGGGGTCTTTGCATATGCGAAAGACCCTAGTGAGCCTTAGGCAAAGGCTCCGAACCGGGGGCGCTTGGGGAGTAGCCTCTTTGCCGGCAGACAGCCGGGAAATTGAGGCTTTCTCCCCGCCCCAATCGGCCCCGCTGCGTTGTGCCCGCAATGGGACTTAGCGGCGCCACCGAATTCCAGGAGTGAAGACAGCGTTACGATTTAATATAAAAAGAAGAAGTGGCATCGAACCGTGAGTTGAAGATCGATTTTGAAGCGTGAATTCGAGCCCCCCGTAAGCGTTTAAGCGTATGGGAGGAGGGAGGAATCCCCACCCCTTTTGAGAAGCAAGATTTACAAAGGGAGCGCGAGGGGGGGCAGAGCGGAAAACAGTGTTGGTGAAAGTACCGTTGGAGTTGTATAAAAGAATACGATCCTATTAGCTTCCTTGGGGATGCGGCACGAACTTTATAAAAGTAAATAATAAATCAAAATGTCGACTACGGGGAAAGTCCTGCAGATACCGGAAGAGATGAGAGGAGGGACTTCCGGCCCGGGTAGCCCCCCCCCAAGAGCTAGCTGTCAATCAACAGGACCTGCGCCCTCTACTGGAGCAAATACAGAAAATCAATGAAACTTTGCTTAAAGTGGAAAGTGTCTTGATTAGTCGACAGGGGAAATTGGAGGAAATAGAACAGAAATCGGATTTGATTCTAAGTTTTCAGGGCGTGAAAGAAGAAGAGAAAGAGGATCTCGGATTTACCTCGATAAATGTTTTGGCACCCCTAACTGGCAGTGAAGCGAAAGAATTAAAAGAAGAGGTGGACATGGCTCTCAAAGCCTATTCCGCTTTTATAAAAGAAGATACTCTGCCAGTAGAAGGGGATGTTGAATACAGCAGGCAATATACCAGAGATCCGATTCCATGTGCAGTAATTATGGCGCCCTGGGAATTTGAAGGCCGGAAACATAAGGAAAAAGAGAAAAGAAAGAAGATGGATTACACCTTTAAAAAGCAAAAATCTTTGAAGAGACACGCCAGTTTGGAGGAAGACACAGCATTTAAAATTGGCAGAGAAGAAGACGGCAGCCCAGGGGAAGGGGGTGACGGATTGGAAGACATCAAAGTTGAAAAGGACTCAATCTACAACTGGAAGAGACCTAAAAAGAAGACATTTTAAGGACTGTTCATGTACCATCTACAAGGAGCTGTTTGATTACTAACCCCAATGGACTTTACTAACTGTATTAACAGAGTGATTTTGGACTTTGTAAAGTTTAAAAGAAGATCCTCGAATCACGATAGATGCCAAAAATGGTATTGATTACTAACTAAAATTAACCTTTATTAACAGAGAAAACTTCACTCCATCTTTTTCTTTCTCCAGCTGTCTACCTTTCCTTTTTCTTATAAAAAGAATAAAATTCTCTCCTTTTTAGGAGAGTTTTACCAAAAAAAAAAAAAGCAAATAGTACAATATTTGGAAAAACATCAAGCTATAAAATTTACGGATGATCAAAGGAAGAATCTCAATCAGCCTATTGTGATGATGGAGATGGTGGAAGCAGTTAAGCGCCAAAATAGAGGTAAAACACCGGGACCAGATGGATTACCTATAGAATTTTATATAGCATTCGAAGAACAGGTACTGATTCAACTGCAAGAGATCTGTAAAACGATAATGGAAGAAGAAGTCCCTGATTCATGGAGAAAAGCAAAGATCTCTCTGATACATAAACCAAACACAGATGGGAAAGAAATCAAGAATTATAGACCAATCTCGCTATTAAATACAGATTATAAGATCTTTGCATCAATTATTGCTGAAAGACTCAAGAGAATTCTAGCGAAGAAGATACACAAAGATCAAGTGGGTTTTTTGCCTAACAGACAAATAAAGAATAACTTAAGATGTGTACTGGATGTGATAGAATATTATGAAGCTCATCCGGAAAAAGAGATGGCATTGATTTTCTTGGATGCTGAAAAAGCCTTTGATAACTTGAGCTGGGATTTTGTTTTAGAAGCTTTTAAGAAAGCGGATGCAGGAGTAGATTTTATTCAGTTGATTCGAGCCATATATACGAAACAGATTGCTTCAGTCTTGATTAATGGTGAGAGTACAGAAGTATTTGAAATACAAAAAGGTACAAGACAAGGATGTCCGTTATCACCTTTATTATATATTTTTGCATTGGAGACATTAAACAAAGAGATAAGAGGCTCCTCTAAAATAAAGGGATTGAAGGTGAGCAGAGAAGAATTTAAGCTACTAGCATTTGCAGATGATCTTGTATTCATACTAGAAGACCCGCTACCTTCGATCCCATTTCTAAATAAGATGTTGGTGGAGTATGACGTGGTGGCAGGGTTGAAGATAAATAAACAAAAGACAAAAATAATAATTAAAAATCTGAAAAAGGAGCATAAAGAAGAATTACAAGAGATATTGGGCTATCAAATCAGTGATAAAGTGAAGTATTTGGGGATTAATTTAACAAATAAATGTAATTCATTGATGCAAGATAACTATAAAGAACTACTAAAAACACAAAACAAGATATAGAAAGGTGGAAGAACTTACAAATATCTTTGATGGGACGGATAGCACTAGTTAAGATGAATATACTTCCAAGATGGATTTTTTTTATTCCAAACAATTCCGGTCTTACAAAATATGGGCATTTTTAAAGAATTGGACATATTGGTGAAAAACTTTATATGGCAAGGGAAAAGATCAAGATTAAATTAAAGGCTCTGCAAGACTTGAAGGAAAGAGGTGGGCTTGGGCTTCCGAATAGGACTCTACATTATAGAGCAGTGTTTTGGCCTGGATTAGAGAATGGATTATGCTCGAAGATAAAGGAATATTAAAATTGGAAGGGCATGATCTACAACTAGGTTGGCACTCTTTTGTATGGTATGAGAAGGCTCTATCTCATAAATACTTTAAAGACCATTGGTTGCGAGCAGCTCTATTAAAAGTGTGGTCAGTGGTACAAAAGAGTTGGTTTAGAAAGAGATCCAGGTTAATTGCACCATTGGAAGCATTTACATTCCCTAAGACGTACAAAGAGGAGACACCAAGGAGATATTTAGATATAATAGACTCGAGGGGCAATCTTAAATTAGATGAAGACTTGTTGTGGTGGCATTGAATACAGCTAGAGTCAAGATATGCCAAAGATAAAAAGGTTGGAATTTATGAGAAACTTAATGAAATGGAAAAGGCTCTGATGACATAGGAGAAATTTATAAAAATATGTATGTAATATTATTGAAAGAAGCGATGGCTGATTAAATTGTTAAAAATAATATGATTCAATGGGCTCAGAATTTAGGGCATACTATTGATTTGGAACAATGGGATCAGATATGATATAAGAATGTGAAAATAACAAGAAGCGAATTTTTAAAGGAAACGCGAAGGGGGGGTAACAAGAAAAAATGTTGGTGAAAGTACCGTTGGGGTTTTACAGAAGATTGCGGCTTTAGTTGCTTTCTGGGGGATGTGGCACGAACTTTGAAAAAGTAAATAAAAAACAAAATGTCGATGCTGGGGAAAATCCTGCTTAGAACGGAAGAGAAGAGAGGAGGGACTTCCACTCCAGTCAACCCCCCCCAGAACTAGCTGTCAATCAACAAGAGACTGAGATACTGCGCCACCTGCTGGAGTTAATCTAAAATATCAATGAAACGCTTTTAAAATGGAAATTGTTCTCATCAGACTATAAAAACAAATATTTGGAAGTAACAAGGTTGATGGCAGAAAATGTATCGATGTTAAAGTTCCAAGCTATGGATGAAGAAGGAAAGAAGATCTCAGATTTATTTTGACGAAAGTCTTGACACCTCTATCTGGCAGTGGAGCGAATAAATAAAAAAGAAGAGGCGGACAAGGCTTTCAAAGCCTACTCCGCCTTTAAAAAAAGGATATACTCTGCCAGTAGAAAGGGGTGTTGAGCTTAGCAAGTAATGGAGATCTAATTTCAACCCGAGTGTTAATGGAGCCAACGAGAAATGACTGCCAGAAACAACAAGAAAAAAGAAGCGAAAGAAGATGGATTAAAAAATTTCTGAAGAGACATGCCAGCACAGAGGAGGAAGCAGTACTCAAAATTTGGATTTTTGAAGAAGACGGCGGCCCGGGGGAAGGAAGTGACGGAACGGGAGGCATTAAAGTTCAAAGGACTTAATGATAATTGGAGAGACTTAAAAAAGAATTTGTTCGTGTAACATCTGAAAAGATTTGATTTAACCCCAGTGGACTTTACTAACTTTACTAACAGAATTGATTTGGACTTTGTAAAGCTGAAAAGAAGATCTTTCAACCGTGATGGATGCCGACAACTGGAAGAAATAAAACTAACCTTTACTAACAGAAAAAAACTCACTCCGCTCTTTTTTCTCTTCCCATCTGTCTACCTTACCCTTTTCTTATAAAAAATAAAATTCTCTCCTTTTTAGGAGAGTTATTTCAAAAAAAAAAAAAAAGAATGTGAAAATAACAAAAGCAGTGACTTATAAGGAAAACATGTATAAAATGTTTTATAGATGGTATGTTACCCCTGAGAAAATTGCAAAATATGATAAGAATTGCTCTAATCAGTGCTGGAAATGTGAGAATAAGGTGGGCTCCTTCTTTCATATGTGGTGGAGTTGTGACATTACTAAAAAATATTAGATTTGGGTTCACGAATTAATTTTAAAAAAATGTAGGGAAGGTAATTCCTTTTAAACCAGAAGTTATGCTGTTGGTCATATTACTGAATGACTTGACCTGGGAAGATCGTAATTTGCTGATTTACTTAACTACGGCAGCAAGGATTACATATCCACGATATTGGAGATCTCCCCAAACACCGAAGAGGGAAGAATACATTGCAAAAATATTGGAGGTGGCCGAGCTGGATAAACTGACATTAACCTTAAAAGGTCAATCAGAGGATATATTCTAGAATACTTGGGGTCGTTTCTATGATTGGTATAAGACAATTAAGTAGAGGTAGCTAAAAGGTGTTAGAGATATAAGACAGTCTTGAGTCTAAAGAGTTACATTTGGTATTGAGGGGGGGGAAAGTTTAGAGATATAGGAAAGATTTAGCAAAGAAGGCTTGTAGAAATCGAGATGAGACTAATCGAGGTATTTAAAGCCCCTCCGTAAATGTTTAATATTATATTAGACTAGGAAGGGAAGCCCGTTGTGGAACCGAGACAACGGGCGCTAGACAGGCCCCCTTCCCGCGAAGAAGGTGCTGGAGGCAGGCGTATCTGGCGGCCATTGGGGAAGGAGCTCACCCGCGGTCCCCAGCCTCCGCTGTCCCTCTCGCTGAGACTCCGTCTCTCCGGGGCTGCAACGTCCCCCTGGCACTGGCCCTGCCTCGCTCCCCGGCCAGCACCGTCGGCTGGCATCGCAGCCTCCCTTCCCTGGCTCCTGGTGGCGGTGTTCGCTCGCAGCGTTCGCCTCCCGCCTCCCAGCCAATGGCACACCAGCAGTCTTGAGCGGCAGCTGGCGGGCCAATGGCAGCAACGCAGGCAAGCAAGGCAGCCAGTGGCAAGGGACCCTGTCTCTGACTGACAGGTCCCTCAGCCAACTGATTCCGGCGCGCATTTTCACCATATAAGGTATGACGAAAATCCTTTTATATATAAGGATGATTGTTAGTTGTTGTGTTGTGTTGTTTTTGTATGTATGTAGATGTACTGAATTGTGTGTGTATTGTGTATTGTGTGTCTATAAAATGAATAAAAAGTGGCCTTTTGGCCCTTTAAAAAAAAGAGAGAGAGAGAGATCTGTGCATTTCTTTCTTCAACATGTTTGCTCAAACGGAAGTACCATGAAATTTAATGAGGCTTCCTCCCAAGTAAGCCTACACGAAACTGCAGCTTATTCTGGTTGGGCAAGCATGAATTTCTGGCCATGATTAAAATACCTATTTAGATTATTTCCCTCTTTGTTCTAAGAAGTCTCAATACCTTGCAGGGGAAAAAAATGGTTGCAAAGAACTGCCCTCTGGTTTCCAATGGAACAAACCAGGTATTTGTCTGATATCAACTTTGTGCTAGGCACAAGTACTTTTTTTCTTCTTCACTCTTTTACGGGGTGGTCTCACAAAGTTGTACTTGCAACTAACTGGGGAGGGGGTGATGTCCAGAAAAGGGCATCCCTAGTACTGAAGCTGAAAGAGGTTCCAATTTAATGAATATAATTTGTATGAGGATGAGAAATATTTTAACAGTAGAGCACATATCAGATTTAATGACAATATATTTACTGGGGGAAAAGTGGATTGGGACACAACTCCATTATTCATTCATTCATTATTTGTATTTATAGCCTGCCTATCCTGCAAGCAGGCTCAGGGCAGGTAACATCACACAACAGTACAATAAATATGATTAAAATTAAACAAGTTAATAATTTAAACACTAATAAACATTAAAACTCAATCACATTTCTGACAGTCATTGGTTGTACAGTTCTTTAGCATATTATTTGGATTAACAGATGGATAGGTAAATAGGTGACAACCACCTCAGGGAGGCCATATAGAGATGTCCATTGCCTCAGCCAAAGGCCTGGCGGAACAGCTCCATCTTACAGGCCCTGTGGAATTGAAGAAGATCCGCAGGGCCCTAATCTTGACTGGGAGCATGTTCTACCAGGCAGGGGCCAGGGCAGAAAAAGCCCTGACCCTGGTCAAGGCAAAACAGACATCCTTTGGGCCAGGGACAACCAGGAGATGTTTATCCATGGAGCGTAATGCTCTTCAGGGCATATATGGAAAGAGGCGGTCCCTCATATATGTGGGTCCCAGGCCATATAAGGCTTTGAAGGTAATTACCAGCACCTTGAAGTGAATCCGGACAACCAATGCAGTTGGCAGAGCACCTGCCAGATGTGAGCCTGCACAGGCATCGATGTCAGCAGGCACGCCACTGCATTTTGCACCAACTGTAATTTCCGGGTCAGCCTCAAGGGTAAGCCTACATAGAGCGATTTGCAGTAATCAAGCCTGGAAGTGACCATTGCATGGATCACTGTAGCTAAGTCCTGGAGGGAGAGATATGGTCTCAGCAGCCTTATCTGCCTAAGATGGAAAAATGCAGATCTGGCAACTGCAGTAACCTGGGCCTCCATAGAGAGAGAGGCATCCAGTATTACTCCCAAACTCCTCACTTTCTGGGCCACCACCAAAAGCACCCCTTCCAGTGTGAGGAGTCTGCTACCCACATCTACACCCTCCCGACCCAGGTATAGGACCTCCGTCTTTGATGGATTAAGCTTCAGCCGGCTCTGCCACAACCATCCAGCCACAGCCTCCAGAGCCTCAGCCAGAGTGTCAAGGGCAGAAGACGGATAGCCAACCATTAACAGGTAGAGCTGGGTGTCATCTGCATATTGATGGCAACCCAGCCCATGACTTCTGGCTAACTGGGTGAGGGGGCACATGTCGATGTTAAATAGCATTGGCGAGAGGATCACCCCTTGTGGCACTCCACATTCAAGTGGGCATCGCAAGGAGACCCTCTCACCAAGTGTCACCCTCTGTCCCCGACCATGGAGAAAGGAGGAGAACCATTGTAAGGCAGTCCCCCAGACTCCTACATCGACAAGCTGGTGGGTGAACAGATCATAGTCGACCATGTCAAACACTGCCGTTAGATCTAATAAAAACAGCAGTGCTGACCCACCCCGATCCAGCTGCCTACAGAGATCATCTGTAAGGGCAACCATGGCCAGGGCAGAAGCCGGACTGGAACGGATCAAGGATGGAAGCATCCTCCAGGAAAACTTGGAGTTGTTCAGCCACTGCTCTCTCAACTACCTTACCCAGAAACGGCATATTTGATACTAGGTGGTAGTTGGCTAGAACCGCAGGGTCCAATTATGCCTTTTCAAAAGCGGACAAAATACTGCCTCCTTCAGAGCCCCTGGGAAAGTCACAGAAGAGAGGGATAAGTTAACAGTTTCCCCCAAGGGAACCTGAATGCTCTCTCCACAGGCTTTCACCAGCCAGGAAGGGCAAGGGTCAGGGAGGCAGGTAGTAGGCTTCACTGTTGCTAGGATCCTGTCAACTTCCTCCTGGGAGAGCCGGTCGAAGTGGTCCAATATTGGACTTGAAGACAGACAAGGGGCTTCCAGTTCCTTTACTGTCTCAACTGCTGTCGGGAGGTCCTGGCAAAACATTACGATCTTATCTACGAAATAGCTCGCAAATGCCTCACAGCCAATAGCCAGTTCCCTACTATTTGGTCTGCCCTGTGGCAGAGTCATGATTGACCAAATAGTTCTAAATAATTGGGCTTGGCGCGAGATCACAGACACAATGGAGGCTGCATAGAAATCTTTCTTAGCAGCTTTCACTGCCATCTCATAGGCTTTCATAAGCGTCCTATAGGATATTCGTCTTGAGCACGCTGCCACCTTCACTCTAGCGTCTTAGCTCTCACTTCATCCTCCACAGCTCCACTGTATACCATGGCGCTGCTTTGGTGCAAGGGCGTAGAGGGCACCAGGGGGCGATCTTGTCAATGGCTTCAGAGAGCTGGATTTCCCAGTCCTCCACCAGCTCATCTAACGAGCCGCCAGGGGGCATCGGATCCTGTAGAGCTTCTTGAAGCCAACCAGAGTCCAATTGGCTCTGCAGGCGAGCATAAATGCACTCGCCACCTAAACAGGGCAGGTGTGGTATGCTTAGCCAGACCTTCAGGGCAAAGTGGTCAGACCATGGGACTACCTCTATAGTCATCAGATCCACATGTCAAAAATGACTGAATTGCAACCCTTGGTTGGCTACAGATACAAGAGTTCAACAAAAATCAACAGAAGGTCCCTTCCAACTCTAACATTCTGTGAAACATTCTGCGAGAATTAATTGCTATATGGAATTTACAATAAAGAGTATTATACATATTATTATGATTTGTAAATTGTGTGCTACACATCCTTTATATGAGTACAATTTATAATAAAGTTATGTGTATGTATACACACAGACACGCACATACATACATACTTTTTTTGGGGGGCAGAGCTGGTTGTTAAACATTTACCAGCTCACCATTGATCAAAATCATGGGTTTTTTTGGTCCCCAATAATTCCAAACTCTGGCACAATCCTTTCAATGCATTCTTATAAAATGCTGGTAAGTATGCATGTTTTTAAAATAATGTAGCATTTTGTTCTCCATCCATCAGTGTTCTTTTTGTGTACCCACATTGCCTTCCCTTGCCCTTGTAATTCCTTAATACTTTAACCTTGCCAGAAATCCCATCTGGGGGGGGGGGGGCACACCCTTCTTGTCTGCATGCTAGAAGAATGCTAAAGAATTGTCCCAGACACCCTGGGAGTTCCCGGTCCTCCAGAGAATCAAGAACTCTGTATATGCATGAAAAAGAGAGACAGGTTCTTTCCCATCCTCCTTCAGTCAGGTTCTCCTCCCCTCCCTCTTGCTCTGCAACTAATCAATCCCTTTTTTTCTTTGATCAGCTTGCTGCTGACCAGCACCTGCTCTAACCTAGTGTGTACCTTAGTAGTTGGTGTGCAGGTGAGTTGCCTAAATAAGGGAGTCAGCTAGCCCATTAAGGAGAAAAGGCGATCTTTAATAGTTAAGCATATCATTCTACTGAACATGCATACTTGGGGAAATACTCAGAATGCCATTTTCCAGAGTCTCAGAGCACAAAGGAAAGCTCATAAAGGAAAACTGCTAACACTACACATATATTCACAATTGATCACTTTACCTTTCCCTCCTTCCTGGAAAGACAGCACAAAGAGATAACAGCTCGGGTCTGTGGCTTGCTGCTTGCCCTAGAGATTCTCCACTTGCTACCACTTTGTCCAAAAAACCCACACATCTGGTTTCCTATTTCAAACTTCCTCTTGGGAATGTGGGGAGCAGTTGCTTGAGGTCAGTGAGAAAGCTTGGGAGCTGGCTAACTTTCTCCTACTCAAAATGACTTTGCCCAGTCCTCTAAAGTCTCTGATCAGTGACTTCTAGGATTTTTGAACCAGATATTAAAAACCATCAGTTTTAACTATGTGACAACACTGCCAAAAGGTGAAGCCAGCTTTGGGACTGGTCTCTTGTTCCCATTCTGTTTATCAAACTAAAAAGTGTCATCCTACCCAGCTTGAAATAATTCAAGCTTTTTATGGCCTTTCTGTAAAGCAGCCCTATGTTTTATTCAGGGCATCTTGCATATCTCTCAGAACATATCCTACATTTCTTTGTCTCCAATTAAGGATTGCTTGCAGCCAGTGATAAGAGTGATTCAGCAGAGTTTTCATGCATGGGTGGTTTTTGTAAAGAGCCATGGGAGTGGCCGTTTCCCACCATGTTAGTTGTTTGGATTTTTAATCTCCCCTTTTCACTTTTCAAACATGTCTGACATATTGCTGTGCTCCAATCCCTGCCACTTATTCGGTGGTTACCATACCAACGGTTGCAAAAATCATATTTCAATTTACATTTAAATCAATTGGTTCATTAAATGCAAGTATGCAATTAATAACTGCACAAGGGTAAAAGCAGGTTACAGAACACACTAGTTCAGCTAGCATGCAACACATTTACTATGCGGCTGCCATCTGCCTTGCAAGTAGTTTGAGATGCAAACAAACAAATGATCAAATCTGGGGATCAGCTCCTCACATTTCACAGTCATTGAAAGCAGTAAGTTCAATTGTCAAATTTGTTTGCATCTCTATTCACAGCATCTCCAATTCAATCGCACAACTGTTGCCTAAGTGTTCAGCATCCAACATTAAAGAGGCTTGGGTCTTGCAGCAAAAGCATAGCATCCCACATGATATAAGACAGTGTAGAATGGACCAGAGATGAGAGGACAAGGCCATGGTGAAAGCTATATCCCACCTGGAAGCTTACCTGAAAGTTCACTTGGTAAAATGATTCCTTGACTGCACCACTTCACTGGGAAATTTCAGTACCAAATGCTCCCCACACCTCACTAGACATCAAGAAGTTTCTAGTGGAAATGTTTCCCTGATTATCAAAAATGCCTGGTTGAGAACTTCTGGTTTTGGTGGCTACAACAGCGGCAGCGGTCTCCCGAGTCTCCGGGAGCCACATGCCAGCACCTGTGGCTGGGAGTGGGTGCGATCATCCGCACCACCCCTGGAGCCCTTGTGTTGGGCTTCCAGCCATGGGGCACTAGGAGAGCTCTTCCTCTGGTGACTGGCCAGTGAAGGGGGGCTCTTCCATGCCCCGAAGTTCCCACCGCAGAGCGTCCAAGAATGGAACAAAGCACACACACCAGGACAAGCGTTTGGTGACCAAGCATATGAGTTTTAAAGTAATGATAACATTGAATTGTGAGTCAAAGTTTAAGCAAGAAACACCAAAGATAGCAGAAACTCCCGCTTAAAAGGCAAGGGGGGGAGGGAACTTTCCCCCACTAAAACAATCGAACTTTTTACTATCTATTTGAGGTGGGATGAGCTATAAAGGCATGATGGACTAAAGTAAGGAACTAGTAAGAACTTACCAGGCTTTGCAAAGAGTATTGGAGATTGTAATAACTTTTTCAAAAAAGTAAACAACTTCTCAATATGGCGCCTCCATGGAGGGATGAGAAAGAGAAACAAACAAAACCTAAGCTTCTTGCTGGAAATGCCAAAAGCCCAGCGAATCCTGCCCCTAGACAGGACACGACAGTAGCACTGCAAAGGATGCTGATGGAAGCGTTGTGACCCCTGCTGGAACAAGTTACCACATTACACCAGAAGCTTGACGCACAGCAGACCCAGCTGAGCGAAACAGCTTAAAAAGCAGAGAAAACAGAACAGGAGCTTAAAGTGGTCGATGCCAACTCTAGCTTCAAAATCAACTATACACAACAGAGAAAAAAAGACAAACCAATGAATCCCATTTGTTATGGCTGGAAATGGAAAGGGCAAGCTATGTCTTAAGGTTCCAAGGGATCCCAGAAGCAAAGGGAGAGAATCTGAGACTGATTATGTGTGACCTACACATAATTAATGACCTACAACCTGTGCTGGACAATGATACTCCTCTCTCACAGGCTTTGGGAGGCAAAAAATTTCTTGCCCACAGACCGTTTCCTAACCTTGAACAACTTCTTACCCACAGCAATACCTTTTCAAACATGGACATGGACTCAGGGTCTGCAATAAACCAAGATGCTGACTCTGTCCACTGTGACAACACAATAACTGGACCTAACAGCATCAGCCATACTAACACAGGTTCATTCACTTGTTCATCTTCCAGTGTTATATCTGCCATCAAATGTCAGCAATGCCTTTCTACTCTGTACTTCACACCAACAGGTCAGTTCCTGCACAAAATAATAAATGGACATAAATCTGACATTAAAAACCACAGCACTCAAAAATCAGTGTGATAATATTTTAATCTTCCAGGTCATTCCACTGCAGTCCTGGGAGTGGCAGCCCTCAAACAAAACAAACAAACAAAAAACATCAAGGGAAAATTACATCATGTGACTGCTGAACTTGAATTAATTCTCAGCTTCAGAACAATGGAACCCCCCCCAAGCTGAAAAAGGACATCAGATTCTCATCTCACTACAGATATGAATTTTCTTCCCCCAAGCATTTCCACTCTGCTTTAATCAAGCTGATTACAATAGGCATTGTACTTTTTCATCCTTTCTAAGCACTCTTAGAAAGTGTTATACTTTATAACACCCCTCCAACCTTCTGACTGTGCTCCATTTCTACTCATGTCTGACGAAGGGAGCTTTGACTCTCACAGGTTTACACTCTGAAACTCTTGTTGGTCTCTAAGGTGCTCCTGGACTTGAATCAAACTGTCAGAACCAGTAAGCACACACAAAAAACATAATTAGCAAATCCCACTGCAATTAATGGATATTGAGAATGGATGCCAGAAAAATGCAAAGAGAGCCAATACCACCAGTATAATGGAAGAGCCAGTAGATGGAGTGGGTAACAGGCCCTCTTCTGGAAACGAGAAGGCTTCGGCAGTGTACATGAAGCACTCTCCATTTTGCTAAAAATTTATATGAATAGTAGTGTTCTGTCTTGCTGCCAGCATCCCTAATCAACCTAAAATGAAGAGTATTTGAAACCGGCTTCAAAGTAAAAGGTCGCCTTTGCTGCACAATTGGAATTTAAAGAACCACTTTAGCAGGGTCAACAAAAGCTGCCTTTGCTGTAATGCTAAATCATTTTCAAATAGACTGTGTCTTGCACAACAAAAGAAGGCAAACATTTTCATAAGAACAGTAATTTCATTTTGGTTGATGCAGAGGGATCAAAATAAAATGGTTTCTAAGAGTTTAAGCAGTCTTCCCAGAATCTGAAGTAATTTAATATATAGCAGCAGTGAGCTCACAAGCCATAGACCTCAGATACGTAGGATTTGTTCCACTGGAGAGCCTGGATAACAAGAGAAACAGGAGGACAATACAAAAAGGTGTAATAATTTAAGGTTAACAGAGAACTGCTTGAAGTTGAAAACAGAAATTTGCATAATAAATTCACAGAATAAGTCAAATGTCCTTCTCAGACAAAACATAAAAGTCTTTACCTACTGCCAAACATAATGATAAAGGAGGACAGAAGTGAATACGCAACTTTAGTGCCCCAACTGAGAAGGTTCTTCTTCTGCTTGCCATCTGTCTCACCACAGATGATGAAGGCACCCAAAGCAAGACCCCCAAAGATGGCTATAGTGGTTGAGTAAGTTCATATGGGAGTAGACAGTCCTTGGGATATTCTGATCCCAAGCCTTATAGGGTTTTAAAGGTCGATACCAGCACCTTGAATTGGGCCCAGAAGCAATCTGCAAGCCAGTGTAGATGGAACAAGACTGAAGTGATGTGGTTCCTAAAACTCACTCCAATCAGAAGATGTAGTAATAGTAGTCATGTGAGTAGTCAGTTATTGTAGTAATCCTCTTGGCAATCTTGTATAGATATACTACAGCTACTGCAGTGCACAGTATAAGGACTTGGAAGAGGGAAGCATCAATTTGCTTCAATGCTACTGACAAGCACTCTATGCCACATCTGGATGCTGTCTGAATAACTGATCACAGCCATAGTCCCAAACATGACAAATGCCTATAATGCTTGTGAAATCAACTACTTATGGGCATTTCAACAATAAAAAGGGGGACATTCCTGCACATAAGTACCTGGTTGAAGCCAAGGGTAGAAGTTGGCAGCCAACTAGTCAGGTCTGGAGAATGTGGGCAGCAGAGAATCATACATCAGAGGTGTGGCCAGCACACTGCAGACAACAAATGTGCCACAAGCATAAAGTCCGAGTGAATAAAATATACACAGAGCACATAATTTCAGATGACAAAAATAAGGTCACAGACTTCAAGCCAGTTTAAACACTAAGATGGATAAACTGTCAGCCACGTGGTTAAGAACCTTGTGGTCACAGTCTGAGATCTTTAGAAAGAAAAAAAAGTTCTTTATTTGCTAACATAATCTCTATATTCTAAGATCACAGGAACCTAGTATCAGAACATTAGCAGAATTGTTAGAGAATTAATAAAAAGAAATAAAACCAAGAAGCTAACTAGGTTGTACAAGTCACTGGTTTTACCTTGGCATTCCCTCCAGAGAGTAACAAAACCATGAAAAACAACTGTGAGCTGAATTTCCCGCAGAATATTCATGACGGAGACTTCATTTAAAGTGAAATGCATCTATTATCTGAAGTAAATCACTATATAATCCATCACAGGAAAATGCAGAAGCCAAAGAATTGATATACAAGATAAATATACAAAAAGTCCATAAATATACAAAAAGTCCAACACTTTTCCTACATAATTTTTTCCAGTGTTTCAGACCTCTGGTCCTTCCTCAGGAACAAAGAACAACTATTGAAAGTCTCACTCCATCTCCTTATGAGATAATGCTTTTCTATTATTTCTATATTGGGCAAGGTCTCCTTAGCTCTAACCAGCACCCCTAAAGGCTGCTTCAATGTGTCAGGACCAAAAACATGCCTTGTCAACCAATTTGCCATGTAAAGTACTGGATTCAGGTGCATGATTCAGCTCATAGTTTATTTTCAGCTCAAATCAAAGACAACTCAGCAAGATTGGAGGCCTGCTTAAATACCTGTTGCAAACCACACACCCCACACACTCCACACCTGTGATAGGTTTATTTACAGTGCTCCAATTCCTCATAGGTTACTGCTAGGATCCTGCCTGACTGATAGGTCCATTCTAGGATCTGTGCTGGCTATTGTCTAACAAAGCGAAGCTTTGCCCATTCGCATGTCCACGTGTGAAAGCAACCATGTGTGTGGTCCTCGGTTGGTACACAACCCATGGTTCAGACCCCTCTAGCTCACAAAGTCTTTAAGGTAAGCGGGCCTCCTCCACTCCCAGGTCAAGCGGCATAACTCAGTGGCCAGTTCTGTCCATGCTGGCACAGTCGCTGGGAGTTCGGCTAAGGTCTCGGGGGCTCCAGTCGGGATTGGGGAGTCCATGTGCTCTGGAATGCTGGTTGGCTCTGTGGTATTCCCGGCGTCCCTGTTGGCGGGTGCGCTCAGTGGTGTAGGGGCCTGTACTTCTGCCTCGGGCTCCCTCATGTCGCAGGAATCTGGGCTTGGACCTTATCCTCAGCGTCCTCTGACATGTCCTGATAAACCAGGAGGAGTCTGCAGCATAGTTGATCGATGTGCAATCTCAACAGCTGTCCATCATCTGCTGATACCCTGTATGAGAGGGGACTCATGACCTTGACCACCCAGGCCGGGATCCAAGGTGGACCCTGGGCATAGTTTCTGGCATACACGGGGTCCCCCTGGAAGAACTCACATGTCGCATCCTGACTTACTGGGGCTGAGCAGTGTTCCAGGGCACAATCGGGATGTAGGCAGTCCAGTCGGGTCATGAGGTGCCATCCCATCAGGAGCTCGACAGGGCTGCAGCCCATGGTGGTGTGTGGCATTGTTCTCTGGCCAAAAAGGAAAGCCAGTCCCCCGGGGCCATCTGGCACAAGGACTCCTTCGTAGTCCGGACAATGCGTTCAGCCTGGCCGTTGGGCATGGGATGGAATGGGTTGAGCGTATGTGCCTGATCCCATAATAACTTATGAACTCCTGGAACTCTGAGGAGGTAAAGGCTGTCCCATTGTTGGTCACTAGGGAGTCCAGAATGCCCTGGGTACTGAAGATCCACCACATCACTAGAATGGTGGATCGAGATGAGGTGGAGGGAACCAGAACCACTTTGAGGCACTTGGTGTAAGCGTCCACCAGGATAAAGAATAGTTGTCCCTGGAAGGGACCCGCAAAGCCCAGATGCAGCCGGGCCCAGGGTTTGTTGGAGGACTCTCATGGCTGCATCAGGGCCCCAGGGGTTTGGGCCATGATTCCTGGCAGGCCTGGCAATGCTTCACCTTGTCCTCAATTTTCCTGGCCACCCGTCTATCCTTGGCCACTATACATAACTCTGGGCCAGTGCCTTCATGTGCATGATTCCTGGTTGTGTTTCACGCAACACAGTGAGCACCCTCTGTTGCAGTGGTGCGGGGATGACCACCCAGCTTCCCCACAGCAGGCATCTCTTGTGTGATGACAGCTTGTCCTGCTGCAATGAGAAGGCCGTGAATTCCAGGCCCATCAGACTGGTGGGCCATCCCCTCCCCACCCAATCAAAGACCTGGGAGAGGACGCAATCCTGGGCAGTGTGTCGAGACACATCCATTACCTGGACTGGGTGGACGGGAAGGTCTCCCAGCAGGGCGATGGAGTGGGCCAGAGCTGGGTCAGGGTCACAGCTCAGCAGCAAAAGGAGGCTAAGCAACTGCTAGGGACTGCTAGGGAGGCGAGCATGTGGCTTATGAAGGGAACAGGATATGCATGATCCTGTGGAGCTTTATTGATGGTGCATTTGTAGTCTGCGCATATCTGGATGTCCCCATTCGGCTTTACTGGCGTGATGATGGGGGTCTCCCAGCAGGCATGAGGGACAGGCTCGAGAACCCCTTGTTCCACCAGGCAGTCTAGCTCCCCATCTATCTTTGACTATAATGCAAACGGGGCATGCTTGGCCTTCATGGGAGGCCCCCATGATCAAGGAAGGCCCCCATGATAAAGGCCTTCAAGTGAGGCCCCCACAATCAAGGGAGACCGGAGGTCTGGTGTAGCATCTGAGTGTCCCATCGAACACGGCTGGGAACTCATTGCAGACAGCGTTAAAGTCCTGCAGCTGCACTTGGTTAACCCCAGTCACTTCAAACCCCAAGGGCCCAAACCATGACAGTCCCAGTGTCAGGGCAGGACCCCAAGGTGCGACACGAATGAGCACAAGTCCAGGAACAGTCCAAGGTTAAAGCCGAGTAAATCAGGTAGCACGGTTCAAACAGGTTTTAAATCACAGTCCATAAGTAGGGTCAGACATACCAGAGAGTCAAGTCCATAAATCACAACGATGCCAGAGGAGTCAGAGAGAAACGCAGGGTCCACGAAGCCAAGGGTCAAAAGCCGGTAAGAGTTTCACAAGGGTTGAGGTCCTGACAACGACGTTGCTAGCACAAGTGTGCTCATGGCCAGAGGCTTTCCTAAATAGTGCTCTGGCTCCGTAGCCCATGAGCACCTGTGAGCAAGGTCCTGACTGCTGCTAATACTCAGGGCTCAAGGTTCTTTGCCCTCTGGAGCGTGACTCTTTTCTTCGGCTGGCCAGGTCTTGACGCCGACAATCCCTTAGCCGGTGCACAGGTGGGGGAGAGGCAGGTGGTGAAGTGCTTGCTTCAGGCACCGCTCCAGGTGCAAAGTGTCCCACAGTTGGCTCAGGCTGCTGTGTATCCTCCACAGCACTTACATCGGTTGCAGGTCCTGGTGCCTCTTCAGCCCTTAAAGGTACCGAAGCCTCCCTGTTTTGGCTGTCAGGGGCTGGTTCAGGGGCTGAGTCAAGGACAGGCATGACACCCAGTAGGATTGTGAGCCTGCCTTCCACCACCAGCAAATCCAACCATCCCTTGAAGTCCTTATACTGCACCCTGAATTTGCCCCACCCCTTGATGGCCACCAGGTTCTTCTGGATGTCCCGCAAGATGAGGCCATCTGGTTTGTCTGCCCTTGGGGGCAGAATCTCCTGAGAGTCTCTGCAGAGATGATGGAGAAAAAAGAGCCTGTGTCTATCTCCATCTCACATGGGGACCCCTCTATTAGCACTGTTACGTGTATTTTGTTGGGGGCATCTTGGGGCAAATTCATTACCTGGTGCTGGTGGCTGAGGCTCATGGTGTGAAGTTCCGTTACCTCCTGGTGTGCTATTGTCTGTCATCTGTGGTTCTCTTGGGATCGGCAAACTTTCGCTAGATAGCTGGTCTTGCCATAGGACCAGCAGGTCACTTTGTGGGACCTGCAGAAGTGACATTCATGGTCTTCATTGCAACTGGCACAGTGTGCTTGGGCACTGGGTCTCACCAACAGGGCACCTGTGGATGGAGCACACGAATCGTGGTGGGTGGGCCATCAGACATGTAGTACCTCATCTTCATCTGAGGCTTCGGGGCTCAGAGAGGTGGTGGCCTGATCGCTTGAGCCTGGCGGTCCCGCTGGGCTTTTTCGAATGCCATGGCTACCCACAGTGCCTGGTCCAAGTTGAGGTCCTCATGGCCGACATGCTTTCTTTGAAGCTTCGGGTCCCAGATGCCCCAAACGAATTGGTTTAAGAGGGCATCCTTGATGGCGGGGAAATCACAGTTGATTGCCAACCTGCGAACATCAGCTCTGAACGTGGCGGCCACTTCTCCGGATCTTTGGTTGCACACAAAGAAGTCCATGTGCATCACCATCTTGGATGGTTTTGAAGTGAAGTGGTCAGTGAGGGCTTTGACCAGCTCATCGTAGGTGGTGGCTTCCAGGGTCTTGGGAGTGATGAGACTCTGAACCAAACAAATTGTTGTGACTCCACACGTGCTGAGCAGCCACGCTTTCTTCTTCGCGTCGTCATCGGTATCCTGAACTTGGAAGAAGTATTTTAGCTGTTCGACCCATACTTCCCATAACTCAGGGTGAGTGGGGTAGACAGAGATTTGTTATGGAGCAGCAGCCATGTCCGGAGCAGCGATGCAGGGTGCGGTGAGCTAGATCTCAATGCGTGGGTGCTTCGCTTTGTGCTGAGTCCGGGGACTCAGATTGCCGTTCTCCATTGGATGCCAGGTTAGGCATGCTCATGGAATCCCACCTTCATCACCAGTGTAAAGTATTGGATTCAGACGTGTGATTCAGCTCATATTTTATTTTCAGGACAACTCAGCAGGACCGGAGGCCTGCTTAAATCCCTGTTCCAAACCACACCCTACAAACACCCCACACCCTTGATAGGTTTAGTTACAGTGCTCCAATTCCTCATAGGTTACTGCAAGGATCCTGCCTGACTGATAGGTCCATTCTAGGATCCGTGCTGGCTATTGTGTAACAAAGTGAAGCTTTGCCCATTCACATGACCACATGCGAAAGCGACTGCGTGTGTGGTCCTCAGTTGGTACACAACATGTCCCTTCCTGGCATGTGGGCAAAAGGTTATTGCTTCTTTTCCTGTCTCCATTAAAGGTAAACAGTTCCTCTTAATCGTAAACCCAAGGATTTTATAGCTTAGTTCCCAGGCTAGAGTGTTTTCTCTGACGCCTCTTGGTATGTTAATCAAAGCATCCTGAAGTTCCTTATTACGAAGCAGACTACTGCAGTCAGGGAACCAAGACGTGGAATTCTTCAGTGAAGGGAGAAGCATCTCTTCTTCACCATATACTGCAGGGATCTTGCAGATGGAGAGACAGAGAGAGATTAGATCAGTCAAACTCTACCTTACTCCACCCATTCAGTGGCCATCCTGGGAACTGTATGCCCAACCACGTGCTGCCTTGATCCATGCCCTTTCTGGCTTCTTAAAGCTGGCCATGAGGGGTTCCAAGGTGCCCTATGGGAAATTATCAACAAGTCCCTTTCTAAAGGGCAGTTCCTGGGGGCACTCAAGAAAGCGATGGTCCACCCTCTTTTGAAAAATCCATCTCTGGATCTGGCTGAATTGGCCAACTATCAGCCAGTTTCTAATTTGCCCTCTTTGGGCAAATTAATTGAGAGGGCGGTGGCGATACAGTTGCAGGGCTTTCTGGATGACACTTCTGTACTAGATCCCTTCCAGTCTGGCTTTCGCCCAGGACATGGGATGGAGATGGCACTGTTCGCTCTGACGGATGACCTCAGGAGGCATTTGGATCGGGGCGGTACTGTTGTTAGATCTGTCGGCTGTGTTTGACATGGTCAACCTTCAGTTGCTGACCCACCGCCTTGCTGACGTGGGGATTCAGGGGCTTGCCTTGCAATGGCTTGCTTCCTTTCTCCAAGGTCGGAGAAAAAGGGTGGTGCTAGGGGAACAGCAGTCCAGGAGGTACCTGCTGGAGTACAGTGTTCCTCAAGGGACTGTGCTGTCCCTGATGTTATTTAATATCTACATGTGCCCCCTTGCCCAGATTGCCCAGAGGCATGGGCTGGGTTGTCATCGGTACACTGAGGACACCCAGCTCTATCTGATGTTGGACAGCCAGTCAGACTCCAGACTGGAAGATTTGGACCAGGCTTTTCAAGCTGTGGCTGGTTGGCTCAGACTGTGCTGGCTGGAGCTGAATCCAGTGAATCCAGAGGCCCTGTACCTGAGTTGGGGTGGTTCAGGGATAGGGATCCCACTCCTGACCTTTGGTGGGGCACCATTGGTGTCAGCACCGGACATTAAGAGTTTGGGAGTGTTCCTGGATGCCTCCTTAACAATGGAGGCCCAGGTAGCTGCCACTGCTAAGTCAACCTTTTACCATCTTCGGCTGATTCGGCAGCAGGTTCCCTTCCACAGCCACAACAACCTGACTACAGTGATCCATGTGATGGTCACCTCGAGACTAGACTACTGTAACACTATTTATATGGGGCTGCCCTTGTTGCAAATCTGGAAGCTGCAGCTAGTGCAGAATGCCATGGCCAGGCTTCTGGTGGGCCTCCCTAAATGGGAGCACATCCAGCCTGTGCTGAAGGCACTGCACTGGCTGCCAATAGGATACCGAATTTGCTTCAAGGTGCTGGTACTATAATGGCCAGGGTCTGACATACCTGCGTGACTGCCTTTCCCCATATATACCCTAGAGAGCACTTTGGTCAGGTTCACAACACCAACAACTGACCATTCCAGGCCCTAAAGATGCCTGAGTAAATAGATTAGATAAATGAGTTGTATAGAACTGATGTTTGGAATGCTGAAATTAACTGATTATCTATCCCAAATTGAGGTGATTGATTGGAATTATTTGATTAACTGGGTTATTTCGACTATCCCAAATTGTGGAAGTTAACTGGATTGTGAGATGATATAATTAATTCTATGCAATTGAATTATTAGTATTAGACTGCCCTATTAATGTGTGATCAATGATCTGACAAATTGGGGATCGGTAACTGATGTATTTTATTGTATTATCACTGGCCTTTATTTAGTTTAGCACTGGCTGGTGGAACTAGATACTATGCCAAACTGTTAGTGGGATTAATGTGTGATTAGCCATCTGACAAATTGGGGATCAGGAATTCATGTACGATTGTATTATCGCTGGCCTTTATTTAATCTAGCACTGTCCAGTTGAATTAGAAATTATACTGAATTGTTAGTGGGATAAAAGATTATTAGGCTGCTAGGATAGGTTAGACTGTTGTTATTTGGACAATAGGGATAGATTAGTCGTTAGTGGAAGGGATAGTGAATTACCGGGACTAGCAGCACTAGGAGAACGGAAGGAGTACCGTTCCTCCTCATACTATATACTGTGCCAGTCAGCCAACCTATCATATGGCCTGTGGCTCTGCGAAGACCATTGACAGATGATGGCCGGGCAGGCAATTCCAGTGCTCCCAGGGAGGGAAGGTATAGCGGTGGGACTAGGCATAGAGTTAAGGGAAGGGGATGGAGAAGAAAAATAGCTTGGCCCCCTTCCAGCCTATGTCCCATCCCAAGGGTTGCAGATAGGGGAGCTAGGATGATTGACCTTCCTGCAACATTGGTGTTGTGTAATGCCAGGTCTATAAATAATAAGACCGCAGTCCTTCGGGACTTCCTGCAGGAGCAGAAGATAGACCTGGCATGCGTGACCTTGTCCTGGGTCCGAGAAGGAGAGACAATATATCTCTCCCAAATGGCTCCTCCTGGGTTCTTGGTTCTCCACCAATCTCGGACCAGACAGTGGGGGGGGGAGTTGTGGTATTCATCAGGGAGGTTTACTCCTTCAGGGCACTCCTGCCACCAAGGATCACAGGCATTGACTGTGTCAGCCTGGTATGGGAAGCTGAGGAGAGTGTGGCAATTTGGCTGGTGTACTGACCACCCAACAAACCAGCCAATAGCCTACCATCCCTGGTGGAGGCCGTATCATGCTGGGCCTTGGAACACCTTAGACTAATAGTCCTGGGTGATTTCAATGTCCATGCCGATGATGTGGCCTCTACACAGGCAGCAGACCTAGTGTTGTCCATGGCAGCACTAGGACTCTCCCAACTTGTAGCGGCCCCCATTCACTGGGCTGGGCACATGCTCAATTTGATCTTCGCAACTGAGGTTATTGTGGACTGGATTACTACGTGGGTAGTACCATGGTTGGACCACTTTGCCCTGAAGGCCTGTTTGAATACTCCACTCTGAGCCTGTTTGGGCGGTGAGCCCATTTTGGCTCACCCACGGAGCCAAATGGACCCCATGCAACTTCAGGTGGCTCTTTGGGATCTGATGCCCCCTGGCAACTCATTGAATGTGCTTGTTGAGGACTGGCACAGCTGACTCTCAACAGCCATTAACAAGATCACTCCCTGGTGCCCTCTGCACCCCCCATCAAAGCTCACTCCGTGGTACACCCAGGAGTTGAGCCTAATGAAGCGGGAGCTAAGACAGCTAGAGAGGCAGTGGCATCGTGCTCATGATGAAGCTACAAGAGCATCTTATAGGACATTTAAGAGATCCTATGAGATGGCAGTCAAGGCTGTTAAACGATAATACTATATGGCCGAGACTGCATCCACTAGCTCATGTCCAGGCCAATTGTTTAGAACAATTCAGTCCATAATCACTTTGACTCAAAACAGATTAAATTGTAGGGAATTGGATATTGGCTGTGAGGCTTTTGTGAGCTATTTTGCGGATAAAGTCTTGATGCTCCACCGGGACCACCCCACTATAGTTGATACAGTGAATGAACTCGAGGCTCACAACCTCTTGTCACATCTTGGATTATTTCAGCCTGCTCAGCCTTGAGGAAGTTGACAGATTGCTCCTAACTATACGCCCTACCACGTGCCCCCTTGATCCTTTCCTTTCGTGGCTAATTAAAGCTGGCCACACATGGGGTTTCAGGGTGCACTGCAGGAAATAGTCAACACATCCCTTGCTCAGGGGCTGTTTCCGGAGCCACTCAAGGAAGGAGTGGTGTTCCCCCTCTTGAAAAAGCCATCATTGGATCCAGGCGAATTGGCCAACTATTGGCCAGTTTCCAACTTGCCCTATTTGGGCAAGATAATAGAGAGGGCAGTGGCAATTCAGTTACAGGGCTTCCTGGATGACACTTCCATATTAGACCCCTTCCAGTCCAGTTTCCGCCTGGGTCACGGGACAGAGATGGCACTGGTTGCCCTCATGGATGACCTCTGGAGGCACCTGGATCAAGACGGATCAGCAGTGCTGCTGTTGTTAGACCTATCGGCCGTGTTTGACACAGTCGATCACCAGCTACTGATCTGCCACCTCACCAACATTGGAGTATAGGGACTGGCCTTGCAATGGCTTGTTTCCTTTCTCCAAGGCTGGGGACAAAGAGTGGCGCTAGGGGATCAACTGTCCCGAAGGCATCCACTTGAATGTGGTGTGCCCCAAGGAGCAGTGTTATCCCCTATGGTTTTTAACATCTATATAGATTGCCCAGGAGCACAGGCTGGGTTGTCACCAATATGTGGATGACACCCAACTCTATCTGTTGTTGGGTGGCTTGTCCAACTCCAAACCAGAAGATCTTGACCTGGCATTGCAAGCTGTGGCTAGTTGGCTTAGGCTGAGCCAACTGAAATCGAATCCGACAAAGACGGAGGTCCTGTGCCTGAGTTGGGGTGGTCTGGGGGTAGGGTTCACACTCCCAGCCTTCAATGGGGCACCATTGGTGCCAGTGCTAGAGGTCAGGAGTTTGGGAGTGCTCCTAGACATCTCCTTAACAATTGAGGCCCAGGTAGTGTCACGACAGAGCCAGGGGGCCAGGCAAAGGAGGAGAGTCCAAGAAGGAGTTCCAAGAGTCAGCCAGGGAAGTTAACAAGAGTCCAAGCAAACAGTTCCAAATACACAAAGCCAAGCCGTAGTCAACGTTACCAATAGTCAGAGTCCAGTATCAAAGTCAGGAAGCGTAGCCGAGGGTCAGGAGCCAGAGGGATCGTCAAAACACGGACCGGATTTCAGGAACCAAGAGATCAGTCAGGAGCGAAGGCAGAGCGGGAGGTGCAAGGCGTCTGGTCCATGGACAAGTTTGCCAGCACAGTTTGCTAGCAGCCAATGGTCTCTTCAAATACTGTGCTGGGTCGTTAACTCATTAACAGTTCGTTGCGAAGTCCTCACTCCCGTCAATACTCAGGACTTAATGATCGCTGTCCACGCACACGTGCCTCCTTGCACCTGGCTGCCAGATCCCGGCATGTGCGATCTCTCAGCCAGTCCACAGGTGGCGGCGAGTCGGGTGGTGATTTACTAGGGCCAGGTATTGCCTGATCAGTTTCAGGTGCCAGCTGTCTTGTAGTTTGGAGTTCATCCTCCCCGGCACTTAGGTCTGATGAGGACTCTTGTGTTTCCGATGGTGTTAAAGGTGCTGAGTCCTCATTTTCCAGGCTTCCAGGTGCCAGGTTGGGGACAGGCATGACAGGTAGCAGCCACTGCCAAGTCGGCTTTTAACCATCTTAGGCTGATTAGGCAGTTGGTTCCCTTCCTCGAATGCAATGACTTGGCAACAGTGATCCACACTGTGGTCACCTCGAGATTGGATTACTGTAATGCCCTCTACATGGGGCTGCCCTCGTCCCAAATCTGGAAGCTGCAGCTGGTGCAGAATGCAGCAGCGAGGCTGTTGTTGTGTCGTCCTGTGCAGGAACACATCTAGCCCGCCCTAAAAGAACTGCACTGGCTGCCTATAGCATACCGGATTCAGCTCAAGGTGCTGATCATCACCTTTAAAGCCCTTTATGGCCAGGGACCTGCATATCTGAGGAACCACCTTTCCCCATATGTACCCCAGAGACCACTGCAATCAGGGACCCAGAATCGGCTGGTCCTCCCGAAGATCAAGGAGGTCAGGCTTGCATCAATGAGGGCTCGAGCCTTCTCAGTGGTGGCTCCATTCTGGTGGAATAAGCTCCTGGAGGAGATCAGGGCCCTGCGGGACCTGTTACAGTTCCACAGGGGCTGTAAAACAGAGTTCTTCCATCAGGCTTTTGGAGCCGCCACTACCACTGCCATCGCTGACATCTGACAGCTTTTGGAAAGTGAGCCTGACCACCCCCCACCCCCCCCACCGGGTCCCTAAGTATAGCTGACCCGAGTGCCTGGGACAGCTGAAGTAGATCTTGGTGTGACTGTGCTTTGAGGAATTAACACTAGCACTTTATTAGTTGTATACTTATGTTTTTAATGTTGTATTGACTGAGTTTTATTATTTATTGTCTTGTTTTATATTGCTGTAAGCCTCCCTGAGCTGGCTCTGCTGGGAGGGCAGGGTAAAAATCTAAACAGAAAGGAAGGGAGGGAGGGAGGGAGGGAGGAAGGAAGGAAGGAGCCTTGTGGCCACCAGGGCCAGGGCCTTTTCAGTGGTGGCTCCTTACTGGTGGAATGAGCTCCCAGAGGAGATCAGGGCCCTGCGGGACCTTCTACAGTTCTGCAGGGCCTGCAAGATGGAGCTCTTCCACCAGGCCTTCGATTAGGAACTGCCACACCACCACCACCACAATCAACATCTGTGGCTATGAGTTGGCTCTGGCCGGGAGAGTGTGTCATACCATTGCTCAATGCTGAGGATCACTGAAGTGGAAATAACTGTTGTATATCTTTAGTACCCTGTCCTATTAAATGGAGGATGTTTACTAGCACTAGGACATTAACTATTGGACAGTTTTAATGTTAAAATGTTTTAACTTTGTATATGGTTTTTATGGATTCCAGCTACCAATTAATGTAAGCCGCCCTGAGCCCATTTGCGGGGAGGGAGGGGTATAAATTGAAACAATAAAATAAAATAAATAAAGACCTTCTTGGAGAGTAAACAGGCACATGTCAGCCTGTTAATATAGACATGCACGTGTCTATGCACAGAGGTGGCAGCAGATTTCTGAGCAGGTCCTGCCTACTGGGCCAAAGACCAGATCTGGGCAAAAGATGCTCCAGAACAGGGTGAGACAAGGCAAGGAAGCTGCTAAGAGATTGATACATTTCAGAGAACAGAGGAGCAGCGCTGGGTCTGGCCTGCATGTAGGGATGTCAGCCTCCAAGTAGGACCTGGGGAGCCACAGAATTACAGGCAATTTCCAGACTACAGAGATTGGTAGCAAATGGATGTCTTCCACTGTGGACTCTATGGCAATCCCACTGAGGTCCCTGCACTCCCCAGGTTCCATCCTCAAATATCCAGGAGTTTCCCAACCTGGATCTGGCCAACTTACCCCCACCGGTGGCTGGGGGGGACCTGGTGACCCTACGTGCATGGGTGGAGCCCCAGGGATAAAAAGGGAGTTATCAAGAAAGGGAGGGGAGGATAGGAAGGCTTGGCGGCTGGAAAAGGCTGAGAAGGCACAGAGAAGGGAAGAAGAGGAACATAGAAGAGGAGTTGGGGCCTTGGGGAAAACAAGGCACCAGACTTGGGCAGGCCCAGTGGAACTGCCCCAGGGCAAGGGCACAGCATAGCCCCCTGAAGTTTTAATGGTGAAAGGCAGCTGGATGAAGGAAACTGAGCCAGGCTAATGTGCAGCCCATGGGGACTGGCCCCTAGTGTTTATTCCGGGCCCTATCCCCTTAAGCCATCACTGTTTGCTCACCTGACTCATTCAGTTCATTTGTGTCATGCTTTGCCTGTCAGTGATAACGGGGTTTGCTGCTGCATGTTTCTTTGTGTCCACCACTTCCTTTTATCAGCCCGGCTCAGGATGATCCTCACACCACAAAAGGGACAAATGTCACATACATGGCCTGGGCAGTGAGTTGAATAGCTGGCATGGCTAAGACAGGCCAGGAAAGGAAAGTCCCTGCACAAGCACCTTGAAGGCTGCATCAAGGAGCATTTGGAGGTGGCGGAGGCAACTTCGAGGCCACCTTCCATAGGGGAGCTGGGGGAGTAGCACTTGGCTGCAATGCCAACTGAATTTAAAATCAAAGGCTTTTGCTCGCATTGGGGGCAGAAGCCACAGCTCCCTGGACTAGAAGCAAGCAGCTCTCGAGTTTGGCAGGCAAAAGCCAAGGGGCCAGGAGGAAGAAATGCAGCAGGGGGAAGGTGGCCTGATCTTCCCACTGAGCCTGAGAAACTGGGTGTGGGAAGCCAAGGAGAAAGAAGAGGAGGAAGAGGAAGCGTGAGCCAGACTCTGGATGTAGAGGCAACATGTTGGGGGAATCGGGATGGTTTGCTTACTCATCCTGCTGCCAGACTGGAGGAGGAGCTTCCATGGAGCTCCATTAATGAAATTAGCAATTGGGCCCCCCAAGGCCCCACCCACAAAAAATCCCTAGCTACAGGACTGAACTGTGCTCATTTGGATATGTTTCTTGGCAATAAAGGGAACTCTGATGACCACCATTAAGTCCAGGTGAGTCTGCTGAACATGGAAGATGCTCACAATGTCTTGCTGCCCTCTACTGGAGCCACAGCACTCTAGTTTGACAAGGATCTTCCCATACATATGAAGCAGTCAAGCAGACATCATTCTGTACTCATCATAGGCATCATCTTCAGGGGGGCTGGGGAGCTCAAGCCTCCCCCGAAAGTACTGAGCCCCCCCCCCCGGAGGCAACTGGTGTCAGCCAGAGCCTTTCTACCCCCCCTCCCGTCCTCCACCCCATTTTGAAAGCGGAGGGTTTTCCCCTCCGCTTTCTGAGACTGTTCAGCTGGACTATGAGTGGGACGGAAGTCAAGGGGGTGGGGGCTTGCTTCCTCCTGGAAGCTAAGCTCCACCCACAGTTCCCAGCAGCCCCGCTCAGTTCAACCTGGAGAGCTGCACGTGGAGGCTAGCTTCGAAGCAGCACATGCTGCCTCTGCTTGCTGCCGCCACCAGCCTGAAGGGTAAGTAGGTGGGGGTGTAAGGAGTGGGGGATTGTTTCAGGTGGGGTGGGGTGGGGTGGGTGGGAGCCCAGGGCTGCAGCCACCCAGCCATCCTGCAAGTCCAAGCAGGGGAGGTGGGAGAGCCAGCATGAGAATGTGCCTGGCTGCCACTTAGTGGGGAGGATGGAGGGTTGGGGAGCTGGGCAAGAATGGAGGGAGGGGGAAGATGGGCGGGCCCTTCTGTGGCCTCTGGTTGCCCCTGCCATCAGTGAGTGGCTTGCTTTCTCCTGCAGTCCAGTTTAAACTGGGCTGCAGGAGAAAACAAAACCCAGGAACCCTTGTGCTGCATGGAGCACATTGCTCCAGGATACAGAAAATCCTGGGCTCACTTTCTCCTGTAATCGGGAGGGGGGGCTGCGCTTTCTGTCCCTCTCTCTCTTTCTGTTTCTCTTTCCCTTTCCCTTGAGATGTGTGAGAGCTGGAAACGCTGGGCAGCTGCCCCACCCCCACTCCAGGCTGCTTCCCTTCCAGTCTGACTTTCTTCCCTTCCCTTCCCTCTGTCTTTCACTTCTCTCTCCCAATCTATATGTTTTTTCCCCCAGCTTCCCCCCCTCTCCCTTGCTAAAATAGCCCCAGTTAGGATTGCCAGGTACCCCTGGCCACCTCTGGGGGATGAGGGGAGGGTGGCCCAATCCAGGTTAGGAAACTCCTGGAGATTTGGGAATGGAGTCTGGGGAGGACAGGGACCTCAGTGGGGCACAATGCCATAGAGTCCACCCTCCAGAACATCATTTCCCCCCCAGGAAAACTGATCTCTTTAGACTGGCAATGAGCTGTAATTCCAGGGGATCCCCAGGTCCCACCTGGAGGCTGGCATCCCTAGCTCCAGTGCTGAAATTGGAAGCTCTGGTTCTGCTATGTGACTTGGTGCATGCAAACCTCTGGCATTGGCTTACATTTGCCAAACCACCCAGGTGGAGGAGGGGAGAGGTGTCATTCTACCAAAAATGAGAGTGTTTGGGTTTCTCTGTGAGTTTGAGGACTGGAACTGGCACTGAAGTGAGATTGGAAAAGTTTGTGTGGCTTTCTTGTGTTACAGTAATAATTATGCTACAATACAGTTTGTTAGTCCTAAAGGTGCTACTGCGTGTTTTACTATTTTGTATGCTATGGCAGTGATATGAGAGCCAATTGAGCTGTGGGTCCATCTCATGCTACATTACACCTTGCCCAAATGGTTCTGGGCATTAAAGCGCACTTGCCCTGGTGTGATGTAAAATGCTAGCAAGTCATAGCCAACTCATGGTAACCCTGTAGGATTTTCAAGGCAACAGACATTCAAAGATGATTTGCCATTGCCTGACTGTGCATCATGTCCCTGGTATTCCTTGGAGATCTCCCATCCAAATACTAGTCAGAGCTGACTCTGCTTAGCTTCCAAAATCTGATGACATCAGACTAACCTGAGCCATCTGGGTCCATGGCATGGTGCTGTGTGGGTGCTTCCCAGGCAATCATCTTCAACCTATTCTTGGAAGCCACAATCATTAGGAAAGAGTCATGTGATAGAAGTGTAATAATAATTTACTCATAGTTGCAAGAGCCAATAAGATTTGAGTTTGATGGGGGATTGGGCAAATTGATCTAAGGAACTGAAAGAAGAGAAAGTATTAGCAAGCTCAGTGGTTAAGGATTTGAATAGAGCTCTTTATAGTCCAATCCTGAGGACACTGAGAAAGAATGTCTGAAAATGTCATACAGGTTTCTGTGGACCTTGCAATAGCATTGTAGCTAACCCCAACTAAGAAACTTCCATGCTGTTTCTATAATTTCTCAAATGTACTTCACACCAACTGTGCATCTCCATTCCTTTCTAATTCCTCTCAACTATGTACAGCTTTCTATGTTGTGCTTCATTTGGACTGCTTTGCTTTCTCAGTTCCTGGCCCCCTTCTTTTCTATAACCATGGATCTACATCCCCTTCCTCAAGCCTTGCTGCTTGTCCCAACTCTCTAAAGTCAGACCAGTTTGGCCAGTGGCAACCGAAAATACATCTGTCTGTCCAGGAAGTTCAACTAAATGCCACTAGAGGTTTTGTCACCACTGCTACATCACTTAATGCATTACAATATAGGTTCATGTTCAGGCTATAATTTATGATGTTTTAGTTTGGGAAGATCTGTGTTCTTGGTCACATCAGTTGGTGCTATTTTTCCCCTGTAAAATCCTCTTCCATCCCAATGGACTCTGCTGCTCACATGTTGTCTGTCAATCCCCTCTTTATTCCACCCTTCCTTCAGTCTCCCTTCCCTTATATTGACCTCACAACAATGGCAATATCACCCAGCCTGATGAAGGGGGCTTTGACTCTTGGAAGCTTATTCCCTGAAACTCTTGTTGGTCTCTAATCTGCTCCTGGACTCAAATCTAACTGTCCCAGTATCACCGAGTAAGTGTCATGCAAAATGTAGATCTGAACATGGGTCTCCTCAGTCCACACTGGTCTTCATGCCATTGGTCCATCTACTTCAGCATGGTCTGCTCTAATGTAGGTGAGCTCTACAGGCTCAGACAGAGAAAGATCCTTTCCAACAGCTGTTCTCTTAGACCTCCTCGGTTTAAACCTTTATCCTTTGGCACGCAAAGCATGGTCTCTCTACCATCAGTCCATCAATGTAATCATTGTCTGCTCAGACTGGCAGTGGTTCTCCAGGGTTCTTTGCAGAGGATTTTGCCCATGCCGTGCTTTGTTTCTGAGCCATTGGGGCTGGGGGGGAGGATGCAGGCGGGCTGCTTTTATTTGTAATGCAAAAGTATATTACCTCTTTCTAACAACATATGTCCATGCAAGATGTACATATGTTCACTGTAATATGTAAACAGGGCTTTTGTTTCCCCGAGTGGTGAGCAGGAAGAGAGGGAAATGGCAACAGATATGTTCTTGGTATGTACACCATCCAGGGAGAACACTTAACACTTAACTCATGTTTATGCCACACATCATTATCCTTGATTGGCATGCAGATCAGAGGCCTTTTAAAATTTCCTTTTGCCCTGTGTGCAGTCCAGAAGGAACATTGGCAAGGAATGTACACTCTATACGTGTGGTACAGTTTCAAAGGGACAACTAACTGGGATGTATAAAAGAAATGACAGGATTGCCCATTACAAACAATGGGAGAGACTTGAAGGCCCACTGGAGATAATAGGAGCCAGGAATGCCACATGGCTCCGCCTCCATAAATAGTGACAATGGCCTGTGATGTCACTGGCTCCTCCCTATGATGTCACTGGGCCTCGGTTCTTTTAAGGACCTAGCACAGCAATGCCTCTGGCCCAGCCCCAAGCTCCAGCCCCCCCTGGGAAATTGGAAAGTCTACGCCCTTGGTACTCATTAGTTGCAGAGATGAATTAGAAGGGAATCATACAAGACGAATAAGAGGAGGAGGAGACCACCACCACTTTCCTGGAAGGAGATGGTAGAGGAAATGCATGTGTCACTCCTTCGGGGTGGGGTATAAAAACCAACTCTTCTTCTTAAAATGAAACAGAAAGAGAGTCCTGAAGCAGAGATTGGGAGTCTGCTAATATACAAGAATTTAAAGTAATCATTATCATGGGTAGGAGTAGCTTCCAAGTGCAGAAAGATTTTCCACTCAGTAATGAATGCTCTTCATTTCCACCAATTCCTCCCTCTAACTGTAGCCCCCTGTACCTCATCCCATACCCATCGCAAGGTTTGCTGATCTTTGTGACTGGTTTGGGGGTGGAAGGAGCTGCAGTATGAAGAAAGAAGTGGGAAAACCCTGTTTTCATGAGCTAAACACTATTCACAGTTCATAGGCTCCAGCCCAATGCCTATAAGTATTTAATGGAGGACTGAGATTTCCTCTTTATAATCATCTGGTTTCCTTCTGTATCAACATCTCCACATCACACATGCACACAAAATCACTCTTCCAGACAGAACCATTTTGCAATTTAAGACCATGCCACCCATTTCCATTTATGTTCTTCTTAGGCAATTCAAACAGCTTTAATAACATTTACATTTAATAAACATTAGATATCAACTAGCAAAATAAAAACCCACATTCATTTTAAATTAACTTCATACCCTTGCACTAATAAAATTTAATTAGTCTAAAGCATTGCTAGCCTTTAAAGTACATTGCAAATTAAAATTTCATCAAGATCCTGCTTATTTGCTTGAAGCTGCTAGAAATAGGAATTTTAGTAATTACATTAAGATCCATATGTCAAATATTGATATCAGTGTTTTACCACTTGTATATTTACCTGGGGCATCTTTCTGATGAGTAGCTCTTATGAAAGCTCATAAGAAGTCTGGATAACACTTACAATTGACTCTACATTGGAAAACAGCATTGTAAAAACATTCTTACAAGTTTACTAGTTTTCTGTGCATATTATGTGTATATCCCCGCTTCAGTTTTATTAGATCCCTAGTGCTGCAGTGAATATGGGTGCTTGACAGGACACAATTAAATACAGACTTCACCTTATATTCAGCTCAGCATTGAAAATCAAGTTTTGATTTTTTAAACAAATTTGTATCTCATCCTTCCTTCAAGATGCTCAGGCATATTCATGGGGTTCTCTCTGAAGGAACCTGCTGTGGGATGTCAGATTTATGGACTGTTTCAGAATTCCTAGTGTAGCCTATACTAAACATTGAAAGTTACTTACAGGGATGACTGCCAAGAAGATTGTGTTTTAAAGGCAATGGGACTCCTCAAAGATTTCCTCAAGCAATGCAGATAATTTGGCCCCATGGGGCAATACAGATAAAAACTCCATGTCCAGTGCTGACTTCCATCTTGATTCAATAAGATTGCTGAGTTAGGAGTCAGGAAACAGCACTGTGCAGAGTGCCATCCCATCCCCTTTTTACCAAAAAACTTGTTTCTTCCAGGTCCTAATCCCCCTACTGAGCTGCACTAAAAGTGCAATGTAGGTTATCTGCATCTAGAAAAGTAAGATATTATAGAATGCAGTGCAAAGGCCTTATTATTGGTAGCAGTCCTGTGAATTTGGCCATAAATGTGTTTGAATTTACCATGATCAAGGGTGTCAATCAGATGTGAGCTGATCACCCAGCCTGTTGAGTTTATGCCAAAAAACCACAGATGCCTGCCAAACAGATTTGTACATGCAAAACTGTGCATACACACTGCCTAGTCAAACTGATCAGCAGCCATTAGTGTCACTAAAGACTACTTAGATGAACACCAAAGGTAGGATTTCATTAAAATACAGTATGGATATATGTGATTTATGACTGGTTTCAAAGTCAGTGTAAACAGTTACCTGCTGAGTGAAGCATTTATGTAGCAAGGTGGCGGGGGGCAGAAGAACTCAATCATACCATGTGAGATTGCGCAAGCATGAAAAGTCAGTCATGTTCCACTGAATGGTTAGGGAGGAATACAGTAAAGCAACTTGCTGAATAGCCACAAATGGGTCAGTGAAAATTTGAACCCCTTACCAAAAAAATCATCTCCCTGCTCGTGACCAGCTAACAGAACGTGAGCTGAACTGTTGGGTGTTTGAACATCTCTAGTTGTGGGCCTGAAGAAACTTCTCATTCACTCTCACTAGTTCAGTTTATTTTGATACAAGATCAGGTCCAAAAGTACTAATAAAAACATGTACAATACAAAGACCAACAAAAAGGACTTATATGTGCCATTATAATCCAACATTTCAAAATTCATGCACAAATTTTACAATACAGGGAGTTAGTTATTTGAAGATTTAACTGCTTTCATATTACACATGCTGTTACACAAATTCTATTACTTTACAAGTTATTTCCATAGAGAAGTATGAAAGGAGGAGAGAATTGTAGAATTGCTCTGATCTCCCTGGAGAATTTGTTAAAATTGGTGTAATAGATGGAGAACGTATATCAGTATAGTAAAGGCAGTGTAATAATACGTGATCAAATGTCTCAACCTTTCCCATTTCACAAGGGCAAACCCGTTGGGAATAAGCAATGTAGAGATATTTGCCTTCCAGAAAAGCTGAGGGCAAGGCATTAAAACATGCCAATGTGAAGATTCTCTGGTGCATGTGAGAAAGTCTGCTGGCAAAAACAAAACAAAAAACCTTAGTATGGTGCACTGCAGTAAGGTACTGCTGCAACCAGGCCCTGTCAGATTGGATGGCCAGGTCCCAGATCCATTGCTAGATTATGTCTTTGGTTTTCTGAAAGCCTAGATACAACAAGGTGGTGGAGGTGGAGCCATACTCTTTGACAGTTCTCAGCCAGTTTGAATTATCCACAAGAATAAGGGTAGTTTGTCCCTGAGGGTTGTAATTTAGTTTTAACCAATAAGTGCTTATTTGGCCTTACATGCATGCCTCCATGGGATGCATCCCTGCCGCTAACTTGTGGAGCGAACAAAGATGAAAACAACCGTGATGTAGAATTATGTAAATATATTTAGACTGCTGTTTTGCAATGTTTCTTCAACAAATAATAAAAATGTACACATATACACAATGGAATTTGCATAAACTCCCGTTTCACATGTCAGCTTTTTCTCAGTGTGCTGTGTAAGTAACATTAATTTACACGTCAACAATTCTAATCTGTGAATTAACACTCAACATTCTTCCCACTCCAATGAAACAGATACTTTCTGTGCTCAGGAAAGGAGAGCATTTGGAATACATTGAGGGACTCCAAGTAAAGAACTTACCACCACTTCCAGAGGGTGAAAATCTTTATGAAGGCAAATCTGGGAGCCATACAATAATTGGGCAACCACTTTCCCCTGAAAAACCTTAATTGCCGCAGATATAAGAAACTCCTTTTTTAAAAAAAGAATCTCAAGATGGCTGACCACTCAGATGCAAACAAGGTCCTAATTCTCCTATACTTCTTTTGGTAGCACCACTTGACTAATGTTTTGCCTTCCTGAATATTCAAGTAAGGTAGTTGCATCTCTCTTACAAAAGCAGAAAAATTAGAGGAAATTCTCCCTGTCTTCTACAAATTCTAAAGAGCTTCCCTGAATTCAATTTGGAACTGGCCCAATGTTTAAAAGCTTTATTGTTTAACATATGAAATAAGGTAAGTAGTATGTACAAGCAGCTGGCTTTGAGCACTTGATCTCCTAATGATGACTATGTGGAGAATCACATTTAAGACACATATATAAACTTTATTGCATTAGCTCATAGCCTTAGCAAGTAACCGCAAAAATACCAAAACCAGTGTCAAAACTATAATACAAGGATCACAGTAACAATAAAAATGCTCAAAGCAGCCATTGTAATAGCTGGGAAATTTTCTGTAGGGGAAATGATGTGCTGTGGCTGGGGAACATGGTGATTTCTGGGAGATCTCCAGGCCCCACAAGGAGACTGGCAACTCCAGTGACCATTTAAGGGAAGATTGGGATATGTATTTTGGCAACTCCAGTGACTGTTTAAGGGAAAATGTACTTTACACATTCAGTGACTCCCAACAGCAACAGCAAACTGTTTAGAATGTTAGAGGCAAAGGCCAATCAGGCCACATATGCAAATGACCTCTGTGTTCCGACTGGCTATTGGGGGAAGATGAATAGCAAACTGTTTAGAATATTGGAGGCAAGACTCAGGCAACATAGCCAGTGGATAAGGACAGCTTCTGAGTGACAGATCAGAGAGCCAAAGGCTGTGGGCGCGTGTGGAATGTTCAGGAGAGTCCATGACCAAAACAGAATTATTATGTGGAGAGATTATTAAAATAGTAACAACAGCAGCAATTTAAAAACAAGTTAAAAACAGCAACACTTCAATTAGTCGGCCAGCATAATACATAAGATTATCCATAGTTATAGGGTAACCTTACCCCAGATCAATACAATGTAAATCAGGAGAAAGAATTGCTGCTTAATGTTAACGTTGATAAGAACGATGAATTTATAATATGGCTGTTTAACTAGGACAACTTGATTTGAGAATACATCTTGAGAAAGATTTCTTTTGAAACAGAGGATATCCAGACCTTTGTTAATGGAATGGCCCTCATGCTTTAATAATGACTTTTGAAACCAGTGAATGACGGCTACTACTGTATTCAACACATTCTCTTTATATTCAGCTGGACTTTATTTGTGAGATGGACTATTTGAAGTAATATTTTTGATATGAATTGCATATAGAATAGCCTTAAATATATTTGCTTTATTTTGGATTTAACATCCTGAGGCTGCAGTCACACACACTAAATAATCCACTTTCAAGGCACTTTCCAACTGGATTTTGCCAATTCACACAGTAAAAATCCAGTTGGAAAGTACACTGAAAGTGGATTGAAAGTGGATTATTTAGTGTGTGTAACTGCAGCCAGAGTCAGGCGATTTTATTCATAACTAGAAATAAGGTCCATTGTGGAAATAAATACAATGAGCTCTAGAAAAAGGCTCTGGGTGTACCTGTCTGAGGTCCCACCCACTGGTTTGAAGTGCTGCTATGTCACACAGGCTGTCATAGGATGGCTACCTCAGCAGAGTATAATAACACCAAATCCACCATTTTCTCCAGGGGAACTGATCTCTACCATCTGGAGAGCAGCTGTAATTCTGAGTGATCTCCAGCCCACATCTGAAGAGTGGCAACAATGGTTCCCCAGGAGGAAATGGCTGGTTTGGAGGGTGGAGTCTATGGCATTGTACCTGCCTGAGGTCCCACCCCTCCTCAAACCTCACCCTCTCCAGGCTCCACCCCCACAAATCTCCAGGAATTCCCCAACCTGGAGTTTACAACTCTGTCTCCTTCCCAGCCAACCATCAACCTACTTTTATCTGCCCCTCTGACTTCAGCTTTCCATCTCCCCCCCCCCATCTATAGCCTCTACCTAGAAAAAGCAGTCTTTCTCCACAGTGGAGACCCAATCAGGAGGGACGCGGCCTCAGCAGGGTATAAAGACACAGAGTCCACCCTGTAAAGCAGTCATTTTCTCCAGGGGAACTGATCTCTGCCATCTGGAGAGCAGTTTTAATTCTGAGCAATCTCCAGTCCTCACCTGGAGATTGAAAGGAAGCAAACAACCGTGATATATAGTGCCAAAAAAAGGTTCTTCACCTACTAATAAATTCTTTTTTTCAGTATTCAGTTTACTGGAAGTAATTCAAACGCCATCAACACCAATGAACCATGCATATGACATCATTATACATTATTATACATTACTGTGATGTGATGTATTTGATGAATATGATTATGAGATATGTCTAGAGTGTTTGCCAAATGTATTAACTTTGTATTTCAATGTTACTCACTTTGATAAAGGTATATACAAAACGAGATGTCATATGCATGGTTCCTTGGTGTTGATGGTATTTGAATTACTTCCAGTAAACTGAATACTGAAAAAAGAATTTATTAGTTGGTGAAGAACCTTTTTTGGCACTATATATCACAGTTGTTTGCTCCCTTTCAACTTCCATCCTGTGATCTCTCTCTTTGGTTTGCACTCACCTGAAGATTGGCAGCAATGGTTCTCCAGGAGAAAATAACTGCTTTGAAGAGTGGAGTCTATGGCATTATATTCAGCTGAAGCCTCTCCTCTCCCCAAACTCTGGCTTCTGTAAACTCCACCACAAAATCTCCAGGAATTTCCCAACCTGGAGTTGGTAGGCCTGGAAATGGCCTCCTGCCTTTGCCTTTTTACTGACAGAATCAAGCTTGGTTGCCTAGCAACAGCCACTGAGGGAAAAGTTAGCCCCACAGGAACCAAGTAGGAGAAGTGTTTTCATCAGGAGAGACAGCCATTTTTGCAGTTTATTGTGTCAGGGAAGAGTGGCTAGGCTGGCAGTGTGTGAGAGAAAGGAGTGGACCAAGCACCCAACCAATGGCATGCGAGTACTTTTGAGTAGCAATTGATGGGCCAATGGCTGATGGAGCAAACAGCACAGCCAATGGGAGAGCTGGAAATTGCCAACACATTAGGGCTTTTATATATATCAGATATAGTGGAGCATTATGAGCCCAACATGCTAGTTGTGATCCCAGGCAGCCAATTCCAATGCTCAACTACTCTTACTGTAAAAGTTCTACTATCCAGCTGGTACCTTTCCCTCTGTAAATTAAACCTATTACTGTGAGTCCTATCCTCTGCTGCCACTGGGAACAGCTCCTTGCCCTCCACTGAATGATAGCCTTTCAAAAACTTAAAGAGAGCAATCATGTCCCACCTGAGCCTCCTTCAGCATGAACATTCACAAGTCCCTCAGTCTTTCCTTGTAGGGTTTGGTCCCCAGACCCCTGATCATCTTTGTTGCCCTATTCTGTACCCACTCAATCCTGTCCACATCCTTTTTGAAGTGAGGCCTCCAGAACTGCACACAGTACTCTACGGCAGCCTGACAAAGGGACTATGACATCTTGTTATTTGGTGTTATGCCTCTGTTGATACACCCCAAGACCTTATTAGCCTTTTTTGCCACTGCTTCACACTGACTACTCATATTCAATTTACAGTCCATCCGTACTCCAAGATCTTCTTCGCTCATACTGCTACCCATCCAGTATGTATGCTTCTCATTTTTGTGACAGTCAGAAGTAACTGTGTGGCAAGATATTTTCCAAAGCATAAGACATTACAGAGAGGAACATGTGAAGTTTCAGACATCTCATGAAACTCTCTGCCAGAGAATATCTGTGCCCTATGGGATTTACTACCTTTCCATAGGGCTTGTAAGGCAGAGATGTTCCACCAGGCATTTGGTTGAGGACAGCAACAGTCTGGCACTCTCATACTTCAACCTCCCCTTTTATTCCTGCATATCGCCTCCACCCAGGGGGCTGGTGGAAATTACCATCATCTTGGAGTTAGTGTTTTTTTTGTTTTCTGACTGTTTTAAAGTATTTTAATGTTTTAACTCAATTATATTGTATTTGTTTCTGATATAAGCTGCCCTGAGCCCTCATCGCAGGGAAAGGCGGCCAATAAATCAAATATAATAAATAAATAAATAAATATGCATAGAATTGCACTTTGCAGCTTTTTATTAACAAAGCTTATTACTGTAATCTGTTGATAAAAATCAAGTTAAAAAATTGAGGAAGAATCCTGGGTGATTTTACCAAGTGGTTAGAGGGCTGGTTGTGGATAGAGGTGGTTGTTAGGGTTGCCAACCTCCAGGTGGTGGCTGAGATATCCTGGAATTACAACTGATCTCCAGGTGACAGAAATCAGCTGACCTTGAAAAAATGGCCACTTTGGAAAATGGATTCTATGGCATTATACCTCATTGAAGTCTCTCCCTTCTCCAAACCCCACCCTCCTCAGGGTCTACCCTCAAAATCTCCTGGTATTTCCAAACTCGAAGCTGGCAACCCTAGGGTTGGAAGGAGTCGTGTACACTACAATTTTTTCCCTTAAGAGAATCATGTACAACAGCACACAAGCCTACTATCCCAGGGTAAGAGACTCTTCTTAAGTTCAATGATATATGCTGTCTGTGTCTTTGAGTATTCTCAGTGTGCAAAGGACAAAGATGGGGACAAAATCACAGTTAATTTGCCTTGCCTTTGCCCATTGTTTGCTCTGGCTCTGCCTGTCATTTGCTACCACCTGCCCTATCAGCCCCGTGGGGCACCAGCCACCACTGCAACCAAGCATTGTAAATTCAAAATTTCCCGGTTCTGCACTGTCTGTTCCCCCCAATCTGCACTCTTTTTGAGAATAGTGTTTGGTTACTTTGTGGCATTGGAGAAAGTTGAAACAGAAATGGTTGAGATGGTTTAAGTCATCAGTGTTAGGTGCCTCATGTTAACATTCCGGGTTGGCTAAGTAGACTCTAAAAATAAAAACATATTAATTTTGTTTAATGTTAATATTATTGAAAGCATGAAAAGTGCAATTGTAAAACACAGTTGTACCTAATGTAGTTTAATTTTGTATTTTTGTGTACAAAGTTAAATAATTGCTTACTTATGCATTAGCAGAATGTGTATTCATATTTCATGATAAAAATAAACATTGTGTTATCGTGCTTGTTTCTTGTTATTTACCTATTTATCTTTTTACCAAAATAGCTACTATGAAAGCATAGGGGGTGCAATTTTATATTCTTGCCTCAGGCACAAAATTAGCTAATTACAACTCTGATCAATATGGCTAAAAGAAATATAAAATACATTAGCAGGGATCAGGCAACATGATGGTATATTCCTCATGGGAAATGCCTGTGTATCTCTTCCAATTTTTGTTATTATATGGATAGGATTGTGTATACCTTCCATCTATTCCACCATTTTGTTAATGCTAATGCATTTGCTCTGGACCGGAGCACTCTATTTAATATTCAGTTTTCTTTAAAGCACACATCTTTAGTATAGCTAGGCACTACAGCAGAATATGGGTTGTGTGCTTGTATGGACATGTGCCAGTGCTAGGATTTTCCCCCTCAATCGATTTTATGAGCTGCCGCTTCAATTCGGGGACGCTGATAGGATCCGACTGGTATAATCTGACTGATAAATATGTTGCAGCAGGTATTCAGACAGAAAAGATGTGTTTCTTAATGATGAAAGAAAAAGAACTTCCACTTGTTTCTTACCACAAAGAATGAAATTAATCTCTTCTTTGAACAAAATGGAGAAAGGCAATACTGAAACTAATTTATTTTGAGTCCATATTTAGTATTCATACTGTTTTGTATTCAAAATGAATAATCAGGCCAAATCAAAGTGGCCACTATGAGTTCTGTTCATTATTCAACAGTACAGAACATATTTTTATGCAGTCAAGATTATACTCAAAGGCAGGGGTCTTTTCGTAGAAGAACAGCTGCAGGAGCTCATTAGCATATGATATGCTAATGAGCTATTAGGCTATTAGCATATGCCACGCCCCCTGACATCACCGGAAGTGATGTCAGAAGGGGAAGCAAAAGGGGGGGAAGCATCTTCAAAAGCCTCCCCTTCCCTTCCCCAGCTGGTCTGGGTGGGGGAGCTAAGAGAGAAGGGGTTTAAAGTTTAAACTCCTTCTCATGAGAGTTGGGCCACAGAAGGAGGAAAGAGGGAAGGAAAGAGAGAGAGTAGAGAGAAGGAAAGAAGGAAGGAAAGAGGGAAAGAAAGAGAGGGAAGAAGGAGGGAAACAGTGAAAGGAGGAAAAAAGAGAAGAGAGGAAGGAAGGAAGGAAGGAAGGAAGGAAGGAAAGAAAGAAGGAAAGAAGGAAAGAAGGAAAGAAAGAGGGAAAGAGGAAAGAGGGAAAGAAAGAAAGGAAAGGAGGGAATGAAAGAAATTCAGTGGCAATTCAGTCCCATTATGCCCTATGGGCCATTGAAGTCAATGGTGAAAACATAGGGTATATTCTGGAGGCTGGAGCGGAGGGAGTTTGAGGGAGAGGCTCCAAGATCACAGTATAGCTGATGGAGCCTCTCCCAAGATACCCACCAAGTTTCAAGAACATTGGACCAGGGGGTCCGATTTTATGGGCCCCCAAACAGGTTGCCCCATTTCCTCCATTGTTCTCTATGGTGGGAAAAAAACTTACTTTTTTCCCACCATAGAGAACAATGGAGGGAATAGGGGCAACCTGTTTAGGGGCCCATAGAGTTGGACCCCTGGTCCAATGTTCTTGAAACTTGGTGGGTATCTTGGGGAGAGGCTCCATCAGCTATCCTGTGAGTTTCGAGCCTCTCCCTCAAACCCCTCCCTCCATCCCCTAGAATATACCCTATGTTTTCACCATTGACTTCAATGGCCCATAGGATATAATGGAGCTGAAATTGACATTCGGCTGCCTGAAAGACTCTGGGGCTCCGGGACGCCGGCTGGGGGCGGGGCTTGGCTCCTGAGCTCCCGGAGCTGCGCTCCGGTGCGCTCCCCCCGAAAAGACCCCTGCTCAAAGGTATACACTTCAAATTTTGCTTTGTCTTTGGCAATAAATTTTTATTAACAACAGCTTGGTCTGTATTATTATTGTAGCCAAAGTCATTATTGCTGTTGACCTGATCTTTCTGTATAAGAGATCCAAATCTATTACACTGTGTTGGCTGAAGAAAATCTGTTCAAAATATTGATTTTCTATATTCTAGTGGTACTACATGAATCAGGACTTTAGATCAGGGATGCTCCACTTGCCAGTTTGGCATGTGTGCTTCTCACATCTAGCAATCATGGAAACTGGAAATACAACACATTGTCTGTATACATTTTAGTAGCTTGGACATGATTGGGGGGGGGATTATATGTGCATTTTATCACAACAGCCACTTCCCCATATACACACATATGCTACTGCTGCTTCTAATGGCTGAGTTGGTCAAAAAAAATGAAAGCACATGGCTCTACTCTGAATCTAGATGACAAATCTTGCAACAAGTTCTTGTGATCACAATAGTTGTCATTGACTGCAGAGTTTTAAAAGCAGATGGTATCATATGTTGCACATTTATAGGATGCCTAGGCTCTGACTACACAGGAACAAAGAGGTGTGATGGGTGAGTGATTCTGTGTTCAAAGGCAGGCCACTGTAATAACTTGATGATGCTCATGGGGAATATGTGCTACCTTTTCCAGTGATCAAGAAGATTTAGTTCAGTGGTTCCAAACATGTAGGCTAGAGATCCATGGGGAGGCCACAGAGTTATTATAAGGGGTCTACAAATCCATCCAACTTAGGCAGCCCTGCATGCCTTCCCCTGGATTGCCTTAATGGCAACTATGCCCTCCAATTCTGGGTCAGGCTTGCTGCCAGCTAGCCTTCAGAGAGCCTTAAAAGGGTCTCTGAGGACCCATTTTAAAAAAAATTTCTAGGTTTTGCATTTTCCAAAATAAACCTGGCCACACAGAGCACAAGGCAGTGTATATCTACCAACTCATGTCATTCTCCCAGCTCATTAACAGAGAATAATGTGAGAAAATGGTTGTATATTCCAAGAATGACTATGGTGACCCTTGTTAGTCCCTCTTAAGGACTTTTCACAGTGCAAGAATGAAACACTGGAGAATTAACAAGAGTGCCCAACTTAATTCTTGGCAATCTCCCCCCTCCCGAGCTTTAAATTATATTTCATTTTAAATCAGCTCTTTCATTATCATTTTTACTGCTGCATTCTCTATTCTGAAATACATAATCTTGTATGCAACAATGAGACGAGCTCCTTTCTGCACATGAAGATCTACATATGTTTACCTGCCATCATCTGTTGGTGATGTCTTTGTATCTGTGGGGGTAAAGAATATTTAGGATTTATTCCGACTGTCCCGAAATAATAGATAGGTATTATTAGAACTGTCTGTGAAGGGATCAGATCCAACAAGATCATCATGCATACAGCAATGGGTACAGTATTTAACTCAAGCAGGTCTATTTGACATTCATAGGTAGCATTCAGTGATCCATATTCAGCCAGTTGATTCCATGTACTTTCAGATATTTATACTGATTGAGAACTTTATATTGAGTTTGTTTCCTTTTTAAAATGTTGAACATGTTTGGCTGCCTTATACCACGTCAGATAAAGAACAAAATAATACTGCAAGAAATTATCTAAATCAGACCATTGGTCAACCTAAATGCATACTTCCTGTGCTAACTGAGCAAAAAAAAAAAAAAATTCCAAGATCTCAGGCTGGGAAAGCTTTTCCCAAACACTGTCTACCAAAGATCCTTTAGACTGAGATGGCGAAAATCAGATCTGGAACAATGTGTATGCAAGGAATGAGTCCTACCAATGATCCATAGATACAAAATGCTTTTATCCTTTTAGTTATTTTTACTGGTGGGTGGTTGGAATTGTATTTATTTATTTATTTATTTATTTATTTAACTTTCGATTTCTATACCGCTCTGACCCCAAGGGGTCTTTGAGTGGTTTACACAGGATTATGATTCCTAATCAAGGGCCACAATTCATAGGGGGATGGCATCCTACCAGTACCCAGGCAGTAGGGTCTTCTAGTTCTTTTTGTCCTTATTCCAGTGTTCTATTTCTATCTTTAATATCAATACCTTCTTTACAGTGTTAACAACATCCAGTTCTGGCAGCAAGGTGACTACAGAGGTGTTTTCAATTGCTTCCCCCCAACTGCAGAATTATCATTTTGTTGTAGTAAAAAAGTGCAAGAGTCCAGTAGCACCTTAAAGACTAATAAAATGTGGCAAAATATGAGCTTTCATGAGTTTCTTTTTATGCCCCTTTGTTATTTGCATCTTTCTTATTTGTTTGGACATGACCTTCTTCAGCGCTGATGCCTCTCTGAATGTTCTCACAGCCTCCCTGCATAATGCTTGATGGATTTATATTGCCTCTTGGAGAAGGGAGGTAAAAGTAAGTTGAAGGATGCTAACTTTTTTCTTTGTTTCCTGTTGGCAAGATATAAATGAATTTCCATGTTAACGTAATGCAGCTTGGCATTAGAATATACAGAGCATTTCAATGTAACATGACTTTACAATCCGGATACCAAAGATAATAACAGAAAAATGTTTTGCTTTGGTGTCACAGATGTCTAGTTGCTGGTGGGTGCCGGAGTTCATTACAACATGAATTGATTCAAACAGTGGAACTAATTCCAAAGCCTATGACAGCTCTGAGTCCTCTCGCCAATTGTTCATAGGTTATGCTTTATTAGCTCTGTAAATATTCAGGCCAGATACTTAGTAGATTGTAGATTTCATATCCTTTAGTTTAGTCATAACAAGGGGAAAAAAACATCAATTAAGTGGTGTTTCTACAGAGACGGGGAAAATGGAACACTTGCACAGACTGTTGACTTGCCTTTGATAATGGAAGTCAAATGGCTTCTAGTTTTAAATTTCTGAGAACCTTATGCTATCACTTGTGTTCTTTGCCTGTTGCAGGTATGCATGTAATTTATTTTAAAACAGTGTTTACTTTCTTTTGATCAACCAATTTGCAAGCGACAGCCACTGAAAGAGAAGAAACTGAGGTCCTGGAGGAGAAATTTAGGCTGCTGGGCAGGAAACTCAAGGCCAGGACCTCCAAAGTAGCCTTCTCGGAAGTGCTACCTGTTCCACGTGCAGGGCCGGAGAGACAGGCACAGATCAGGAGTCTCAATGCGTGGATGAGACGGTGGTGTAGGGGGGAAGGGTTCAAGTTTGTTAGGCACCGGGATGCTTTTTGGGACAAGAGGGAGCTGTACAAAAGGAACGGTCTCCACTTGTCATGAGAAGGAACCAGACTGTTGGCGATCAAAATCAAAAAGGTGGCAGAGCAGTTTTTAAACTGAATAATGGGGGAAAGCCGACAGGAGATGAAAAGTCTCTGGTTTGGGATGGCTCATCTCAAAGAGATGAAGGGGTAGCTATTACTTTTGTACAGGGAAATGGATTACAACTGTCCACTGAGACTGTGGCTAATGATAGGAACTGCCTGGCAAGGTCTCGAGGCAGCAAGAGGAAGGCTGTGGGCTTAACAAACGTGGGAAACTATAAGTGTTTATACACAAATGCTAGAAGTCTCCGAGGTAAAATCGGGGAGTTGGAATGCTTGGTGTTGGGGGGGGGAAATAGATATTGTGGGTATTTCAGAAACTTGGTGGGATGAGGAAAATCAGAGGGATACGGTGATTCCTGGTTATAAATTATATCGGAAGGATAGGGGGGAAGGGTTGGAGGTGGGGTGGCTCTGTATGTCAGAGAGGGTATACCGTCCAGTAAGATTGAGAGGGTAAGAGAACTGGATTCACTTCTGGAAATGCTATGGGTTGAAATAGTGGGTCCAAAAGGAAGCTTAACAGTGGGAGTTTGTTATCGCCCACCAGATCAAAAGATAGAGGAGGATTATAAAATGATGAATGAATTAAAGAGAGCAGCTAGACGAAATAACTGTGTCGTAGTAGGCGACTTTAACTACCCACACATTGATTGGGTCAATATGAGTTCTAGTCGGGAAAAAGAGATTGAGTTTTTAGATACTCTCAATGACTGTGCTATGGAACAGATGGTCACAGATCCTACCAGGGGAGAGGTGATCCTGGATTTGGTCCTAAGTAACACCCAAGACCTGGTGAGAGATGTAAAAGTGATTGCATCACTTGGGAACAGTGACCATAATGTCACTGAGTTTAACATTTGTACAGATAGGGAGTTGCCCAAAAAGACTGATGCAACCACTTTTAACTTTAAAAGGGGTAACTTCTCTGGTATGAGGGGACATGTGCGGAAGAAATTGAAAGGAAGAGTGGAGAAGGTCAAAACCATTGGGGAAGCTTGGAGACTATTCAAAAATACAGTCCTAGAAGCTCAGAAAAAATATATACCGCAGGTTAGGAAAGGCACAAATAGGTATAGAAAAAAGCCTGCATGGTTAACAAATAAAGTAATGGAAGCTGTAAAAGGTAAGAAGGATTCCTTTAAATGGTGGAAAGCTAGTCTTAGTGAGGTTGATAAAAGGGAACACAGACTATGGCAAATAAAATGCAAGTCTGTGATCAGGCAAGCAAAAAGGGAATATGAGGAGCATATCGCAAAAAACATAAAGGCCAACAATAAAACTTTCTTCAAATACATTAGAAGTAGGAAGCCAGCCAGGGAGGCAGTGGGGCCCTTGGATGACCAAGGGGTAAAAGGAGTAGTGAAGGATGATAGGGAAATGGCTGAGAAGCTGAATGCATTTTTTGCCTCTATCTTCACTGTGGAAGAGGAGAAGTGCTTGCCCACTCCAGATCCACCGATTTCGGGAGGGGGTTTGAAAGACCTGAATCAGATTGAGGTGACAAGAGAGGAAGTCCTCCGACTGATGGACAATTTAAAAACTAATAAATCACCAGGCCCAGATGGCATTCATCCGAGAGTTCTGAAAGAACTCAAATGTGAACTTGTGGATCTCCTGACAAAAATATGTAATCTTTCTTTAAAATATGTCTCCATTCCTGAGGACTGGAAGGTAGCTAATGTCACTCCCATCTTTAAAAAGGGCTCTAGGGGAGATCCGGGAAATTACAGGCCAGTCAGTCTGACATCGATACCGGGTAAGTTGGTGGAAACTGTTATTAAGGAAAGAATCAGTAGGCACATTGATGAACAAAAACTATTGAGGCAGACTTGGCATGGGTTCTGTAAGGGAAGATCTTGTCTCACTAACCTGTTAGTGTTTTTTGAGGGAGTGAACGAACATGTGGACAAGGGGGATCCAATAGATATTATTTACCTTGACTTCCGGAAAGCTTTTGATACAGTTCCTCATCAAAGGCTCCTAAGTAAGCTCAATAGTCATGGGATAAAAGGATAAGTCCTATTGTGGATAAAAAACTGGCTTATAAATAGGAAACAGAGAGTGAGTATAAATGGGAAACTTTCTCAGTGGAGGGTGGTAAGCAGTGGGGTACCACAGGGATCAGTACTCGGTCCGATGCTTTTTAACTTGTTTATTAATGATTTGGAATTGGGAGTAAGCAGTGAAGTGGCTAAATTTGCAGATGACACGAGGTTGTTCCGGGTGGTGAAAACCAGGGAAGAGTGTGAGGCACTCCAAAGGGATCTGTCGAGGATGGGTGAGTGGGCGTCAACGTGGCAAATGGGGTTCAATGTGGCCAAGTGCAAAGTGATGCACATTGGAGCCAAAAATCCTAAATATAACTACACGTTGATGGGGTCTGAACTGGCAGAGATGGACCAAGAAAGAGATCATGGAGTCGTAGTGGATAACTCAATGAAAATGTCTAGACATGGTATAGCTGCAATAAAGAAGGCCAACGCTATGCTGGGGGTTATTAGGAAGGGAATTGAAAACAAATCAGCCAGTATCATCAAGCCCCTGTATAAATCATTGGTGCGACCTCATTTGGAATACTGTGTACAGTTCTGGTCTCCATATCTCAAAAAGGATATTATAGCATTGGAAAAAGTGCAGAGAAGGGCAACTAGAATGATAAAAGGGTTGGAACACCTTCCCTATGAAGAAAGGTTAAAATGCTTGGGGCTCTTTAGCTCGGAGAAACGACGGCTGAGGGGTGACATGATTGAGGTGTATAAGATTATGAATGGGATTGAGCAGGTTGAGAAAGAAGTACTTTTCTCCCTTTCTCACAATACAAGAAATCGTGGGCACTCCATGAAATTGCTGAGCAGTCGGGTTAGAACAGGTAAAAGGAAATTCTTCTTCACCCAAAGAGTGATTAACATATGGAATTCACTGCCACAGGAGGTGGTGGCAGCTACAAGCATGGACAGTTTCAAGAGGGAATTAGATAAACATATGGAGCAGAAGTCCATCAGTGGCTATTAGCCACAGGGTATAGATGGGAATTCTCAGTCTGGGGCAGGTGATGCACTCTATTCTTGGTGCTGGAGGGGGCAGCAGTGGGAGGGCTTCTAGTGTCCTGGCCCCACTGCTGGACCTCCTGATGACACCTGGTATATTTTGGCCGCTGTGTGACAGAGTGTTGGACTAGATGGGCCATTGGCCTGATTCAACATTGGCTTCTCTTATGTTCTTATGTTAAGAAGAGGTTAAAACACATACACAATATCTCTCCTTATAAATATTTATCTTTTGGTTTCACAAGATTCCATGCGCTCCCATTGGCTGTAAAATGCCCTCCCTCAGCCATTGGCCCATCAGCCGCCACTCAAGAGTGCTCGCGTGCCATTGGCCAGGTGCTGGGTCTGCTCCTCTTCCCCACCCACTCCCCCTGGCAGACAGCTCTCTCTCCTGTGGAAGACAGTTCTCTTGACTCCTGTGAGGGACTGTCCCCTCAGTGGCTGTTGGTAGGCAGCCAAGCTTGGTTCTGTGAGTGAAAAAACAAAGGACTTTCAGCATAACCCCCTCCCCAACGGCCACTTTCCTGTCAGAATAAATGGGAAAAGGCTCTTTCTCCTGCTTAGCTTCAGCATGGCTGGCTGGGTAACGTGGTGGGCCAGCGACCATCAGACCATTTTCTTCAACTCCCCGCTGTGCAGCTGACTTTTCCCTAGGGCTGCCAATCTCCAGGTGAGACCTGGAGATCTCCCACTGTTACAATTGACCTCCAGATGACAGAGATCAGTTCCCCGGGAGAAAATGGTTGCTTTGGAGGATAGACTCTATGGCATTATACCCTGCTGAGTCCTTCCATACACACCCCAAATGCTGCCCTCCACAGGATCCACCCCCCCAAATCGCCAGATATTTCCCTAATCAGAGTTGGCACCTGTACTTTCTCCTCTGTCAGTAAAAGGCCCTTTCCACACCTATGTTGGCCTTAGGGAGAAAACTCATTGGGCCCAGTCCTAATCAGGTTGCCAACTCCAGGTGGGCAATTCCTGGAGATTTGAGGGATGAAGCCTGGAGAGGGTGAGGTTTGAGGAGGGGTGGCACCTCAGACAGGTACGATGCCATAGACTCCACCCTTCAATCCAGCCATTCCCTGATGGGGAACCATTGTTGCCAATCTCCAGGTGGGGGATGGAGATCACTCAAAATTACAACTGCTCTGTAGGAGGGATGGGGGAGGAGATGGAAAACTAAAGGTAGGTTGATTGTTGGCTGGGAGGGAGATAGGGTTGTCAACTCCAGGTTGGGAAATTCCTGGAGATTTGAGGGGTCGAACCTGGAGAGGGTGACTGTTGAGGAGGGGTGGGACCTCAGACAGGTACCATGCCATAGACTCCACCCTCCAAACCAGCCACTCCCTCCTGGGGAACCACTGTTACCAATCTTGGGGGTGGGCTGGAGATCACTCAAAATTACTACTGCTCTTCAGGTAGCAAAGATCAGTTCCTCAGGAGAAAATAGTGGACTCTGTCATTATACCCTGCTGAGATTGCCACAGCAAATTGTCACTGAGTGCCCAAAGCCGGGGCACTCTCCCAGAGCCTCTTTCTAGAGCCCGTTGTATTTATTTCCACAACGGGCCTTATTCCTAGTCCACTAGAAAGGTATTTAAAACAACAAAAGTGTTATGAGTACTAGCAAGAACCCATGATTTCAACTTTAACCTGAAGGTCTGGCAAGGTTTGGAAAATATATTTATTTCAGTGTCTTCTTTATCTAGAACTCTGGATAAAAATCCATTTGCTAGGTCAAAACTGGCTGAACTGGGAAGTGAAATCATTTTATTGCCTTCTTATGCAGGTGGGACCTATTCCTGGAATGTACCCAAAGGGCTTCCACAATCTGTTATGCTCTGTGGCTTGATGAGCACTGAACACGCTCATTCTCCAAGGTGGAATGAGTGGATTTTGTATAAATTTGGAAAGGTCAAACAAATTAGTTCTTCTAAGCAGACACTAACTCCTAGAACCACAGGAAGCACAGGGAAAAAACAGAAAAATCCACAGTGGTATTTTCCTTGATATCACCCAATTCTCTTCTTTACTGCAGCTCCCCTCCCATCTGGCTTTTATCCACATAGGTCTAATGATCCCCACCATAATATTTTCTGTTGTCAAAAGAGGACACCTCCCATTTATGATCAAAAGCTTGTACAATACTGCCAGTTATTAACATCTCACCCATATCAGTGCCTAACTGTTGGGATATTTGGTTAATATAGCAGATTGCCCAGTCATTGAAATGTGATACTGAGTGCCGTAAATAAATCTCCCAAGAAGTATATTGCAAAAGAGGTAAACTTACATTTATTCAAGTAGATCCAGTTCGCATTCAGATTGCAGTCAAAAGAAGACAGAGAAGCCTAATCTAAAGAGTTCTTTCCCTGTCACAAATGGCCAGGTTGTCCAATATCATGTGTGTGGAAGTATGAGGGCATTGTATCTACAGAAGAGATGTGCAGACACATGTTGTCTCCATGAAAGGCCATGTGAAGCAAGTGAGAGGACAAAGTGAAAGAGAAGAGGTCAGAGGGCAGTTCCCAGTTAAGACAAAGAGGGGCATCCCACTGAAGGAGAAAAATCCTATACACACATTGATATAGGACCCTCCCCCGCCAATGTCCCAGCATGCTGAGTCATTCAGTTCAACACTAACAACACAAACCATTGTCCACGTGTACATCCCAAGGTCCACCCAGGTCAAGGAGACATTTACTGAGCCAGCACCATTTTTCTGATCTGAAATGGCTTCTTGTGGTAGTTATTTGCCCCCACTGGGTACTTAACATGTTTTGATGGGTTGATAAAACAGCATGGGGACAAGGCTTAAGATTCTCTTCCTCTGCACCCTGTGGTCCTGATCTGAACGGATTCCCAAATGCTTACCTGGGAATCCCTACTGCATCAGCCTGGGAGACCGCAGAGTGTATTGTGTAATTAAGACCTCGGAGAAGAGAACACCTGAATTTGTAACTGCAAGAAGCTTGTTATTCCCTTACTCTCAATGAGCAAAGTGAGAAAGAAGGGTTTTTGATACAGTCTCATCTTTTTTAAAGGTACCTTTCCTTACCTATAACTAAAGCATCATCCATCTTGGTAAGCACACAATACTATACTTCAAAAAAATTATCTTATATAGCTTTTTACGGAAATTTTTCATTGAATATAATTTTACTAGGAGAGTCAGTTAGCAAAACTGAATAACAATGTTCTTAACCTTAAAGTATTCAGCATAAAATCTTAATGAGTGTACTAATTAAATATTTGGATTTAGCTAGAACAATGCACTGCCACTGTGTAATTATATGAGGAGCCAGTAAATTAAAATAAATTAAAATAAAAGGTAAAATTAAATGCACATAATTTTCTGTACAAATTTTGTCATGAAGTGGCACTGATGGGTCATGTGTATTTTGAAATCTTAATTAATGAGGGAAGAGTTACTGATAAGCTAATGAAGAAGAGGTGATCTTGTAATCACTAGAAGGAATTAAAATTTGAAGGTGTGTCATTTTGCAATCTCTTTGCTAACTTAGAAGTCAAATAAACATTTAGCACTTGTTCAGCAGAAATCACTATACCAGCTGGGACATACATGTACAAAGCAATATATATATATAGTTTTAACAGAAAACAATAACAGACATTAAAATATTCTCTGCTAGCTATATATTCTCTCTAATTGGCATGTCCAAGTGTAGGAATTAAACCAAAAAAATGAACTAAATACCAAGGGAATATTAATATGCACATAAACTTGTTCTTTGGAATGCAAGAAAACAGAGTGAATGAGGGATGGAGTCTTTCACTGTGTTGTAGTTTCATAGGATGAAGATTATATACAAAATCTAGGAGAATGAAGAGGAAGGAGACTGGAAATGCAAGCCACTGAATCACTGGGGAATCTATAAAGTTCCACTTAATTAAACCCATTTGCGGGTATGGGGTCAGAATCAGATTAAGAGTTTGGGCACAAATAAAAAGATATTCATTTAGCCTGGCCATGATTCTGATTGTCAGGGTTGTGGGTTTGTTTGTTTTTTAAATCTGATATGGGGATTTTACCGTACACCAAAGATCAGTTCTTGCAAACCTTTATGGTAAAACAGGAAAATATCTGCATGCACTGAAAAAGAGGGACTGGAGTTTGTTGTGAAGCAAACAATGTCCACATTGCAGCCCCCACACCATCAAGGCACACAATTACAGGGTTGTATGAAATGACACAGAACATGCCAGCAACTGTTTCAAGGTATATTTGTTGAGAATGAGACCCTAAATTTGTTGAGATCCACATGTCTTGTAAGTCTGGCTAGATGGATTTGATCTAGTGACAGGCAGCTGTCAGCCAGGAATCTCTGTTAGAGCTGGCTATAACCGGTTCAGGGCAGTCTTGCCATTGCTATCACAGTGACTCAGCACTGAAGCCTGATTGGCTGGTGTTTGTATAAATGTACAGTGAGTGATGTACAGTTTCTCCTCCTCATTTGTATGTTTGCAGCAGAGCACTTTGACACTCTGTTTGATGGTGGCTGTGGTGTGTAAATAAATGTTCATAGTTTGCACCTAGCTGAAGCCTCCAGTATTATTTGGATACTTGCACTCTCTTCTGGCCCACTCCGTGCCTACCACTTCCGCTGTTCGAACCCGCAACAAAATTAGCCAACAAATTGTAACAAACACCAATTTAACCATCTGGACCACTTGGTTTGGGTGTACACGTAGTGTGGATCTTTACCAATTATATAAAAAGAGAGACGGCTGGATCCTGCAGTCCACAGATCCAAGAATCATAGATCTTTCCCATGTTCTCCTCCTCCCAGCAACCCTTCCCAGCCCCAGCAAACTCTTCTCTCAGTGTTTTGGGACCTCTGTGGACTAATGGCCATATGAGTTGGAAGGCTGCAGAAAAGATGGGAAAACAAGTAAAATTGCCTCCTCCTTCCTCTTCTATAGGTGGAGCACTGATAGAAGAGACAGAGAGATTTTGTCATGGACTTTTCCTCTCCCCCCCCCCCCAGGCTTTTCCAACTTCCCCCAGGATGTGAAATCACAGAATCATAGAGTTGGAACGGATATCCAACCCACTGCATAGTGCAGGAAATTCACAAAATACCTCCTCCTTCACACCCGCAGTGACTACTGTTCCACGCCCAGAAGATGACAAAAAACCTCCAGGATCCCTGGTCAAACTGGCTTGGAGAAAAATTGCTTCCTGGCCCCAAAGTGGCAATCAGCATTTCCCTGGGAGTGTAAAAAACAGCCACAAAAACTAAGCATTGAGGCAACCCTTCCTGCCTCCCTCTCATGATCTGCCTAAGTTCACACAATCAGCATTGCTGTCAGATGGCCATCTAGCCTCTGCTTGAAAACCTCCAAAGAAGGAGAGCCCACCACCTCCCAAGGAAGCCTGTTCCACTGAGGAACCGCTCTAACTGTCAGGAAGTTCTTCTTGATGTTTAGCCAAAAACTCCTCTGATTTAATTTCAATCCATTGGTTCTGGTCCGACCTTCTGGGGCAACAGAAAACAACTCTGTACCATCCTCTGTATGAAAGCCCTTCAAGTACTTGAAGATGGTTATCATATCACCTCTCAGTCATCTCCTCTCCAAGCTAAACCTACCCAGCTCCTTCAACCTTTCCTCATAGGACTGGGTCTCCAGACCCCTCACCATCTTCATTGCCTTCCTCTGGACACATTCCAGCTTCTTTATATCCTTCTTAAATTGTGGTGCCCAAAACTGAACACCATACTCTAGGTGAGGTCTAACCAGAGCAGAGTAAAATAGTACTATACTTCAGCTGATACAGCCCAAAATTGCATTTGCCTTTTTAGCAACTGCATCACACTGCTGACTTATGTTCAGTATATGTTCTTCTAAGACCCCTAGATCCTTTTTGCACTTACTACTGCCAAGACAAGTCTTCCCTAGCCTATAATTATTCATTTGATTTTTCCTACCTAAATGAAGAACTTTACATTCATTAAATTTCTTTTAGCCTAGTTTTCCAGCCTGTCAAGATCATCCTGTATCCTGACTCTGTCTTCTACCATATTTGCTACCCCTCCCACTTTAGTATCATCTGCAAATTTAATAAGCATTTCCTCTAACCCTTCATCCAAATCATTGATAAAGGTGTTGAACAAAACAGGTCCCAGGACAGATCTTCGAGGCACTCCATTTGTCACTCTTCTCTAAGAAGATGAGGAACTATCTACAAGCACTCTTTGGGTGCAATCTGTCAACCAGTTACAGATCCACCTAACAGTCATAGGATTCAAACCACATTTTTCCAATTTGTCATCAAGAATATTATGTGGAACCTTATCAAAAGCCTTACTGAAATCAAGATAAATTATTTCTACAGCATTCCCATGATCCAGCAAAGTAGTAACTTTCTTAAAAAAAAAAATAAGGTTAGTCTGACATGACTTGTTCTTGAGAAACCCATGCTGGCTCTTAGTAATCACAGCCATCCTTTCTAAATGCTCAAGGACTGTCTGTTTGATGATTTGTTCTAAAACTTTCCCAGGTATAGATCAGATCCTCCTTTCCCCCCTTCTTGAAGATGGGGACATTTGCTCACCTCCAATCTTCTGGCACCTCACCTGTCCTCCAAGAATACTTGAAATAATGCCCAGAGGATCAGAAATTACATCTTCAAGTTCTTTTAGTACCCTTGGATGCAGTTCATCTGGCCCTGGGGACTTAGATTCATTTAAAGAAACTAGGTGTTTATGTACGACCCCTATGCCAATCCTAGGCTGCAACTCCCTTCCCTCATCATGTGTTTTGTTTTTGCCATATTGAGCACCACTTCCCTCGCAAGAGAAGACTGAGGAAAAGTAGGAATTGAGCAGTTCTGCCCTCTCTTCATCACCTGTTACAATTTCACTTTCCTGTACCCACAATGGGCCTACCATGTCCTTGCTCTTTTTCTTACTTTGAACATAAGAAAATAACCTTTTTTTGTTGTTTTTAGCGTTTCTCACTAGCCTAAGCTCGTACTGAGCTTTAGCTTTCCTAACTCTCTCTCTACAAACACTGGTTTTAGGGGGATGTGGGGAAGATCTCCAATTGTCAGTGCCTTTGCCTGATGGATCACTAGCTGTTAACCACAGTATTTTAGATGCAGATTTTTAAAACATATAGTGAGAATGTCTTAAGTTTGTTCCAAATTGGGAAATAGTCATAACAACGGATGCTGTGGATATTGTATCAAGCACATAATACAGTCAAAATTACATTTTTTTACTATGTTGACCAGATGTGAGTCAGTTATCATGCCTGTTCAGTCTGGCAGTGAATAGTCTGAATGCCTGCCAAGAAGGTTTGCATCAGGTTTTTGCAAAACTACACATGCCAAACTGCTACCAGTTCAGTGAGATCAGCAGCTGTACTAAGGATTACCTTAAATGAACACTGAATAATAGGATTTTTTTAAAAAAAATGTTTATTTGTGACAGATTTATGTAATTTGTCACTGATGTAATTGTCTATGGCTACTTATACATAGGGATGTTTCTCCAAGTAGCTCCATGCAGAGGCAGAAGGCCTTTCAGACTTTTTTAAAAATGGCAATTGCTTTTGTGCTGAAGTGCATTAAGGTTCTAACTATTGCCATGATCTACTAGGTTCTCTGATTTTCCAGTTTTCCTTTTTTAAAAAAAACAAAACTTTATCCTTTTTGAAAAGGTTAGAGACTTATTTTTTGTTAAACAAAAGCTGGCAATTCAGGCAACCTGGTATATGATGACAATAGATTGTTAGAATGCTAGTGTACATTCGCACAATGGCAATTGCCAATTTTATAAAGCTCCCAAACAGCCCTCCAGTGGTGGTGGGGTAAAGCAGCATATTTATAGCATTAGAAGACAAGGAAGACAAGGAAGACATGGCTTGCAGCTGGTAAACAGGATGTGAGCCAAACCAGCAGGTGTTCAAGCATCCCTAGGCAATGTCATAGCAGTAATATTACTAGTTATTCACTTTGAGGAGGCTTAGAGATTGTTGTGTTGTCCATAATGATATAAGAGCAAAAGAAAGCCCTTTCCTGTTGCATGTATTAGAGGTAGCAAAGATGGTCTGTGCTAGACACTGGAAACTGGATGCACTCCCAAGCAGAAGGAACAGTTGACTAAAATGTGGTGGTGGAGTGGGGTAGCAGATGAAAGGAACATCATGACTTTTGCAAGCATGAGTTAAGATTACTACTGGACTATGAACTATGGTCAGCAAATGTCTATTCGTCTCTTTAACATCTTGAAATTAGGTTTAGATATTTATAAAATGCTGAGTAAAAAGAGCAAAGTATTAAAGGGTTTCGGAATGAATAGATGGTAGAAGCACCTATTAAGATATATTTATTCTCTCTCTTTGTCTGTACACTCCCACTCACACACACATTTTTACACACACACAAACACACTCACACTGCAGAGCTTTAATAAGAACACCATTTATTATTATTATGCTGGTGCCTAAACTTGAGATTTCAAAAAGACCTATAGGGAAATTTACTTCATTAAAGAGTGTGAAAAATATAAAATACACGTGAGGATTATTTTCCGTTAGTTTTGCCAGAGTTCATTACCTTGGTTTTCTTTTTAATTAATAAGAAAGCTTCCACAATTCGGCTATCTGGAATTATTTACTCAGCAGACATTTTTCTGTGGTGCCCTTAATCTAGCGTTTTGGCACACTGTGGTCTCCCTTGTTATATAGAATAGAAGAATAGTTCCACTGTTTGGAGGATAGGAAAAGTTGGTCTAAAACAGCCTTTAATTGTTTTCCCAACTGAATAATTTTATGATCATGTTCCATGAAGAAAATTTGTGAGATCTGCTGTTCATCTATACCAACCAGCTAGGTGTTCCCTGTGTGTAAGAAAATATACACTGATAATTCACCTGGGAATAGAGCTGGCTTTCCAACGAGCTCAAGTGTGTGGTAACCTTGTGGGGGCAGGTTCCGGGGGAAGGGAAACAGCCTCTGTCACTGCCATCCCTTCACCCATATTGCCTCCACTCCATTCTGTAAGCAGGAGCTGGACCAGATGATGCTTCTTAATTTGTAGTTCCCCAGGCACCTGTAAACACAATGCAGCATACATGCCCAACAGAACTGTCTCAGATGCTCATGAGATGTGAAAGTTCAGGAGGCCATCTTGAGCTTGCCATGCTGTGTTTAAAGATGTCTGTACTGGTAACATGAGAAGAAAAGGGGTGGTGGCAGCAGCAAAGGGTGGTGACTATTGCCAGTGGCCTTAAGGGACACTCCTCATTGAGCCATCAATGTCTGAGCTCTTTGGAAGAAATACAGGATATGTGCATAAAATAAACTCATAAACTAAAAGGAATCATATGCATTTCAGTTCTTTTCTCTTTTTTTGAACAAGTTATCATGATACTCCCTCCATTTGGTAAATTCTCCACTATTAAGGCCTCCTCAGATGGAAATAAACTGCACAATTCAGCCCCCCTTTCCATCATATTTACAGTGCCATTCAACATCAAAGGAAGGCTTCTATTCCTCGCTTGTTGGCCCTCTATGGCAACTGATTGGGCACAGTGTAAAACAGACTGCTGGGCCAAATCGACTACTGGTCTGATCTGGCAGGACTCTTATTATGTTCTATTCTTACCTAAAACAGAGTTACACCCTTCTAAATCCATTGAAGTATTTAGCTTAGAATGTTATAACTCTGCTTAGGGTGGTGCTGCTAATTGGGACTTTGTACAGAAAATGTGCATCCAGTACAGATGAGCATTATGCACATGCAGCTTGCTGCAGCCAATAACTCCTCCAAGAGATATGCATCACTTTTATCTTCTACATTACTGATACACATGTATGTACACTAGTAAACTACCAAAAAAAGTGATGATGTTATCATATGCATTGGTTTTATCAAGATTCTTCTTGTGTGTGTTTTTTTCAACCAATACACCGGGGTACATAAAGATCACACAGAAAGAATTGTGATTTAAAAATGAAAAATGGAAATGAACTGAAAGAAAGGTTGTGGAAATTCACCCAATCCAATTCCAGAAACAATGCTAGAAATCTTACTACTAAAACAAGAACTAAGAAGGAGTACAAAGAAAATTACTGGAAAACTAAAGGAATAAAACAAAGGAAATCTGTTCATCCCCTATTAGCATTCTACACCAAGAAAGAAAGAAATTAACTATTTAAAATATGTTGTAATTCATTAACCCCCCCACACCTTTTGGTGAATTTATTATTTCAGCCCTGGTTGGGTTTTTTTTGAGGGGAATAGGTAGGTTGGATGATGAATTATACCAAAATCTGCTCATTCATCTTCTTACACATGACATGCAAAACAATATAATCTGGGCTTTTTTTGTAGAAAAAGCCCAGCAGGAACTTATTAGCATAACAGGCCACACCCAAAGGCAGAAACTCATTAGCATATTAGGCCACTTCCTTTGCAGCACAGCTCATTAGCATATTAGGCCACACCCCCATGTTACCAGAAGTGTGGTCATCCTTTTGCTTCTTATTCTGTTTACCTTGTTTGTTGTTGAAACCCAGGGCTTTTTTTGAGCAGGAATTCCTTTTCATGTTAAGCCATACACCCCAAATGTAGCCAGTCCTAATGAGTTTCTGCTGTTGGGTGTGGCCTATTATGCTAATGAGCTCCTGCTAGGCGTGGCCAACTCAGGAGCCAGCCGGAACTCCATTCCTGTGCGCTCCTGCCCCAAAATAGCTCTGAATATAATAATGACTAATTTTACATTATTAACAGTATTTCTAAAGTTTGTGTTTTATATAAACTACTGGTATAGCGAAAAATGGCCCAGGAGGCACAATAGTAATCTAAAACATGGAATTGAGAAAGAAATGGCTGATATATTCACATATTTGGATTTGGACTCAAGAGATGTGCTGCTTCTTTTTTTAGTGCCTCCCCCCCCTCGTCCCCTGTAAGGGGACAGGTAATCTAACAGCTAAGAAAAATGACTAGATGTATTTCTGCTGTCATTTATATTTCTATAAGAAAAATAGCTTTCTTCAGTCACACTTTTATCTGATATTTCCAATGGGAAATGAATACTGGCCAAATATTTTTTTCTGTGACAGTCTTACCTGGTTATGCTGTCCCCTCTGTAACTCCCTATGAAGATTTGTGTGGAGCACTGAGAACTAGCCTATGCCAAGAGCCTCGTGTGATGCACCCATTGCTAGAATGTATTTCAAGATTAAACTCCATGAGAATTGTCATGTCTGGGTTCCTGGACTCAACCAGTTTCCCCACAGACACCCAGATATTGTCCCCAGAGCCCTGATTCAATTCAGGACCATGGCAAGGGGGAAAAGGAGGTCCTGCCTTCCCCCATGCAGATTTCCTGAGACAAAATGGCCCTGGGAAGAGATATTTGCCTGACTTTGGCCCGTAGACTGGTTAAGAAACACTTCCCTCCACATACAAAAATAACACATAATGGAGAAACTTTTCACTATTTCTCCCCTATTTGTCTCTATAAGCTCTTGTGTGAAATGAGTACACCATATGTAGGAACGTGTTTACCATCCAGAGGTTCCCACATTAAATAATGTCACAAATATTTAAATGTGCAACATTTTTGCTCCAAACAGAAAGTAGTGGCTTGGATCCTGCTGAATTTTCATGGGTGAAGGAGGTGAGGCAATCTTTGCTGAGTGCCCCGTTCAACAGCATCCTGAAAAGCCCACTGAAAAGCTGCTCCTGGAGATGGGGGACCCCCAGTAAATGCTTGGAAGGGGAATTAGTGAAAATAGACCCACTCCTTGCAGCTGTGGAAATTCTAGGTGGCATCCAACCATATTTTCTTTCAAGAAATTGGAGGTTGCGGATATTCTGTTAATATAATCTATTTAGAAAATGTTTGTGCCACTTCTTCAGGTAGCTTGCCTGAGGTAGCTTACAAAATAAGACATGATAAAAACATTAGAAGTTCTTAATTAAAAAAGCGTTTAAAAACCCAGCCACAGCATAAAAAGACTGACCAGCTTAAAATGAATTAATCAGTTCCCAGGCTAAAAGCACACTATAAAAATTGTGTCAAGAGATTAACCTCTTAATTAAAAGCCTAAGCAAACAGAACATTTTGGCCTGACACCTACAACAGAGTAGCATGGACACCTGGTGAATCTTAATGGTGAGGGCATTCTATAGGCAAGGTGCAATAATAAAAAGCCCTGTTTCAGGTTGCTAAAGTCCTCACCTCTGAAGGTGGGAACACAGAGTGGGGCTTGTGAGGCAGATCTGAACAGGTGGGCTGCACAATATGGAAGGAGGTAGTCCTTCCATTTATGGCTTTGAAGGTAAGAATCAGCACTTTGAATTGTTCCTGGAAACAAATGAGCAGTCAGTGCAGATCTTTCTGAACTTGGGCGATATGATCCCTGCCCCCTGCCCCTGACAATAGCCTGACTGCTGAGTTTTAGACCAACTGAAATTAGTGGATGGATTACTGTAAGCAGATCATGATTTTCAAGAAAGCATGAACTGCTAAAAGGCACTGCATGTTACAGAACAGACCAGGACCCCAACCGTAGGCCAGGATCCAACAGCATCTCCAAGCTCTGAACCTGCTCCCTCAGAGGAGAGCAATCCCCTCCAGGACCGGGCAACTCCTCAGTCCTTTAGCAGTTTTATCCTTTAGCAGCTTCTCGGGCTTCAGATTTGCTTTATGAACTGGATCCATCAAAGGGTGCCAGTGTTAGACAAAGGGTGCCAGTTCCTGTTACATTTCCAACATCTGTTTAGAACATCCACAGACACCCTTGATTCAGCTGTTAAGGAGGAATAGAGCTGGGTAACATCTGCATATTGGTGGCATCTTACTCGAAATCCCCTATGATCTCTCACAGATGTTTCATTCATTTAGATGTTAAACAGCATGGAGGACAATGGGAACTCTTGTGGGGCATTCTTACATAGATATCTTGGCAACAAGTGACTGGTCAAGTAGAAGCAGAACCACTGAAGCAATAGTATCCCTACTCCTCTGCCAGAAGGATACCATACCATGGTTATGGGTATCAAATGCCATATTTATAATGGCATGCACTTCCATTTTTGAACATCTTGTAGAAATTGTAGTATGTTGCATCAAGCTAGTATGTGCAGCATGTGACTTTCACTGAAATAAATGGTTGTTTAAGAGAGTTGGAAATCTTACATATCTCTTATTTAAATGTGAATGTTCCTATTTTATATGTCCACAAGCAACAAGAGAGGTCTGGGCAAGCCATGCTAATTCAATCACAGTTCATTGTGTCCTGAAGAAGATGTGGTCGCCAAGCATTTCATATTTAAAGGCTTTTTACAACTGATATGACAAAATAATATGTATTATTTAAATTATACATAAGTGTCTAGTGTCCATTCAGGTCTCAGAGTATATTTATATAAGGAAAAGAGCAGATACAGTGACTGAACAATACTGTTGTACTGTAAAGTTCTAGGAGATAAATTTAGCAAGCATGCTAGGTAAAATAAATTCAATTGTACTTTGGTCATATTATTAAACCAGTTGGAGAAATCTAAATCAGAAGTGCCTAAGTGAACTTTGAGGATTGCTGGAGTCTGCATAAATATGGCCCTGAAAATTCAAATGACAATGGACCATAGTTTGCTAATACTATTTTATGTAATCATAATGTCCTTCATGAAATGATTTTTTTTGAAAAAAAAAAACATTTCTAGAGAGTTGTATTTTTCAAATGTGTGAGTGTGTGCGCACCTGGAAGTCACAGTGATGTCTGGTGACTGAGCCCTACTGGGGCCCTGGAGGATATTAAGAGAGGTGGTTGAATAAAGCCTGCCCCCACCCCTGATATTCCAAGGCAGTCTCCCATCCAAGTACTTACCAGAGTTGACCCTGCTTAGCTTCCAAGATCTGATGAAACTGGGCTTGCCTGGGCTATCTAGGTCAAAGCTACATGCAGTGATTTTCATTGGATTGCTGTGGGGAAAGTGCTGTGCAAATGCTTGTCTCACACACTTCATAGCTGTACAGTGTCCTTTGGGTAAGGGAGTTGTGGGTCGGCCTGCCAATGCCTCTTCAAATGAGATGGAAACAGAGGAAGCCAGGTCCAGCCCTTGGATGTTTTGGGAAGACCTGCCAGTCAAGGAGACTTCGTCAGGTGCACAGAGAGAGAGTGATGGGACAAGGTCAGCATGTCATGCTCTCAGTCCTGCAGGCACCAGCCTCACCTCCAGGGTCACACTGGAGAAGACGGGCCTGGAGAGAAGTGCAGGACTGGTGCCATAGTGCGTGGCTGGCAGCTCAGCACTGGTCAACCTCTGCCTGTGAGCTTGAGTTACCACAGGATCAGGGCTGACAGCCATGAAGGCAGTTCTGCCATTGATAAGTTCCACCCATTCCTGGATAACTCAGGAGGTTAATGAGTTGCACCTGTTCCTGAATGACTCAGCAGGGTTTTCCTGATAAAAGCAGTCAGGAAAGGGTAAGCCAGTGTGTAAGTGACTTGTTCATAACTCTTGAGTGCTTGCTATTGGGTCTTGCCTTGTTCTGAACTTTGGTGTGCTCGACCTGCTGGACTATGACCTGACTGTGTCTTTTAGATCTGCCCTATCGGTTTTGACACTTGGTGTACTGAATTCCTGTGTTTTGATCATGCTCTTTATCTTTCACCTCAGTTACCTGCCTAAACCTGGAAAAAGGGTTTGGGTGTGCTGGTGGTTAAAGCTGAACACTAGATTGCTGTGTTAATTCAGTTTCCTGATAGTGTGGGTCAGGGCTATTTTTGGGCAGGAATGCACAGGAATGGAGTTCTGGCTGCCTTCAGAGTTAGCCATGTCCACTATAGCCAAAACCTCTGTGTGTGTGGCTACAAAGGGAACTCCTGGAGAGTGACCCCCCTGGCGACTCCGAGGAGGGCAGGCCGGGGGGGGGGCTGGAAGGATCAGGGAGGCTTTTAAATGCCTCCCCATGCCTTCCCTGGCCTGTCCAAGTTTAAACTGCCTCCCCTCACCTCCAAGGGCTGGCTTGCCCAGGCTCCCCACAGCCGCAAGGCACCCAGGCAAAGCAAAGGAAAGGCAGTTTAATCTGCCTTCCCTTCCCTTCAAGGGGGGGCTTGCCCGGGCAAGCCAAGGGAAGGTATGGGGTGTGGCCTAATAGGCTAATGAACTGTACTGTCAGGAATGTGGCCTAATATGCTAATGAGTTTCTGCTGTTGGGTGTAGTCTATTATGCTAATGAGTTCCTGCTGGGCTTTTTCTACAAATGCTCTACTTGTACTCTTTGTGAATATCCTAACCAGTACCCTTTGATGGATCCAGTTCACAAAGCAATTTTCTCTGGGCTCCCCACCAGCCCTAACAATTTTTAACTAAGGCTTGTTTAAGAACTTGCTCACAGTTTTTCAGAAGCTGTAAGAGATAAAGTTAACTCCCACAGCTCATAAGAACATAAGAACATAAGAGAAGCCAATGTTGAATCAGGCCAAAAGCCCATCTAGTCCAACACTCTGTCACACAGTGGCCAAAATATACCAGGTGCCATCAGGAGGTCCAGCAGTGGGACCAGGACACTAGAAGCCCTACCACTGCTGCCCCCTCCAGCACCAAGAATAGAGTGCATCACCTGCCCCAGACTGAGAGTTCCCATCTATACCCTGTGGCTAATAGCCACTGATGGACTTCTGCTCCATATGTTTATCTAATTCCGTCTTGAAACTGTCCATGCTTGTAGCTGCCACCACCTCCTGTGGCAGTGAATTCCATATGTTAATCACTCTTTGGGTGAAGAAGTATTTCCTTTTATCTGTTCTAACCCGACTGCTCAGCAATTTCATGGAGTGCCCACGAGTTCTTGTATTGTGAGAAAGGGAGAAAAGTACTTCTTTCTCAACCTGCTCAGTCCCATTCATAATCTTATAAACCTCGATCATGTCACCCCTCAGCTGTTGTTTCTCCAAGCTAAAGAGCCCCAAGCGTTTTAACCTTTCTTCATAGGGAAGGTTTCCAACCCTTTTATCATTCTAGTTGCCATTTTCTGCACTTTTTCCAGTGCTATAATGTCCTTTTTGAGATGTGGTGACCAGAACTGTACACAATATTCCAAATGAGGTTGCACCAATGATTTATACAGGGGCATTATGATACTGGCTGATTTGTTTTCAATTCCCTTCCTAATAATCCCCAGCATAGCGTTGGCCTTCCTTATTGCAGTTACACACTGTCTAGACATTTTCATTGAGTTATCTACTACGACTCCAAGATCTATTTCTTGGTCAGTCTCTGCCAGTTCGGACCCCATCAACGTGTAGTTATATTTAGGATTTTTGGCTCCAATGTGCATCACTTTGCACTTGGCCACATTGAACCCCATTTGCCACGTTGACACCCACTCACCCATCCTCGACAGATCCCTTTGGAGTGCCTCACAATCCTCCCTGGTTCTCACCACCCTGAACAACTTCATGTCATCTGCAAATTTAGCCACTTCACTGCTTACTCCCAATTCCAAATCGTTAATAAACAAGTTAAAAAGCATGGGACCGAGTACTGATCCCTGTGGTACCCCACTGCTTACCACCCTCCACTGAGAAAGTTTCCCATTTATACTCACTCTCTGTTTCCTATTTATAAGCCAGTGTTTGATCCACAAGAGGACTTTTCCTTTTATCCCATGACTATTGAGCTTACTTAGGAGCCTTTGATGAGGAATTGTATCAAAAGCTTTCTGGAAGTCAAGGTAAATAATATCTATTGGGTCCCCCTTGTCCACATGTTTGTTCACTCCCTCAAAAAACACTAACAGGTTAGTGAGACAAGATCTTCCCTTACAGAACCCATGCTGAGTCTGCCTCAATAGTTTTTGTTCATCAATGTGCCTACTAATTCTTTCCTTAATAACAGTTTCCACCAACTTACCCGGTATTGATGTCAGACTGACTGGCCTGTAATTTCCTGGATGTCCCCTGGAGCCCTTTTTAAAGATGGGAGTGACATTAGCTACCTTCCAGTCCTCCGGAATGGAGGCAGTTTTTAAAGAAAGATTACATATTTTTGTAAGTAGATCCACAAGTTCACATTTGAGTTCTTTCAGAACTCTCAGATGAATGTCAACCGGGCATGGTGATTTATTAGTTTTTAAATTGTCCATCAGTCGGAGGACTTCCTCTCTTGTCACCACAATCTGATTCAGGTCTTTCAAACCTCCTCCCGAAACTGGTGGTTCTGGAGTGGGCAAGCACTTTTCATCTTCCACAGTGAAGACAGAGGCAAAAAATGCATTCAGCTTCTCAGCCATTTCCCTATCATCCTTCACTACTCCTTTTACCCCTTGGTCATCCAAGGGCCCCACTGCCTCCCTGGCTGGCTTCCTACTTCTAATGTATTTGAAGAAAATTTTATTGTTGGCCTTTATGTTTTTTGCGATATGCTAGGTGAATAGTTCTTTCAGTTTTGCATGCACTGTCCAGTCAGTACCTACTCTCTAGAGAAGTAATGGCACAACATGTCCCCAGTCCAGATCCACAACAATAAAACAATCTAAATTTAACAGTGGATGTAACATGTGACTAGTGATCTGGAGGCCAGAATACATGCAGTGCTGGGTATCTCCATATATGTAATTCAGCTGCAAGAAACAGCCATAGGGCATGTGTTATATGAATCAGAGTCATCACACTGAGGAAGGAGGAGAATGGTTCTTCCATCATCACTATTAACTTGGTTGGAAATGTTCTGTCTGAACTGCACAGGGTGGGGCCACTTCTCATTGGTAGAGCATCTACTTTACCTGCAGAATATCAGCTGTCATTTGTGCTTGCTTTCGCAAGCTATATTACACATCTGAGTGTTTCATCATAGATCCGCAAAATTATATTATTTGGCAACAAAGGACTCTTCCAAAAGAAGGAATATAGTCACACAAGAAAAAAAAGATATAAATAAATTGCTTAGACCCATGGCTTAACAAAGATCTCAGAATGTAAAAAATTAGATTTACAATAGAAAGCAGTGATTCAGTGTATGGAGCTGAGATCTGCAGAAGTTTAAATGTTTAATTATGTGGCCTATGATATTCATTTGGAAGGGACCGTGGTGGGTTGTTGTTGTTTTTAAATTCTTTGAATGAATTATATGTAGCGCCTTATGTTCTAATATCACTCCCATAGTTCCGTATTAAAAGAATAATAAAAAAGAAAAAAACAAATGCAAATCCTTATTCAAATCATGAGTTTTGCACACTTTTCAGTGTGCTTTATAATCATGTATATTTTATTCTTGTGTTTTAGTGGCCAGGATCCAGAAGACTGTGAGCCAGTGTAGCTCATTAAGTCCCAAGTAAAAATTCAGAATCCATTTCAAAAGTTATATGAGTGATCAGCCAAATCACATAACATCTTCAAGTCAGGGTGCCTGGGTAATGCCAGAGACATCCACATGCAGAAGAGGCTCTCTGGATGTCTTGCTCCTGGCTATTGTAAGTCATAACCTGCAGATATTCTGTGATTCATCTCAAGGCATATACATAAAGCTACCTTTACATAAAATCAGAATAAATATTGCATGAGGTTCTCACAGCAAAAAAGAAAAAAGACCCCAGGATTCTCTTGTCACAACCTTGAAGCATGTCATGCTTTATGAATGGCTCTCTAGTACGGCTTGGATAGGAGATGTTTGCCTTTCATTTGCATGATTTGGTGTTACAAGAACTGTTGCCAGGGCACTCTGATAGAAATATGCAATACTAGAGATAAAATAAAGAAGTTAGTAAGTTTTAAATATTGACGGGCAGGAGACGATGAACAATAACAAGGCTTTATTCATAACACTGCTCAGCTCTAATCTGCTCTGGTAAGAGTGGCACCCAAACTTATACCATTTCAGAACTGAACTATATACAATGTAACTAAAAAGAACAGGTCTGATTGGACCTAAGTGGAGTTTTCTGGGTAGCTTCAGGACCACTAGAAGGTCTTTATTAGACAGCCAATCACAATAAGGAAATTAGGATACCATAACTCAAAACAACATAGAGTGAACCCAGAACAAAAGGGTGAGGCTCTTTGATTGTGGCTCTTAGCCTAGGGGCTCTGTAAGAAGCCCAGGAAGAGCCAGAAAGCCAGGACCTTGGCTCCTTGGTAAGGTAAGGTAAGTAGACTGCTACAACAGGAGCCATATAAATACAAAGTGTTTTAAAAGGGGGGTTATAGAAAAGTATTTGCCAGCAGGGGGTTGGGGGCTATCCAGTGTTTTGCATGGAGTGTCACATCTATGACTATCTGCCCACTGGCCAGAAGTCTTGGGTGTGTGCTCGGTGCAAGGAGCTCCTGGTTCTCAGGGAGCGAGTTTGCTCCCTTGAGGCCAAGGTGGCTGACCTGGAGAAGCAGGGACAGTCAGTTAGGTGCACAGGGAAGACTCTCGGGGACTTGTTATATATGTCCCACTCTGGATCTGGCAGCCCGGCTGCTGCCAGGGAGCATGAGGGTCAAGGGGAAAAGGGGCACCATGCTGAGGATAAGGGGAATGTGCCCTCAGAAGGGACCTCTTCTTCAGCTGGTGAACGGGTATCCTTTCGTACCAAGGAACCATCCCTGGGAAGGGTAGGAGGGGGGCTCTTGGTAGTTGGTGATTCGATCCTTAGGCAGGTAGACAGCTGGGTGGCGAACCCGCATACTGACCGTATGGTGACTTGCCTGCTGGTGCGAAGGTAATGGACATTACGCGTGTTTTAGATAGGCTGGTAGATAGTGCTGGGGAGGAGCCAGTGGTCGTGGTGCACGTCGGCACCAACGATGTGGGGAAATGCAATCGTGAGGTCCTGGAGGAGAAATTTAGGCTGCTGGGCAGGAAACTCAAGGCCAGGACCTCCAAGGTAGCCTTCTCGGAAGTGCTACCTGTTCCACGCGCAGGGCCGGAGAGACAGGCACAGATCAGGAGTCTCAATGCGTGGATGAGACAGTGGTGTAGGGGGGAAGGGTTCAAGTTTGTGAGGCACTGGGATGCTTTTTGGGACAAGAGGGAGCTGTACAAAAGGGACGGTCTCCACTTGTCCCGAGAAGGAACCAGACTGCTGGCACTCAAAATCAAAAAGGGGCAGACCAGTTTTTAAACTGAATAATGGGGGAAAGCCGACAGGAGATGAAAAGTCTCTGGTTCAGGATGGCTCATCTCAAAGAGATGAAGGGGTAGCTATTACTTTTGTACAAGGAAATGGATTACAATTGTCCACTGAGACTGTGGCTAATGATAGGAACTGCCTGGCAAGGTCTCGAGGCAGCAAGAGGAAGGCTGTGGGCTTAACAAACATGGAAAACTATAATTGTTTATAAACAAATGCTAGAAGTCTCCGAGGTAAAATCAGGGAGTTGGAATGCTTGGTGTTGGGGGGGAAATAGACATTGTAGGTATTTCAGAAACTTGGTGGGATGAGGAAAATCAGTAGGATACAGTGATTCCTGGTTATAAATTATATCGGAAGGATAGGGGGGGAAGGGTTGGAGGTGGGGTGGCTCTGTATGTCAGAGAGGGTATACCGTCCAGTAAGATTGAGAGGGTAAGAGAATTGGATTCACTTCTGGAAATGCTATGGGTTGAAATAGTGGGTCCAAAAGGAGGCTTAACAGTGGGAGTTTGTTATCGCCCACCAGATCAAAAGATAGAGGAAGATTATAAAATAATGAATGAATTAAAGATAGCAGCTAGACGAAATAACTGTGTTGTAATAGGCGACTTTAACTACCCACACATTGATTGGGGCAATATGAGTTCTAGTCGGGAAAAAGAGATTGCGTTCTTAGACACTCTCAATGACTGTGCTGTGGAACAGATGGTCACAGATCCTACCAGGGGAGAGGCGATCCTGGATTTGGTCCTAAGTAACACCCAAGACCTGGTGAGAGATGTAAAAGTGATTGCACCACTTGGGAACAGTGACCATAATGTCATTGAGTTTAACATTTGTACAGATAGGGAGTTGCCCAAAAAGACTGACGCAACCGCTTTTAACTTTAAAAGGGGTAACTTCTCTGGTATGAGGGGACATGTGAGGAAGAAATTGAAAGGAAGAGTGGAGAAGGTCAAAACCATTGGGGAAGCTGGAGACTATTTAAAAAGACAATCCTAGAAGCTCAGAAAAAATATATACCGCAGGTTAGGAAAGGTACAAATAGGTATAGAAAAAAGCCTGCATGGTTAACAAATAAAGTAATGGAAGCTGTAAAAGGTAAGAAGGATTCTTTTAAGCGGTGGAAAGCTAGTCTTAGTGAGGTTGATAAAAGGGAACACAGACTATGGCAAATAAAATGCAAGTCTGTGACCAGGCAAGCAAAAAGGGAATATGTGGAGCATATCGCAAAAAACATAAAGACCAACAATAAAACTTTCTTCAAATACATTAGAAGTAGGAAGCCAGCCAGGGAGGCAGTGTGGCCCTTGGATGACCAAGGGGTAAAAGGATTAGCGAAGGATGATAGGGAAATGGCTGAGAAGCTGAATGCATTTTTTGCCTGTGTCTTCACTGTGGAAGCACCGATTTCGGGAGGGGGTTTGAAAGACCTGAATCAGATTGCGGTAACAAGAGAGGAAGTCCTCCGACTGATGGACAATTTAAAAACTAATAAATCACCAGGCCCAGATGGCATTCATCCGAGAGTTCTGAAAGAACTCAAATGTGAACTTGTGGATCTCCTGACAAAAATATGTAATCTTTCTTTAAAATCTGCCTCCATTCCTGAGGACTGGAAGGTAGCTAATGTCACTCCAATCTTTAAAAAGGGCTCCAGGGGAGATCCAGGAAATTACAGGCCAGTCAGTCTGACATCGATACCGGGTAAGTTGGTGGAAACTGTTATTAAGGAAAGAATTAGTAGGCACATTGATGAACAAAAACTATTGAGGCAGACTCAGCATGGGTTCTGTAAGGGAAGATCTTGTCTCACTAACCTGTTAGTGTTTTTTGAGGGACACAGTTTTCCCGGGCCTGTGGATGAGGATGAAGTCATAAGCGGAGAGGAGGATGGCCCCCCAGGATCTGTGGGGTTTGGCAATCTTTTGTGAAGATGCCGAGCAGTGGTTTGTGATCAGTGATAATGTCGAAGTCATGACCGTAGATGAAATCATGAAATTTCTTCACTGCTGCGATGATTGCCAATGCCTCCTTGTCTATCTGGGCATAATTCCTCTCTGCTGCAGTTAGAGTTCTTAAACAGAATGCTATGGGGGCTTCTTGGCAGCCTGTGGCTGAGGACTGCCCCGATTCCATAGGGTGATGCGTCACATGCCAGGATGAGCAGTTTCTTTTTATCATAGTGGACAAGCACTCTGTTGGAGACTAGAAGATCCTTGACGACTTGCGATCCCATTCCCACAGTGCTGTTTTGTCTAAGAACCAATGGAGAGCTGCTTTATTTGGCAGGAAAGAACGTTAGAAATTAAGGAGTCCTAAAAAGGACTGCAACTCTTTTTTTATTCCAGTGGAGATGCCTTGCGGATTGCGGCAACCTTCTCTGGCCCAGGATGGATGCCATCTTTGTCCAGGGGAAAACCCAAAAATTGGACCGCGGGGACAAAGAACTCGCACTTCTCCTTTTTCACTCAAAGGCTGACCTTCTGTAGACAGGGGAGCACCTCTCACACACGAGCAGTCAGTTCTAGTTCTGAGGCCTCCGCTATCAATACATTGTCAAAAAGTGAACCATTTTGCAATAGATAAGGAAGTCACCGAACTTATGAAAAATTGGAATGACAAACCATTATCATTATTCGAACGAATATCGACAATTAAATCATTTATTTTCCCAAAATACCTATATTGTTTCAGAGCTCTTCCAATTTTTATTCCAAATAATCTACTCACAAAGTGGCAATCAAATTTATTAAAATTTATCTGGAACTACAAAGCTCCCAGAATTAGATACATAACAATGAAGAAACCACATAATAAAGGAGGATTAGCAGTTCCTGATATACAACTTTATTATAATGCTGTACAAATCGCAAACCTCATTAGACAGTATCATCTTCAAGATGATCTTGACTGGCATTACATCGAAGAAACCTCTCTCAATCAACTTACAATAAAAGAAATCATATGGGCAAACCGACCACAAAAATTTTTAAAAGTCATTCAAAATCCTTATTTGAAAGCAACTCTTCGTATATGGTTCAGTAACAAAGCTCTGTTAATTAACAACTCATCTAAATTAAGTACTTTTACTGGCCAGGATTGGTTCCCACCTGCTAAAAATCCTAACTCCTTTTTATCATGGAGACAATCACAAATTACAAGGGTAATTGATTTATTAGATCGGGGCAAACTAATGACAAAATTTCAAATTGAAGAAAAATTCAAACTAAAAATGAATTGGTTTGAATATCTCCAAGTTCAACATTTAATAAATGATCATCAATTTAAACTTTCTCTGAAGTTACCGCTTACCAATACTGAAAAACTACTTTGGAAGCTAGGAAATAAAAAAGGTCTCATTTCTATAATCTATAAACAACTAATAGAATACAAAACTAACAAACCTTCAACTTACCAAACAGCTTGGCATCAGGATATCAATCAGAAACTAACGGAAGATCAATGGAGTAAAATATGGAAAACCCATACAAGAATCTCACATTCTAAACTAATACAAGAAGCAGCTTATAAAGTCATGTACAGATGGTATCTCACACCTTTGAAACTTTCAAGAATATTTAATCAAGTAACACCTCTTTGTTGGAAAAAATGTGGCCAGAAAGCCTCTTACTTTCATACATGGTGGCAATGTCCTTATATCAAACAATATTGGATACAAATTATACAAAATATTAAAACTTTAACCAATTTTGACTTACCTTTAGATCCGAAGTTGATTCTCCTTCATTTATGGCCAGATGATTGCGCTCCTGAAAATATGAAAAGCTTAATTAATACTTTAGTGATTGCTGCAAAAATTTCGTTGGCAAGCAAGTGGAAATCAGACTCTATCCCATCATCTCAACAATGGCTCCATAAAGTATGGGACTTATTTTTGCAAGAAAAAATAACTCTGTGGACAGCTAATGAAGACATAGAAGGACACCTTCTTAACCCAATCGATAAATGGTATCCTATAATAGAAAAAATGAATCTAAATAAATTTGATTGGGAATCCATCAAAAACTTTAAATATGAATTGTTATTATACGGTTAATATTCCTTTATTATACTTGACTCGTTAGTTGCCAAAGAATAATATTTTTAAAATATACAATTTGTCTAGAACATTATGTTTCAATTTTGTTGACCTTTAACAATTAGGGGTATTATTTTATCGTGTAATAAGCTAGATTAAATTTTGTTGCAATTCCTTTTTTATTACATTATCACATATTTGTTGCTACAATGTTACCTTTGAATGTATTTTTCTCACAAGTTTCAATAAAAAGAATTAAAAAAAAAATCAATACATTGTCAAAATAGGGGACTACGCCTGTCAAGTCCTTAAGAAGATGCTCCATCAGCTCCTGGAAAATTCCGGGGGCAACGCTTACCCCGAACTGCAGACAGTTCACCCTGAAGGCACCATGATGTGTCATGATTATCCGAGCCTCGGCCATGGCTGTGTCGACAGGCAGTTGCTGGTACACCTGGGCTAGATAGATTTTGGCAAACACTGGGCCACTGGAGATGTATGCTAGAAGATGGCTCACCAAAGGAACCGGGTATGCATGTGGCTGCAGGGCCTTGTTAAGGGTGCACTTGTAATCCGTGCACAAGTGGATTGAACGGTCTGGCTTGATTGGAGTGATGATCGGAGTTTCCCATTTGACACTGGGGACGGGTTCCAATATGCCTTGAGCTATCAGATTTGCTCATCGATGCAGTTTGAGAGCGATGGGGCATCACCGCGGCTTGAGGCATATGGGTTGGACTGCAGGATTCAATGTGAATGAGACTGGTGGACCCTTGTAACAGCCAAGTTTTGAGCTGAAAACATCTGGGAACTCTTCCACAAAATTGGCAACACTTGACTGACTGGTGTGGTTGATGCTGATAATGTCAATACTGAGGGCAGCAAACCAGTCCAGACCAATAAGACTCCTATGCCACTTTCAACGATGAGCAAGTTAAGACAACCGTTGAATTTTTGTTGTACTTGACTTGGATGGGGGCAATGCCAATGACAGGAACTTGATTTCTCTGGAAGTCGAAAAGTTGCAGACTACACTTTTGAAGACGGCATGCAGGAAACTGGGGACAGACTTGTTGAAAAGTGTTCCACGAGTTGATTGACAGTGCGGAACCGGAATTGACTTCCATCTGGCAAGCATGACCTTCAAGGAAGACAGTGACCTTGATCTTGGGACAAGTGTGAAGACCTTGGTGAATGTACAGATGATTGGTGTAGTCTTCTGATACTCTTGCTTCATTGTTGGCCTTCAATTGAATGATCGAGAAAACAAAAAACGAGATGAATTGTGAGATTTACTGGAAGCTCTTCTCGGACGATGGAAGACTTCAAGTGTGGAATGACCTTGTGACGAGTGGCAGAATTTAGTAAGTTGGCCCATCTTCCCACAAGAATGACAGATAGTGTCGCGGAATTGACAGTCTCTACGAGCATGCGCGCCACTGCAGCCAGCACATATTCCTCTTTGCGGGCTTTTTTGAGAACAGTGTGGCTTCTGGTTGGCTCTCGTTCTGTGAACTCTGTCATCAGACAATTCTGATTGGTCATTTTAGAAATCAGATGAGTCTGCAGTATCGCCATGGTGAACGGCATCGGTGAGGCTTGATGTGTGACTCTAAGCACCCAATCGCAGTTTGCGAAGAGAAATGTTGGTGGCCTCCACTCGCAGCGCTTCTTCGAGTGCCAATTCATAAGTGAGAGTCTTTTGTAATAGAAGTGCCCATAGGATGCTGTCGCCCGCCAAATAACCGGTCCATTAGGACTGAACTTAGATTTGGGAACTGACAGTTACGAGAAGCCCTTCTCAATGCGTATTCAGTGACAGACTCACCCTCTTTCTGGTTTCGTTGGTGGAAAGCACACCGGTGTACGGCAGCAGATGTCTCTGGCACAAAATAATCATTGAGCCATGCCTTGATGATGCTAAGAGGTGTCTCCAGTAATTTGGACAGAGCTACTAAGTTCCGAGCAATGTCGAATACAGCCTGGCCGCAGGTACTCAAAAGGGTGGTGCGGCGGACATCATCTCCTTCAATACTGTTTGCTATGAGGAAGCATTCAAAACAGTCAAGGTAGGATTCCCAGTTCCCAACCTTGGGGTCTAACAGTTCAATATGGCCCTTGGATGCCATGCCTGTAGTGATTTAGCTCTAGGCACCCTTAGTGATTTCAGTCTGGACAAGCAGAGAGTAATTTCCCCCATTTGGTTAGGCCTGGGATCCCATTCTCATTGCCAGTTTTAAGAATTGACAGGCAGGAGATGATGAACAATAACAAGGCTTTTATTCAAAACATTACTCATCTCTGATCTGCTCTGGTAAGAGCAGCACCCAAACTTATACTATTCCACAACTGAACTATATGCAATGTAACTACAAAGAGGTCTGATTGGACCTAAGTGGAGCTTTTTGATAGGTTACTCTAGGTGGCTTCAGGACCACTAGAAGGTCTTTATTAGACAGCCAATCACAATAAGGGAATTAGGATACCATAACTCAAAACTGCATAGAGTGAACCCAGAACATAACAGTAAGCGACAAAGAAACTGAGAATATTATCTCATACACCAAATATCCCAAAGGACACAGGCAAAGCTGGGAATCCATCTTGGAACTCATTTTCTATTCTACAGTGAATTAACTTTTCACAGACAATTAGAAATTCTTCTCCTCAGTCAATATCTAATTTTCTTTTTGTTATATTCACATAAGCAGTTATTTGTTTCACTGCAGGTGACAGCATGTGCTTGCATTATGTCAGAGGTAAGCAAGGTGAATGAAACAGAAGGGATCTGAAGAGAAATTCTACCTAGATGGAAAACTTAATTCTATTATATTACTATACCAGTGGCCTCTACGCCGGAGCAAATGCCAGCATAACACAGCTCCATAGCACTGTCTGAAGAGTCCTCCTAGATTAGACCTAAGGTTCATACGGTCCACATTCTTTTTCCCATAGTGCTCCTGGGAAACTTACAAGCAGACAAAAGCCTCCATTTATTGACAACTTCTTTACAGACGTTCCCTGAATCTTAATATAGAGCTTCCATCTAGCTATTACAGCAAACAGATACTGTTGGACCTCTCAACCATGAATTTGTTCAACCTGTTTTAAAATCCATCAAGGGCAGCATCCATTGTTGCATCTTGTGTCAGTGAATTCCATAAGTTAATAATGATTTGTATGGAGATGTATTTGGTAGTTAGGTGAGTTAGGTTTGCCAGCATCCCCCCGATGGGGGCAGGGTTTCCCTTGCTTTTGGGAGCCCCAATCCACCACTGCCCAGCTGGCCAGCAGGGGGAGCCCTGCCCCTGAGCAGCCCCATATGCACCTAATTTGCCTGGAGGTGACATCATTGAGCATGGCATGTTGCATGGGGGACACTCTAGCATTTGAGAAAAAACTCTAAGGTAACCACAGAATTTCCCCTCCCCTCCCAAATGCTAGATCATCCCCTGCATGACGTGCACTGCATGGTGATATCACTTCTGAACACTCAAGGAATAAGACTGGAGCTCCTTGCTGGAACACGGTAAGGACCTGGCAACCCTAGGCTGAGTGGGTGGGTGAGATGAATGGGGTTTTATTGCATTATGTGCCCTGACCTGGATGGCCCAGGCTAGCTAAATTTCATCAGATCTCAGAAGCTTAAGCAGGGTTGGCCCTGGTTATTATTTGGATGGGAGGCCATCAAGGAAGTCCAGGCTTGCTATACAGTGACAGGCAATGGCAAACCAACTCTTAACGTTTCTTGCCTTAATAACCCTAAAGGGTCACCATAAATTGGCTGCAACTTGACAGCATGTTTCACCACCATTGCATTATGTATGGCTTTAATTTGGATTTGTAAGCCACCTTGAGCCCTGAGGGCCACGTGGGGTATGAATGAATGAGTGAATTAATTTTAAAAAAAAATCCCCCCGAAGGGGTTTTTTATTGCATTTTCTAAACTACAGAAAAAGGGAAGGGTACTAACAAACAAACTACGGGGGGGGGGAGAGATAGGAAAGAAAATCCCAAACGTGATGATTGTAGATAGTGCTTACAAATGTGGCATTGACAGATAAAAACTTTCAGTTGTTAACCTCGAAGGTGACATTTGAGTACATTGCTTATGAAGCTCTAGCTCATACAGACTGTTTGGAGTATACTTCTGCAATACGCTAACATATCTTTTGTACAAACATCAGACACTCTCATCATCTCATTGCAATAATTTCTGCTTATTACTTTCTACCCCTCTCACTGTTAAATAAAAACAAAAAACATCCAAGTTAGGCTTAAACATGATTCTCTTCAAAGAAAAACTCTCCATTTACCCTCTTATTAAAAAGGGGGGGAAAGACAAGAAAAACAGACAAACTGGAACACCCCTTTTCCGTCTTCCTTTTATGAAGTTAACCTAAATTAGTAAAATCCTTTTAAAATTGATTTAACCATACATTATCAATTTCTGTAAAACCCCTTTCCCTTAATTTTTCCCAACATAGCCCCTTAGCCAACAATCTCATCTCTAAAAAGGGCACTTCACTATAGAATCTTCCTTAATCTTCTTTGATTCAAAGTCCATTATTTATTAAAACATATCCACATTTCACCCAACCTTCTGTTAGCTTTGCCCCCCATCAAAATATATAGTAACTTTATTTTTTAGGAGGAGAGTTCCCCCCCGCTTATTGTAGGAGAAACAGAGCTACCTTGCTGTCTCATCCAAACTTTCAGCTAGTTTCCAGTTCTTAATGGAGATTCAGTTTCATTTTAATTTTAAGTGCGACACAAAGACGCCATATCAAAGGAAGATATCAAATGAAGCACTCCAAAGTCCACAGTCTGTTCATCTTTATCATCAAGCCGCCAAGGTCCCATAAATCCATCGGATCTTTACACCGCCTCTAAAAGTTCTCTAAATTAGTCAGCCTTATTTCCAGCTCGTTCCGAGTTGCACTCTTTTTTTTTTTTTCCTTTTCTTCTTTAAGGTGGAGGGGAACTTCCCCCCCCAACCTTCCGTCTTTCCCAATCACCGCTTACAAGATATTCAGAGTTTCTCCAAGAAGAAAGAGGGTTCCTCAATGTCCAAAAAGATCACCTTCAGATATTTGCACAGTCTCTCTATCTTTCTAGAGGGGGAGTCTCCCCCCCTCCGCCTGCCAAAGATGAATTCTGCCTCGTTTCCAGCCGTCACTCAGAAAACACTCTAAGCTAATGTAAGTTTCCATTTCCATTCAATACTTCTCTCTTTTCTTATGCTTCCTCTTCTCTCCCCTTCACTATCCCTTAAAAAACATCATTTTATATTATTATATTGTTATGCGGGGGGAGGGAGTTCCCTTTCCCCTGCTTCTTTTCTGGGAGGGAAGGGGAGGACTTTATTCCAGCTCAGTCTCTCACTATGATATTAACAGTCTTTAAAGGAGATTCTAATTCTTCCTTCTAGCCATTTCTAGCTAGCCAGATACACCGTTTTCAGTTGCTATTTTTAAAGTCCCAAATATTTGCTTGTGTGTTGCTCAATTCATGACTCTCAGTATTCCTCCATCACAGTCCCTTCATTTTCCATTTCTCCAATGTTAGTTTCCTTTATCTAGTCCTCCATGGGGGGGTCTACAGTTGTCTCCCCCACCCATGCTTAGGAGGATATATTCTTCCCTCTGATGCTTCGTTAAACTTGTACTCACACTTCTTCAGCAAGAAAATCGATTCAGCCAGTCGCTTGATTACAGCTTAATCACCATCCGCTTGGTTCCCGGTATGCAAAGCCTCGGCCATTACTGGAACACAGCAGGGAGACCGTCAGGGCAAAAGGACGCCCCCACCCCCAGGCTAGAAGCCGGGGGGGTGAACCTCAGCACCCCCTGACTCAGGGCTCATACTGAACCCTAGGGGAGAGCGTACGATCGCCCTCCCTCTCTACCTGCTGGTCTGCAGACCGTTCCCCCAGGAGAGGGGAGAATGGCTGCCGTCAGCTTGCCAATCCGGGCGGAAGTCTGAATGAGTGAATTAATGATCCAATGGACTCACAACAGCAAGACAACACAGTAATAGCCATAGAAACAAAAGCCATTTTTTGCAACACTGAAAGATGTGTTCACAGCATCCCTGATAACCCCCGGAGTGCTCAGCTATCATAAGATTGCTCAATGATAATGCACTCATTTACCCATTCACAAAATGCACTAGTCCATGTATGGCAGTGTTATAATGTCATCCTACCCAGTACACAGAAATAACTGGGATGAGTTAACTCTTTTCCTAGACCAGACCACCACAGCACACAGGCATGATGCCAGCAAATACCAGCCAGAGTCACACACTTCAGTGCCCCTCATGGACTGGGATCTGAATCATCTATGAATGTATATACCACCTGCAAAGAATCACAATGATTCTGCAAAAAGTTAATTGTGCTTGTGCAGCTACAATTTGGAATGGACCTGCATCCAAGGTTTTCTGCCAGCTGATTTAACCCTTCAGACCTGCTTGGTGTAGGGGTTAAAAGTGGTGAACTCTGATCTGGAGAACTGGGTTTGATTCCTCACTCCTCCACATGAAGCCAGCTGGGTGACCTAGGGTCAATCACAGTTCTCTTGGAGCTCTCTCAGTCCCACCTAGTCCACAGGATGTCTGTTGCGGGGAGAGGAAGGGAAAGGCAATTGTAAGCTGCTCCCAGACTCCTTTGGGTACTGAAGGGCAGGGTATTACACCAACTCTTTTTATTATTATTCAGTTTCACTAATCAGAACTGTGGTGTTACTAGCTATTTTAAAGGAAAAAAATAAATGCCTTTTTTAAAACTTTCCCCTGTTTAACAGTGCTATCATTGTTGGATAGGGTTGCCAACCTCCAGGTGGGGCCTGGAACACATCCAGAATTACAAGTGATCTCCAGACTACAAAGTTCAGTTTCTCTGGAGGAAATGGCAGCTTTGGAAGGTAGACTATATGGCACTACTTCAAGGCTGGGCTCCCTCTCCTCCCCAGACTCCACACTCCCCAGGCAGTACCTCCAAATCTCCAGGAATGCCATAGTCTGGACTTGGCAACCCTAGTAAGGGGAAGACCTGTTCCAATTATTAAAAATGAGCAGAGGGTGAAGGGTTAAATCCCATCTTCTCTTCCCACATGACCCCAATACAAATCACAGCTCTGTGCACACACAATTTCTTTTTAGACTGGTGGACGTATGTGATCTCCATCACATTGCTTTTGGCCCTCAGACATAACATTGTGCTGTGTGGGAACCCTTGTGGAATAGATGTAATAGACTGAGCCAAGAATGTGAGATGGGGGGAGGGGCTCTTCCAGTTAGGATCTCAGTTTCCAAGACTCAAAAAGCAATAGGTTGGGTCAACCCAATGCAAGAAACCCTTGGTTTGGAATAGTGCTGTCCAGGGTCAGTGGCCCCATCTTTAAATTTGCCTAGGCCATAGAGGCTTCTGGGTGAGCAGTGCAGGCCTTGCCAGTGGCTGAAGCAGCTATACAAGCCCCCAATAGAAGCCCCTCTTAAGAGTCGGCAAGGAAGGGCTGGACATGCCATAGCACAGGGATGGTGGGCTGGGACACTCCTCAGGCAGGCCATGTCCTCCATGCAGCACAGAGAGGAAGCAGGTCTCTGTTGCTGAGTCAAATCCTCAGGCAATCCCATGGGTGAGGCCAGCAGTGTCCCCACCCCTCTTAGGCCCACTCAGGGCCTGTAAGGCCCCAGGAGAGGGAGGAGCACAGGAAAGGAAGGCCCGGGGCCAGGAATCCAATTCAGAGGTAGTGATAAGGCTATATTAGGGGTGTGTCGCCTAATATGCAAAGGAGTTCCTGCTACAAAAAGAGCCCTACTCAGAGGTATAACACAGAAAGATGGAGTACACAGAGAGTACTCCTCAGTATATCCTCAGAGGTATAACACAGAAAGCTGGAGAACACAGAGAGTACTCCATCTTTCTGTGTTATACCTCTGAGGATGCCAGTTACTGCTGCTGGCAAAACATCAGGTCCTACAATGCCAAGGCCATGGCTGTACAGCCCGAAAAATCTACAACAACTAATGAACTCCAGCTGTGAAAGCCTTCAACAACATATAGAATACAATTACATGGAAAGGAACAATGACATTGTTACTTCTCTACCAAGCATGCTCTATTCCTTAAATGAAGAAGAAGAAGAAGATTTTTTTTCAATATGTGAGCTATTGTTTTGTAGTAGTTATAGCATCGGATAGGATTGTCAATGCCAAGTTGGGAGATTATGGGAGTGTTGGGGCTGGAACCTGGGGAGGTCAGGGCTTGGAAAAGGGCAGGGATCTCAGCAGGTATAATGCCAAGGATTCCATCCTCCAAAGCAGACATTTTCTCCAGGGGAACTAAGGGAATGCTGAAGCCCCTTCTCCATGTATGTTGTAAGCATGATCTTAACCAGGCACCATGCTTGGAATTGCAGAGCTCATGTGTGAATGCATAAAGTTTTGCCCTCATTTTAATATTATATATTCATCTTGAAACTGGCTCACTGGTGTACTACAATGTATATTCTGCTTTGATCTATGTCTCATTCATTTTGAACTATCATAGGTACTAATACTTTGTTAACTTATTACTTACTGCCAATTGTCTGGTAGTTCAGATTCATAAGGAACCTTCTCCCTTGTTTCCTGGCTATGCAATCAATACATGTTGGGATACCTCCATTATGAGGAAATTGACCTATGGAACAAGACACTGGCTGGCGATTACTTTTTTTTTATTGACTTTTGCACCATGGGCCAGCTAATTAGTGCTTTGAATGCATAGATTGATTTGCCCTTTGCATTAACATTTTTATCTTGCACTCTTTTGCTTCTCAATAAAAGGTTACCAGTGTATCTTCCTCATTAATTTTTGATTGGAATCTTGGATCTTTATCTCTGTAGTCTGCTGTTGTCAAATGGAAATAAAACATTTTTACCTGTGAGCAAATCAAAGAAAGTGCCTGCAGAGATAGAAGGTACTGATTGGGGGGGGGAGTGTAGCCCTTGGCATAGAAGGCTGAGTGCTATAGCTTTCAGTCCCATCACTGACATATAATCATTTTGTAGTCATAGCAGGGATTTAGCCTAGGCTATGCTTGGACAACACAATTATCCCCAAGACACAGGAAGTAGTAATATTTTATTATTATTTTATTATACATTAATATTTGCCAAGCCTGGTTCCTACGAAGAGGCCCAATTTCAAGATGGTCTTTTTGTGCCCACCCTAAAAACTTACCCATGTAGGTGTTCCTTTAGTTTGGAACATGTTTAAAGACACTCATGCGTCCCTGTGCAGCGCCAGTTATACACTTACAAAGGCACATGTAGCAGAAACTAAACTCCTTCACCCTTTTGTTGACCGCAACTGGAATCAGATTTCAGGGCATCATAGAAAATGTGGTCAAAATAAGTCTAATTTAGGAAGAAAATTGACAAGAAGATTGTTTTCTGCCAGCCCATATGTGTGCAACTGTGATTAGAGGCCCCAGTGGACACATATATTGGTTGGCACAGTCAAGGTATTTTCTAAATGTGACTGTATCAAACCCTTGCAGGTTGTATAGCACAGTGGCTTCAAGACAGAACTGTAAATGCAGAGGTTCCTAGTTCATATGTCTGTCATGAACTGATTGCATGGCTTTACATAAACCACCATTGTTTCATCCCATCCCCAACACAGGGATCATAACACTGACCAGCCTTACAGTTGGTCTTGTAAGGATCACTGAGAGTGGACCCAGACAAGGAGGATTCAGAGTGGGATCACACTTACAGAGCAAACACACCGTCACTACTGAACTGACAACATAGCTGACATTGGCTTAGCTGTCAGTCTTGACTCTTCCTTTCACTTTCAAATTAAACTGCCATTCAAGATACACCTATCTATTACTGCAGCTGCTACCTCTCTTCTCCTACAGTTAACAATGTGCCCCACACCCAGAGAAATAATAATTTTGTTTTGCATGCAGGGCTATTTTTGGGCAGGAACGCAAAGGAACTGAGTTCTGGCTGACTTCAGAGTTGGCTACGCCCACTACAGCCAAAACCTCTGTGTGCATGGCTATGGAGGAAAGGCCTGGAGAGTGACCCCCCTGGCCAACTCTGAGGAGGGCAGGCCAGGGGGGGCCTCCCCGTGCTTTCCCCAGCCTAAGGGGGTGTGGCCTGATATGCTAATGAGTTTCTCCTGTTGGGTGTGGCCTATTATGCTAATAAGTTTCTGCTGGGCTTTTTCTACAAAAAAAAGCCCTGTTTGCATGGATGCCTCAGCTAGGACACAACTATATCCCTTCTTTCAGTGAAGTTTTGCACTCACTAAACCTTCCACTCCAGCCTGTTATATTACAAAGAAAGGCTGTGGGATTCTTTTTTAAACTGTCTCGGCCATGGGGGTGACAGAACTATATTGGGATGTGAATCCCAGAAAAGACATGGAGGCAACCTACTAGACATGCATACAGAGGGGAAAAAAATATAACTTCAGATCTGGGTTTTGGGGGGTGTGTGCATTTTTACTATGATTGCTCATTTTGGGGTAGGGCATTTCCAGTTTAGGATTCAAATCCATGCTGTTCCCGAGTTCAGGACCATAATTTTAAATGGGGAATATAATGAAGGTCAAAAGAAGTAGTTTATAAAGATATAAATTTGCACAGAACATTCTCCTCCTGCTAATCTAAAGACCGCCCCCCAGCTTCAAGTGAATTGGACCAGGGGGGTGTCAATTTTATAGATCCCTGAAGTAGATGACTCTTGATAAACACTCAGTAGTCTCCGCTGATGCCTAAAATGACAGTCAAGCAGCAATCTAGTAAGATAGCTCCAGCTGGCTATGGCATTAAAAAACAAAAACCCTGTCAACATTTTCCTACTCTTACACTGACTGACTGACTGATTATGTTTAAAAATGTACCTTTCCAATGAAAACTCTGCATTTGCCATCCTTCCTTGTTTTGCCCTGTTTGTTTCCTTTTACAAAGTAAATATGGTCTCCTTTGCAACCCCATCCATCCCTTTCTGTCAGTCTGTCCTTCTGGGGATGTACTGAAACAATTGACAGTAATGCCTATTAGGAACAATGGGAGAGGCCTGAAGGTCCATTGGATATAATGGGAGTCAAGTATACCAATTGACTTGCATAGGCTCCATTGAAATATATTATAGCACACAAAATTTGCAATGAAAAGGCAGAAGAGATTATGAGAAACCTGCCCTGGACTTGGAATGACAGCCCATAGAGTGGAACTATGATCTCTGCAACCAGATAAAATGCTCTGGGATTGGAATGACAGCCCCCAGGGTAAAATGACAGCCCCTGGGATTGGCATCTGTACTAGGGAAGGGCTGTCATTCCAGTCCCAGATAAGTTTATACGTTCTCAGAGAATGTAATTCCACTCTGGGAGCTGTCATTCCAGTTCCTGAGCATAGATTCCAGTACCAGAGGCTGTCATTCCACACTGGGGGTTGTCATTCCAGTTCCAGAGTATTTTTTCTTGACCCATGGACCATCATTCTACTCTCAAAGACCATTTCACATTTTCACTTCAACTTATCTGTGCTGTAATGTATTTCAATAGAGCCTATGCAAGTCAATTGGCATTCCTGGGTCCCATTATATGCATTGGCCTTTTAGGCATCTCCCATTGTTCCCTATGGTCATTCCTATGATTCATTTTAGTACATTCCACAATTATGCCCCATGGGGGACTTTTCAAGGGGGCTGGAGTGGCTGTTTTACAATCAAATGACACCAAGGTTGTTGCAGAGTCATGCCTGACTACTAAAGAACTACGTTTCAAGCCAATTGGAACAAGGGGACGAATTCCACAGGCCCCTGAACAAGTTGTCCAAGATCTCTATTAATCCAGGCATAGAAGAACTGTTGGCAGAGTTCAGTAAATAATCCAAACCACACTTTGGCATTTGCTTTCAATGAATGTACTGCAACAGGATTTTTGCAGGAAGACAATAACTGACTACAGGGCACTAATGCAACAGAGAGGCCTTCAAAGCACAAGCACTAATAGATACTACCACACAGCAGAAAGAGAAAACAAGAGAAAACATTCAATAAACATTAAACACTAGAAAATACTCCACAGCTCCCCCTAGGGTACAAGTGGACTAAACTACTCTATCAGCATTATTTGCAGTAATTAGACTCTTAGCAGGCTGTCACTTCTCCAACAACAAGACTGCTCTGCCTCACACAAAGGAGGAAGGAGAAGAGAACTGAGGCTTTCTGTGGCTTGTCTCCAAAGGTAATTGGTTGGAAACACTCTCTGTTCCTCCCTTGCCAGATTGTGATGGAAAGAGAGAAATGTTATTGCCCAAGAAATCAGTAGAATAAATTAAAAAATAAACAATCAAAAAACATGAGCACATGCTGTAGCCAGCTAACAGCATCCAAACTCAAAAACAACACAGATTTCTTCAGTGAGTGTAGTTTTGGTAAATTAAGAATCCCATATTCTGAATACCACTCTGGAATATCATGGTAATGACCCAAAACAGCAATTTCGGCTTATATCTTTGACTCAGTTTTTTTTATGCACACCCCTACCACCTACTACATATGAGAGGAACAAGATCAGTGTTCAGTTTGCTGATATGAATTTCCATCACTTCAGCTGCAAAGTCAGGAGGAAGCAGCTGTGAATTTGCATCTTAGAGTATTGGACTTCATAAAGAAATCTGAGATGACAACTGCTGTTTTAACAGACTGTTCAGACTGGAACCCCACTAACAGCACATATCGAACCAGTGCTTCACTAACAGCACATATTGGCTCCAGGTGGAATACTGAATCAGGTTCAAGATTCTGGTACTGACCTTCAAGGCCCTAAACAGTCTGGGACCAACGTAACTGTGGGACCACCTCTCCTGGCATATCCCCCAAGAGCATTAAACCCAGAAGAGAAGATCGTACCGGTGATCCCTGGCCCAAAAAGCATTTGGCTGTTCTCAACCAGAGCCAGGGCCTTTTTGCCCCTGGCACTGACCTGGTGGAACTCTCTGCTGAACGACATCCAAGCCCTGTGGTAACTAATGCAGTTCTGCAGGGTTTGCAAGACAGAGATGTTCCACCAGGCTTACAGCTGAGGATATCAGTGGGTTCCCCTCCATCCTGGCTCCTTCCTCCTTTTCCACCTATGGGGAAACAACATTAATTTATGTCTCTTTTATGCACTATCTGTAATTACCAGTTAAGTTTTTAAGCTATTTTAAATTTATTAGTTTTAACTGCTTGTAAATTATATTATCAAAAATGTTGTTCCCCATCCTAAGCCCTGCTTGCAGGAGTTGTTGTTTAATCGCACAGTCGAATCAGACTCTTCAAGACCCCATGGACCACATCATGCCAGGCCCTCCTATCTTCTGCCATCCTCTGGAGTTTGCCCATTTCATGTTTGTTGCATCGGTAAAACTGTCTAACCATCTCATCCTTTACCGTCCCCTTCTTCTTTGACCTTCAATCTTTCCCAGCATCAGGGTCTTCTCCAGTGAGTGCTCCCTTCTCATTTGGTGGCCAAAGTATTTGAGCTTCAACTTCAGGATCTGGCCTTCCAGGGAACAGTCAGGGTTGATTTTTTTTAGGATTGACTGATTCCATCTCCTTGCAGTCCAAGGGACTCTCAAGAGTCTTCTCCAGCACCAAAATTCAAAAGAATCTATTCTTCGGCACTCGGCCTTCCTTATAGTCCAACTGAGGTCAGGAACACAGAATCGCCTGACTGTTCCTGGCCCAAGAGACATCAAGGTGGCTGCTACTAGAGCCAGGGTCTTTTCAGTGGCAGCTTCATGTTAGTGGAATGAGCACCCGGATGACATCAGGGCCTTGCGGGACCTTTTACAGTTCTGCAGGGCCTGCAAAATGGAGGTCTTCCACCAGGCTTTCGATTAGGAGCCGGCACTGATGAATGGGCCACTGGCAAATGCGCCACTGATGAATGCGCCGCCGGAATACATCTCGGCCCACATGAAACATTGGCTGGTTATTGCCTCTGTTTGTATATCGCATGCTGCCATCATCATCATCATTAGTACTGTTCAGTTGCTTAGGCAGTTGTATTTATATTTTACTGTATTTTATTGTATTTACTGTTTTAGTGCTTTTAATGTTGTTAGCCATCTTGAGCCAGTTCTGTGGCAAGGCAGGATACAAATTGAAATAATAAATAAATAAAATAAATAATAAATAAACTCTCACAGCCATACATTACTACTGGGAATACCATTGCTTTGATCATACGGACTTTTGTCGGCAGGGCGATGTCTCTCCTTTTTATTATGCTGTCTAGGTTTGCCATCACTTTCCTCCCAAGGAGCAGGAATCTTTTAATTCCATGGCTGCAGTCACCATCTGCAGTGATCTTGGATCTCAGAAACATGAAGTCTGTCACTTCTTCCATGACTTCCCCTTCTATTTGCCAAGGAGTGATGGGGCTGGATGCCATGATCTTAGTTTTTTTGATGTAGAGTTTCAAGCCAACTTTTGTGCTCTCCTCTTTCACCCTTAGCAAGAGACTCTGTAGGTCCTCTTCACTTTCTGCCATTAGAGTAATATCATCTGCATATCTGAGGTTGTTGATCTTTCATAATTCCGGCTTGTGATTCATCCAACCCGGCATTTCATATGATGTATTCTGCATATAAATTAAATATGTGACAATATACATCCTTGTCATACTCCTTTTCCTATGCTAAACCAATCAGTTGTTCCATATCCATTTCTAACTGCCATTTCTTGACCCTTATACAGGTTTCTCAAGAGGCATGTGAGGTGGTCTGGTACTCCCATCTCTTTAAGGACTTGCCATAGTTTGTTGTGATCCACACAATCAAAGGCTTTAGCGTAGTCAATGAAGCAGAAGTAGATGTTTTTGTGCTACTCCCTTGCTTTCTCCATAATCCAACAAATGGTGGCAATTTGATCTCTCATTCCTCTACCTCTTTGAAACCTAGCTTGTACTTCTGGCAATTCTCTATCCACATACTGCTGGAGTCTAACTTGTAGGAGAGGGTGGGCTATAAGTCAAATTTAATAAATAATAAATAAAGTGCTAAATGCATTTCATATGTGACAGCCTCATGTGTACAGTGGCTTTCATGTATGTTTTGCCAATGGGACAAATAGTGCCCTCCAGGACTGTTTCAGGTCAGGAAAATGGTGTGGAGCGATGGCTGAAGTGCGTTCTCCATGTGCATTGTAATTGTGATCTAAATCAGGCATGATACTTGGAATTGAAGAGCTCATGTGAAAGTTGTATAGAACATTGGGGAAAGGGATCCAGCCTGTGTACTCCATAATGTGGAAATCGGCCATCATTCTTCAGTGTTCAGAGCCTACAGACCCACATCTGGGTTTGGAGGGAGTACTGACCTTCCAGGCAGGGCTGAGACCTTTGGTCTCTCTCTCTCTTCAAAAACTGGCCGCCATCACCAGGCAAGTAACTGTTGATATGAAATGATAATAGAGATTGACTTACTGAACATGATATATATATCACTTTTCACCCATAGCTGTAGAAAGCCAAAACAGTTTGCCAAAACAAAAGGATCAACAATTTAATAAGAAAACAATGTAAAAGAGAAATTGTAATAAAAAATGCAAATTAAACAAAAGTATAAGAGATTATACTTGCCACATAGAATTATTGAAATCTGCCATTAAAATATTGTTAGTTTTCCATGAAAACCTTTTAGATTGGGCCAATACAAACCAAGTATTGCCACTTGCAGCACAGAGATGACCTAGATGGAGAAAAATTCAATGAAGCTGCCATTCCCATTCCTAAATCTGTCACAAACTTGGATGTTTACTATTGGGACCAAGCATGCTTGCATCAGGTCAGCTGCTCCCGTCTGTACAGAGATCTGACTGTTTGTGTCAATTTTGCTGCATAAACAATAGGCGGAGATTTATTTTCTCCTCTGGGCATTTTTAATTCTACTGCTTTTGGTTTTAAAAATCTTGGCTCTGGGTAGAAAGCACATACTGCCAGTTGTGACCAAATGAAAAATTAAAGCCTGTCATTGACACAATAGAAATTGATAGAAAGATCATACACAACTTTTTTTTATTTTCACACAAGTAAAAGGTAAAGGTAAAGGTTCCCTTGCTCGAAAGCCAGTCGAATCCGACTCTAGGGTTGCGGTGCTCATCTCCGTTTCAAAGCTGAAGAGCCAGCGCTGTCCGGAGACGTTTCCGTGGTCATGTGGCCGGCATGACTAAACACCAAGGCGCACAGAACGCTGTTACCTTCCCACCAAAGTGGTACCTATTTATCTACTTGCAATTTCTTGCTTTCGAACTGCTAGGTTGGCAGGAGCTGGAACTAGAGATGGGAGCTCACTCCATCTTGCGGCACCCGGGTCTTGAACTGCTGAACTGCTGACCTTCCACAGCCTGCAGTTCAGCGTCTTAACCACTTGAGCCACCGCAGCTCCTTTTTACACAAGTATTGTGTGCCAAATCAATACAAAGAATTATAAATGTTTTGGAAAATCGAAGTAATCTTTCTAGAAAAGCATCTGAAATAACTGCAAAAAGAGTAACATCAGGAGAAATTCCAGAAAGTCCCTGGCTTGGAAAATTCCACAATGACTTGAGAAAGCCAATCAACCAAGTTCAAGTATAGAAACCACATTTAATTTTTCTTTAATTCAGCAATTTATTTTTATTTATTTATTTATCTTTCAATTACTACCCCGCTCGAACCCCTCCCATGGGTCTCTGAGCGGCTTACACAGCTTTGTATCATCCCTATCTATGGGCACAACATATTAGGGGCGGGACTACCTAATGGCACCCGGTGGAATTTTAGTTGACATGTCTCCAGCTCGGCTCGGCTCGGCTTCTCGGCTTCGGATCGGCATCTTCCTTCTACTCTCTTCAGGCTCCTCGGGAGTTGGTGGGCCCATTCGTCATGCTGATCGCAGCGGCGCGGCACTGGCTCCGTCCCTCCATCCCTCAGGCCCTCCGTCCCTCAGGCTCCGCCGTGCCTGTGCCGAGCATCCTCACGCCTTCCGGCAATGAGTACATTTTGAAACCTGCAATCTGGAAGTCACTTTAATTTTCTAGTTTTTTCTCAAATACAATCCAATAATAATTATAATGAAGATTAAGAACTCACATTAGTTCACTGCTATTGATGCCTTAGGAATTAATTCTTAATTAATTTGAAGTCAAGATATGGTGTCTAGTCATAAACAAAATTTACTCATCTCCTCACTAATGTTTTGAATTAAGTTTATCAGGCAACCAAGCAACACACCAGTTTTGACAAAGTTCAGAGGGGTATATAGTAGGCCTGACCTGCAATTGCATGGCTGAATGTTTTCAAACAAAAGGTAAGTTTTGAGGAATCCGAAATATTTTATGACAGGTTTCCCCTTTCCCCAAAACCTTTATTCCTATTGGATGCCTTTTAAAGCATATTCTCTTTTTGGCTATGTAATCTAACCAGGCAAAGAATATATAGCCAGCATGATAATATTGTAGCGCCAGATAACCTTTCAGGTCTCATGTGATCAATTGCCTGTTTGTGGGGCAAATGTTTACTATGACAGGTACAGCTGTGAAAATTACCCCAGTAGCTCAGGACACAATAAAAGTGGTGCTCTTAAACAACTAATAGTGGCTGAATGCTGAGAAGCAGGAAGTTAAGAAAGCTCAGCTGGATTTTGAAGCAGTCAAGGGTAGTGTTATATACTGACACTGAGGCAGCTTTTCCTCAACAAGTGATTTCTTTATTCAGCTCAGAACATAGCAACTCAACCATAGAATGATGCAACTTTATACATTTTGGACTAGCAAGGCCACATCCCTTAGCACAGTCATGACCAATTACAATCGAGAGCTTAGGACCAATGGGATTTGTTCCCACCAAAAGTCAGAGTCCTTTTGGATTGGTCTGTTACACAACAGTGACCAATCCGACTGCAGGGTTTAGAATACCTGAGAGTCAATGGAGCTTGTGCCTGAAGCTCCGGTTTAGGTTACATAACATAACACATAAGCAAATACATAACAGGTTGGAAGTTGTGGGTAGAACGTGTTGAAAGATTAGTATTAACAGGGTAGTGGGTTAAGGAGAACATAGGGATTAGTCCCTTATTCTGTCCTGGAACTAGGAGAAAATATTATCAAGGCCCAACTATACAACATGTTTTTGCATTAGTTGGGGTTCCTCCTTCAGGGTATTCAGCACACACACAAGGGGGTGAACAGCATGCCCAAGACATTTCAACTCAGGAAAATTGCATGTGGGGAAAACTGAAGCCCACCTCCCCTTAATCTTAATCCAATTTGGGCCCTGTGATGCTTGGGAAAAGAAATTCCCCACAGCTGCCATCTTGCTGAAGAGAAGATAAGGTGGGCTGGGAGAACCCAATCCAATTCATGCAAAAATGTATCCTCTAGTTCAGGCCTAAGACACAGCAGGGTGCTGTGGGCTTTTCTAACAATATTATTAAAGCATGCCAGGAAAGAATTTTATTTAGCATGAACAGTTTAAAAGTTGATATCCTATATCTCCTAGTGGATATTTACCTCAATTTGTGCTATAGATAATAAGTGTTGTTCTTGTTCTGTTTTTAAGAGAAAAAAAACTTCTTTGACATTTTTACCCACATCATAACTATCAGCCATAAGCTTGGGTAGGGTTTTTTGTATCCAACCCAGAATTTTTTTCTTTTCAAGTAATTGCTCCCACTGGGAATCTCCATACCATGAGAAAGGTGAGGACATGACAGGAATGCAAACTGTCAAAATCACCAAAATGAAGAGCACGTGTTAAAGAAAGAACATTTCTATAGATAATAGTAGGGCAGTAGTCAAGGGGGTGCCAAGCGTGATCCCCTGGAGAAGGAAATGGCAACCCACTCCAGTATCTTTGCCAAGAAAACCCCATGGACAGTGACAAAAGGCTAAAAGATATGATGCCGGAAGATGAGCCCCTCAGGTTGGAAGGTGTCCAATATGCTACTGGGGAAGAGCAGAGGGCAAGTACGAGTAACCCCAGAAAGAGTGAAGCGGCTGGGCCAAAGCCGAAAGGATGCTCAGTTGTGGATGTGTCTGACGGTGAAAGGAAAGTTCAATGCTGCAAAGAACAATACTGCATAGGAACCTGGAATGTAAGGTCTATGAATCAAGGTAAGCTTGACGTGGTCAAAAATGAGATGGCAAGAATGAACATTGACATCTTGGGAGTCAGTGAACTAAAGTGGACAGGAATGGGCGAATTTAACTCAGAAGACCATTATATCTACTACTGTGGCCAGGAATCCCGTAGAAAAAATGGTGTGGCCTTTATAGTCAACAAGAGAGTGAGAAAGGCAGTATTGGGATACAATCTCAAAAATGACAGAATGATCTCGGTCCGAATCCAAGGCAAACCATTCAATATCACAGTAATCCAAGTCTATGCCCCAACCACTGCTGCAGAAGAGGCTGAAGTGGACCAGTTCTATGAAGACCTACAACAGCTCGTAGAACTAACACCAAAAAATGATGTCCTCATCATCATAGGGGACTGGAATGCTAAAGTAGGAAATCAAAAGGTAACCGGAATAACAGACAAGTTTGGCCTTGGAGAACAAAATGAAGCAGGGCAAAGGCTAACAGTTTTGTCAAGAGAACACGCTGGTCATAGCAAACACCCTTTTCCAACAACCTAAGAGGCGTCTCTACACATGGACATCACCAGATGGGCAACACCGAAATCAGATTGACTATATAATTTGCAGTCAAAGATGGAGAAGCTCTATCCTGTCAGTAAAAACAAGACCTGGAGCTGACTGTGGCTCAGATCATGAGCTACTCATTGCAAAATTCAGACTTAAACTGAAGAAAGTTGGGAAAACCACAAGGCCATTCAGATTTGACCTAGATCGCATCCCCGATGAATATACAGTAGAGGTGAAGAATAGTTTTAAGGGACTAGATTTGATAGACAGAGTGCCCGAAGAACTATGGACAGAGGTCTGTGACATTGTAAAGGAGGCAGCAATCACCGCCATCCCAAAGAAAAAGAAATGCAAAAAAGCAAAGTGGCTGTCTGATGAGGCTTTACACATAGCAGAGGAAAGAAGGAAAGCTAAAGGCAATGGTGAAAAGGAAAGATTTGCCCAACTGAATGCAGATTTCCAGAGAACAGCAAGGAGAGATAAGGAGGCTTTCCTGAATGAACAGTGCAAAGTAATAGAGGAAAACAATAGATTAGGAAGGACTAGAGATCTGTTCAAGAAAATTGGAGAAATCAAGGGAACGTTCCATGCAAAGCTGGCCATGATAAAGGACAAAAACGGTAGGGACCTAACAGAAGCAGAAGAGATTAGGAAAAGATGGCAAGAATACACAGAAGAACTATATAAGAAGGACCTCAATGTCCTTGACAACCACGATGGTATAATCACTGACCTCGAGCCAGACATCCTGGAAAGCGAAGTTAAATGGGCCTTAGAAAGCATTACTAACAACAAAGCTAGTGGAGGTGATGGTATCCCAGCTGAGTTATTCAAAGTCTTAAAAGAAGATGCTGTTAAAGTGCTGCACTCAATTTGCCAACAAATTTGGAAAACACAACAGTGGCCACAGGATTGGAAAAGGTCAGTGTATATTCCAATCCCAAAGAAGGGCAATGTCAAGGAATGTTCAAACTATCGCACAATTGCACTCATTTCACATGCTAGCAAGGTCATGCTCAAAATCCTACAAGCTAGGCTCCAACAGTACGTGGATAGAGAACTGCCAGAAGTACAAGCTGGGTTTCGAAGAGGTAGAGGAACTAGAGATCAAATTGCCAACATTCGCTGGATTATGGAGAAAGCAAGAGAGTACCAGAAAAACATCTACTTCTGCTTCATTGACTATGCTAAAGCCTTTGATTGTGTGGATCACAATAAATTATGGCAGGTTCTTAAAGAGATGGGAGTACCGGACCACCTCACATGTCTCCTGAGAAACTTGTATAAGGGTCAAGAAGCAACAGTTAGAACCGGATATGGAACAACTGATTGGTTTAGCATAGGAAAAGGAGTACGACAAGGATGTATATTGTCACCTTGCTTATTTAATTTATATGCCGAGTACATCATGCGAAATGCTGGCCTGGATGAATCACAAGCGGGAGTTAAGATTGCTGGGGAAAAGATCAATAACCTCAGATATGCAGACGATACCACTCTGATGGCAGAAAGTGAAGAGGACCTAAAGAGCCTCTTGCTCGGAGTGAAAGAGGAGAGCGCAAAAGTGGGCTTGAAGCTCAACATCAAAAAAACTAAGATCATGGCATCTGGCCCCATCACTCCTTGGCAAATAGAAGGGGAAGTCATAGAAGTAGTGACAGACTTCACGTTCCTAGGATCCCAGATCACTGCAGAGGGTGACTGCAGCCATGAAATTAAAAGACGCCTGCTCCTTGGGAGGAAAGCGATGGCAAACCTAAACAGCATGATAAAAAGCAGAGACATCACCTTGCCAACAAAAGTCCGCATGGTCAAACCAATGGTATTCCCCGCAGTAATGTATGGCTGCGAGAGTTGGACTATAAGGAAGGCCGAGCGCCGAAGAATAGATTCTTTTGAACTATGGTGCTGGAGAAGACTCTTGAGAGTCCCTTCGACTGCAAGGAGATCAAATCAGTCAATCCTAAAAGAAATCAACCCTGACTGTTCCCTGGAAGGCCAGATCCTGAAGTTGAAGCTCAAATACTTTGGCCACCAAATGAGAAGGGAGCATTCACTGGAGAAGACCCTGATGCTGGGAAAGATTGAAGGTCAAAGAAGAAGGGGACGGCAAAGGATGAGATGGTTAGACAGTGTCATCGATGCAACGAATATGAAATTGAGCAAACTTCAGCGGACAGCGGAAGACAGGAGGGCCTGGCGTAATCTGGTCCATGGGGTCGCAAAGAGTCGGACTCGACTGTGCGACTGAACAACAACAAGTCAAGGGGGTGAAGCATATGGCTACCTAAGCTAGCACAACAATAAAATGTCAAAAGAAGTGTGGCAGCCCAGCAACAATTCATACTCCTAAATCAATGCTTGCCACTCAGGGATTTCCATAGTTCTGATGGGGACAAGGAGGAGTTGCTTTTATACCCTGCTCTTCACTACCCAAAGGAGTCTCGGGGCAGCTTACAATCACCTTGCCTTCCTCTTCCCACAGCAGACACCTGTGGAGGTAGGTGGGGCTGAGAGAGTTCTGAGAGAGTGGGGACTGACCCAAGGTCAGCCATCTGACTGCATGTGAAGGAGTAGAGAATCAATCAAGAATCAAAAAGGCAAGGAAATAACTTGGTGGAGCGCCAATAGTTGTAAGCTGCCCTGAGCCCTGCTCGGTGGGGAACTGAGTAGGATATGTCTAATAAAATAAATAAAATAAAGTCAGATCCCCAGTATTTGGAAGCTTTGGAGTCAGAAGATGATCCTGAGACCTAAGTAAACATAGTCTGAATATTTCACTAGGTTTGGTAAGGATTCCTGGAAATTGGTTCTCTATATGCTATCCTCAGGAAAACCAGTGTGCCCTCAGAACGTCACTACAATACACAATCCTGCATTTAAGAAATGGATGTGAGAGGGGGGAGGTTTAATAGCATATCTAACATGATCAGCATACTTTATCTGACAAATAAAAGAAACTGCTAGAGCTTCTGATTTGTAGAGTAAGCTGTAAGACAGTTTAAACCCAAGTGCTTTGGCTCAGCCACTTGATCATGATAGCTTTATAAGTACAGCTGATAATACAGTAAAATCCTGCAAGGTGAAAAATATTGCATGTATATTGGATGTGTTGCATGCCTTTATGAGGCAGAACAACATATTGACAAGAATGTAAATTCCACAGGTATAGGGTGTGGGAGAGGTGGGTTAGATATAGACAGATCGTCATGTTCTGAGGAGATAGTGTTCTGTGCAGTACTCTAGAAAAGGGTTATCTTGTACCAGTTTTTATTTTACATAAATCACAAGCTGTAGCAAAAGAAAGTCTGATAAGAAGCAGTGCCATTTTTTCCCAGACAGATGCAGTAGGTTATCAAAATTATGGCAGTAGAGAGTGGCTGGCATTAAATTTAAATAACAACAAATCTTAACAGTTTTGTAGAGCATTTGTTTTCATTATCCATTACTCAGCTAGAAACATTACAATGTCTCTCCTTTACAGAGTTTATATTTTTCCAGTGTTGAAACTGCAACAATGGTTTAAAATGTAGATGTTTTCATCAGTCCCTTGAGCAGGTATTCAGAGGGAAATAAGCAGCAGAGCATTTCAAGGAAATCAGAGCAAGATCTTCTGCTTTGCATTGTGGAGCAAAAGGAACATATTGAAATGATGTGCAGACACCATGTTTTCCAATTAATCATCATTAGGAGATTGGATTGAGAATATCTGCATATTTTATATGAAGATTTTCTCATTCAGGTTCTCATGCATTTCAAATAGTTCAACCTTGATCTATTCTAATCCTACTAGATCTGACCCACTGACACAAAGTGCCTTCTTCAGAGAGTCTCCTCTCTTTGTCAGTTTCACAGACACTTAAACTTGATCCCCTTTTATCCAGGCTAGAGGTGTGTCTGGGGGAAAATTTTGGATGAATAACAGCAGCAGGGAATTTCAGAAGATTTGCTGGCTTCTGCAAGCCACTAAAATTACCATAAATAATATTCAGGTTTCCAAAATGTGTGATCACAGCTTGGGGTAGAAGTTACAAGATGAACAATAAGCAATAAAAATCACAATATTCAATGCCTGATTCAATGAATGTTTATTCAGCAGTAAGTCCCATCAAGTTCAAGGAATCTTGTTCCTAAGTAACAATAGAAGAATAGAAGAGCAAGAGTCCAGTAGAACATTAAAGACTAACAAAATTTGTGGCAGGGTATGCACTTTTGTGAGTCACTGCTCACTTCTTCAGATATCTTAAGAACTGAGCAGTGACTCATAGAAGTTCATACCCTGACGCAAAGGTTGCTAGTCTTTAAGATGCTACTGCACTCTTGCTCTTCTTTACTGCTAGAGACAAACACAACTACCCATCTTGATCTAAGTAAGAATGTACAGGATGGCCACCAACATGAAGATTTTGAAATTGATGGAAGAATACTCCTCATATCTTCATAAATGTACCTAAATTGCTTGATCAGTTATCATAAGAGCTAATATATTTCCTGAAGATAGTTTCAGAAGGTAGTCATGGTGGTTTGCAGTAGAACAACTAGATTTGAGTCCAATAACACATTAGAGACCAACAAGATTCACAAGGTGTAAGCTTTCAGGAGTCAATGCTCCCTTCATCAGATACAAGTTGGAATGAAGATCTGAGTCCTTATATCCCAGTCAGAAGGAGGGAGGGGTATTGCAAAGATATGATTGCAGATGCACTTAACAAGCCGCTTCCACATGAGAAATCTGAGAGTCTATGCAAGAAAATAAATCTGGTGGATTTTGCACACTAGACCTTGAGAAGGAGGTTTGAAATATGCATGGTCTATCATGCATAGATAAAGATGACAAGAACATCCTGCAGGGGGCAGCAGAGGGGACAACTATTTAGCATAGTGAAATTAGGGACATCCTACTATTTTCAGATAGTCTCCTTCCTGTCTCATGATTGGCTAAGTTAGGTTTTTTTCCACTCCTGCTGAGTTCTTCTCTGCTACTGACTCCCTTCTAGCTAGTTAGACAGTCAGACTTTTCTTTCTCTCTCCTCTTTCTTACAAAGTTTGTTCTCTTCTTAGATGTTCTTTTCATCTCTTTATCTATGCACAAAACTGCTCTGCATATCTACACTCTGCCGACAAATTCTGTCTGTGGAGTTATATCTGTGATGGCTCATTTACCCATGCAAGGAATCTCTTGATGATTTATTAATTATTTTAGACATTTATATGCTACAGTTGCTCAGCCAGCAACTGGTTCTCAAGAATGACTACAAGTAAATGAAGATTCACCATAAAAATTGCAATGTCATTGCAACTAAAATATAAATGGGAGGAACAAACAATGTAAAAACTGGCAGCAAATATACAAAAGGACATCACACACAGAGGCTTGTACTAAATGAAACTTCCAAACAGTCTTTGAAAACAGCCCTACGTACAGCACATTGCAGTAGTCTATCCGAGATGTAATTCAGAGCATGGATAATTATGACAAAATCACAGTTCCCAAGGAAAAGTCCCAATTGGCATAGTTTGCATGAATTAGTCACAATTATGGAGAAAATCTGACAAAATGTGAAAAACTAAAAAAACTCAGTAATTATTATATTCATTTTAAGCCAGCTTCCTGATTTTAGGGCTACAGTTAGAAATTTGTAGATAGCTGAAAATAATGGTATATAATTATTAGACATAATTGAAGTAAATCACATAAACAAATTATCTTTAAGCATTCAGAAATATGGACAACAATCTTTTTTTTTTGGGTTGATTCACTCCTTAGTGTTGCCAGCTCTGGGTTGGGAAATACTTGGAGATTTTGGGGGATGGAACCAGGGGAAGGCAGGATTTGGAGAGGGGAGGGATCTCAGCAGAGTATAACGCCACAGAGTCCATTCTCCAAAGCAGCCATTTTTCTCCAGAGATTGTCTCAAGATCAATTGTAATAGAGGGAGCTCTCCAGGTGCCACCCGGAGGTTGACAACCCTAACCACTGATCTGGCCACTCCCCCCCCCCCATATAGTCTCTTTTGGATATGGAGAAATAGCTCCTGGCTTGTTGACCTATATACAAGAAGGATCACAAGATGAAAGTAAATGATCATCTCATCCTTTGCTTTCGAGATTTCAAGATTTCTTTCCTATGCAACCTTCTAAAAATAGAGGTTTAGCATCAAGGAGAGTAAAACAAATAATTCAGTGTAATGCTGCTGCTGAACACCACCAAGATAAAATCCCCAGTTAGTTACATGCCATGTTTGGACAGCCAAGTGCTGGCAGAAATCCACAAAATGTTTATTTTCTGAAACCATTTTAGTATTATTACCCCACTTTTCTTTTAGGTACTTCATAAAAGCGAACAGTAACTTCTGATATGGTTAATGATGCACAGGCTCTTCAGTGTTTATAAAAAGACATAAGGCTGGAATTACTGCTTGGCAAATAAACGATGAGTTCTTGAAACCTAGAATACAACTGTATTATTAGCTCAACAGTGTGAAGCCCAATCTATAAACTGCTTAGAATAGCAACTGGCCTGTGGCAGCATTAATCTGGGTATACTCTGACATAACATCCTGCCAGCACTGTGCTGGTATAAGCTTGATGAAAGCTCTAGAACTAAAAGTGGGCGGAACTGGGGGTATGCCAAGCAAAGTAGAGGGTTTGCTTGATACCATAAGATCTATATCCCAGCAGCACCATGTCCCAATGTATCCAATGGAAATAAAAAAATAAATGCTCCCTACCAGCCTCCTGCCAAGTTTATATAGCCATGACACAGCTTAGGATACCAACTAAGTCTGTAACCAATCACAGCTGTCTTATGTCCTATATAAATCACAGCCAAGATGCACTTATCTTGGATGATAGACACACAGCATTTTCCTGGCCTCATGTTGTGAACCCTTAGAACACAGAAAAGTGGGACTTTGATGACAGAAACTATCGAAAAATGGCACTTTTCACAAAAATGGGAAACAGTTCTTCAGCTGGGAATACAAGGTTAATGCAAAGGGAAGGGGATCACCTTCCTCAGACTTTAACTGCTGCAAATGTCTTCCCACCACCACTCCATTGCAAACTGTTCCTACTGGGTATTGGGTTAGCAACCCATATCTACCTCAACAGTTGCTAGCAGGGTCCTCCACACAAGGAGCATGGGGTAAGCATGCAATTGATTCTTCTTTGAGATATATTGGAAGAACGTCACCTTGATGTCAGTGGGGTGGATCCAACCATCCTCCAAGCTGTTTCCATACAGCCTAAGGGAGCCTTCCTCCAAATTAAGTGGGAATTGTCAATTTAGTTGGAAGAAGGCTTGAGCCAGAAGGACAGGTGGGTATAAATATTTTAATAAATACATAAATATATAAACTTTCCTTAGATTAGGGGGAGGATCTACCCAGTGTGATGTCATGCCAATATGCCCCACACACAAGAGAGAGAAACAGGATGCACAACCAAAGTTCTGGATGCCTATCTGCCACTGTATTCCAACAATTTTTAATCTTGGTCAAACACTCATGATGACATCTTTTGTTTCACAGGATCAGAGAACATGGATTAATCTAAACAGAAACTACAGCTGGAGGTCCAGTGCAACTGCCAACAAGAAATGGATAAATATAAGACCAATATCCTCCAGGGCTGGTGTCGCCATCCTTGAGACCAGGGGTCTTTTCGTAGAAAAACAGCTGCAGGAGCTTATTAGCATATGGTATGCTAATGAGCTATTAGGCTATTAGCATATGCCACACCCCCGACATCACTGGAAGTGATGTCAGAAGGGGAAGCAAAAGGGGGGGAGGCATCTTCAAAAGCCTCCCCTTCCCTTCCCCAGCTGGTCTGGGTGGGGGAGCTAAGAGAGAAGGGGTTTAAAGTTTAAACTCCTTCTCATGAGAGTTGGGCCACAGAAGGAGGAAAGAGGGAAGGAAAGAGGGAAAGAAAGAGAAGGAAAGGGGAGGGAAAGAAAGAGAGAGAGGAGGGAAACAGGGAAAGGAGGAAAAAAGAGAAGAGAAGAAGGTGGGAAAGAAAGAGAGAGAGAAGAGAAGAAGGAGGGAAAGAGGAAAAAGAGAGAAGGAAAGGAGGAAATGAAAGAAATTTGGCGGCAATTCAGCCCCATTGTATTCTACGGGCCATTGAAGTCAATGGGGAAAACATAGGGTATATTCTGGGGGCTGGAGGGAGGGGGTCTGGGGGCTGGAGGGGAGGGGGTCTGAGGGAGAAGCTCCAAACTCACAGGGTATCTCCCCAAGATACCCACCAAGTTTCAAGAACATTGGACCAGGGGGTCCAAATCTATGGGCCCTCAAACAGGTTGCCCCTATTCCCTCCATTGTTCTCTATGGTGGGGGAAAAGTTACTTTTTCCCCACCATGGAGAACAATGGAGGGAATGGGGGCAACCTGTTTGGGGGCCCATAGAATTGGACCCCCTGATCCAATGTTCTTGAAACTTGGTGGGTATCTTGGGGAGAGGCTCCATCAGCTACCCTGTGAGTCTGGAGCCTCTCCCTCAAACCCCCTCCCTTCCAACCCCCAGAATATACCCTATGTTTTCACCATTGACTTCAATGGCCCATAGGATATAATGGAGCTGAAATTGACATTCGGCTGCCTGAAAGACTCCCTGGGATGCTGGCTGGGGACGGGGCTTGGCTCCTGAGCTCCTGGAGCTGCGCTCCGGTGCGCTCCCCCCAAAAAAAAGACCCCTGCCTGAGACAGGGCAGCTGCCAGGGACCGGGGTTTTTGGTGGGGCCCACTGCCACTGACTTCTGCACATGCACCTGAGTGGGAGAATCATGCACAGGCAGCTGGAGAACACACAAGTGTGGACAGGAGATGAAGGAGGCCTGGTGGTAGGCAGATGGGGGGCCAAAGTACTTTCTGCCAAGGGTCCCCCAGAACCTATAACTGGCCCTGAATTCCTCCAAGTGAGTCCCAAAGTGTGACCCAAAGCAGGAGGTCTTTGAAGGCAGTACAGGATAAAAAGGTGGCAGTATTAGTATAACAACACCTGAAACTGGTTCAGCTGACCAAATGGAAGCCTGGTGGGCTCCTTTAGGACAGCTGTACTATAACCACTGAGGATGACTACACCATAATCTAATTCATGCTGAGAATGGTACAAGTTACAGAACAGGGTATAGTGAGATGTAGGGTATGTTAAGACATTGCAAGAAGCTGCAGAAAGTGGCACTCCCAGTGTGTAAAGTCCTCTTGGTACTATTAAAACACAACCCCCTAAAGTAACTAGCTTCTGCCCTAGATTATCATCCACTGAAATCCAGGCAAACTGGCTTGTTCAGAAATTGGATCAGATCGATACACTACAATGCCTAATACTTCCTGAAAGGCATTTTCATGCCTCTGCTTCTAGAAAGACCACTGGTCACAGCTGAATGCCTAATCTCTTTCTCCCCCAGATCAATAACCATGCTTAGCCTAAAGCCAATGCTATTGCATCTTAATCCATGTAGCCAATATGAAGCCATTAAGCAGAGTATCTGCTGCATCATTTCCACCATGGAGAACATAACACGGGAAACAGCCAAACATTTGGACAACGAGAAGCTTGGCCAACAGGAAACAGTATTTGCTCATGTTTACACTGTAAAAGAACATCCTGTCTATAAGAGTGTGGAAACTGATCATAAGTTTTGGACTAGTAATAAAGGAGTCATAATGTATACTTTTGGGTTTTTTTCTCACAACAAAATTACTTGCAGTCACCTTACTGTGATTTATACAGAAGACTAATGAAAGATTTAATGTACATTCATGAGTTCAATAAGCTTCCAAGCTTTCTTTACAATTCTGTCCTACCCTTTAATTTTATCCAGTGAACTCTATAGCAATCCAAACATTTGAACCCAGATCTCTTCAGCAGGTAATCTCCTGCATAGCATTTGTTTTGGTCTGAGATTTCAAAATGTGATTTGAAAGCATTTACAAGCCTTTCTGTCTGGATTCATACTTGAATGCTATATTGAACATGTAAAGCTGTCAAACCACTGGTCCCCAATAGCAGCAGCTTTCCAGTTTCTCTGGAAGGGAATGGTCTTTTCTAACACCAGTTGCCTATGAAAAATTGAATCTGGGACTTTCTGCATGCAAAATAAATGCTCTACCAGAGCATCATGGTCCTTTCCCCAAGGACCAATAATTCTTGTCCCCCTTGGAGAGAGATCTGAGCTTATAGGTTCTTTCCCAGGTCCAGTCCCCAAAGTATCTCCACTCTCCTTCCAAATAGGACCCAGAAAAGCCTCTGTCTAAAGCCTAGGTGTGCCATCATCAGTCACAGTAGACTACACTGGGCTAGATAGCATACAGCAGTTCTTTCTGAAATGACTTCTTTTTACACCAGAATACAAGGATTTATAGGTCAGACTGCTGGTGCTGCTATTGCAGTATCTCGTCTTCAGCTATGCCCCCTAAAGAAAGCCTCAAATGCCAGAAAACCTATACAAAAATAAGTATTAAGAAACTATTGTGAAAGGTGAATGCCCTTAGGAGAAAGGCATTATATACTTTGTATCCCAATCATCTGTGATGCTCCACAACCTTATTATCCATGTGCCTCTGTGAGCTCTTGTGGCAAGTTCCTGATCTTTGGTTATATATCTCCGATTTCACCCCCTTGCAGAAAAGTTGTATCTCCTGTATTATGGTTAAAGAGATTCCATTTCTCTATTTCTGCACTGAATCCTAAGTAGATAACAATAGGAATGTATTCTTAGCACTGAATTAAACTCCAAAGCCATTGCCTAAATGCAAGTATATTAGAAAGATCTGGTTGCATTCAAGATACTTGCAATGCCTGTACTTGATTTCTACCTTATTGTGGTACAGAAGTGTATTTTCACTTAAAGTGGGTGTTATACAGTCTTAAGTTCTGCACTACATAGGTTGAAAGTGTCACCAAACTTTCATAAAGTTACTGCTTGATCCTGAATTGTTGGGCATATAAGTAGACATTTGCAAATAAACCTGTGAAAGGGTGATAGTTGTGTGACATGTGCAGATGAGTCCTTAATGTGCCTGTCAGGTGAGCAGCCATTGGTTTTTCTGTTTGAAAAATGTGTTTTGAAAAGTAGATTCATGGCAGTGTGCAGAGTCAGTGACCTTGTCATAAAATATTATAGGCATCCAAAATAATGGTAAATCCCATTTGAGTTCCATTACAGTCTGAGCAGAGTTAACCCTGCTTGTCAGTTTGACATATGTAATGACAGTGCAGTAGGCAATTAACAAAGAGATTCCAGACATTGTGCTAGGATAATATGAAACTGTGGTTCAGCAGGAGGCAAAAATCTTCCACTGGATTAGTTTAGCGCCTAACTCGCAAAAAGTAGTTCAGCAACTTCTGCCATCTAAACTTACTAGCAGAAAATGAAAGCATAATTTCCCCTGCACCTCTCAATTCAGAGAGCCAGTGTGGGATAGTCATTAGTATATTATATGACAGCCAAGAGAAACTGGGTTCAAATATCCACACTGAAATAAAGTTCATTTGGTGACATTAGGCTAGTTACTGCCTCTGAGGAGATATTGTAAATTGGTGCCAATCACCTTTTCTGCTAGTGAGGAAGGGAAGAGAGAATCCCGTTTGACAGCCAATTGGCTATGCTGGGAATCATGGGACCTACATGGACAATGGATTCTGTAGCAAGAAGGGGAATTAGGTAAGGTTGAGTGAATAACTGCTGGCTGGATCCAACCCAATGTATGTCATCCTAAACTCATTGGAAGATGGGATAAAATTTGAAGAAGAGAAGAAAAGATTGGATTTATACCCCACCCTTCACTTTTGAGTCTCAGAGCAGCTTACAAACTCCTTTCCCTTCCCCTCCTCACAACAGACATACCCTGTGAGGTAGGTGGGGCTGAGAGAACTCTAATGCAAATTGCTCTTTCAGGAACAGCTGTGCCAGAGCTTGTGATTGACCCAAGGTCACATCAGTAGGTGCAAGTGGAGGAGTGGGGAATCAAACCCGGTTCTCCCAGATTAGAATCCGCACACTTAACCACTACACCAAACTGGCATAGACAAGCAGTAACCAGAGACAGGGAGTAGTGCATTTCCTTTCTCCACATTGTCATAGCATTTTAATGTATCACTAAACATGACAGAATAACATTTGAAGGGTTGTCTCTGCTTGGAGCTAAGCCCCTCTGTAGGTTAGTGATCAACGCAAAGTTTACTTTTAAGCTCCATCACTTTATTTAACTACTCATGCATTCAAGATCATTAACTCACAATCCAGCTGGATGAATGACTGAGAAAATTTATATTGCCCCCCTAGCAGGAATAACGAGGCAGACTCAAGTGCTGGAATAACTAAAGGGTCTGTCATGAAGCTCCTTAATAACAATTAAATCAAAGGCAAGGGCTATGAAACATAATGGTATCACCAAGGCCAAGGGTCACCCTGACCCTTCCCTTGCTAATTCAAATAGGGTGAGCCACCCTGCCCATGATGTAGCTCCCGAACAGTCAGCACAGCAATTAGACAATCGCCCTGGAACTCCATCCCCTGAACTGCAAGGCTCAAAGGAAGGATCAATCCAAGGCGACCCCATAGGCAATCTACTTTCCCTGCCCAGGGCCACAGGGCCCCAGGGCTGTATTCGCAAGACCCCTATACACCAGAGGAGTTGCAAGCTTGTGCTCACCAAGCCACAATCAGAATTCAAACAAAACCCTGCCAAGTCTTAAAGTGACCAATGTATTTAACATGGCCACACCCAAGCCCATTCCTCAATCCACAGCCACAGTACAAAGTAGGCGAAAGCACCCCTTGCTTGAGAGCCAATTGAAGCAGGGGTGAAAAATTCCAACTTGGCACCCACAGGGCAATCAGCTACAAGCCTGTACTGCATGCAGGGCACGAGGGTGGGCCAAGAGGAAGGGCAAAGACTGAAGATTGGGAGGCAGGCCCTTCAGCCTTCTAACCGTGATGGATGCTAAAAATAGTACTAACTAAAACTAACCCTTATTAACAGAAAGTTTTCACTCCATCCTTTTTTTTCTTTCTCCAGCTGTCTACCCTACCCTTTTCTTATAAAAAGAATAAAATTCTCTCCTCTTTAGGAGAGTTTTACTATGAAACCGGGGGGATCGAAGCCGGGTGCTCCCAGGACTCTTTCAGGATGGAAAGGTGGACAGGAAGCAAAGGCAGGATGGGAGACAGAGGAAGGCCAGCCTGGACCAACCTGTGAATGACGTCGGTCACAGCTGGAGATTCTGTAAAGCCCTGGACTTGAAGGGCAGTCGCCATCCTGGTAACGAGCTCTAAAAATGCTTTAGGGCCCTCAGTAGGTGAAATCGACCCCGAGCATTGAGGCTCGTCCTCAATCCGAGAGACCTCGGGATCGAACTCCGCTGAATCCGACCTGTCCAAGATCGACATGGGAAAGGAGGATCGTGCTTGGACGAGATCGATGACTGGGTGATCGACGGAAGGACGGTGCCAAGGTTCCATTGGGGAACTCTTCGGGGCATCCCGATTTCTAGGAGGATCAGAAGGCTGTTTCCGAGGAGGGGAATGGGCCAAGGCAACAGACGTGGAGCGCTGAGGGCGGTCAGGGACATGGGTCTGATCCACATGTTCTGAGTGCTGGATCCAATCATAATGGTGTCTCTCCGGTGTCGGGGACCTGGAGTAGTAATAGGCCGCATCCGGACGCTCCCAACGGTCTTCGCAAGACCAACATTGGTCATCAGAAGGGGAACCGGACGACAATGGAGATTGCCTACGGATCAGGCATCGGCGATTGTACCGGGATCGGGACCACGAATGGCGGTGCACGACAACAGGGCCCTCGTCCAAAGTGTGGACCGGTGTAGCAGAACGCCTCGCTGGAGACTGGGAACGTCTTCGAGGAGACAGTTGTGGAGGCGATCTCATCGACTGGCCCAAAGGGATCAAACCCGAAGGCGATGAGTGGGAATGCTGTGGAGTCTGTTGTCAAGCTGCAGACTTCTGAGATGTCGAGGCCAGAGTCGGCATCGACGTTGACAGCCCAGTCATGACGATGGGGTCCACCCTCGAAACCGAAGCAGACGGCGGGGCCTTCAACTTTGAAGGGGTCTTATCTTCAGCCCGCTTAGGTTTCTGTTTCGGTGCCTTCGAGGAGGTGTCCGATTTTTTGGCTACCGAAGCCTGGGAAGCCCCTGAGGACATTGTAGGGCGTAGAGCCGATTCCAAAAGAAGAGCCCGGAGTCTAGCCTCTTGATTACAGCGAGCCTGATGAGTGAAACTTGTGCAGTGAGGACAAGTATCCACCCTATGGGCCTCTCCCAAACAAGTTAGACAAAGGTCGTGCCCGTCATTAGATGGAATCTTGGCGGGGCAACAACGACAGACCTTGAAAAACCTAGTTTTTCCCATACAAAGTCCCCACCCACCCTCCAAAGAAGGGGGGGGGAAGAGAGATAGACAAAGATTTTTTTGTTTGTTTGTTTTAAGACAGAAGGCAGAAGAGAGGAAGGAAACAAAAGCGAAAGAAAGGAGAGAGATATACTCAGCTGAGGTGACGATATGGAGGAACAGCAGGAACGAGGTGTGAACGCGAAGGCGGTCGAAGAAGAACTGAGTGGGAGGCGGCTCTCTCTCCTGCTCTGGGCATGCGCAGTGCATGTCTCCACCCCAGGGCAGGAAAAGAGCCCGCCAAAAACTCTTCTGAGGTAAAGCTCTAGAAGTTTCTCCGAACGAGGTCGTGCGCAGGCGCCCAACCCATGTGTGGGACTGCACAGAGAGCACGACGAAGATCAAAAGGTGTCCAGAAACACCATTAAAACAGCAAGTACAAAATGTTAACCTAAAGATGCACAGGGTTGCTTCTCCCCTGTGTGCTCTTCAGAGGCTTCTGCTGCTGCTCTTAATGCTTTATTTTTCTTGCTGGGGCCTGCCAAGAAAGTAGCATTTGCCTCAGTCAAGGCCTTTTCTCTCTGCTGCAGGCCAGACTGACTCAAGGGAAAGTGTTTTACACAGTATCTAACAGCTTGACAAACCCTTCCTTTATAATCTATACACTATTTCCCAAGTGTGCCCCTATCTGCAGATACCTAAATCCACATATAGGGGGCACATTTACCCCAAACTGGTTTTTCTGAAAACTTGGTTTGCAAAAAAAAACCCCCAAAAAAGTAAAAAAATAATAACTGGGGGATGGTTTAATACCACCCCCCCCCCCATGAAAAGTGTTGTCTGTGCATGCCTGGCTGGCCTGGACCTAGATCAGGCAAGCCACTGAAACTGGGGGGAAGCTTTGGTGGGCCTACCTGAAGCAACTCCAGGTGAGCCACTGAAAATAGTGGCAGCAGGGAGAGACTTCAGTTGGCTTGTGTGCAGCTGCTCTGGGGAGCCGCAGGAGGGAGAAGACACAGAGAGTGGCAGGGAGAGGGAAGATACATCTGGCTCACTCAGAGCTGTTCTGGGTGAGCTGCAGAAAGCAGTGTGGGGAGATGGCAGGCCCAGCAGTGCCTACAGGAGAGTCCAGGGTCCACACCAGGTCCTGTGAGAAAGTGAGGGGGAAGATGAGATTCTACCCCCATGAGTCTCACAGGCCCCCACTTGTCTATATACTATTTTCCAAGTATGCCCATGGATTGGGGCCACACTTGCACTAAACAGATTTTCTGCAAACTTGGGGGACCCCAAGGTTTGCAGAAAAATCTGATATTAAAAAATTGTTTATGTTGTTTTTTTCATTTTATTGGTGGTATCAGAGAGCAGCACTGGGCCTGACAGCAGGACAGCCTGAGAGCCACAGCAGGGGCAGCAGCTGGGTGCAGTCCAGGAGCTGTGTTAAGAACATAAGAACATAAGAACAAAAGAGAAGCCAATGTTGAATCAGGCCAATGGCCCATCTGGTCCAACACTCTGTCACACAGCGGCCAAAATATATCAGGTGCCAGCGGGAGGTCCAGCAGTGGGGCCAGGACACCAGAAGCCCTCCCACTGCTGCCCCCTCCAGTACCAAGAATAGAGTGCTTCACTTGCCCCAGACTGACAGTTCCCATCTATACCCTGTGGCTAATAGCCACTGATGGACTTCTGCTCCATATGTTTATCTAATTCCCTCTTGAAACTGTCCATGCTTGTAGCTGCCACCACCTCCTCTGGCAGTGAATTCCATATGTTAATCAGTCTTTGGGTGAAGAAGTATATCCTTTTATCTGTTCTAACCTGACTGCTAAGCAATTTCATGGAGTGCCCAAGAGTTCTTGTATTGTGAGAAAGGGAAAAAAGTACTTCTTTCTCAGCCTGCTCAATCCCATTCATAATCTTATAAACCTGAATCATGTCACTCCTCAGCTGTCGTTTCTCCAAGCTAAAGAGCCCCGAGCATTTTAACCTCTCTTCATAGGGAAGGTGTTCCAACCCTTTTATCAGTCTAGTTGCCCTTTTCTGCACTTTTTCCAAAGCTATAATATCCTTCTTGAGATGTGGTGACCAGAACTGTACACATTATTCCAAATGAGGTCGCACCAATGATTTATACAGGGGCATTATGATACTGGCTGATTTGTTTTCAATTCCCTTCCTAATAATCTCCAGCATAGCGTTGGCCTTCTTTATTGCAGTTACGCACTGTCTAGACATTTTCATTGAGTCATCTACTACGACTCCAAAATCTCTCTCTTGGTCAGTCTCTGCCAGTTCAGACCCCATCAACGTGTAGTTATATTTAGGATTGTTGGCTCCAATGTGCATCACTTTGCACTTGGCCACATTGAACCCCATTTGCCACGTTGATGCCCACTCACCCATCCTCGACAGATCCCTTTGGAGTGCCTCACAATCTTCCCTGGTTCTCACCACCCTGAACAACTTCATGTCATCTGCAAATTTAGCCACTTCACTGCTTACTCCCAATTCCAAATCATTAATAAACAAGTTAAAAAGCATTGGACCGAGTACTAATCCCTGTGGTACCCCACTGCTTACCACCCTCCACTGAGAAAGTTTCCCATTTATACTCACTCTCTGTTTCCTATTTATAAGCCAGTGTTTGATCCACAGGAGGACTTGTCCTTTTATCCCATGACTATTGAGCTTACTTAGGAGCCTTTGATGAGGAACTGTAACAAAAGCTTTCTGGAAGTCAGGGTAAACAACATCTATTGGGTCCCTCTTGTCCACATGTTTGTTCACTCCCTCAAAAAATACTAACAGGTTAGTGAGACAAGATCTTCCCTTACAGAACCCATGTTGAGTCTGCCTCAATAGTTTTTGTTCATCAATGTGCCTACTAATTCTTTCCTTAATAACAGTTTCCACCAACTTACCCGGTATTGATGTCAGACTGACTGGCCTGTAATTTTCTGGATCATCCCTGGAGCCCTTTTTAAAGATGGGAGTGACATTAGCTACCTTCCAGTCCTCAGAAATGGAGGCAGATTTTAAAGAAAGATTACATATTTTTGTCAGGAGATCCACAAGTTCATATTCGAGTTCTTTCAGGACTCTCGGATGAACGCCATCCGGGCCTGGTGATTTATTAGTTTTTAAATTGTCCATCAGTCATAGGAATTCCTCTCTTGTCACCTCAATCTGATTCAGGTCTTTCAACCCCCTTCCTGAAATCGGTGGTTCTGGAGTGGGCAAGCACCTATCCTCTTCCACAGTGAAGACAGAGGCAAAAAATGCATTCAGCTTCTCAGCCATTTCCCTGTCATCCTTCAGTAGTCCTTTTACCCCTTGGTCATCCAAGGACCCCACTGCCTCCCTGGCTGGCTTCCAACTTCTAATGTATTTGAAGAAAGTTTTATTGTTGGCCTTTATGTTTTTTGCGATATGCTCCTCATATTCCCTTTTTGCTTGCCTGATCACAGACTTGCATTTTATTTGCCATAATCTGTGTTCCCTTTTATCAACCTCACTGAGACTAGCTTTTCACCGCTTAAAGGAATCCTTCTTACCTTTTACAGCTTCCATTACTTCATTTTTTAACCATGCAGGCTTTTTTCTATACCTATTTGTGCCTTTCCTAACCTGCAAAATATATTTTTTCTGAGCTTCTAGGATTGTATTTTTAAACAGTCTCCAAGCTTCCCCGATGTTTTTGACCTTCTCCACTCTTCCTTTCAATTTCTTCCTCACATGTCCCCTCATACCAGAGAAGTTACCCCTTTTAAAGTTAAAAGTGGTTGCGTCAGTCTTTTTGGGCAACTCCCTATCTGTACAAATGTTAAACTCAATGACATTATGGTCACTGTTCCCAAGTGGTGCAATTACTTTTACATCTCTCACCAGGTCTTGGGTGTTACTTAGGACCAAATTCAGGATCGCCTCCCCCCTGGTAGGATCTGTGACCATCTGTTCCATAGCACAGTCATTGAGAGTGTCTAAAATCTCAATCTCTTTTTCCTGACTAGAACTCATATTGACCCAATCAGTGTGTGGGTAGTTAAAGTCGCCTATTATGACACAGTTATTCCGTCTAGCCGCTATCTTTAATTCATTCATCATTTTATAATCCTCCTCTATCTTTTGATCTGGTGGGCAATAACAAACTCCCACTGTTAAGCTTCCTATTGGACCCACTGTTTCAACCCATAGCATTTCCAGAAGCGAATCCAATTTTCTTACCCTCTCTGACATACAGAGCCACCCCACCTCCAACCCTTCCCCCTATCCTTCCGATATAATTTATACCCAGGAATCACTGTATCCTACTGATTTTCCTCATCCCACCAAGTTTCTGAAATACCCACAATGTCTATTCCCCCCACACACACACTACACCAAGCGTTCCAACTCCCCGATTTTACCTCGGAGACTTCTAGCATTTGTGTATAAACACTTATAGTTTCCTATGTTTGTTAAGCCCACAGCCTTCCTCTTGCTGCCTCGAGACCTTGCCAGGCAGTTCCTATCATTAGCCACAGTCTCAGTGGACAATTGTAATCCATTTCCTTGTACAAAAGTAATAGCTACCCCTTCATCTCTTTGAGATGAGCCATCCCGAACCAGAGACTTTTCATCTCCTGTCGGCTTTCCCCCATTATTCAGTTTAAAAACTGCTCTGCCACTTTTTTGATTTTGAGCACCAGCAGCCTGGTTCCTTCTCGGGACAAGTGGAGACCGTCCCTTTTGTACAGTTCCCTCTTGTCCCAAAAAGCATCCCAATGCCTAACAAACTTGAACCCTTCCCCCCTACACCATCATTTCATCCACGCATTGAGACTCCTGATCTGTGCCTGTCTCTCTGGCCCTGAGCGTGGAACAGGTAGCACTTCTGAGAAGGCTACTTTGGAGGTCCTGGCCTTGAGTTTCCTGCCCAGCAGCCTAAATTTCTCCTCCAGGACCTCACAACTGCATTTCCCCACATCCTTGGTGTCGACATGCACCACGACCACTGGCTCCTCCCCAGCACTATCTACCAGCCTATCTAAAACACACATAATATCCGCTACCTTCGCACCAGGCAGTCAAGTCACCATACGGTCAGTACACGGGTTCACCACCCAGCTACCAAGAGCCCCCCTTCCACCCTTCCCAGGGATGGTTCCTTGGTACGAAAGGATACCCGTTCACCAGCTGAAGAAGAGGTCTTTTCTGAGGGCACATTCCCTTTATCCTCAGCATGGTGCCCCGTTTCCCCTTGACCCACATGCTCCCTGACTGTCTCTGCTTCTCCAGGTCAGCCACCTTGGCCTCAAGGGAGCAAACTCGCTCCCTGAGAACCAGGAGCTCCTTGCACCGAGCACACACCCAAGACTTCTGACCAGTGGGCAGATAGTCATACATGTGACACTCCATGCAAAACACTGGAGAGCCCCCAACCTGGACCTGGTGGTGGCACAGCCTGGGAGCCACAGCAGCCCTGGGCACCATGACAAGTGCTATGTATCGGTATGGCCACATGTACTTGTGCACGAACTCCTACTGCTCATGCGAATAAGCGCAGCCTTGGCTACATAAGAAAAGCTGGCAAGGATTCTGGAACAGACCTATAGTCTCACCTGGATCCTAGAATTAACCAATGGTTGAACTTTGCACAGTAAATAGCCTATCAAGGGGAGTGTGTGTGTGTTTGCGTGTGGTGTGTTGCAGGGATTTAAGCAGGCTTCAGACCCAGCTTGTCTGTTTTGAGTTGAAGCTGAAATCACAATAAACCATGAGCTGATCACTCTATGTGTCTGAACCCAGTATATTTCATTGGTGATGAAGGTGGGATCCCGATAAGTGACCCTGACCCAGCCTCCAGCACCGCATTGCGCAATGATCTCCAGGACTCTGTACCTCAAATCGCTCCACAGGTCATGGCTGCTGCTCTGGAAATCATTCCTGCATTCAACCCCGCTCACCCTGAGTTTTGGGAAGCATGGGTTGAGCAGCTGAAGTACTTTGTTCGATTCCAAGGCATAGATGACGTCAACAAGAAAAAATTGCTCCTGCTCAGCATATGCGGCATCACTATGCTATGCCTAGGCCAGGGCCTCATTGCTCCTAAAACCCTTGAAGAAGCCACGTACGATGAGCTTGTCAAGGCCCTCACAGGCCATTTTGCACTTCAACCAACTAAGATGGCAAAGCGCATGGACTTCTTGGCGTGCCACAAAAAGTCCAGTGAAGCAGCCACCAACTTCTTGGCTGATCTCCGCAGGCTGGCCATGAACTGCAATTTCCCAGATCTCGAGGATGCCCTCTTAACCCAGTTCATCTGGGGCATCCAAGAACAGAAACTCCACCACAAACTCATCAGTACCAACGAACTCAAACTGGACAAGGCACTATGCATGGTCACAGCTTTTGAAAAATCACAACGGGATCGCCAGGCCCCCTCCGTGCATCAGGCCTCCACATTCCCTGGTCTCCAACACCTCAGACGAAGAAGAAATACTCCAGGTATGCTATCTGGCTCACCAAGACTCACAGCCATCAACCGCAACCACCTGCCCTGCAAGGACTGCCACGCAAGTGCCCTGTGCCAGCTGCGGTGACACCCAGGAATGCCGTTCCAGCTGCTTCTGAGACGCATCCTGCTGGACCTGTGGAAAAATCAGCCACGCAGCACACGCCTGCCACTCCAGGGGTCTTTGGAGACAGACCACTGCACACCAGGAATCAGTGGAACTGAACACCATGGCTGCCCACCACGACCAGGTACTGAGTTTGCTCCAGGACATCGCAGACAAAATCAATGTGACTGTGTATATTGAGGGATCCCCATGCAAGATGGAGCTGGACACAGGGTCCTCCTTCTCCATCATCTCAGCAGAGACTCTACAGAGGCTCTGTCCAAGCGGGGGTCCCCGCCTGTGGAAACCCTCCTCTAGGTTTGCCTTAAAAGACTTCCAAAAGAACCTGTGGCTATGAAAGGGTGGGGCAAATTTCAGGTGGAGTACAAGATCTTTAAGGGACTTTTGGACTTGTTAGTAGTGGAAGAGTGGCTCACGAGCTTACTAGGCCTGTCCTGGTTCGCACCCTTAAGATTTGGAGTAAGGGGGTGCACCATGTGCGGCCATCAGATTTTCAGGATGTGTGCAATGAATTTCTGGCCATCTTTGATGGGACAATGGGTCGCTACATCAGTCCACCCATGTTCCTTAACCTCGACCCAGAGGTGCAGCCCATCCGCATGAAGACCAGGAGTGTCCCCTTTGCCCTTAAGCCTAAGATAGATGGGGAGTTGGATCACCTGGTGGCCCAAGGGATTCTGAAGCCCATGCCGCATGCCCTCTGGGAGACCCCTATCGTGACCTCAGTCAAGCCCAATGGGGATGTCCATATCTGCGAGGACTACAAGTGCACCATTAACTAAGCCCTCCAGGACCACACATACCCAGTCCCTGTAGTTAGCCATGTTCTGGCTTCCTTGGTGGATGCAAAGGTTTTTGGAAAATTGGACCTGGCCCAAGCGTACCAGCAGCTCCCTGTGGATGATGCCACAGCAGAGGCCCAGACGATCATCATAACACAGGGGCATGTTCTGGGAGTGGCAACTGCAATTTGGGGTCAGTGTGGCCCCGGGGATCTTTCAAAATTTAATGGACTGTCTTCTTAAAGGTATCCCCGAGGTCCAGCCATTCTTCAATGACGTTTTGATCGCAGCACCCACGACTGAGGCTTTCAGCAAAACACTGTGCACCATCTTGCAATGTTTCCACACTGCTGGTCTGAAGGTAAAGTGGGAAAAGTGTCTGCTGGGGTGCCGAGGGTTGAGTTCCTGGGGTTTGCTGTTGACACACATGGCATCCACCCAACGCAAAACAAGGTCCGCACCATCGTCAACACTCCAACATCCTCATCCAAATTTGAACTCCAGGCCTTCTTGGGGCTGCTGCATTTCTACCACTCCTTTTTGCCCCACAAAGCAGCCATCACCGAGCCCCTACACCACCTTCTCGATAAAAAAGCATCCTGAGTTTGGGGCCAGAAGCAAGCCGCAGCGTTCTGGGCCATCAAGGATCTGCTCATCTCGAATGCTGTCCTGGCACACTTCGACGAGTTGCTTCCCATCGTTCTCGCCTGCAACACTTCCCTGTATGGAGTCTGGGCTGTCCTGGGTGTAGCTGCCTGATGGTCGGGAGGTCCCCGTGGCTTATTACTCCCAGACTTTCTCTTCAGTCGAGGGCAACCACACCCAGATAGACAAGGAAGCGCTGGCAATCATGGTGGGAATAAAGAAGTTCCACAACTACCTCTACAGATGGCCCTTCACCATCGTAACTGACCACAAACCCCTCTTGGGCCTGTTGGCCCTGGATCGCCAGACACAGCAGGTGCTGTCTTCCAGGGTGTTCCGCTGGTCGATCTTCCTGGCAGGCTACCAATATACCCTGCTCCATCAGCCTGGGAAAGTGATGGGTCATGCCGATGCCCTCAGCCACCTCCCGCTGTCCTTGTGTGACCCAGATCTGGTGCCAGCGCACCAGATCCTGCTCCTCGAGGACCTGCTGAACCATCCCTCCAGGTATCGGACATGTCCCACCACACGGCACAGGACCGTGTGCTCTCTCGCATTTTAGACTGGGTGGGGAGGGGGTGGCCCACCAGCCGGGTGGGCCTGGAGTTCACCACATTCTCCTCCCACTGGGATGAAATGTCAGCCCACAAGGGCTGCCTGTTATGGGGAAGCCAGGTGGTTGTTCCTGTTCCGCTGCACCAGCAAGTCCTCACCGCCCTACACAAAATGCATCTGGGTGAAGACACTGGTCCACAGCTATGTTTGGTGGCCTGGCATGGACAGTGAGATTGAGGATGTGTTAAACGCTGTCAGATGTGCCAGGAATCCAGATCGGAACCACCCCAGGCCCCAGTGCAGCAGTGGGAGTCCTCCCAGAAGCCATGGGCCCAGCTGCATCTTGACTTTGCTGGTCCTTTCCAGGGGCAGATCTTCTTCATTTTGGTAGACTCATTCACTAAGTGGCTAAAGGTGATGCCAGTCCTGTCTATGTCATCCCAAGCAGCCATTGGCACCATGTGGTGGATCTTCAGCATGCACGGCATCCCCGACACCATTGTGACAGACAACGGGACAGCTTTCACTTCATCAGAATTCCATGATTTCATGGCCTACTATGCCATCTGGCATATTCACTCTGTTCCTTTCCACCCCACAACCAACGGCCAGTCTGAGAGAATGGTGTGGATGACTAAGGAGTTCCTCTGCAGAATTGTACATGGGGATTGGGACCACCGGCTGGAAGCCTTCCTTTTCGGACACCAGATAACCTGTCAGAAAATGCCTTTGATGTTTCTCACTGAATCCATTGTTTTGTGTTCCCTACCCTGCTTTGCGCTTGCGTAGCTATGCAGGCAGAAACGTGGGAGCTTCTTCCCTGCCGCTTCTCCTTATCACGGTGGCCTTGGATGTAGGCTTTGGACTATTCTTGTTTCACTGAGAATTTTCCAGTCCTGGGAAGGCAAGGGGAGGGGGGGAGTAGTCTCCCGTCCATGAAGTATTTCTCCCGCCGGGAGTTCCCGCGCGAGTGCTCATGTTTCATTTGCTAGGCGCTTCATTGCATCACACTATAAGTTAGCTTGCTTTGCTTCGCCCCCCATTCCTGACAATGACCTCCTACTGTGGGTTTTAGCAAGATAATCCAATAAAACTTTCCTTTGTGCAAGAATGACTGGATCTACTTGTTTTTAAACCTGACATAACCCCAAACACTACCACCGGCTGCAGCCCCGCAGAACTCTTAATGGGAAGGCAGCTCACAACTCGTCTGGATCAGCTGCACCCAGACCGTGCTTCAAAGGACAGCTCAGCCCCAGAAAACCAAGCTGCTCCCTGCGGGTTCTTCCCTGGTGACCCCATCCATGTTCACAACTTCTCGAGCAGCCCAGTTTGGGTCCTGGCCAAGGTTGTCAGGGTAACTGGTCTGCTATCTTGCAGTGTGGCAAGGATTCTGGAACAGACCTATAGTCTCACCTGGATCCTAGAATTAACCAATGGTTGAACTTTGCACAGTAAATAGCCTATCAAGGGGAGTGTGTGTGTGTTTGCGTGTGGTGTGTTGCAGGAATTTAAGCAGGCCTCGGACCCAGCTTGTCTGTCTTGAGTTTGAGCTGAAATCACAATAAACCATGAGCTGATCACTCTACGCATCTGAACCCAGTATATTTCAGCAAGCAAGAAAAGGGGGGGGGGGGAGAATTCCCTCTCCCACGAGATTTGCATGCATGCATGCACACACACACACACATTGAGCTGGGAAATAAGGAATTGGGTGGGCATGCAGGAGTCTTTGCTGCCCCCTTGCAAAGCCAGCAAGCCCGCCTGCCTGCTGGAAATGGAGCCCTAAATGCTAAACCTTTTAATTGAAATAAAATAACATGTTAAATAGAAAATAACATGGGTTACACAGACATATAAGTTTAGGGTGAGAAGCTGTGATTTCCCCTGAAACATGTACACGCATATCCTCTCCCACACTGCAAAGCAATCTGTGGATAAATAACTTGCATATTTAAATGTGTGGGTTGTCTATTTGCACATACTTCAGTTATTTTTAAAACTACATTGTAATTTTAAAATTATGCAATTTGTTGGGGAATCATCCTTGATTAGGAGTCTATTTGTAAATGGCTGTTTCACGTCTTGAGTCACACCCTAAAATTGTGTTCCACATAAAATGAGTGGTATTGTTTCAACTCTGATTACATGGCGTTTGGGTATAACTTTCAATCTGATATAAAACCAGAGATTCAGTTGGGTGTGTGTTGAAATCATTTTTGAAAGCTTCTGTGCTATGGAAGCTGAAGCACAGAGTAATCATAGCTGTGAACATGATGAGACTGTAAATTCATTGAAATTTGACTTTTCATTTACAAGATGTATACAAAGAAAACTGCAAGTAACTCTCTCATGAAAGGGCATGAAGATAAATAACAGCATCAACCTTTTCAGTAGAACTCATTGGATTAGGAAACAGTGAAGAGTAAGAAAAGAAGAAAAGGAATAGTACTTTTCTATAAAGTGTCTTGATCCAATAATCCAACACAGAATGTTAGTGCACTTAGATCAGTAGATAAGTTACCTTAAGTTTGTGACTAATGGTGGTCTTGGTGTCTTACTTTGCAATATGCTTCATATTTGACCACAGGAATTTGAGGACTGACTTAGCCTGGCAAACTAAAAAAAGGTAGAAAAGCACAAAACAGGTACAAAGAGGTCTTGAATGCATATGTATTTGGTACCTGCTGGTGCATCTACATATAAATGGTTTCCACTTGTTAGCTTGCTGAACACCCACCCAGAAAGATGCCAGGTAAGTTTTAATTGAAATCATAAGAACATAAGAGAAGCCAATGTCAGACCGGCCAATGTTGGACAGTCCAACACTCTATCACACAATGGCCAAAAATACTAGGTGCCATCAGGAGGTGCAGCAGTGGGGCCAGGACAATAGAAGCCCTCCCGCTATTGCCCTCTACCGAAGCACCAAGAATATAGTCATGTTCTATAGGTTTCTTATTTTAAGCATTATCTTAGACACACCACACCTTAACACCTTTGAATCCAATGTTTCTGGTTTGTTTAGATACAAAGTCCATACACATGTGCAGAAAAGAGACTTTCTGGGCAACTTCACAGCTGAAATGTAAATGGTCTGATTCTGTACCCTCATACCCCCGCCTCAAGCCTCTTTCTGAAGAGGAAGAAGTAACCAACCATGGAGGATGGCTCTTAATACAGAGCTCAGGCCCTGACTAGGGCTTATCTATCTTTTCTAGCATTTCTTGCTGGAGCTGCCAGAATTATAGTTTTCATAGCCTACAGAACTGAATGAGGAAGCCGAATTTCCATCTGCTCCAGCTGTCCAGTAAATGGCTTGCTTGCATGACAATAAAGCACAAAAGGCATTTGAAATGTGGCTTGCTTTAAATATTGAACAATGTGTCAACATGATGTTCAGTGTATGAGAAAATGGACTTGGTGAGCAGGGAAAGTTTAATTTTTGCATATATTATTTGTGAGAATCACAGCATCATCATTTTCATCTTGAGTCAAAACCAACTGATAGATATTCCTACATTACACAATAAGGGAGGGGTTTTTTCCCTTGCAGAGGCAGTAGTTTTGACAGGCCAATTTGAAAGGCCAAGGAAGGCCAATTTCCTATCCTTTACTATTAATGGTACTTTCATAAGCATGTGCTGCTGGGCAATTTTTACTTTGTTCTGAAGTCATACCTGCTGTTATTCCCATGTCAGTCCATGAAACTTCTTTGTTTCTCATTATATAGTTTTCCTTATTTCTGACAGTAATCATTTCATAGTCTCATAACAGTGTTTTTTCCCTCTGAAATTCATCTGATCAATTCAGTTGCCATTACCATTATTGTTACATCAATGACCAATACTTTCTTAGTTAAAAAAAAATCAAGGTCTAAGATGTTTGGTTCCTGCGCAAATCTAATGCCTGATTCTGATGCTCTTGGAAACTCCTTGTTTACTTGCACTTTTGGTCTTCCTCTTCATTATCTTGACATATTCTCTCTGCAGCTTATTATTATTATACTTGAGTCTGCATATTTTTATGCCAACTATCCTTGTGTGCAAACTCTGCAACTTCAATTCTGTGACCTTCATTGATTATGTTAACTTGCATTGCTTTTGGAAATCTTCCCAGTTTGCAAATTGGTCAAGGTTAGCCAGACACTTATACCCTGTACCCATAGCTTCCTGTTTACCTGTGCTGGCTGCTAAAGGTGATCAACATTCTGTTTATGACAGAAAGCAATAATCTTCAATGGTTTGAGCTGGATCAGGCCATGAAGCAACCCCAACCATAGTCCTAAATAATTTCAATGCAAATAAAAGATGACAGCTTCATCTGTAACAGTTACCACCACTGGTAGGATGGTGTCTCCTGCCTCCTCTACTATTGTCATCTTGTCCTGCTTTTTCATTGACAGCTTAACTAAAGCAGTCCTTGACAGCAGCTTTGCCAGAGAAGGCAGCTTCAGCTTACTTTTTCAAAGCAAGAACCTCCCCTACAAGTAGCTCATTCTTTGCATTTTTTTTTTGCTGCCAAAACAATATTCTTCCTCAGTGGTAACTGGTGCCTCTGAAAAGTGGACGCACTACAAACTAATTACCTTGCCAAGCCAGATGCACTACAAACCAACTACTATTGCCAAGCCAGAATTTGGTGGGTCAAGGGCAATGGAATCTAAAGGTAAATGCTCTGTTCATTGAACACAGGAGTCCTCAAAACCTGTCGAAGTTGCAGTCAAATCAGCTTGACTCAATGCAGAGAACTAATCATGATACTAGGAGATCTCTGACTGGATAATTCTAAGATTTTAAAAATAGAGATAGCAGCTGTGTAGGGCCCCTATTAGGAGTCTAACTTCCACTCCTGTGCAGTTTTTGCCACTAGAAACTACACAGCTGCTATCTCTATTTTTAAAATCCTGGAATTATCCAGCCATAGATCTCCTAGTTAGAAAGACTGGTTAGTTGTGTGCATGAACATTGATTTCAATCATTTTATTTTGCCCATCTCAAAGCATGGGTGTATGTTGCAGTCTGAATGATCCCAGCAGTAGTCTTGACTATACTTGAAACGTCTACCTGTAAAGAATGGTTTCAGCCAATTTATCGTGGGATTACTTTTCTCTAGCAGGTCAACTGACCTTTAATGCAGCACACTGAGGTACTTACCACTTAACAAGTTGTGCAGAGTTCTTCATGAGTATGGACTGCAAACTTGGAAAAATCAGCTTAGGAACCTATTGGAAGAAGGAGAGTTTGTTTTTCCTTGTCCCGGGAGCAATTTGAAGAGGAAAGTGTACACAGAAACTGCAGAGGGTGACTTTCATATAACTAACCAAATCTAAGATTGGATGTCAGAGGCTGAGTTCAGACTGGCAATTTGCCCCAGTAGAGCCCCGTTTCAGCGATGTTTGAAAACCGCATTAAAGGGGGTGTGCACACAGGCACATCTGCCTGGTGTTCCCCGCCCGTAGGCAACCTGTGCTGCTCCACTTCACTCCCGTGTTTAATAGATACCTCATAAAAGTGGTAGCAAATCCCCAAAGAGTGCCTTTATCCCACGTTTGTCCACTTCCTGGCAGTGTGAACACTATGCGGAAAAGCTGGGAGCAACCTGTGTTGTGCATAAGGCAGCAGCAATATGATTGGGTGTGCTCCGCTCCACCACCCAATGTGGTGCTGGCACTGCAGGGTCCTCCCCCAATTGGCAAAATGCGCTCATGCGCACATACACCCACAGCCAAATTAATGGGGAAATGCTGCATACAGCGTGCCTCCGGGGCAGCAGTCTGAACGCTCCGGTGTGCCTCCTCCTGGTATGCTCCCACAACAGTCCGGGCTGTGTGAACGGGAAACCCTGGAACAGTTTGTTCTGGGGCTTTTCTGCCGCAACTGGCTCCCGCAGCAAATTGCCAGTCTGAACTCAGACAGAGAGATTCAAATGAACAACAATGGCTTTTTTTTGCAAAAAGATTAAATTTTGGTTTTTATATTTTTTAGCATATTTTATTTTATGTGCTTTATCTATATTGTAAGCCACCTTGAGTTCTGTAGGGTAGCAAGGCAGCTAATACATGCTTTAAATAGATAAACAAGATGCCCACTTTCTTTTCAGGCTGCTGCTGAATTGTGATTTTTGTGTTTTTTTCTGGTAATTCTTTGGTTCATTTCCCCTCTGTCTACAGAAGTGTGCAGGACACAAGGTGTGCCATACAGTGGGAGAGGTCTAACTAAAGAAAAAATGTGGAGCTAGTAAAAAAAATGCCTCTTTAAGAAGAGTCAGTGCACAAAGAATATCAATTCTCTGGCTGGAGAAGGGTGATTTTGCAGTTTTATGGGGATTTACTCCTCATGATTCAATCACTTTGACATTCTGATTTACTTTTTGATTATACATCTCTGACATACATTACTGAGGATTCTGCATTGCTGACAGTTAATATCAGGACTTGTATTTAGAAGGACAGGATATTGATACCACACTGTCACCAGGGAGTCAGCTGACAAGGCAGTGAAAAATGCTGTTGGCTTATCTGGGTATAAGTCAGCTACCTCCTGATGCAGCCTCTTGAAAAGCATAACTTTGTTTACAGTCAGTCCTAAGGGGCTCTCTAAAAATACATGTGTATTTAAGCCCCATATATGTGCAAGCTGCTGGTCATACATTCAGTCTGAATATATCATGGACGTAATGCCATTTACAACTTTTCCAGTAGGTGCAAACCTACATGATGACCTAAAAATGAAGATGGAATAAAGGAATATTAATGTTGGTGTCCAGAATAAATATTTTAGAATTAACACAAGAATAAACAGTGGAAAGAGAAGCTGAAACTAAACAAAGAAATCTTAAAATTTCAGATTTTAGGCTGGACAACTGTGGATGCTAACAGAGAAGGTGAGTATCACATATCTAATTTTATCCACAAAGCACAAATAAGCAGACTCATACATCTGTAATTTGCCATGGAGCCATGCAGGGATGGAGAGGGAGTTAACCTTTCAAATTCTACTCATTTTTATTATTCAAAACTAGAATCCCTGCTTTGTTATTAGCATTCCAAAGGGGGAAATGCATTTTTTTAAAGGACATGGCTTCTCTCCTTTGAAATGTTGATAATAGCGAAAGGAAGCCCTGTTTCACCATATTGATGTTGAAAGATTTTAAAACCACCATGACCCCAATGCAAACTGAGACTGGAATAAGATTGCAGTTTACAATTTAGTGTGGAACAAAATATATGATTTTCATCTCATTTGTTAGAACCTTGGTGTTTGCACAAAGTCTCAGAGCCAGTTTGGTGTAGTGGTTAAGTGTGCGGACTCTAATCTGGGAGAACCGAGTTTGATTCCCCACTCCTCCACTTGCACCTGCTGGATGACCTTGGGCAAGCCATAGTTCTGTCAGAGCTGTTCTTGAAAAAGAGCAGTTTCTGTCTGAGCTCTCTCAGCCCCATCTACCTCACAGGGTGTCTGTTGTGAGGAGGGGAAGGGAAAGGAGTTTGTAAGCCACTCTGAGACTCCTTTGGGTAGTGAAGGGCTGGGTATAAATCCAATCTCCTCCTCCTCCTCCTCCTTCTAATTTTGTTCCCAGGTAATATGATTCAGAAATCTGCAAAATTCCTTTCAAACTTCATCCAAGGAAACATATAATCTCTGGGAATATGGAAGGAGGTTTCTCCACCTTCTTCCAGCTTCCCAACAGACACAAGGTGATGTGAACTATGAAACGTGAAAGTCTTTGGATTGAATATAGGAGCAGGTGGGAAATGGGTACATAGGGTTCCAAGATATAGCATGGCACTGCGGACATGTCTCCTGAGACCTCCGACTTCTTTGATCTTATGCAGGGGTCTATGGGTTTCCCAAGACCCCACTTTCCCCTCGGGAAGAGGGGGGAGTACAAGTGGCTTGATTCGGGCACCCTGAAACCATGGCTGCAGTCGGGTGCAAGCCCTGGATCGCCTCCAATGCCAGAATCAAGAAGAAAGCCCATGGCTATGGGCTCCTAGCTATCACTTTCCAGTGTGTGGGGGGGTTAGAAACCCTACCTGTATGAGTGCCCCTAGACCATGAGTAACCGATAACTGCAATAACAGAGAGAAAGGTCTATTTCTTTTACAAAAATGCAGCTCACTCTTTAAATCTTAAGAACTACTTAGAAGTTGAGGTGGAAGGTTCCTCCCCCCAATCCTCTAAAATAGCAACAAGCAAAAGAGACTTTAGCTGTAGACTTGTGGATTAAATGGTGGGCACTTGAAGAATATCTTACCTTGTCTCTTGGAAAGTCGGGTACCCTGATTACCGCAATGCACACCATTTTTGGTGAAGCACGAGATAGATTTCTGTGTTCTCAATTTTTCTCCCTCACATCGGGTTGAGTGTGGATTTATTTTGGTTTCCCTTTTGTTGTTGGTTCATTTCTGTGGATGGCTGGAAAGAAGCTTGGGTTTGTCTAAACTGCATCTGGCTCCTATAACTTCCTATTTGTTCTGAGCAGAGACTGTAATCTTTATTAATTTTAAAGCATCAAGTAGTCAGTACTAAACATCAAATAATAATTAAAGTGTTACAGACTTAGTGCTCCTTGGATTAGGGAAACTGGCTGTTTGAAGAGACTGATATCTCCCCCCCCCTTTTTTTTATTGAGTCTCTGGCATTTGCCATATAAGGAAAGAGGAAACAATTAGATGGCAGTTACTGCATTGCATTGCTGTGGTTTATGCCACAGCATAATGTTATTTATTTATGTTTATGTTATTTATTTATGTTTATGTTATTAAGTACACTGTGTTCCAAAACAAATCTGAGAAAAAGTTAAGCTTGGTGAGGAGGTGAGGGAAATTGTTGTTATTTTTCTCTCTCTCGCTTCTTTTTGTGCTGTCTGGGAGTGTTGTTTTCTTCCTACAGGTTTGGCTTCCTCTGGGTTGGAGCAGGGAACTAGAATAAAGATGGCTGGAACCAGCAGGCCACCTAAGATACCAGCAAGTTCACCAGGGATGCCTAGATCAGCCACTGCCACTGTTACAACTACACAACCAAAGGATTTACAAACCCTAATTCAAGAAACTATCAAAGTTTCAATTCTGGAAGCTATCGATCCTATAAAAGAAGCAATGAAAGTGATGACACAACAGTTTGCTACCCAGATGCAGGGCTTACAGAAGCAAATAGCAGGCAATACACAAAAACTTACAGAAATAAAACAACTGAAAAGGTGGACACCAGAATGAAAGACATGGAGAGTTAACTTCAAGTAACAGATTCTAAACAGTCACAGTTGGAACAAGATTTGATTAGATTACAAGTGGAGAGAGCATCTCATATTTTGAGATTTCAAAACATTCCAGAAGAATGAGATGAAGATATGAGAAAGAAGATGGCTATAAACTTGGCAGAATATATGGGAGCAGAGGAACTAGAGAAAGTATTAAAAGAACTGGACGCTGTTTATAGAGTGAACTCGGCTTATGCCAGAAACAATCAGCTGCCCAGAGAGGTCCATGTAAGATTTCATAAAAGAATAATTAGAGATGAAATTCTAAAGGCTTCAAACAAAAATCCACTGATGATTGATAATAATGAAATAAAGGTCTTGAAAGAGGTCCCATGGAGAGTCAGAGACAGAAGAAGAGAATACTCTAAACTTACAACAGCTCTAAGAAAAAATGATAGCCAGTATCGTTGGCTCCTACCTGAAGGCTTAATTCTTTCCTAAAGAGGTAACAGGCAAAGAATTACATCTATATTCAAGGCAGAGGATTTTTTGAAAAAGAATGGAGTCGATCTGCAAACTGAAGAAACAGGTTCTGAGAGAGAAGAGGAGGAAGAAGATAAAGATGATCCCTAAGGTGCCACAGGGACTTCAGCAGTAAATAAAGAAGGCTTAAAGAAATCCAAACAACCAAAGACTTCGCCACTGCTCACAAGGAAACAACTAAGAGAAAACTTGGAAGCACAATAAAAAAATCAAGATGAATAAAAGCAAAAGTAAAATGAGCCCAATCTCGATAAATATTAATGGATTGAATTCACCTCAATAAAGAAGAAAGACTTTTCAACAACTAAAAAAAGTAACTTTGACATTATTTGTTTACAAGAGACTCATATTAAAAAAGCTGATCAGAAATACTTACAAAATCTGAAGTTAGGGAAAACATTTATAGCTTCAGATAAAAAGAAAAGAGGCATGGCAACTTATGTAAAAGAATATCTTCAACCAGAAATTGTGTATGCCTCACAGGATGGATGCATTTTAATGGCCCAGGTATAAAGACAAACAAAAATATTCTTATTGTTAATATGTATGCACCAAACCAACACCAAGAAAAATTTTACAAAATTTTACAAGATTTGATGGCAAAACAGGATTATCAAGAAATATGTATAACTAGAGAGTTTAATGCAGCTTTTGAGGGAAGTCTAGATAAAAAGAGCCTGAAGAAAAGAAAGCGGAGAAGAAAACACGAACTTCCACCAACATTCTATCATCTAATGGAAGAGAATTAGTGTATAGATGCATGGAAAGCCAGAAATCCACATGAGAGATTACACTTTTTATTCAGTGAGACATAAGTCGTGGTCAAGGATAGATATGTGTTAGATATCGTCCACAATGACAAATGAAATACTTGAAGCAGAAATACAGCCACAGACATTTGCAGGTCATAATCCGATCACTTTGGAACTTCAAGATACTCTTAAAAAAAGTAGATGGAAGTTAAATACTACAGTCCTAAGAAATGAAAGGTTTGTAAAGGAGTCTAAGAATGAATTTCAAGCGTTTTTTGAAAGAAACACACAACTAAGATATCTATAAATACCGTTTGGGATGCTTTTAAGGCTTTTGTGAGAGGATGGATGATAAAAGAAACCTCATACAGGAAAAAACAGAGATCTGAAAAATATTTCCAAATACAAAAATGAATAAAAGAACAAGAAGAAAATTTAGAACAGAACTCAAAGAGTGAAAAAGTGGGAATTAATCTCAAAAAACTGCAATATCAAATGAATTATCTCTTAACACAAGAAATAGCAAAGAAATTAATGTGCATTGAAAATGCAAACAAACCGATTCGATGGTTAGCATATAAAATACATAAGCAATGAGAAGAAAAATTTATAAACACAATAAAAAATGGAAAAGGGGAAGATAAAAACAATTTAGAAGATTTAAAAAAAATTGTGGAACTATTTTACCAAAATCTACATAAAAACAGAAACATCTCAAGAACAAATTAGATAATACTTAAAGAAATACAATCTTAAAATATTCACAGAAGACTAAAGAGTAATATTAAACCAACCAATATCTCTGGCAGAAGTAGTAGAAGCCTTGAAAAAGCAAAAAAAGGGCAAATCACCAGGTCCTGATGGACTGCCAGCAGAATTTCATCACTTTTTTGTCATGTCTTTCCCTTGAAGGAAGTATGTCAGAATGTAACGTGCGAATACAAAATACCTGACTCTTGGAATGAGGTGATAATATCACTTATACGTAAGCAAGGTTTAGATGGCAAAGAGATTAAAAATTACAATCCTATTTCGCTGCTAAATGTAGATTACAAAATATATGCTTCCATTTTAGCAGCAAGAGTGAAGAAAGAACTGGCACAAACTATACATAAAGACCAAGCTGGCTTTCTCCCCAAAAGACAACTTAAAAATAATGTCATAATATTTTGGAATATTATGAAGCCCACCCAGAAAAGCAATTGGCTTTAATCTTCTTAGATGCAGAAAAGGCCTTTGATAATGTAAATTGGAAATTTATGATGCAATTGTTAAAACATTCACAGGCCAGAGAAGAGCTCATCAAAATGATTGAAGCAATATATATGAAACAACAAGCTAAGATTTCAATTAATGGAGATTTAACACAAAAAATTGAAATTCAAAAGGAGACACGACAAAGATGTCCACTCTCTCCATTATTATTTGTTTTTGTGCTTGAAACTATAAATAATGTTATCAGAGCAGAAGAACAAATTAGGGGCCTTAAATTAAGAGAAGAGTTTAAACTTATGGCTTTTGTGGATGACTTGGCTTTTATCTTGGAAAACCCTATAGACTCAATAGATCTCTTGTTATGGCAACTACAGAAATATGGAGCAGTAGCTGGACTTAAAATAAATAAAAACAAGACAAAAATTCTGGTAAAAAACATGACACAATCATTATACCTGCAGGAAACATCAGGACTGGAAATTCAAAAGAAAATTAAATATCTTGGAATAAATTTAACAAACAAATGCAGTTCTTTGGTTGAAAATAATTATATGAAACTACTGAAAACAATAAAACAAGATTTAAACAAATGGAAGAACCTTCAAATTTCTTTTATGGGCAGAATAGCCACCATCAAAATGAATATTTTACCAAGACTGATGTTTTTATTCCAAACTATACCAGTTCTTCAAAATCAAAACTATTTTAAAGACGTCAATAAACTTCTGACACACTTTATTTGGCAAGGAAAAAGACCAAGAATAAAGCTTAAGGCATTACAGGATTCAAAAGAAAGGTCGGGCTTTGGACTAGCAGATTGTGCCCTTTATTATAAATCAGCGGCATTGGCTTGAATTAAAGATTGGATTACATTGGATAATTAAAGACTTCTTAAATTAGAAGGGCACGACATGTTACTAGCATGCCTTTTTATGGTATGGGGAAACAGATTCCCATAAGTATTTCAAACAACATTGGTTGAGGGCTTCCTTGATAAAAGTTTGGGAACCAATTAAAAAACAATTTTACTCTAGAACCTCAAAACTGGTGGCCCCTTTAGAAGCATTTATAAACCTAAAGCTGTTACAAGAAGAACCAGTTAAAAGATACTGTGACTTACTGGATTCTAAATTTAATTTAAAAATTCCTTCAGAGCTTAACTGGTGGCAAAAAGTTCAGATTGAGTCAAGGTATACTAAAAATAAAGCAATAGGTTTTTATTAAAATTGGTTGGAAATACATAAGTTACTATTGTTGGTTGAATAGAATTTTATAAATGTATGCTTTATTGTTGGACTATAAAATGCATGATGAAACTGTTAAAAATGTTATGATACAATGGGCCCAAAATCTGAGAAGGAGCAAGGTGTTTGAGCTGCCAGAGGGGTGAGTGGTTTTTTTATTTATTTACTTTCAGCTGAGGTGCTTTAGCTGAGAAGGTACTGTGTGGGGGACTGTATTTGGGAGTGTGTGGGTGAGTTGTAACAGACTCCTGGCTGCTGGAATTAGGGTGTGAAAAGGTCATTGTTTGCCTGTCATTAAGTGCCTGGGTGAAACTGAATAGCAGACTCCTGGCTGCTGGAGTTAGGGTGTGAAAGGGTCATTGTTTGCCTGTCATTAAGTGCCTTGGGTGAATTTGAGTAGCTGTTGGCCACACCCTCTCCTGGGGGACAGTTCTATTTAAGGAGGAAGCTTGCAAGAGGCACGAGCCAAAGGGTGAGGCTCTTGGCCTGTGGCTCTTGGCCTAGGGGCTCTGTAAGAAGCCCGGGAAGAGCCAGAAAGCCAGGGATCTTGGCTCCTTGGGTTCCCAGTAAGGTAAGCAGACTTCTACAACACTAACCATATAAATACAAAGGGTTTTAAAAGGGGAGTTATAGAAAAGTATTTAAAAACAATTATGAAGCCAGAATGCCAGCAGGGGGTTGGGGGCTATCCAGTGTTTTGCACAGAGTGTCACATGTATGACTATATGCCCACTGGTCAGAAGTCTTAGGTGTGTGCTCGGTGCAAGGAGCTCCTGGTTCTTAGGGAGCGAGTTTGCTCCCTTGAGGCCAAGGTGGCTGACCTGGAGAAGCAGAGACAGTCAGTTAGGTGCACGGAGAAGACTCTCGTGGACTTGTTAGATATGGCCCTCTCTGGATCTGGCAGCCCAGCTGCTGCCAAGGAGCATGAGGGTCAAGGGGTAATGGGGCACCATGCTGAGGATAAGGGGAATGTGCCCTCAGAAGGGACCTCTTCTTCAGCTGGTGAACGGGTATCCTTTCATACCAAGGAACCGTCCCTGGGAAGGGTGGGAGGGGGGCTCTTGGTAGTTGGTGATTCAATCCTTAGGCAGGTAGACAGCTGGATGGCGAACCCGCGTACTGACCGTATAGTGACTTGCCTGCCTGGTGCGAAAGTAGCAGACATTACGCGTGTTTATACACAAATGCTAGAAGTCTCCGAGGTAAAATCGGAGAGTTGGAATGCTTGGTGTTGGGGGGAAATAGACATTGTGGGTATTTCAGAAACTTGGTGGGATGAGGAAAATCAGTGGGATACGGTGATTCCTGGTTATAAATTATATCGGAAGGATAGGGGGGAAGGGTCGGAGGTGGGGTGGCTCTGTTTGTCAGAGAGGGTATACCGTCCAGTAAGATTGAGAGGGTATGAGAATTGGATTCGCTTCTGGAAATGCTATGGGTTGAAATAGTGGGTCCAAAAGGAAGCTTAACAGTGGGAGTTTGTTATCGCCCACCAGATCAAAAGATAGAGGAGAATTATAAAATGATGAATGAATTAAAGAGAGCGGCTAGACAAAATAACTGTGTCGTAATAGGCGACTTTAACTACCCATATATTGATTGGGTAAATATGAGTTCTAGTCAGGAAAAAGAGATTGAGTTTTTAGACACTCTCAATGACTGTGCTATGGAACAGATGGTCACAGATCCTACCAGGGGAGAGGCGATGCTGGATTTGGTCCTAAGTGACACCCAAGATCTGGTGAGAGATGTAAAAGTGATTGCACCGCTTGGGAACAGTGACCATAATGTCATTGAGTTTAACATTTGTACAGACAGGGAGTTGCCCAAAAAGACTGATGCAACCACTTTTAACTTTAAAAGGGGTAACTTCTCTGGTATGAGGGGACATGTGAGGAAGAAATTGAAAGGAAGAGTGGAGAAGGTCGAAACCATCGGGGAAGCTTGGAGACTATTTAAAAATACAATCCTAGAAGCTCAGATAAAATATATACCGCAGGTTAGGAAAGGTACAAATAGGTATAGAAAAAAACCTGCATGGTTAACAAATGAAGTAATGGAAGCTGTAAAAGGTAAGGATTCCTTTAAGCGGTGGAAAGCTAGTCTCAGTGAGGTTGATAAAAGGGAACACAAACTATGGCAAATAAAATGCAAGTCTGTGATCAGGCAAGCAAAAAGGGAATATGAGGAGCATATCGCAAAAAACATAAAGGCCAACAATAAAACTTTCATCAAATACATTAGAAGTAGGAAGCCAGCCAGGGAGGCAGTGGGGCCCTTGGATGACCAAGGGGTAAAAGGAGTAGTGAAGGATGATAGGGAAATGGCTGAGAAGCTGAATGCATTTTTTGCTTCTGTCTTCACTGTGGAAAAGGAGAAGTGCTTGCCCACTCCAAAAGCACCGATTTCGGGAGGGGGTTTGAAAGACCTGAATCAGATTGCGGTGACAAGAGAGGAAGTCCTCCAACTGATGGACAATTTAAAAACTAATAGATCACCAGGCCCGGATGGCATTCATCTGAGAGTTCACCAGGCCCGGATGGCATTCACCCGAGAGTTCTGAAAGAACGCAAATGTGGACTTGTGGATCTCCTGACAAAAATATGTAATCTTTCTTTAAAATCTGTCTCCATTCCCGTGGACTGGAAGGTAGCTAATGTCACTCCCATCTTTAAAAAGGGCTCCAGGGGAGATCCTGGAAATTACAGGCAGTCTGACGTCGATACCGGGTAAGCTGGTGGAAACTGTTATTAAGGAAAGAATTAGTAGGCACATTGATGAACAAAAACTATTGAGGCAGACTCAGCATGGGTTCTGTAAAGGAAGCAGCTGCTTGGGACACATTTCTATTATAAGCAATGCCTATAACTTGTCACTTGGTGCAGCAGTATAAAGACAACACTGATCACAGCATTACATTAAATTAGAGAACCAATCACAAGCAGAGGAGACTCCCCATCCCTAGGGGACACAAGAGCATAAAGTTGCAGAGGTGTTATGTTCACAAATCCAAATAACCTTTTCATAGAAACAAATATTGATGGTATAAACTCCGTTTCTCTTTTGCCTTATGCTAAAGAAAAAGACTATGGATCTTTTTATACAGCAGAGTGTGCACAGAAAAACCAATTCTAAAATAACACCAAAATATTTATATTTATTTATTTATAAATTCAATTTCTAAACTTCCCTTCTCCATACTTGGGGCTCAGGGTGGTATACAATATTTCAAAAGATACAATCATAAACAGATTTAAATAAGCTAAAAGCATTAAAACAAATATAATAACCACTCCAGATGGCATCTAAAACCAGATTTATTCTCAACCCAAAGGGGGTTGAAAGGAAGGAAGGCAAGGCTAAATGAAGATCCCTTCAAGATAAAAATAGCAGCTATCATAAATCTATTGCTTTATTGTCTTCACGGATACAGAAAATTTTAACAAAAATGGCATAAAAGACAACATGTAGGGCTACCAAGACAGGTGTTTGTGTGCTTAACTCTGAACATAAGTCCAGTGGTGTCTTAAAGACTAATAGCATTTAAGTTTAGCATGGGGGGGGGTAGTCAGAGCTCCCCCTCCCCCCAGTTCTGATGCAATGGGAAGAAAATAATGTTCTTTGCATCTAAGGAAGGGCACTCTGACTCAAGAAAGTTCATGCTGAAACAAATATTCTCAGTCTTTAAGGTCCCACTGGACTTCTATCTTGTTTTGCTACAATAGACTAACATGGCTACTCCTCTGGAACTGTTATACTCTGACCTAGCTGAAATTTACTTCAGTCAAATGATCCATGGAGATTACTTTATCTTCTGTCTTAGCACAGAGAAGGAAATGCAATCTAAAGGATGTTATCCAGTGTCCCAGTGGACATACAAGTGGACATACATAAGCGAGCAGCGATTTTCCCATAGACAAGCCAGCCAGGGAGACATCAGTAAGGGCCCCCTGTGCAGCTCATCTCTCTTTTCTGACCAATGCAGTCCAGTGCTAATGGAAGCCATTTCTAGACTCCCTTCAAGATAAAGAATTTTTGAGAGCACTTGCATAGTTGCAAGACACCCACAACTAGGTATGATCTCCAAAACAAGTTCTATTTTTAACACAAGCGCACTTTGATTGGGAATCAGACTTCCAAAGACCTAGGCAATTAGCTGGCACAGTTTTAAATTAGTAGAGATCAATGGGAGCGATGGATGTTTTGCATATCTGAAAACCTAGCTACTATTTAGACACCTAAATTGTGTAATGTTGCTGTTACCCATGTGCATCTCCCATTTAAATTAACGTGACTTAAGTCTGCATAATTGAATGCGGGGCCACAGTCTTTAGCTGCAACCCAAAGAAGTTAATGTTTGGTTCCCAATGAAAACAGGTTTAAGACCTGTTGGTTTTAATATGATTGAAATGGGGCAGATTTTCTTTGGATTTCAACCCTAATGTTTAAGCACCCATGCAAACTTCACTTACTGGTGTGACCTAGTTATTTCAAAGTAATTTTTTTAGGGAAATCAAGCTTTAGAACAGCCAATTGCAGTTTCAGTGTTTCAGAGTTTGCTTACAAAGTTAAAGCTAATTGAGATAATGTCAATTATCCAGTTTCATCAAGACTCACAGATGATCAGACGACAAACAAAAACAAAGGCTTGGCTCTGAAGATTCCACTGAATGAGTAGGAGGCAATTCTAATCAGGCAGGGGGTATCATTGATTCGCTCCCCTCCTTGGCTAAGAAGCTGGCTCTAGTGAGTTAGAGACCCACCACTGTACTTTATTAGGCAGTGTGGGGGGGGGTACAAACAAGGGGGAAATCAATTACTACCTCCCACTCACGCAACAGGAGCCATGGATCCAGACACAGTAGAAAAATGGGTGCATTTCAGCGAAAAGACTGAATAAAAATTTTGAGAAAATCTTAGTTTACAGAGAGAGAAGAAAAATAAGATGTTTTGAAGTGCAATCATATGGAAGATTTAATCTTTAAAGTTTATATTGCATCTTTTGAAATAAATCAAATACACAGAGCAAAGAGAGAGAGATTTGCAATTTAATGAAAAAGATTACAAGGATATATGGCTCTGTGCAACTAAATGCTCTATTTCTTATCTTGCAAAGAAAATACTAGCTAAATTTGTTGCTGCTATTTTAAAGAATCCTGACAAACTCTATGATATATGCACACATACATTCTCTACTAATATTCCTAATGTTCATATGCAGGAATATATGTGCTGTTTCATCCTATTTACATTTTAGCATGCTTAATTTGGTGAAGGAGCTGTGGCCCTCTGAATGTGTTAGTGAATCAAATGATGTGTCAGGAATCAAAGGTTTAACCCTTTTACTGTGCTCTGAAAAAAGTTTTGTATTTGTATATTTTTACCCCAACCTATTTTTGTGTAAAAATGAACCACAATTTATTTTTTGATGGCAATAGTCATGGTATTCAAACCCACGAGGAAGAAGATTTCTTTTCAGCAGCCTGACCACTCTTATTTTGAACTCACAGCAGTTCTGTTTACAACTGAAAGAAAAGCATTTAGAAAACTACCATAAACTTTCATAAGCTTTGAAAAAAATTAAAAGTAAATGTCTAAAAGTGTCCTGATGTTTCAAATGGTACTGAATGCTGCAACCAGAATGTTGACTGCAGCACCTTAGAATTCTACCAAGTTACTTTATTTATTTTTTCCACTGTAATCTTACTACAGTCAATAATATTGAGGGGCAATACTGCAATTACCCTTATTGGGCTAGTTATCAGAGAGTGTTATGTTCTGACTCTTGAATCAGACCTATGTATTCTCTTGTTAAGCTTGAGTCAGTAAAAGGGATTGTAAGAGTTGACATTCCCATTGGTTGTTTCTGTGAAACTCTGTAAATAGCCAATAAGAACTGTATATACTTTTATGGAGGGAGCAGTCCTCATTGGTCTTTATCCCAATGTTATGATTGGTTGTTAACTGAAATATGGGCGTGGCTTTGACAGCCCGGATTATTTAAAAAGAGAGCTGTGCTCCACTGTTTTGTGTGTGTTGTCTGATCGACTTGTTTGCTGTTAAATAAAGCTGAAATCACTTGTTGAAATCACTACCTTATTAAGGCTCATACTTAACATAGAGTGATCTGTAAACAGAATATCATATAGGTCTGAGGATCTGTTAGCTCCTCTCCACTTTTCTCACCTCTTAATTTTTCATTACTGGGTCAATAGCTTGGTTGGGGTAGTCTGAGAAGAAAACTTATATAAGGAATGGGCAAAAACATGTGCTAGATTAGGCCTATTTGTGGCCTAGAGATGATGGCTAAACGGAGCCTAAGTGTTCAGACCCAATGTAGCAGTTGTTGAGGGGCAGTAACCACTTGGGCCTTGGACTTTATACTAGACCTTCTGGAGACATCTGACTGGTCAGTTTTGGAAACAGAATTCCAGATCTGGTCTGGTCCAACAGGATTCTCCTTTTGCTTTATAAACATAATTTTGTTGGAAAGTTCTTAATTTCCACAAGAATATAGGGACAAATAATGATGAAACATCATTTAAAATACAGTAAAATACAGAACTCTGAACTTACTTATTTCCTGAGAAGAAGTTTTACAAAACTGGTTGTTGTATGCCTGTGTTGTCACCAGGTGGATCTACAGTATAATCCAAATATCAGAACATAATGACGGTGACATTAACAAGCCTAATTGATTAATGTGCCATTTAGATCCACCAGTGCAGCAGATCTACTCCACCAAATGATCTATCACCCTCCCTGGCATGACTGAAATGGTCACTGGAATGGATACTAATTACTGAACTGCTAATAGGTTTTAATTGTGTTATCTAATTTTAAACTGCTTAATGTTATTTTAATGCTGTAATATTTTATGGAATTAACTTATTGTTGTATGAAATGTAAGCCACTCTGGACACACTTGCAAGGTAGGGTGGGGTAAAAATCCCAAAAATAAATAAATAAATGTTATATATAATAGACTGCTGAGCATACCAAGATCCCACTGAGTTACAATATTCTTGCTTTTAAATGTAAAGTAACCAACACTTTAATTTTGGATGTGAGAAGTGACCTGGCATGTATCACTGAGACCTGGTTAGGGGAAGGAAGGTGTCAAACTTCCCCAACTAGCCCCCACCCCCGTTACTCAGTGATGCATCAGGATAGGCCTGCCAGGTGGGGAGGTTGTGTTTGTGATGTGTTTGTATCTTTAAGGAGATGGTTTCCCATTACAGTGGAATGTATTTAACCGGTTACAATCAGGAGGGTGGGGCTCGTCTCCAATGGTGTGATATTGTTCTTTGCCCTCAAATTCTGGTGCTATTAACTACTGAATAAAGCTGCTCTCTATGACCAACGACTGAGTGTTGTTGTACTCCGGATGAGGCATATTGCCTGAGGACATCACATGGTGTCAGAAGTATGGACTATTTTCGACCACCCCCTCCACTGGTTTTGTCTGGAAATCTTGCAGAGAATTGGAGGACATGGGAGCAAGCTTTTCAAGTTTATTTACTTGCCTCTGCGACAGATAATGCGCCGGACAAGTGGCAGGTAGCTATTTTGTTAAAAGTGATTGGTGAAGAGCCTGTGAAGATTTACAACACATTTGTTTTTGCAGAGGGAGGGCCAAAGACTCTTGCGGAGCTTCTTGAGGAGTTTAAGAAATATTGCACTCCTCAGAAGAACTCAATATTTGAGCTATATTGCTTCTGGGCCCACAACTGGGAGCAGGGAGTGTCAGTGGAACAATTTGCAACTGAGCTCAAACTAAAGGCTTCCAGCTGTGAATTTGGCTCGGCTTCTGAGGAGCTGATTAGAGATAAGCTGGTCTTTAGTGCTCCAGATAGATTGAAAGAAAGGCTTTTGAAAGAGACTGACCTTACCTTGAAAAAGGCTGTTGAACTATGCCAGGTTGCTGAAGTCTTGGCTTCTCAAGTACAAATAATGACAAGCTCCTCAAAACAGCTGTGCCATCCAGACAACTTGAGGAGATTCCATTGCAAGCAGTGAGGCAGCTGCAGGCACGCCCCGAAGACAGAGATGACGTTGCCAGAGGAAGGAACTGTTCGTATTGTGGCAAAATACACAGGTTTCAAAAATGCTCTGCTTTTGGCAAGACGTGTTATAAATGTGGGGGGGAAAACCATCTCACCAGATGCTGTAAAACAATTAAGGACAGTGGAAACCAAAACTTCCACAACTCAAAAGCAGATGTGCACAACTTGCTTATAGGAGTGTTATTTTGCCACAGTGTGGGGGATGATGAAGTGGAAACACCTGGGTGGTATGCCGATATAAATGTGAGAGGGCTTAAAGTCAAATTTAAGCTAGACACAGGGGCTGAGGCAAACATTTTGCCAGTTAATATATTCAGTGCTCTCCCTGGACATAAAAGGTTATCAAGAAGCAATGCAAAGTTGATGGCTTATGGGGGGACACATATAAATACCATGGGCACCATTGTTCTGACATGTTCAACGCAACGAAACAAAGTTGAGTTAATGTTTTATGTTACTGATGGTTCATCACTTCCATTGCTGGGGAGGGCAGCATGTGATGTGTTGAATCTAGTGCATAAAATGGATGTTGGGGGAACTGACTTGTGAACAAATGTTGACAATGTACAATGATGTTTTTGAAGGTCTACGGGAGTTTGAAGGGTCCCATCATATATACCTAGATCTAGCAGTTCCGCCAGTAGTTCATGGATGCAGGAAGGTGCCATTTACAATCCTAGATAGGCTAAAGGATATGCTGGTTCAATTGGAGGAGGCAGGAGTGATATCTAGGGTGGTGGGCCCCACAGACTGGGTAAATAGTTTGGTGATAACAGAAAAAAAGAATGGGAATTTGCGTATGTGTTTAGACCCTTGTGATCTGAATAAGGCAGTTCGCAGGCAGTACTATACTATTCCCACTGTGGAAGAGGTGCTGGCTCAGCTAGCAGGGAAAAAGGTCTTTACAATAATAGACGAAAAAGACGGGTATTGGCAAGTCAAATTAGACAAACCATCGGCAGTACTGTGTACATTCAATACCCCATGGGGAAGATATTGTTTTAATCGTCTGCCGTTTGGTTTGGTATCATCTAGTGAAGTTTTCCAACAAAAAAACTATGAGGTCTTTGGTCACATTGAAGGAGTGTTCATGATCGCAGATGACATGATTATAGCAGCGAAAACTTTACAGGAACATGATCAAATTTTGCATCAGGTAATGGAAACAGCAAGAGCAAAAAGTGTAAAATTTAACAAGGAGAAAATACAGTTTAAGGTGGATTCTGTGAAGTACATGGGGCATGTGGTGACTGCCAAGGGTGTTACCATAGATGGAGACAAAGTTAAGGCCATTGAAGAGATGCCTCCCCCTAAAGATAGACAGGGTGTACTTAGATTTTGGGGGATGGTACAGTACTTGTCAAAATACGTTCCAAGAGAGGCTGAGTTAACGGCACCTTTACGGGGTCTTTTAAAAAGGGATATCTGCTTTCAGTGGATGCCAGAACATCAGAGAGCCTTTGACACTGTTAAGCAACAATTGTGTCAGGCACCTGTTCTCCAATATTATGACGTTAAGAAACCAGTGATTATTCAAGCAGATGCATCAAAGGATGGCCTGGGAGCCTGTCTGATTCAAGAGAGTAGAACTGTTTTTTATGCCTCTAGATCCCTTAGTCCAACAGAACAAAACTATGCACAGATAGAGAAGGAACTTTTGGCGGTAGTATACGCAATTCGAAAATTTCATCAATATGTATATGGTAAGATTGTTTCTGTGCAAACTGATCATAAACCGCTTGAGGCAATATTTAAGAAGCCAATTGGGGCTGCCCCTGCTCGGCTACAGCGTATGCTCTTACAACTACAACAGTATCAGCTTAACGTGCAGTATACTCCAGGCAAACACATGTATTTAGCTGATACTCTATCAAGAGCTGCAGTGGATACTCCCACAAGTGATGAGGAACAGGTGTGGGAAGAGAAGGTCATACATGAAGTAGAAGTGTTACAAGCTTGTCCTGAAGGGCTAGAGGCTATACAGGAAGCTACAAAATTAGATAAACATCTTCAGTTGGTGATAAATTGTTTAAAAGTAGGGTGGCCACAATATTATAAAGATATCCCTGCAGCTATGAAACCTTTTTGGGCCATCAAGGATACTCTGCGAGTTGAAGAGGGTGTTGTGTATGTGGGAGAGAACTTGTTTATCCCTGAGTCTCTGAGGCAAGGTATACTAACTCAACTTCATGAATCACACCAGGGCATTCAGAGAACAAAGGCTCGGGTGAAAGGGCTCATGTATTGGCCAGGGATGTGTGCCAGTATTGAAAGGATGTTTAGGGGCTGTTCTGTGTGTGCTAGATTCGCTGTGAAGAATCAAAAGAAACCACTCATACCCCACGAAATCCCAGATTTACCATGGGGAAAAGTCGGTATAGACATTTTTGATTATCAGTCCTTGTCATTCCTTATTGTTGTGGATTATTATTCAAAATACCCAGAGGTAGTGGCAGACAAAACTGCCGGCACTGTGATTCTTAGACTTAAGAATATATTTGCACGTCATGGAATTCCAAGGAAGGTAGTGAGTGACCACATGCCTTTTGCTAGCAAGGAGTTTAGACAGTTCGCCCAGGAGTGGGCATTTGAACAATGTCTAAGCAGTCCCAGATATCCTAGATCAAATGGGATGGTAGAGAGGGCTATTGGCTCCATTAAACAGTTAATAAGGAAAGTAGACTATTCAAAAGGGGATATACATGTGGCATTACTGGAATATCGGAACACGCCCGTCACAGGAATGAGATACTCACCTGCAGAAATTTTGATGTGCAGAGTGTTGAGAAGTAAATTACCAGCATCCCAGCAGACCTTATGTCCCAAAACACCAAGTGGAGTAAAGGAAACCTTACAGGAAATTCAGGACACGCAGAAATATTTCCATGATCAAACGGCAAAACCACTTAAACCACTGAAGGTAGGAGATGAGGTGTGGGTAGAAGGAAATAGGCAATGGTATCCCGCAGTCATAACAGAGCAGTGCCAACAACCATGGACATATAGGGTACAGACTTCTGATGGTAATAACTATCGGCGCAATAGAGTTTATCTAAGATGTTATCAGAAGGAAGATGAGTTCAACAGGGAACAAGGACAAGATGATAAGGTGTTAGGAAAATTGAATAGTCAAGTGATAGAAGTTGAAAATAAGGAGTGAAATAGTTCCCAGATGACAGAAAGGATTCCCAGGGCTATAACGTCATATGGTAGGCGTGTATTTTCACCAGAAAGATATACACCATAATGCCTTGGGTTCTATGTGTCCTGGTATAGTTCAGATGTAAATTTTTCGTGTTTATTTGTAATTTTATACCATTTAATTCTTTTAAGATGTTTAGGTAGTCTGAATATTCTTTGTACTTGAGGGGAGAGATGTGATGTGTTTGTATCTTTAAGGAGATGGTTTCCCATTACAGTGGAATGTATTTAACCTGTTACAATCAGGAGGGTGGGGCTCGTCTCCAATGGTGTGATATTGTTCTTTGCCCTCAAGTACTGGTGCTATTAACTACTGAATAAAGCTGCACTCTATGACCAACGACTGAGTGTTGTTGTACTCCAGATGAGGCATGTTGCCTGAGGACATCACAGTGTTACAGTAGTCTGTTGGGATTTCGTCCCCTTGGATCAGCCTTTCCAGTACTCTGCTCCCCACCTGAGTTTCTGGATGTGGTCTCAGACATGGTGTTGACTCTCCTCTATTTGTGCTCCAAGTTTGCTGATGAGTTATGGGGTCCAAGTTACAGCGTCTCAAAGAAAGTTCCCCAGGAAAGTGCTTTCTGGGGAAATGAAGGGCACAGGTTCAGGAGGTTCAGGAGTATATAGAATGGATCTTGTGCAAGCTAAAGACATCAAACTCAAAGGGGACCTCCAGCTGACTCTCCTCTACCTGCCATCCAAGTTTGGTGAAGATTGGATTTTCGGGGTCCAAGTATGGCCACCCAAAGAAGGTGCCCCCATCCTCCATTGTTTCCAGCAAAAAAAGCAAGGGTAATAGAAGCCCAGCAGAATGGAATCAATGTCCCTGAGAATCTCTGCAATAGAAACTGAAGGGGCGGGGCATTTTTGCAAGCCCAGCAGAACCAGTGCAATATGCCCAGCAGAACTGGTGCCACTGTGGCACTGCAAACCCATAAAAACTAAGGTCAATCCAGGAAAGGGCCTTGGAGTAAATGTCAGGCACTGGTTCAAAAGTGTATAGAATGGACCCCCTGCAAGCTACACACAACAAATGCACAGGGAACCTCACCCTGTTGCCCCCTCCTCTACAATCTCTCCAAGTTGGGAGCAAATTACATTTCTGGAGTCCCAGTTTCAGGTCATAAAAAAAGATTTTCATGGTGCTTTCTCTGGAAAGATAGCTGCAGTTACAGGAGTATTTGGAATGGCTCAGGAGCAAGCCTGTGACACCAAACTCACAGGGAAACTTCACCTGGGCAGACATGTTAGCAGCCAGACCCCTCCAGCAGAAGGGCAATCTTATACAAGTTGCCCATCTTTAAATATTACTCCCATCCTGCATTCAAGGGTCATCAGAAAAACATTAACACTTTCAGTTTACAATGGACAATCTCATCAAGCGCCATTAGCAACACTCATGCAAACTGTCACAAGTTTCCCTACGTCTGTGTCTATCCTTGGGAGAGCCATTAAACCTCTCCCAACACATTGTTTTATCCCTGGAAAGCCAATCATGGCATTGTTTTAGGGGCGCATATGTCAGACCACCTAAGGGTCAATTTTCCTGTAACTGGACACACTCTGCCCAGTGCAGTGCGTAGATGTTCTCTGTGGGCTTTTTCTGCCTCTCTGGGAAAAGCTGGCTGCTTCCCTCACTGTCTTCTGCGGACCTTGACCTCCAAGATGTGGTAAATATCGCCTTCCCCAAATCACTTCCCCCTACTCCTTTTTATTATCCTCTTAGTTTGTGTTTCCCCCGTGTGCTTTCTATATATGTTTGTTCTTTATTCTTCTTATAATGAAATACCTTTCATGTAGTATTGCTGTCTATTTGAGAGTTCTCAGGGAACAATCCCTATAAACATTGGTGGAGATCCCCTAGTTACCCCCTCTCATTGGTCTCCAATTATGCTAATCCCAATTAATTAGGAAACATCCAGTTTGAGTTAACAGACACCCTCCCCCCAGCCAGACACTGGAAGCAAGGCAAGCATCCCTCATATGCAGCTATGCCTCCCAACTTCTCCAACACTGGGGGCAGTTTGGAAATATTCCGCACCCTCCCCAGTAACTCCTGTGGGACAAAATGCCAGGTGTCTGGAGGGACACAAACCCAACCCAACACTTGTCCTCCTCTGTCTTCTACAGGTACCTGCAAAGGGTGCACCCAACTATGTTGCCACTGGAGGAAAGAGCAGCAGCTAGCAGGAGGAAGAAGAGGCCCACTCCCTCTCAGCAGGGAGAAGCAGAGGGGGAACAGGAGGCCCCTCCAAGAAAGGTTTCTCACACTCAGACTGCCATGAATGGGACATCAAGGTAGGCTGCCCTCCAAGAGGTCAAAAGGAATACATGGAGGGCCCAGGAAGTCACTTGCCTTGTCATCTATGAGATGATTGCTGTGGATGGCTAACCCTTCTCTGTCATGGAGGCTGTAGCCTTTCACAGGCTGCAGTGGTGATGGTCGAGGCTCAGGTCTCTAGAATGGAAAACTGTGCACTTCATGGCAGACCACTGGAGCAGCCAGCAGGCCTATCAAGGCTACAGAGTATATCTGTTCCATGTTCAGGTGATGGATGCAGACCACATGGCACAAAACATCCCACCATGTGATACAGAGAAGCCTGAGGGAGTGGATGGGTGGTGGCAACATCATCATTGGCTACATGGTCACAGACACCCAAATCCCAGCAAGGGAGAGGAATCACAATCCAAATGTGGGTCCTCAGTCAAGGCACCTGGTAGCTAAACCCCATGGCTGCGTGTAGGACTGCCAGGTCCCCCACGGGGGCAGGGTTCCCCTGCTTAAAGGGCCCCCAACCTGCCGGTCTGGATCCGGCCGACAGGGGGAACCTCATCCCCAAAGTGCCCAGATCGAGCCAAAGTGCTCAACACAATGATGTCACCCAGAAGTGACATCATTGCGCCGGGCACATTGCCGATCAACGCTCCAGCAATCAGCCTGAAAACTCTATGGTACCAACCAATGTACCAATGTTCCCAGAATGGGACCACCACTTCCCCGCTCTGCCAGGTAAGTCACTTGGCAACCCTAGCTGTTTATGACCAGAGAGATGTGGTGGCTCAGAGTTCTGAATCCACCTAACACCCAAACTCCAGCAGGGAAGTGGTGTCAAAGCCAGGAGAGAATAAATGAATGTGCTCTGCTAGTTGGCTTTTAACAAGTACCCTGACTCTCTGTGTAACTGCAGTGCAGATAGCTGGTTTGAGGCTGGGGGAGCCCAGATAATAGTTTGGACCTCTGTGGCCTGGGGTCCACTACAGGTGGTGAGGGGCTTATTGGGTTCTGGCTGACAGGGAGAGGTGGACTGCTCTGAAGCCTGCTGTAATCATTTTGTTAAGTACTTTGCAGATAACATCTGTTGCATCCATCCGACTTGTACTCTACATTTGCTGCAATAGGACGTGATGGTTGTTGAGTACCAATTTGTCCAGTTGTATCCAGTCTCAAATGTACCATTCTTGAGCAAGGTGACTGAACGTGTTGTGGATGGCCAGCTTCAAAAGTTCCTGAATGAAGCAGATTGTTTAGATCCATTCCAATCTGGTTTCAGGCCTAGTTATATGACTGACGCAGCTTTTTTTTTTTTTTTTGGCAATTATTATCTGATTTCTACAAGTAACAACTGTGATCAAAGATATGATTGACGTGTCATAACAATACATCAGTGCCAGCAAAATAAAATGTAACATAAATGATTTAGAAGATGACCGAGACATAATAAATTTTCTAGCTGACTTGCTTGTGCAGAGATTAATGCATGATGAGAATGTGTCAAAGAGAGGAATATAAGTGTACAGATAACATGAACAGTTTTTGCAGGGACCAAATGTGACATAGCATGAGTTATGCGATGCAGGATTTGTGTGTTAGGAATTCAGTATTTGTAAGTATGTGTGGTTATGTGGTTGACAGTTGGAGTGTGCTATGTACTCTAGGAATGGGAACCATTTTTCTATAAAATTTGATGTTTCGGGATATAATTCTGACAGACATATGTGATGGGTTATTTTTTCCATGATGACATGGTCCCAAACCTTGCTGAACCAACAAGAATGAGTAGGAGCTGAAGACGATTTCCAGGTGGAAGCAAGAGCACTCTTCGCTGCCACTAGAAGACTAAAGATTAGTTCTTTTCTAATGTTTGGGATGTCCGTAATTTGCCAGATGTCAAGGAAGATCAGTTCTGGAGAAAGTGGTAACATATACCCTGTAATGAGATGTATCTGTTGAAGGATGTCTTTCCAGTACTCTTCTATGAACTTGCATTTCCACCAACAGTGTGCAAATGAACCTTGCTCCCCACATTTCTTCCAGCATTGCGGGAATGTGAAGATGATATGGCTGCTAGCTTCTCAGGAGTTATGTACCATCTGGTGAGTATTTTATAAGATTGAATTTTTGTAGCTATTACAGGAAAAGTAAGTAATTTCAAAGACCAGGTATGATGCCATTGCTCTTCTATAAATGTTGCGTTGCAGTCTTGCTGCCATTTTTGCTGGTATTTTAAGGGTTTTTTCCCATCTAGCTGGATTAAGATGTCATATATTTTGGAGATAAGGCCTTACAATCTTGAGTTGCAGAATCTATACATTTTTCAAAGAGAGTGGGCTGAGAACTAAAAACAAAAGTAAGGTTAAGCTTTTGAACTGCATGACCTAGCTGGAGATATAGGTACCATGGGACAGGGCTACCTAATTTTTGTTCCAGAAGTAATTTCGGATGCAAGCCTGATTTGGATGTGATGTCCACTAGTTTGGTCATATTCGCTTGACTCCAGGTGTTGGCAAGCACGATGTCCATTCCAGGAGGAAACCATGATTGATGTAGGAATGAGGAATAGCAAGAGATTTTAGGTGTAATCTTGAATCTAAGATCATCCCAGTTCTTTAAAATCGCTGTGAGAAAAGTGTTGTGTTGTATCTCATCAGGACGTGCCTTTGAATCATTCCAAGTAACCTCTTGGATGCTTATAGGATGAATGAAAGGTCTAAAAGAATTGATCCAGTCAGCCTGGTCACCTTTTTTCAACATTTTGGTTAAAGATGCCAGTAATGTTGTTTTTTGATATGTTATCAGGTCGGGAAAATTTAGACCGCCTTGGTGATTGCATCTACGTATAGTTTGAAAGCTTATTCTCCTCTTTTTATGTTGCCACAAGAATGAATTAAGAGTGGATTGCCATTTTTGGAGAGTCTTGGGGGGTATTTCAATTGGTATGATGCAAAAAAGAAATAGCATTTTAGAGAGAGCAAACGATTTGACAAGATGCAGTCTGTCAGTCAAAGAGAGATTGAGTTTGTCCCATTTGTTGAGAACAGCCATGATGTCTTGGAATTTTCTTATATGATTGATCTTCATAATATCTTGTAGCTTGTTGGGAATCTGAATTCCAAGGTAAGTCAAGGATTTGTCTGCCCAGAGAAAGCTGAAGTGTTGACAGATATGGTTTGTGGTCTCTACAGTTAAATTTAATAGCATTAAGTAAGATTTGGTCTGGTTGACCTTGAGACCAGAAATTTTACTAAAGGATATGAGTAGCTCTTGAAGCTGAGAGAGAGATTCTTCAGGACGAGTTATATAGAGAAGCATATCATCTGCAAACATGCTCAATTTGAAAGTGTGAGGATGTAAATAGATGCTGTGAATTTTGGGATCTTGTCATATTGACTCTGCTAATGGTTCAAGGGCCAAAGCAAATAGGACTGGATATAAGGAGCAGCCTTGCCTGGTTCCCCTGTTTAGCATGAAGTCTTCAGAAGTAACACCATTGACTTTGATCCATGCAGTTGGTTTGTCATAGATTGCCATGATTGCTCGGAGAAAGGAGGACCCAAAACCCATATGTTGAAGAAGAGCAAGTAAATAGGAAGTCTCAAGAGAGTCAAATGCCTTCTCAACATTGAGTGATAGAAGGAGTGCTCTTGAATGTGAGTTTTCACAAGCAGAGAGGATATTTAATGTTTTGAACACATTGTCAGTCAGGTCCCTCCCTGGCATAAATCCAGACTGGTCTTGGTGTATGTAATTCAGTATGAAGGTGTTAAGCTGCTTGGCTAGGATCGCTGTGAATATCTTGTAATCTTGGTTAAGGAGAGAGATAGGCTGATAGGAGGCTGGATTGGATGGGTCTTTCCCTTGTTTTGGGATTACTATGATCGAGGCCGAACTCCAAGAAGGCGGTAACACACCAGACTGCAGGATTCCATTGCATGCCAAAGCCAGTGGTTTAGCAAGGTCAGTAGCAAATATTTTGATGAATTCTGGTGAGAATCCATCCAGACCAGCAGACTTATTGTTTTTTAAAAGTGTAATGATGTCTAGGACTTCTTGCATGTTGATCGGTTTTTCAAGTGCCTCTTGATGAATTTCTTCAAGTTTCCTAATATGAAAGTTTGTAGATAGATAATCTTTAATGGCATCCATGGATGGATTTGTTGAGGAGTAGAGTGAGTGATAAAAATCCATGAAAAGACGATTTATGGTGTTAGAGTTAGTGTGGAGTTTTCCAGTCTTGTCAGGTGTAGCTTTGATGAATCGAGACATTTGTTTATCTTTCACTCTCCAGGAAAGCAGTTTTAAGGATTTCGATGAGTTGATCCAGTATTTTTGTTTTAAAAATAAAAGATGTTTCTGAATTTGAGAACCTCCAACATTTCAAGTGATTTGCATTCCGCAATAAGTTGACGGTAAATTTTTTTGCTACCCCTTTCTTTATGCAGTTTCTCTAGACGTGATATGTTGTTGGTTGACTCCAATTTAATGGCTTCTCTTTCTTTTTTTAGATTTATTTTTATTTATTTATTTATGAGATTTATACCCCGCCCTCCCTGCAAGATGTGACGTCATAGAGATTAACTGACAGCACAGCCTTCAGAGCATCCCACACCATGGCTGGAGAGGTTTCCCCATTGACATTGTGTTTCAGATAATCTTGTATAAGAAGTCCAATTTTATCAGTGCAGTGTTTATCATATAAAATTGATTTATTCAGAGACCAATATCTTGCCAATACAGAGGGAGGAGATGTTGAGATGGAACAGCTCACCGGGGCATGATCTGACCAAAGAGTAGGGCCGATGTCAGATGTAAGTATTTTGTTAATTAGAGAAACAGATACAAGGATAAAATCAATTCTTGTATATGTGTTGTGACAAGAAGAAAAATATGTGTAGTCCCTGTCTGACAGGTGTATGTGTCTCCGAATGTCCAATAAACTATGTTGTTCAAACAAGATAGCCAGTTTTGTGGTCTTCCATTCCTTGAGTCTTTCTTTTTTAAGTGGGCAGGATCGATCAAGAGTAATGTTGGTAATGTGGTTGAAGTCTCCTCCCAAGATCACATCCCCATCTTGAAAGGAATTCAGGATGATCAAGGTTTTTTCTATAAATTGTAATTGATTGCTGTTGGGTGCATAAATTGATGCTATAGTGATCAGATGTTCATCGAGAAGGCCCTTAACAAAGATGAAACAGCCGCGTGGGTCTAACTTCGTCGCTTGGTGCTGGAAATTGATATTTTTGGAGATCAGAATTGACACCCCTCTTGACTTGGAGGAACCCTTCGCATGAAACTGTTGTTGTGTCCAACGAGCCTTTAATAAAGGGTGATGTGTTGCATGTAGGTGAGTTTCCTGGAGCAGTATGATGTCAGCTTTAGATTTGGAGAGATTAGAGAGCACACGTTTATGTCTGATTGGGCTGTTAAGCCCAGGCACGTTCAGTGACAGCACATTCCAACTTGAGGTCATTATGAGTTATGAGGTGAAGAACAGGATGCCTTATGAAGTGTGGTTGAGCAGTACAATGCCTATCTTATAATCAGCACACTTGTGAAGTATGGAACTATTAGTAATAGGTGGTCAGGAGTCTAGTGTCACAAAAGAGACCATTTGGGGAGGGCGGGATATAAATGTAATAAATAAATAAATAAAAAGACTGTGTAGCGTGTTCTGTGTAAGCAGGAAGCAGGTGTTAAAGGCACATTGGATAATTCAGGTATTAGACTGAATATGTTAAAAATATGGATGGAGTGTAAGGTCTTCTGGTAACTGTTGCTTTGTTTGCGTGTATGATTAGATATCTTGTATGTTGTATGTATATGTATTAGTTTATTTTTGTATGTGCAGTGTAGTTAAGGAAGCTTAATCACAGTCATACGCTCAGGAAGCACAGGTAGTTAAGGAAGCTTAATCACAGTCATACGCTCAGAATTAATTAATTATTATAAGACGTAAATCAAATATGCAAATTAATTGGCAGAATTAAGTAATGGCTTAAAAAGTTTTAAAATAGTATTATTAAAACAGATCTAAAAATGCAAATTGAATTGATAAAAAATTGATTGATGTTAGCAAGTTTATAATAGCTTGATGCTTAAGTGCTAAATAAAATGCAGTAAGGATTTTAAAAATTATCAGTACTTGTAGAGTTAATTAATTAATTAGATAAGATCACTTTAAAAAGATTGATTTAAGTATAACAATGTGAATATATTGAACAGAAACAGTCCCACTTAACCCTGCTAGAAGGGAATCTAGCACAGGCTAATGGAGTGGAGTCCAACTAATAGAGCAGTGGAAGCAGACTAGAGAACACTTCCCGTCTCCCTCCCCCCTCCCAAACCTCTGATTTAAAGAACAGCAAAAATTACAATGTTAAACTTAAGCTTATAATGAACTAGCAATATAAACACAAACAAGGTTGTGATTGAAGCTGTTTTCCTTTCCTTTTCTTTTTTTCCCTTCATTATAAAGTGAATACACAGGTATGTCTAGCAGAAATCTTACTATCCTTAGAAGGCGAAGTTGGCCATTTCCTCTTCTGAGAAAGCTTGGTAGAGTCCAGCACAGATGAGCTGCGAAGCCGCTGCAAGATCTCGGTGCCACTTTCAATGTCTCCGCATAAAGATAGCCATCATTGTAAGAGATTTGCAGCTTTGTTAAGTTGATCCATCTGTAACGAAGACGTGCTTGCCTAAGGGCTTCAATAAGTGGCTTGAGATTGCAGCATTTAGAGAGCACTTCATGAGGCAAGTCTGGGAAGACCAGTATCGGGTCGTTGTTAAATTTAAAGGAGCCTCGTGCCCTAGCCTGCTCCAAGATTTTCTTCCTGGTTCTCTCATCTGGGATGGTGGCAACTATGTCAGAGGAGCCATGTCTGTAGGCAGAAGAGATTAGGGGAGCAATACCTTCTTCTAGCTGCAATTCGTGTGCAAGCCAGTCAGCAAGGAATATCGGGAGGTCAGTAGTGATATTAAGTTGTTCAGCAAACCCGTGGAATTTAAGGTTGTTATGGCGGGAAGATGCTTCTAGGGTGAGAACTCGATTGTGGAAGTCACCATTTTCTGACTGGAGGGATCTCACCTCTTCTTGCAGATTGTTGCTGAGATCTCTCGCAAGTTCGGCTGTCTGGTGCACTTTTTGTAGAGAGAGCTTGAGGTCAGCAAATTGCTCTGTCAGAGGCAGGGTGAGAGCTGATGTGCTAGATAAAATCTTTGCCTCCATGTTTGAGATTAGGGTTGTTAGTGCGCTGTCTGGCTGAAGAGAAATGGGTGGGATAGATGCGTTCTCATCTGTTGCCATTTTGTCAGTGTCTTCTTGGCCCTCGGCTTGGATTTTAGTGTGAGAAGGCTTGAGGAAAAAGTCTTGGATATCTTTTTTTAGTGAAGAGGAAGTCAAGGATTTGTCCACCTCAGGTTTGTGCACGTTTTGAGAGATTTGTAATTTGATTTTTAGTCGATTTGAAAGGCTTAAAGATGAGAGGAGGTGCGGAGCAGAGACTCTAAGCGTCCATCACCAACGGCGCTGATGCCACGCCCCCGACTGACACAGCCTTGGTCACTCTAGTGGATGATGTGAGTGGGGTCAAGAATGTGGTAATTAACTCTTCATGGGAACCCATGGTCTACTGGATGGGAGGGGGGTAGTAGGAGCAGTAGCATAATCTTAGAGGATTTTAGCAGCAATGCATCCTGATTGGACTATCACCTGACAACAGATGGCTTGAGACTATAATTGGGCTAGAAGCCACAGAGAGACCATACTAACTTCATGATTTTGGTGGATGGAGGCTTGGACTGTATAAAGCTTGCACTGCAATGAACAGCTACATAGAGGACACTTATGCCTCTGTCTTGGACTCTTGAGACTTTAAGACTGGGTCATCTAATACCAGGTATCAATGTATTAGATATAAAAGTTAGCTGCTTCTTTTTTTCAGCTGTATGGCTTTAAGAGTTTGTGTTGCCTAGAAACCAATTTATTCTTTAAGTGTTTACTAAACTATATTTTATCAAAGGCTGATTTACGGTGTGCAGTAGCTCTGGGAAGCCACAGAACTCTAACAAAGTGCTCTGCATTTTCACCACTGAAACCCTAAGAAATTATACATACAACACTTTTTTCCCCTTTTGACTCCCCATTTTTGCTATCCTTGTCCGTCTTTTGCCATAAAATTATCTAATTTACCTGAGGCTTCTAATTTGATGTGAACTATTCATCCCTTGATGCTCTACTAACCTCTCCTTTAGAATAGCACAATACTATTTTTGTTTTATTCACAAACTCCCTTTTCTCTATTCACTTGCACCTTCTGCATATATTCATGTTTTCTGCTTGTCTACAGATGGTGAGATCTTTCCAGCTAAGCTTAATGTTTAGTCCAATGTGACCTGCGAAGTTACAGTGTTCTAAAACTATTAATCTAATGATCACAGAGTGGAATAACCTCACAAGGAAATTAATGAATAAGATGACTATCACAGGGTGTCGTTTTGGAAAACAATTTTTCTTTATCCTTTTTTAAACAGCAAATCCAGCTGACCAGAATAATGGTTGTTTTTCAACATCATTCAGAATGTCAGTTTAGAGACATGAGCTGCCATTTATCAAAGTATGTTCCATGCTGAAAAATGAGCAAAATGAATGCAGATAGAGAGCAGTTGATTTATGCCCCATCAAATGGTTTGTGTTTCACTATATCTCTAAGCACATCTTTGAAAGAAATTGTGCTTTCTATGTCAGGCTTTAATGAATGGAAAAATTCTTCCAAACATGTGAATGAACAATAGCGGGAATGAATGTACAGCAGCACATCCATTGATCACCGGAGTGAAGCAGTATGTTCCATTGATTCCTTTTGTGCACAGTAATATCAAAATAAAGATCAATACATTAAAAAACTCATAAAGCACTGGGTGAGTATATAGCACAGTAGGCCACACTGTGGAGGACAATCTAATCTTTCCAGTAAAGAACAGAGTTACATTTTTCAGTAAACTGAAAGTAGACTGGAAATACCATTTTCATGATCTGATCAGCAGCAAAGAAGTCAGTATTCACGTTGCTTATTTTGACTGTGTCTCCCAGGAAATAAGAATGAAATTAAAAAATGTTCATTAATTTTAATAGGAAAGAGCATTTCAAATGAGAAAGAGTTCAGTTTTCTATGGAGCAGCAATGGGCAGTGCCTTCTGCAGTTCAAACATCTTGTAACATCTGTAACTGAGGAGAAGTAAGTGGCTTGGTAATGCTCAGCATGCTGTGTAATTGATCCTCTTGCTCTTCAGGTTGCTAGAACAACCAAATTTTAGGAAGTAGTGTCCATGCAGAAGGTTGCCATTTGACTCCTCTGTCTGATAAAATCAAAGAAATCATTCCTAAACCCAAATAGCCATAAAGCATGATTAACATGAATAATCCTGTGCAAGACATACATTTTTCTCCCAGAATCAAGTATAGACTGACCAGAAGGAAACTCCAGTTATCTTCCTAATGGTGCAGGATCCAGCATGCCTTGCAAACTGAGGCTCTCTTCACTTCAATTGTAACTAGGAGTGCTTCCATTTTAGCTTCCATATTGACATTCAAAGACCCAGCTATTATCGATATTCAAGAACCTCATAAATGGTTGCCTTCCTATGTTCTTTCTTTTTGTTATTACTTTTTTTAAAATGCCAGCTGATCATTTTTAACTTCCACTACAACTATAGAATCACAGAATCACAGAGTTGGAAGGGGCCATACAGGCCATCTAGTCCAACCCCCCGCTCAATGCAGGATCAGCCTACATTATCCCTGACAAGTGTTTGATAGAATAGTTACAAGGTGAACTGCCTAGTGGAATTGTCTCACATACTCACATACTCTGGAGACTGATCAATGAGCTGGTTTCTTCATTATCTTTTTTATCAACTTCATTGTCACCTATCTGGCCTCTGGTGAAACTGACAAGGGAGAAATGTCAGTTTCCTCACCCTATAGTAATTTTAAAAATTAAATTATTACTGCGTATTTATGCACACATATGATCTTGCAAGGAAAATCCTATTGGCCTTTGGATCAATAATAGCAGGCAGGAAAAGGTGCTGGATAGTTTTTCAGCTCAAGTTCTGTTAGCAAGCCATGAACAGGAAGCCATTTTTTATTGAATAGTTTTGTCCTATCCATCAAGGTACTTTTCACATAGCCGCACCCCAGTGTATAATGCAATCAGCAGTGTTTCACATGTCATCAGCTCAATCAGAGTCTACTTCCCCCTCCTCCCCCATGATCCTGTTGTCATACAGCTCAGCAGCCAATACATTAAGGTTTGTGTTGTCCCAAATGAACCTACCTGTACACTCTGGTAATCTTCAGAGGCCCTGCTTTGGTTGCCCCTACCATTTGAAGCTTTGATGAGTAGCAGCCCAAGAAAGGGCCTTCTTGGCCATACCTCCCAAACTCTGAAACTCCCTCCAAGTGAGATTTGTCTGTCTCCCTCTATTGGTGTCTTGCACCAGCATGTGAAGACTTTTTTGTTTAATCTGGCATTCCTCTGATAATGGTTACTGGCCTTCCATCTACTGTTGTCTGCTTAGGTGTTTTTAATTGAATTGTTTTATAATTTTAACGGTATTTTAATTGTTTTAATGTTTTTATATTCACCAACTTGTGGATTCTGATTGGGTAGAAGCAATATAAAAATATTTTAAATAATAAAATATAAACAGTGAGCAAATCAATCCACCATCTATTATAAACATGGTATTTTTAGAAGTCTTACCATCTGGAATTTGTTTAATTCCATATTATCAATGTTATTTTGCACATGCACATTTTTAGGGATAGCATGGTTTCCCTCCACATCCTGACTCTGGGTAGAACCAATCTCACCTATTGCATAGAGGCAAAAGATCCTGAAAGACAAAGGAATTCGACTCCACCACTGCAGCTATTGCTCAGCTGCAAAGCTGTTTAACTGCCATGCAAAGTTGATGGTGGACAGGCAAGCCAATCAAGCATTTGGCTCATGAGAGATCACATCTGTTAAACACAATATATTGTCTACCAAACATGTTTGCTGCAAGGTTTGTAGAATTTGCACAAGAGATTGGGGAGGAGGAGGAGAAGGATTTTCTAATTATCCTTCTCTCCGTTCAAGCCCAATGACAAGGCTCTGGCTGGCAACATATTTTCCCCCTCCAACTCTGAGAACACTTTCACTTCAGTAACAGTCAGAGCCACCCTGCCATCTGCATACCAGTAACTAAATGGACAACTGAAATGGCCATTTTACATGAGACAGAAAGTGGGGAGGCTCTATCCTTTCTTGACTATGCTGTTCAGGAGACATGGCTTCTCTTCTGTTTAGTTACTTCTTCAGACTTTCACTTGCCAATCCCTGAAGACTCCAGCAGTTGGTGATGGCAATCCCTAAACATTTTTTTGTATATGAGATCTTGTCATAAAGATTGCATGGTGTTATTAGAATTCCAGTTTATTCAGGTCCCCTAATACCTTTTCAGAATTCAGATTTTTTTTCAAATTCTATTTTTTTTGTATTGACTAATATCCTCAACTAATATTAACTCAAAGGAACTGTATCATCTTAGATATAGGGCATTCTAGGGTCCAATGATATGGCTGATACATAAGGCATTTAATTTGGGCACATGTGTAATGCTTTTATTCTTTTATGAGACCCCTTATATATAACACCTGTAAAGACACCTCTCTCTGGTGTTCTGAGGTGGTGTGTATTATGCTGCCTCCTTGTCTTCCTTAGTGTTTCCTGCTTATTTTCAGTGTCACCAAAGGCTGTGGGAGATGTACTGCCTGAGAATTCTTAGTTGGACCTAAAGAACAGGATGGCTTAGTTATATTTGGTAAAATGACAGAATGGTCAGCTTTGAGGTAAAATAAAACAGTTGTTCTCTTACACACAAATAGATTTTATTTAGAGATAAAACATCATAATGTTTTTGTATTGTTTATAAGCGTAATGATTTCAGAAAGGTAAAGTTCTCCTTCTTTACAGTTCCTTAAATAGACCTAGCCACAAAGACTTATTTTCTCTCTTGCAGCTTAGGTTAATAACTTCCACAAAGCTTGATTTCCTAACTTGTCACTTAGGCTAATAGCTTCCACAAAGAACACAGATTTCTCTTACACTCTACCACACCTCACACACATTCCACTAACTCTCTCTCCAAAAAAGTCAGTAGGGTACAGCTACCATACAATCATAACATGCTTCAACCATCCATCCAGCACCCCCCCTCCCCCAACTCCTTTTTGGTATGACGACCCACAAGTCCAAATTTATTTTTCACAGTAACCCATCCACGGCTGCCCCAAGGTTTTTGGGTGCCCTAGGCAAACTATGACCTTGGCATTTATCTATTCTAGCATTCCATCTTCTGCAGTGCCCAACCAGATGTTTTGAGAAACCAACAGACATCACATAAAGGGTGCAGCTACCCCTGCTATGAACCCCAAGCAAGTGGGCGTTCATTTCCTCCTCCTCTGCCAACAGGGCTGGGGCCAGAGCCAGAGAAGATATGCTTGAAGGTGCGGGGCTGAGGAAATGCGTGAAGATCACAGATGACAGTGAAGAGGTTGGTGGCAAGGAGCCTGCTGCAGTACATCTCCCACAGCAGGTATAGGGCAGTGAAGCAATGCAGGAGGGTTGGGTTGCAGCACCAAGACAGAGCCTATGCATGCACAAGCATCTTTCTAACCTCCTCTGTTTTTCCATGACATGCTGATCAGCTCCCACCCACTCTCCAACTGTTTCCCTTCTTTCATATACTACTTTGAAGTTATATCGTCGCTAAGAGTTAGGGAGAGATGAGAATGTAAGACAACGGAAACAAAGAGAAGGATGCAAAGGGCAGGCATCGCCATTAGGGAGGGCTGGCCTGTGACCCACGTTCAGAGGCTTTGTGACCACTTTTGAGAGCAGGTTGGGAAACGCTTCTCTAGAAGCCTGTCTCTACACATTAAAACACATAAGCAGCCCTGACCTGGATAGCCCAGGCAAGTCCAATCTCATCAGATCTTTATTTATTTATTTATTCCATTTTTACCCCACCCTCCCTGCAAGCGGGCTCAGGGCGGCTTACAATGAGGCAACCAAGTGCCAGAAACAGACAGCTTAAAACATATAAAATCACTAAAACATTCTAAAATGTCGTAAAGTGCTCCATAGTTATTCAATCATTTCCCTCCGATGGCATGGACGATATTAATCACAACGAAATTAGTCGCAGCAGGACCCAATAGATCTCACTCAACTGTCCCCTCCCTCTCCCACATAAGATGATGGAATTGGCGGCAGAGGGGGTGGCGGCAAGGGGGAGTGGCAGCTCCTACTCATAAGCCTGGCAGAAGAGCTCCATCTTGCAGGCCCTGCGGAACTGCAAGAGGTCCCGCAGGGCCCTGATCTCCTCCGGGAGCTCATTCCACCATGTAGGAGCCGCCACTGAGAACGACCTAGCCCTAGTGGCCACCAACCTGGCCTCTTTAGGGCCAGGGACCGCCAGGCGATGTTGAAACTCAGACCGAAGTGCTCTTTGGGGCATATATGGGGAAAGACGGTCCCTCAGGTATGCCGGACCCTGGCCATATAGGGCTTTAAAGGTAAGCACCAGCACTTTGAAGCAAATCCGGTATGCTATAGGCAGCCAGTGCAGCGCCTTCAGCACAGGGTGCCCGTCAACAGCCTGGCTGCAGCATTCTGCACTAGCTGCAGCCTCCGGATTTGCCCCAAAGGCAGCCCCATGTAGAGGGCGTTACAGTGGTCTAGCCTCGAGGTGACCATTGCATGAATCACCATGGCAAGGTCTTCGCAGTCAAGGAACGGGACCAACTGCCAGATCAGCCGGAGATGGTAAAAAGCCGACTTGGCAGTGGCTGCCACCTGGGCCCCCATAGATAGCGCGGGGTCCAGGAGTACTCCCAAACTCCTAACCTCCGGCGCTGGCACCAGCGGTGCCCCGTCGAAGGTCGGAAGTGGGAGCCCCAGCCCCCGACCAGTCCGACCCAAGCACAGGACTTCCGTCTTTGCAGGGTTTAGCTTCAACCGGCTCAGCCTGAGCCACCCAGCCACAGCCTGCAAAGCACGGTGAAGATCTTCCGTGTCAGAGTCCGACTGGCCACCCAACATCAGGTAGAGCTGGGTGTCATCCACATATTGGTGACATCCCAGCCCATACCTCTGGGCAATCTGGGCGAGGGGGCGCACATAGATGTTAAACAACATCAGGGAGAGCACTGCCCCCTGGGGCACCCTGCATTCAAGCGGGTGCCTCTGGGACTGCTGCCCCCCTAGCACCACCCTCTGTCCCCAACCTTGGAGAAAGGAGGCAAGCCACTGGAGGGTGAGTCCCTGAATCCCCACGTCGGTGAGGCGGTGGATCAGCAACTGGTGGTCGACTGTATCGAATGCAGCTGACAGATCTAACAACAACAGTGCCGCCACACCACCTCAATCCAGATGCCTCCGGAGGTCATCCATTAGGGCAACCAGAGCTGCCCCCGTCCCATACCCCGGGCGGAAGCCAGACTGGAATGGATCAAGGACGGAAGCGTCATCCAGAAAGCCCTGTAGCTGAGTCGCCACCGCTCTCTCAATCAATTTGCCCAAATAGGGAAAATTGGACACCGGCCGATAGCTGCAAGAGGTCCTGGTCTCGGTTCCTGGTTGGAGTCAGTCACCAGAGGTTGCCATGACTTCTAGGTGTGTGCACACATATGCACATATAAAAATGCCAAAAAAAATTAAAAACTCACATAAGCAGATTGCCTTAAGTGCTATGATGGAGGCAAAACAGGATATATAAGCAACAAATAAAACAGATTGCCTTGGGCACTTTTTAAGGGGAAAGGGGGAGTATAAAAAGAAATCAATAATATTGTCTGGATCGTGGATCAGGTTATCAATTTCAAAATAAGGGCATCAGCCTCTGTACAGGGCCAAACTATACAGTGAAATGAATGTAACAATTTTAAAGTGACGCAAGACCTATATACTCTAATTTGAAAGCCCTTTGCTCTTAACCCAAGTGCATTAGGCACAACTGCAGTTTTTTCAGTAGGGAGGGAAACCTGCTATGAAATAGTATTTGCCGACGTAGAGGTACCAAAATCATGTTCTTAATACAATCAGTGTCCTCCTCCCCTTTTTTGTTAATCACTGTGTTCTTAACAGAGTCAAATATAGTCATATTGATAGTATCCCTGCTGATACTCTATTGTTACCTTTGTATTTACTCCAGTTTTCCACACAGACACACACATTCAGAGGCATTTCTCTTCATTGTTCCTTCATATATGTCAGATTCAAACCCGGCCACTGGGGGAAAATCTGGAGTTAATACCTAGTAGTCCTTGGAGGAATTGACATTGATTGGTGATATAACCCTCCTGAAGTGATTCTCCTAGCTACCTGGAAGATATTCTCTCAGCTACTTTGCTCAGCAGAGCTTCTGCTCCACTCCAGTTTTTACTGGGAAAAGCATCCTGTGATTGCTAATAGGGATGACTGAATATTCCCTGCGTGGTCCCTATTTAAATTTGTTTATATATTTGGCAACAATTTCACTTCTCCACCTTTCAGTATTGTATTCATTTGTACTGCATACACATGTTGTATGGCCTTTACATGTATTTTAGGGTATTTATGCATACAATAGACACTATTTGCACATATTTTGTGTGTGGGGGGGTGAGTGTGTATATGTGTGTGTGAGGCTAATTTATTGGTGCATAATTAATGTTGAAAATGTGCACTTTTAAAGGGGCAATTCATTGCAGAAAACAAAATGGTGAGAAAATAAAGAATCATGAGTTTTGCTCATATAAGAGAAAAGCAAACTTCAGAGATTTTTGTGCTGAAACAGCAGGGATGAGAAATTTAAAAGCTTGGTGCTAAACACCAAGCAAGTGACTAGTGTAGTTCTGGGAGACACTACAAAGCCTGGACCCTTCTGGTTTCATTTCCAAAGAAGTGGAAACAGGGGAATTAACACTTGGTACATTTCTAATTGGAATTTGGGGAAAAGAAAATGTTTCCTTGGGCAGTCATTCAGCAGCTATTGCTATCGTATAACAGACAGATGAAAGTCATCAAGATTTGAATGTTATGTTGTTGTCAGTTTGTATAAGGACTTTGATATTTTCTGTATAAATGATCTCAATAAAATGTAACTTCAGTTCCTCTCTGGAAAACAAGTGGATCATTTCTTATTATTAAGACAGTGGATTGTAACCATGTTCATTGGAGTAAAATGTGTCACAGAAAAGCATATTATTTGCAATTTTACTAATGATTTTTTAATGATCTACATAACCGTGAAAATATGTATGTATGCAGAAGAGGCTTCTTTTATTATGGCACTTAAATGCACAAAATGTGACTGGTAACTGTTGGCAATTAGTGTGTTTGATGTGAGAATAGTCTCTACTAATATGCTGATTTAAAATGAAAATAAAGCCATAAACCTATTTCATCGGTACCAACTCTAGAGTATGTACTACACCATCTGGACTCAGTACTTGTCACCTTCCCATCAACATGTTTGTGCTTAATTTAAAATAAAACTTAGAAGAATAGCGCCATTTAAAAAAATAATCCTAATATATTTTTACTTACCTGTGTTTGATTATGGAGATTCAATGTAATCTCTGTTGTCACTTTACAGGCATTAACTTGTAAATGTCAAATTTCCTTTATAATCTTTCTACTATTAGATCATTTGCACATCTGTACAATTAACCAATATGACCTATATGCTGAATTCCTACACATTCATTGCACCTCTTACATCGATGAAGTATAAGGACATGTTCCAAAGTATAGACATCAAAGGATCTAAACGATTTGCTCTGCTGTTTTTAGTATGAACATTTCACACATATGCTGGAGATCGTAAAGGGGGGGGGGTGAGTTATTTGGAACCAGAATATAAAACAAAACTACTTTCAAGCCCGTAAACATCATTTTTAAAAGTTCTATTGGTAAAGGACAAAAATAACTACATCTGATAAAAAATTCAGGCTCCGAAGGTTAGATGGGAAAATCCTTTGAGGTGAAGCATTCCCTAAGGATTAAGGATCCACTGTTCTTTGTGAACAAGAAATAAAATTTCCCAGCACTGATTAAAGACACACTGGCTGAGTTCAGACTGGCAGTTTGAAGCGGGAGCCAGTCATGGCAAAAAAGCCCCGGAACAAACTATTCTGGGTTTTCCCGGTCACACTGTGCCGACTGATGTGGGAGCATACCAGGAGGAGGCATGCGGGAGTGTTCAGACTGCTGGCCCGGAAGCGCAGCTGTAAACAGCTTTTCCCTGGTAATTCGGCTACGTGCACATGAATGCATATGCGCTCATGCACATAAGTGCATCCGGCCGATTTGGGGAGGATCCTGTTGCGCTGGCACTGCATTGGGTGGTAGAGCGGAGCACAGCCAATCATATTGCTGTTGCCTTATGCGCAACACGGGTTGCTCCTGGCTTTTCGGTTTGGCGTTCACACTTCCCAGAAGTGGAATGAAGCAGGATAAATGGGCTCTCAGGGATTTGCTACTGCTTTTACCAGGTATCTTTTAAATGCAAGAGCGAAGCGGAACAGCATGGGATGACTACGGGTGGGAAACGCCAAGCAGATGTGCCTGTGTGAACGCCCCTTTAATCCACTTGTAAAATGTGGCTGAAACATGGCTATAGCAGGGCAAATTGCCAGTCTGAACTCAGCCACTATAATAATCAACAGCTCTAGTTCCCGTCACAGTCACTGAAGCTGACAGTGGATGGAGGCTGACAATTGTTTCTGTGGAAGTCAAAGGTAGCATGATAGAGATGTCTTTTCTAAAATCTACTCAGCCTGTGAACAGAGAAAATAATGGGATAAAAATGTACATGAAAGGTAATGATAACTTTATCATACCACCTCCAACCCCTTGAGAGCCAGTTTGGTGCAGAGGTTAAATACACGGACTCTAATCTGGGAGAACCTGGTTTGATTCTCCACTCCTCCACTTGCACCTGCTGGATGACCTTGGGCAAGCCATAGTTCTGGCACAGCTGTTCTTGAAAAAGAGCAGTTTCTGTCAGAGCTCTCTCAGCCCCACCTACCTCACAGTGTGTCTGTTGTGGGGAGGGGAAGGGAAAGGAGTTTGTAAGCCACTCTGAAACTCCCTTGGATAGCGAAGGATGGGGTATAAATCTAATCTCTTCTCTTCTTCTTCTTCTTGAAGCAATTATTATCTGTCATCAGCTCTGGAGTACTATTTAAAGTTTATCATATGTGCACTGCATTAGAGAAGTGACTGACAGTAAAAAAAAGTCTGCCCTAGGAAACTCATTGAAACCTTAAACTGAGAGCTGTGTGAATAGCATTGCTTCTGTGTGCATGCAGGCCACTGAAAGGCCATCAGATGGTGTTTCACAAGGAACTGATAACATTTAAATACTTTACAATTATTCCTGAACATACTGGCCCAGAAATCAAGAGACTGGTCTCCCTGCATTCCATTAGCTACAATGCTGAATTCCCTAGCCTTCCTCAGATGTTAGGATCCATGTGTAGTGGGATGCTGGCGATCATGCAAAGATACATTTGGTCACCAATCACCATGTTGTTTGAAAGGACCAGTTCAATAATATTCAGCTTTAGGAACACATGAACCAGAACCCTGAAAATCAGGCTATAGTGTAGCATGTAGATAGGCTATATGTGCAGGCAAAATTCACATGTTGGGATTCTATGAGTTGATTTATCAATCTTCCTATAGAATTACATAAACTTTCTTTGTGAGCACCAACATGATGGCCCAATTAGAATAATCCTTGGCCATCAATAGACCCTTTGGAGTGCCTTAAAAGATAGATAACAACTGGCAGATATCAAATCTATTAGGTCTTAGAAATGAACCCTCCTGATTTTCTACGTGCAGGCTTGCAGTGCTGCCAAGTCAGATGTATATGTTTAGCTTGACTGAAATGCCTAGGGAAGTGATAGTGAGGGGTAAGATAAGAAAAAGAAGAGAAAGACCAGACAAAATCCAGGATTGCCTTGGCCCAATGCCCTTGACTTGGAAAGTTCCAGATGGTCCCAGAGAAAAACAAGGAAGTAACAGAGAGGTTCAAAAATAAAAGTACACATGCCTTCAGTGTTCTATGAGCAGGGAGGTAATGGCGGAGACATTGTAGAAAGGTACCCGTGACTGCCATATAAAGATAATTACCCCAGGGAGAGGCACTAGAGGAGAAAGGGCCATTGGGTATTCACCGTGAAGGGTCCTTCTCCTCTGAGATAAGGAGGACATTGTCATGGGTGCTTCCCACCTTATCTGTAGGGAGGCAGGGACCAATCTTTCCACTTCCTGTCCTCTCAGTGGGATATGCACCTCAACTCAGTTCAGGAAGTCCCAGAAGCAGTAGAAAACTGTAAACTATTAATAAGTTAGCCATAAAGAATACACAGAAGAACTATACAAGAAGGACCTCGACGTCCTTGACAACCACGATGGTATAATCACTGACCTCGAGCCAGACATCCTGGAAAGCGAAGTTAAATGGGCCTTAGAAAGCATTACTAACAACAAAGCTAGTGGAGGTGATGGTATCCCAGCTGAGTTATTCAAAGTCTTAAAAGAAGATGCTGTTAAAGTGCTGCACTCAATTTGCCAACAAATTTGGAAAACACAACAGTGGCCACAGGATTGGAAAAGGTCAGTTTACATTCCAATCCCAAAGAAGGGCAACGTCAAGGAATGTTCAAACTATCGCACAATTGCACTCATTTCACACGCTAGCAAGGTCATGCTCAAAATCCTACAAGCTAGGCTCCAACAGTACGTGGATAGAGAACTGCCAGAAGTACAAGCTGGGTTTCGAAGAGGTAGAGGAACCAGAGATCAAATTGCCAACATTCGCTGGATTATGGAGAAAGCAAGAGAGTACCAGAAAAACATCTACTTCTGCTTCATTGACTATGCTAAAGCCTTTGATTGTGTGGATCACAATAAATTATGGCAGGTTCTTAAAGAGATGGGAGTACCAGACCACCTCACCTGTCTCCTGAGAAACCTGTATAAGGGTCAAGAAGCAACAGTTAGAACCGGATATGGAACAACTGTTTGGCTTAGCATAGGAAAAGGAGTACGACAAGGATGTATATTGTCACCTTGCTTATTTAATTTATATGCAGAGTACATCATGCGAAATGCTGGCCTGGATGAATCACAAGCTGGAGTTAAGATTGCTGGGGAAAAGATCAATAACCTCAGATATGCAGACGATACCACTCTGATGGCAGAAAGTGAAGAGGACCTAAAGAGCCTCTTGCTCAGGGTGAAAGAGGAGAGTGCAAAAGTGGGCTTGAAGCTCAACATCAAAAAAACTAAGATCATGGCATCTGGGCCCATCACTCCTTGGCAAATAGAAGGGGAAGTTGTAGAAGTAGTGACAGACTTCACGTTCCTAGGATCCCAGATCACTGCAGATGGTGACTGCAGCCATGAAATTAAAAGACGCCTGCTCCTTGGGAGGAAAGCGATGGCAAACCTAAACAGCATGATAAAAAGCAGAGACATCACCTTGCCAACAAAAGTCCGCATGGTCAAAGCAATGGTATTCCCCGTAGTAATGTATGGCTGCGAGAGTTGGACTATAAGGAAGGCTGAGCGCCGAAGAATCGATTCTTTTGAACTATGGTGCTGGAGAAGACTCTTGAGAGTCCCTTGGACTGCAAGGAGATCAAATCAGTCAATCCTAAAAGAAATCAACCCTGACTGTTCCCTGGAAGGCCAGATCCTGAAGCTGAAGCTCAAATACTTTGGCCACCAAATGAGAAGGGAGCATTCACTGGAGAAGACCCTGATGCTGGGAAAGATTGAAGGTCAAAGAAGAAGGGGATGGCAAAGGATGAGATGGTTAGACAGTGTCATCGATGCAACGAACATGAAATTGAGCAAACTTCAGCGGACGGCGGAGGACAGGAGGGCCTGGCGTGGTCTGGTCCATGGGGTCGCGAAGAGTCGGACTCGACTGTGTGACTGAACAACAACAAAAGGCTGAACAGCCAAAACCAGCACAACAAGAACATAAGAAAAAACAGAGACAAGAAGGAATACTCAGCTGAAGGATAGAAAGAAGGTAGAATGAAGCAGATTGATGATCACAAGGGAGGGCCAAGAGGAGGAGGACCAGAAGAGGGCCAGAGGAGAAGGACCCTTCATGGTAAGTACCCAGTGGCCCTTTCTCCCTCTGAGAGTAGGACAACTTGATGGGACCCCCCATAGCACTGTCCCAATTAGTTGGGTGGGTCACCATTCTTGTCAGTCAGAACATGCTGCAGGATCCTTCATCTGAAGGCCGCATCAGCTGAATTGTAAATGTGTATCTTATAGTGTCTAATAAACGTAGAAACTGAGGACCGTGTGGCTGCCCTGCAAATTTCATCCACTGTGGCACGGCTTGCCAAAGCTGTGTTTACTGCTGTGTTTCTAATGGAGTGAGTGGTGATTCCTGGAGGGGGAACCAGCTTCTGAGCTCTATAGGCCTTGGTGATGCAAGACTTGAGGGTACAGGTAATAGTAGCCTTGGACATCTTACCTCCTTTGTTAGGAGGGGAAATGGAAATAAACAATGACTCCATCTTCCTGAAGCCACTAATGAGATGAAGGAAGGTCTTCAGGGCGCATTGCACGTCTAAGGAATGTCAGATCCATTCTATGGGATGAACTGGATTTGGACAGAAGGACAGCAAGCAAATCTCCTGTGATCTGTGAAATCAAGAGTTCACCTTAGGCTGGAAGATAGGGTCTGTGGTGAGTACAACCTTGTCCTTGTGAAACACTCATAGCTGTGGTTTAGTGGAGAGGGCTCCGGGTTCTGATACCCTCTATGCAGAAGTCATTGCCACCAGGATTAAGGTCTTCATCTGCAGCTACTTCAGGGGAATTTCCTTGATGGGCTTGAAAGGGGGCTGTCAACGCATTAAGGACCACATTTAACCTCCATGTGGGGAATCTGTGAGCAGTAGGAGGGTCCTGAAGAGCTGCCCCTTTTAGGAACCGATGGATATGAGGGTGTCTTGAGAGTCCCCAGCCACTGAATATTCTTCTGGTGGAGGCCAGGGCACTGGAGAAGAAGATCATCACATCAAGTGTGGTGTCTGTGAATAAGGAAGATGTCTTGAGGAGCCGCTTTGCACCTTCAGCCAAATGCTTGCTGGAACTGGGAATGAGCTGGACGAGCTTCCAGGACCAGATTATTACTGCCCTTGCCACTGTGGTAGCTGGAAAGTACTGAGGCCAGAGACTCAGCATAGTGAATCAGCTCTTGTTTATTGGATTACATCAGGAACGGAGAACAAACGGGCCAGTCAGTGACCGGCTTATATATGTGCCCCACCCCACACCCCACACACACCCATCACCCATGATTGGCCTTATTTACAAGTCAACAATGCCACAGGTCTCCTTTCAGATCCAGGCAAGTCCATAGGTGCGCCTTTGGATCCAAAGGGGCTATTGTCTTAGGAACGAAGGTCTGAGGTTTATTGGACGGCATGGTCAGGTCACTGCTGTGGCAGCCATCATTACAGCTAATACATAACAGTAGCCATGGCTGAAGCCTTGATGGCCATGACTGTGGCCTCATGAACCTGTCTTAGTGCAAACTCAGCCTTCTTGACCAGACTATCCTTTACAGTGCCTTCCCTGTCTTCTGAAAGGAGACCAGAGGTTTGAAGAGCCATTACTGGGGTGTTCATCAGGGGAACCTGTAAGAACTTATTGGTAAAGGCTGGTAAGGCATAAAATTTCTTAACACTGGGAGGACAATGTTTGTTAGCCCTGAGTTTGGCCCACTCTTTCACAAGCTGCTTTTCTAGGAACTCCAGAAAAGGGAAAACCCTCTCTGTCCCTGGAGTCCTGAGAAAATATTATTTACTCCCTCTTGGCCTGGACTCGTCCGAGTGAGCCGAGTTACTAGGTTCCTCTGCTGGGGATTTTGATTGCAGCTGTAAGGCAGCCAATGTCTTAGAAAGAAGATACTGGTAGTCTTCAGGCTTAAAGAATTGCATTGAAGGTTCTGGAACCTCTTCCTCCTCCTCCTCATCTGATAGGAATTCCCCTTCCTCCATGTTCCCCAACTCGCTGTCCTCAACCTAGAAGAAGAAGAGGAGGAGGAGGAGATTGGATTTATACCTCACTCTTCACTTGAATTCTCAGAGTGGTTTACAAACTCCTTTACCTCCCCCTCCCCACAACAGACACCCTGTGAGGTAGATGTGGCTGGGAGAGCTCTGACAGAAACTGCTCTTTTCAAGAACACCTCTGCCAGAACTATGGCTTGCCCAAGGTCATCCAGCAGCTGCAAGTGGAGGAGTGGGGAATCAAACCTGGTTCTCCCAGATTAAAGTCCGCACACTGAACCACTACACCAGTGATGGCGAACCTTTTAGAGACCGAATGCCCAAACTGCAACCCAAAACCCACTTAAGTATCACAAAGTGCCAACATGGCAATTTAACCTGAATACTGAGGTTTTAGTTTAGAAAAAACAACTCATACATTAACATCTTTTGTCTCAAAATAAAAACATGAGGTTGGTAAGCCAGGGGGAGAAAGAGATAGATTGCCACACTAGCAAATGTAGATACTGATCACCAGTACACAGGTTTAATAAGCACAGTGCACACTGATTCTGAAGTGTAAAGTTCTATTAGGAATGGCCATTTGAAAATACAATTTAAGCCAAGGGGTTGTAAAGAAGAACAGAGAACCAACCCAGCGTTTTAAGATAGCCTGGAGATCTCTCTCTCTCTCTCTCTCTCTCTCTCTCTCTCTCTCTCTCTCTCTCTCTCTCTCTCTCTCTCTCTCTCTCTCTCCTCACAACTCCCCCCTGTGTTTTAAGACAGCCTGGATCACGATCTTTCTCACACACACGGAACCAACCCAGCATTATAAGACAGCCTGGAGATATCTCTCTCTCTCTCAAAGGTGCCCCTGGACTCTTTGCATTGCTACTGGGGGGGGGTGAGAAACACACAGATCTGCTGTCACAGAGAGCTTTTACCTAAATAAGTCTTGGAGCGATTTCCCACAAGCTGTTGCTTTGCGCTCCCTCTTCCCTTCGCCCCGATCATGTCAATTTCACACCATGTGCTGGGCGGTGGCATTTTGCCTCACAGCTTCACCCAGTTCCCCCCACATCTACTCAATCCCCAAAAAACAGGATTAAGATGCTGGGGAAATCAGGCGAAGCTGTGGGGCAAAATGCCACCGCCCAGCACATGGTGTGAAATTGACATGATGGGGGCGAAGGGAAGAGGGAGCCCAAAGCATCAGCTTGTGGGAAATCGCTCCAAGGCTTATTTAGGTAAAAGCTCTCTGTGAGGGCAGATCTGCGTGTTCCCCCCCCGTAGCAATGCAAAGAGTCCAGTGGCACCTTTAAGACCAAGGCTTATTTAAGTAAAAGCTCTCTCTGTAAGCAGATCTGCATGTACGGTGGGGCAAAGGGAAGAGCAAGCGTGGAGCAGCAGCTTGTGGGAAATCAGTCTTGATTGGTCTTAAAGATGCCACTGGACTCTTTGCATTGCTACCGGGGGGGCACACTTAGTGTGGCCCTGCAAAGACAGGGGGAGGGTTGGGGAGGGCTTCCGGGGGGCTTATGCTTTAGCACGGACCTGTGAAGATGGGGGTCAGGGAGGGCTTCCCAGGGGCCTGCGCTTAGGCGCAGCCCAGCAAAGATGGAGGGGGTTGGAGAGGGCTTCCCAGGGGCCCGTGCTTTAGCACGGACCTGCAAAGACAGGGTGAGGGTTGGGGAGGGCTTCCCAGGGGCCACTGGGATGGGAGATGGGCGGGCAGTGGGCTGGCAGGCAGTGGAGGCCCAGAGCAGGAAGGAGTGGAGGCGGAGCACCCCGCCTTATGGGTGCTCCAGTGGCTGGGTTGATGGTGCATGTGCGCACAGAGAGGGCTCTGCATGCCCTCTCTGGCACGCGTGCCATAGGTTCGCCACCACTGCACTATACCAATGGGGGAAACACACATGGCAGAATAATGGTCTTTCCTGGCTGCTTTGGTTGGCCATCGAGGCCTGTCTTCGTCTGGGAAGGCTCTGTCTAAATCTCCCTTTGCATAATCCCTGTGGATGGGAGAGGGAGTAGTATAGGAGCTATCCCCATGAGTGGGGTCTGGCAGTAATTAGAAAATTCTTCCCTCATGGCTTGTCTGAGGACACACATAATTTCAGATGAGATTAGGAGATTTTCCATTTTTCAGGGTTACTCATGAGTAGACCCATTTGTGTCTCTGCATCTCCGGAGGCATTTGCTGTAGTGGCTTGGGCATTAGGTATATCCTGCCCATCATCGGTGTCCATTGTCTGGTTTACGGTAACAATGACAGCCTCCCCGCAGCCTTCCCCCACTCTCTCCAGGGGCCTCCGAGTTGCCAACTAGTCCAAAATGGTACTCACACCAAGAGCTGTGGGCGGGGGATGAGGTCGCTTTCTCACATGCTTTTCTCCTTGCACGGCTTGGCTCCTAGCTGCGGCAGGGATTGCAGGTCCAGACTTCCCTTTAGATGGCTTGTTCTTGGGGGCAGTGAAAGAAGCTTTCCCCTCTCCCTCTGAAAGGAAGCCATCGGATCTGTCCTGGTCCAACATGCTTCAGCCGAAATGTCAGTAAGGAAAGGCAGATGGAGGGGGAAAAGCATCAAGCAAGGCAATGGAGAACAGGTGGGGAGTAAGCAGGAGGAAGGAGGAATAAGGTGAAGAGGAATGGAGGAGGACTGAGGCTGTACAGAGAAGACATTAAGCAACAAGGCACAAGTGCTGCTCTCCCTACTGAGGCAGGAACAGAACTGAGAGGAGCGGCATACCTCACTGAGAGGACAGGAAGTGGAAAGATTAGTTCCTGCCTCCCTACAGATAGGGTGGGAAACACCCATCAAGATGTCCTCTCAAAGGGAGAAAAGTATAAAATCTGTGTCAGCCAGAAAGAAAATCAGAAATCTTCTCGAAGAGGTTGCTCCTGATCAGTCAGTATTTGGAGTCATCATCTGGCTGGCCACTGGAGTGACTGCTTATGTAGATATTGGTGAGTTAAAGCAATTAATTAATTAATGCAATCAATAAAGCTTTATTTCAGTTCTAGCCACACAGGTCCTGTCTGTTCCTTCTGGCAATATTTATGGTTTGAACGACAGATCAGTAAATTGGCTGAGAGGAGGGGAGAACTTGATCACTTCTCTGCATCTGCAAACCACCACAAAATTTATTTCTAACACAATGTGCACAGTAGAGGTCTTGCCTAATATTGGCAATATCCTTGGTATTTTTTAAAATAAGGTTATTCTTATTCTCCTGGTCTAGCAAGCAAACAATAAATAAATTAACAGGATACATTTTCTCACAGTTGATCTAAAAACAAATCTTTGGAACAAAATGGAATTGAAAGATGGAGGAACACAGTGAGTGCCAGCTCTGGATTGGGAAACATCAGATTTTAGATGTGGAGCCTGAGGAGGGCAGGGCTCGTGGTGGGGAGGGACTTCAATGGGATATAATGGCATAGAGTCCACCTTCAAAGTGGCCATTTTCTACAGATGAACTGATCTCTGTCACCTGGAGATCACTTATAATCCCAGGAGATCTCCAGCCATCACCTGGAGGTTGGCAACTCTAACAGTGAGCCCTATGGCCTTTGCTAGAAGACTGAAATTTGCCCTAAAGATAGGGCAGTAAGAGAGCACTCAGATACTAAAGGCAGGGGTCTTTTGACGGGGAGCACACCGGAGTATAGCTCCGGCAGCTCAGGAGCCAAGCCCCGCCCCCAGCCGGCATCCTGGGAGTCTTTCAGACAGCCGAATATCAATTTCAGCTCCATTATATCCTTCTGTGTGGCACTGTGGCATGCTTGCATTGCCACAGTGCAACTTGTTCTGGAATGTGCCACTTGTTCTCATGGCAAACAAGCACCTCCCAGGACAGTTCACTTTCCCTGAGATTCTCTGGGAGAGTCTGACACCTAGGCACTGCCTGCTTGCCTGCCTTAAGTGCTGCTGGCTGGGTTTCCCCATTGTTTCCAATGGAGGTAATGGGGGTAACCTGTTTGGGTGCCCATAGAATTAGGCCAATTCGTCCAATTGCTTTGAGACATGACGGTGTATGTGGGGAGAGGCTACTGAAGCTACCCTGAAAGTTTGGAGCCTCTCCCTCAAATCCCCTCCCCCCAGACCTACTAACAGCACCGTGGGAAAAAGTAACTTTTTCCCCACCGTAGAGAACAATGGAGGAAATGGGTGCAACCTGTTTGGGGGCCCATAGAATTGGACCCCCTGGTCCAATGTTCTTGAAACTTGGTGGGTATCTTGGGGAGAGGCTCCATCTGCTACCCTGTGAGTTTGGAGCCTCTCCCTCAAACCCCATCCCCTCCAGCCCCCAGAATATACCCTATGTTTTCACCATTGACTTCAATGGCCCATAGGATATGTTGTTGTTGTTGTTGTTGTTCAGTCGCACAGTCGAGTCCGACTCTTCGCGACCCCATGGACCAGATTACGCCAGGCCCTCCTGTCTTCCGCTGTCCGCTGAAGTTTGCTCAATTTCATATTCGTTGCATCGATGACATTGTCTAACCATCTCATCCTTTGCCGTCCCCTTCTTCTTTGACCTTCAATCTTTCCCAGCATCAGGGTCTTCTCCAGTGAATGCTCCCTTCTCATTTGGTGGCCAAAGTATTTGAGCTTCAGCTTCAGGATCTGGCCTTCCAAGGAACAATCAGGGTTGATTTCTTTTAGGATTGACTGATTTGATCTCCTTGCAGTCCAAGGGACCCTCAAGAGTCTTCTCCAGCACCATAGTTCAAAAGAATCTATTCTTCGGCACTCGGCCTTCCTTATAGTCCAACTCTCACAGCCATACATTACTACGGGGAATACCATTGCTTTGACCATGCGAACTTTTGTTGGCAAGGTGATGTCTCTGCTTTTTATCATGCTGTTTAGGTTTGCCATCGCTTTCCTCCCAAGGAGCAGGCGTCTTTTAATTTCATGGCTGCAGTCACCATCTGCAGTGATCTGGGATCCTAGGAACGTGAAGTCTGTCACTACTTCTACGACTTCCCCTTCTATTTGCCAAGGAGTGATGGGGCCAGATGCCATGATCTTAGTTTTTTTGATGTTGAGCTTCAAGCCCACTTTTGCGCTCTCCTCTTTGACCCTGAGCAAGACGCTCTTTAGGTCCTCTTCACTTTCTGCCATCAGAGTGGTGTCGTCTGCATATCTGAGGTTATTGATCTTTTCCCCAGCAATCTTAACTCCGGCTTGTGATTCATCCAGGCCAGCATTTTGCATGATGTACTCTGCATATAAGTTAAATAAGCAAGGTGACAATATACATCCTTGTCGTACTCCTTTCCCTATGCTAAACCAATCAGTTGTTCCACATCTGGTTCTAACTGTTGCTTCTTGACCCTTATACAGGTTTCTCAGGAGACATGTGAGGTGGTCCGGTATTCCCATCTCTTTAAGAACCTGCCATAATTTATTGTGATCCACACAATCAAAGGCTTTAGCATAGTCAATGAAGCAGAAGTAGATGTTTTTCTGGTACTCTCTTGCTTTCTCCATAATCCAGCGAATGTTGGCAATTTGATCTCTAGTTCCTCTACCTCTTCGAAACCCAGCTAGTACTTCTGGCAGTTCTCTGTCCACATACTGTTGGAGCCTAGCTTGTAGGATTTTGAGCATGACCTTGCTGGATATAATGGGGCCAAATTGGCACCAAATTTCTTTCATTCCCTCTTTTCCTTCTCTCCTTTTCCTCTTTCCTGCCTTCTTTCTTTCTTTCTTTCTTTCTTTCTTTCTTTCTTTCTTTCTTTCTTTCTTTCTTTCTTTCTTTCTTTCTTTCTTTCTTTCTTTCTTTCTTTCCCACCTTCTTCTCTTCTCTTTTTCCTCCTTTCCCTGTTTCCCTCCTTCTTCTCTTCTCCTTCTTCCCTTCTCTTTCTTTCCCTCTTTCCTTCTCTCTACTCTCTCTCTTTCCTTCCCTCTTTCCTCCTTCTGTGGCCCAACTCTAGTGAGAAGGAGTTTAAACTTTAAACCCCTTCTCTCTTAGCTCCCCCACCAGGCCAGCTGGGGAAGGGAAGGGAAGACTTTCGAAGATTCCTCCCCCCCTTTTGCTTCCCCTTCTGACATCACTTCCGGTGATGTCAGGGGGCATGGCATATGCTAATAGCCTAATAGCTCATTAGCATACCATATGCTAATGAGCTTCCGCAGCTCTTTTTTTATTAAAAGACCCCTGGCTAAAGGTCACAGGTCTTTGGCATACTACCCTCCTCCAGCTATCCTTTCCCACTCCAAGAAATTTTATCCGTGGGATCATGGGACTTGCATGGAGCTACACAGGTCAAGAAGTTGCAGCAAAGAGGAGGAAGGGAACAAAGTCAAATTTCTTGCCCCTTCCATCAGTGCAGCTACCCCCTCTACACTACAGTCTCTGCAGTCCACATGGGTCCCATGACCCCGGGCATAAACTTTCCTGGAGCTGAAAGGGTCTACTATAGGGAGCAGTGGCGCAGGCAGTAAAATGGCTGCAGTAATTTATCAATGAACAGCCATAAGCCTGTTCGAGTCCCACCGTGGCCGGGGTGAGCTCCCGGCCCTTATCCTAGCTCCCGCCTACCCAGTGGTTCGAAAGCCTAGCAAGTAGATAAATGGGTACCTGCCTAGGTGCAGGGGGGCACCCACCTTCCGGCAGTGAGGAGAGACAAGGAGAGGCAACGGTGCCAGCAGCAGCAACGGGCAGCGAGACGTTCCGTCGGAAACAACATGGCGGCGAATCGACAGCAGCTGAGCGAGCATTCCAGACTGGACTGGCCAGAGACAAGGTGACGCGACGACACAGCACAGCCAGAGCCAATCAGGACGGAGGCTGCTGCAGCAGTCGTCACACAGCCATGGACTATGGAACCAGCCCAGTGGGAGCCGCTGCGGAGCCACGCCGAGCCGGAAAGAAACAACAAGCCTGTAGGGCGCCTGGTAGGCACTCACCTCCCCATTCAAATGTGGCCATAGTTAGGTAATAAAATTACTATGTAAACCGCTCAGAGCCCCCGGGATTGAGCGGTATAGAAATCAAAATAATAATAATAATACTGGGGAATGCAGGAAAGATCTGTGATAGTTGAGGCAGACAAAAGTGGAGCTGTTGTCATCATGAATAAATCAGACTATATCCAGGAAGCTCAAAGACAACTCTCAAATACTGCTTTTTACAAACAGCTGGATTCAGACCCCACACAGGAATGCAAAAAAGAATTAAACAAGATTATAAAGGAATTACCCCTGCACATTCAGGAACAAATCCTTTCAGACACACCACAGGGACCTTGACCAGGTACCTTTTATCTTCTACCCAAAATACACAAACACAGCAACCCAGGATGCCCCATTGTCTCAGGCAGAGGCACATCAGCGTGGGGGTATCTGTTCTAAGACCCTATGCCATCAATGCTCTTAGTTATGTTTGGGACACCATGGACTTTCTGAGGAAAATACAATCTTGAAACAGCCTTCCAGAGAATACTATTTTAGCCACCATGGATACCAACATCCCACACAAAGATGGATTATAAGCCATAAGGAATATTATTTCTGACAACATCACAGCTGACTTTGGCACCAAATTGCCATTTTGCTCTCATAACCACTGGCGACAACTCGTTCCTTCAGATCAATGGTACAGCCATGGGCACCCGCATGGCCACAGAGTATGCTAACATCATTATTGCTGACTTGGAGCAGTGCTTCCCAAACTCCCACCCACTCATACCTCTCTTATACCTGCATTACATTGATGACATTTTTATTGTCTGGACACATGGTAAAGAAGCCCTGGACATATTCCACCAGGCATTCAATGACTTTCACCCCACTATCAACCTGACAACGAACCAATCTATGCAAGAAATACATTTTCTGGACACTACTGTAAAAGTACACAATGGACGCATAGACACCATAGGCATAATCTACAAGGGGGCTCAGGGGCTCAACCTCTCCCTGAAATTTTAAGCCCCCCTGAAATCCCCCCCCCCATTTTCCAGGGGAGACTGAGCCTTGCAACCAGTGCCAGCCAGTGTTCCCAGCCCACTCACCTCTCATCTTGGCCTGGCCTGGCTTTCTCTCCCCCCACCCCACTCCTGGCCGTCCCCACCTCCTCCTCTTCCAGCCTGGGCTAAGGGGCGAAAAGGACCCATGGCAAACTTGGTGGGTGGCTTGGCGGAGTGTGCGCTGGAGCCTCAGGGTCGCCACCCACCCTCACTGCCTGCCCCACCGGCACGTTGTCATTGCTGCCACAATCCACCTCAGGTAATTGTGATGCCATAGCCACTGCCTCTTGTGGAGCCGGCTCACCTCAAGTGCACACTGTCCAGAGGGACACACCGTTCTCCAGTCCCTGCTTTGTATGCTAGCAGCTGCTGCAGGCATTATAGGAGGCGACTCAGCCCCACTCCTGCCCACACCTGCTTGGGGCCCCTGGAGCCCACTCTGCCCGTGGGTCTCATGGCAGAGCCTTGGAGGGGGGCAGTGCCTGTTGCAAGGTTCTTCGGTGCTACGTTAGTTCAGCTGACTTTGTTTTTTATTTTTTTAAAAAAAACAAAATTTTTATTGGGATACACTCAACATTTCCAATTACGTTACCAATACAATTTTGAAAAAGAAAATCCCCATCCCAACCCCCCACCCCCTAATAGGCTTCCAACACTGCTAATAACAAACAAAAATAATTATAAGGTAATCAAGTTTAGACTTAAATGCATCGACAAACCAGGTAACACATTTCAATTATATAAAACCTCTACAATTTCAACATATTTTCAAATAACAGTACATACAGTTCAAAATTCATTTCACTTCTCGTTCAATATCCATACGTATCCAAGTTATATATTTTCCCCTTCATTCTATATTCAGTTTCTAGATACAGTTTCAATCCTTCCCAATCTTTTAAGTACTGTTCTGCCATTTGTCCATTTAGTTTCTTTGTCATTTTGTCAATTTCCGCTAAAAATAACAATTTTCTCAACCAGTCATGTATATCTGGCACCTTCTCCATTTTCCATTGCTGAGCAAAGGCCATTCTCGCCGACGTAATCATGTACCATAACAATGTCCTTTTTTCTTGTGGAATTTTTTCCATTGTCAAACCAAGGAGAAGAAGTTCTGGCTTTCTCTCAGTTGGGATTTTTAATATCTTCTGCATCACACAGTGTATATTAGACCAGTATGCTTTCACTTTATCACACAACCACCACATATGGTAAAAAGAACCCTCTATTTTTTTACATTTCCAACATTTGTTACTCAAGTTCTTATCCATACTAATATTAGCAATCTTTTTTGGTGTCATGTACCATCTATACATCATCTTATAACAGTTTTCTTTTACATTAATACAGGTAGACATTTTAAAAGATCTTTTCCACAAAAATTCCCATGATTCCATAGAAATTTCTTTGTTCATATTTATGGCCCACTTTATCATTTGTTCTTTAACAGTTTCATCCAAAGTATATACAGTCAACAAGGTTTTATACATCTTTGATATCATTTTCCGTTCTCCTTTCAACCATATATTTTCAAAATCATCATTTACAGCTCTAAAACCAAACTCTTTACAATCTTTTTTATAAATGTCCCTTATTTGACAATATTGTAGCCAACCATACTCAAATTCTAGTTCATTATTTGGCTTTAAAACATATTTTTCCCTTCTTTTTGCAACAATTCATGATATTTCAACCAGTCATTACCTTTATAATCTGAAAACAGATGTATAACTGCTGCTGGAACAATCCACAGAGGCCTCTCATCCGAGATTTTATCCTTGTACCTGGTCCATGCATCAAACAATGTCCTCCTTACATAATGATGCTTAAACATAGAATCAACTTTATTTTTCCCATACCAAAGATAGGCCAAATCTGCAATCGTGCCCCTCAAGAGCTAAAAGTTTTCTATTTTCCAAATTAACCCACTCAGATAACCAAGACATACATACTGCTTCATGATATAAACGCAAATTCGGGACTTGGAAGCCACCTCTGTCTTTAATATCATACATTATCTTCATTTTAATTCTTGGCTTCTTTCCTGCCCAGATAAACTTAAAGATTTCTCTTTGCCATTTTGCCAGCACTTTCCCATCTTTCACAATTGGTATTGTCTGAAACAAAAACATTAACCTGGGCAGTACATTCATTTTGACAACGGCAATTTTTCCAAGAAGAGATAGTCTTAGTTTTTCCCATTTTTCTAAGTCACTCTTTATCGAACCCCAGTTTTTCATAATTATTCTTAAAAAAATCTATATTTTTCATTGTAATCTCAACTCCCAAATACTTAACCTTTTTAACCACTTCACATTCTGTCACATTTTGTAACATTTGTTGCTTTGTACCAATCATATTTTTACACAATATCTTAGATTTATTCTTGTTAACATAAAACCCTGCGAGATCACCAAACTCTTTCACTTTTTCAAATACCTTGGGCATATTATTAACAGGATCTTCAACAATAAACATAATATCATCCGCAAATGCTCTTAGTTTAAATGAAAAGCCTCCAACATTTAAACCTTTTATGTTTTCGTCATCTCTCACCATTTGTAGCAAAATCTCCAAAATCCAGATAAATAACAATGGTGACAGGGGACAACCCTGTCTAGTACCTTTTCTTACCCGGAACACTTCTGTTGGTTCTGCATTCACAATCACCATAGCTTTTTGTTCTTTATAAATTGATTGAATCATTCTTATAAATTCTGCGCCCATCAAGGATTTCTCAAACACCTTAAACATAAATTCCCAGTTCAGATTATCAAATGCTTTTTCAGCGTCCAAAAATAAAAAACCAACTTCTTTTCGGGGTGCTTATCATAATACTCAATTGCGTCTAAAACAACCCTCATATTGTCTTTAATTTGTCTATTTGGTAAAAATCCAGCTTGGTCTTCAACAATAGTGTCCTTCAAAAACCTTTTAAGGCGCTCTGCTAATATTTTTGCAAATATCTTATAATCGTTATTCAATAATGAGATAGGCCGATAATTCTTTACATTTGTTAAATCTTGAGTCTCTTTAGGAATTAAGGTGATTGCAGCTTCGTTCCAGGAATCTGGTATCTTTCCTGTCCTTCTAATTTCGTTTAGAAGTATCTCCAACACCGGAACCAGGTCTTCATGAAGTTTTTTATAAAATTTGGCTGAGAAACCATCCGGGCCTGGAACTTTAGAAATCTTTGCTTCTCCTATTGCTTTACTAATTTCTTCTTTAGTTATTACAGCATTTAAGACTGCTTTCATTTCAGGGTTTGGTTGTATCAAATTAACCTTGGATAGATAATCTTTGTTTTTTAGAAGTCCATCTATGACAAGAGGAAGTCACCCCCTCCCTGCTCATTGCCTCCCAAGTGTTCCCCCCCCCCCAGGAGAGGGGGTAAGCTAGTAGAATTTTTGTGCTCCTCTTGTGCTTATAGGACAGCGATTCCAGATTTCTTTGGAACTGTGTTATTTTTATATGGGCCCATTATATTCCATGGTATGCACATTCAAGAACACGCATAGGACTAGGCTGCAAACCATAAAGAATGTTTTAAATAACTTCAATTTAGATAGATCCTTGCAGGTTGATCCTTGTGCATCTCACACACCACCCCCCATCAAGCCATAGCTGACTTATGGCGACTGGCTAGGGTTTTCTAGGCAAGAGACTTTCAGAGGTGGGTTGCTGTTGCTTTCCTCCAAGGCATGACCCTGGTATTCCTTGGTGGTCTCCTGTCCAAATACTAGCCAGGGCTGACCCTGCTTAGCTTCCAAGTTCAGGTTAGCTTAGGTTATTTGGGTCAGAGCCCTATGCATTTACTTAGAAGAAAGACCGCAAAGCTGAATGGGACTTGGGGAGTAAGGGTGCATTCCTTCTTTTTTTTTTATAGTAAAACTCTCCTAAAGAGGAGAGAATTTTATTCTTTTTATAAGAAAAGGGTAGGGTAGACAGCTGGAGAAAGAAAAAGGATGGAGTGAAATTTTTCTGTTAATAAAGGTTAGTTTTAATTAGTATTATTTTTAGCATCCATCACGATTAGAAGATCTTCTTTTTAACAATCTGAAGTCCAAAATAACTCTGTTAATGAAGTTAGTAAAGTCCATTGGGGTTAGTTCTTGAAAAGCTCCTTCCAGATGTTACACGAACAGTCACTGCTCAAAATGTCTTCTTAGGTCTCATCAACTAAGAGTTGAGTCCTTTTAATCTTAATGACTCTCGTTCCGTCACCCCTTTCCCCTGGGCTGCTGTCTTCTTCGCTACTTGCATTGATCCAGGTCTTGAGAACTGCTTCCTCCATGCTGGCGTGTCTCTTCAGAAGTTTTGTTGCTTTAAGAATGGATTCCATCTTCTCTCGCTTTTCTTTTTCCTTATATTTACGACCATCATTTTTTACGGGCTCCATACTCACTACAGATGAAATTAGATCTCTGATGTATTGCCTGCTCGGCTCGGCAACCCCTTCTCCTGGCAGATTATTTTCCTTTATAAAAGCGGAGTAGGCTTTGGGAGCCATATCCACCTCTTCTTTTAATTCATTCACTTCACTGCCAGTTAGTGGTGCCAAGTCATTCGTCAAGGTAAAACTGAGATCTTCTTTCTCTTCTTCTTTCTCGCCCAAAAAGATTAGCGTCAGATTAGCCTTCCTTGTTGTTTCCGAGATTTGTTTTTGCCGACTGATGAGAACACTTTCCACTTTAAGCAAAGTTTCGTTGATTTTCTGCATTTGCTCCAGCAGGGGCCGCAGTAGCTTATTTTCCTGTTGATTGACAGCAAGCTCTTGGGGGGGGGTTACCCGGACCGGAAGTCCCTCCCCTCTTCTCTTCCGGTTTGTGCAGGACCATTTTCAGCGTCGACATTTTCTTTTTTATTTACTTTTTCAAAGTTTGTGCCGCATCCCCCAAGAAGCTAACAATGTCGTAATCGCCTGCAAAGCCCCAACGGTACCTTCACCAACACTTTTTTCTCTTTACCCCCTCTTCGCGCTCCCTTTATAGATCTCGCTTCTCAAAAGGGGTGGGGACTCCTCCCTCCTCCCTTACGCTTATACGCTTGCGGGGGGTTTAAATTCTCACTTCAAATTAGATCTTCAACTCACGATTCGATGCAATTCTTCTTTTTATTTTAATTCATGCCGCTTTCTTCACTCCTGGTGGAATTCGGAGGCGCTGCTAAGTCCCATTACGGGCACGACGCAGCGGGGCCGATTGGGGCGGGGAGAAAGCCTCAATTTCCCGGCTGTCTGCTGGCAAAGAGGCTACTCCCCAAAGCGCCCCCGGTTCGGAGCCTTTGCCTAAGGCTCACTAGGGTCTTGCATACTTGCAAAGACCCCCCCAAACTGCGCGTGGGCTAGCCACCTTCGGGAGCGTCCCGAAAGGTGGCCGCCATTCGCAACGCCGAAACCGAAACCCAGGGTGCATTCCTTCTTAATGTTAATGAAGAGAGCTTCACAATGGAAACAGTTTCCTTTGAACGTGTACCAGATTTCTTAGGAAAGGGGTCTCAGAGGCACCTGTGAAGAGCCCCAGGCTTGGGAGGGGGGCAGCGGCTCTGGCCCAGCTGCCCCCGCGGGGAAACTGGTAAGTCTACACCCCTTATAGACACCACCTTATACCAGAAACCTACCGACCAACAACTTACCTACATGCCTCCAGCTACCATCCTAAACATACCAAATGATCCATTGTATACAGCCAGGCTCTACGCTACAGCTGCATCTGCTCCAATCCTACAGACAGAGATTCTCACCTGGGGGATCTACAAGAATCTTTTTAGAAAATACCCACCTGATGAAGTCAAGAAACAGATTAACAAAGCCAGAATGGTACTCAGAGAAAACCTGTTGCAAGACAGATCCAAAAAAGACAATAACAGAACACCACTAGTGGTCACATGCAGCTCTCAGTTTAAAACAGTTCAATGCATCATCAGCGACTTACAGCCTCTCCTGGATAATGACAGTTCTCTTTCACAAGTACTGGGGGGGAGGAGGCAAACCTTTCCTTGTGCACAGACAGCTCCCCCAATATTAAGCAACTCCTCACCCATAATAATGCAATGTCTAATTTGAACATGGACACTGTTACCAGAGCTTGCAATAAACCCAGATGCCAACTTTGCTGCCACATACACCTAGACAACACAGTCACTGGACCTAACAACATCAACTAAACCATCTCAGGTTTATTCACGTGCTCATCTTCTAATATTGTATGTGCCATCAAATGCCAACAATGCCCTTTGGTTCTCTACATAGCACAAACAGGTCAAACCCTACACATAAATCTGACATCAAGAATCACAAGACTGAGAAACCTGTAGGAGATCACTTCAACCTTCCAGGACATTAAGTGGGTGACTTCAGAGCAGCTGTTTTATTACAAAGGGACTTCAGGAACAGACTAGAAAGGGAAATTGCTGAGTTGCAAGTTATTACAGCACTCAGAGCAATGGAATGTCCAGGACTTAACAGTGATATTGGTTTCTTATCTCATTATATGTGCTAATCTCATTCAGCCCTTATATCTGTATTCTCATCAATCCCACAGAAGGGCCATATGTCTTTTTCATTTCATTTTATTTCTTATTTGGTTGAGGCAATGGGCTCCCATATATGGCCTCCTTGAGGTTGCTATCACACATCTATTTACTGACCACTGGCAACTGGCCTTTAATTCACTGCACCATTGGGCCAGAACTTTATAGCCAACTGATGCTGTTTCAAGCTGTACTCATTGTTTTAATTTTTATAACATTTTATCATGTTTTAAACTGAAATTGTATTTATTATAATGATGTTACCCACTGTGAGCCTGTCTGCGGGATGGGTGGGATAATAAATGCAAATAATAAATAAATAATAGATTAGAATAGCAAATTGTAATGTAACGTAATGAATAGCAAAATGTAATGTAATCGGGAGTGGTAGACTGGACTGTATTTCTCTGGTTTGGGGATGGGGAGATAATGTTACATAGGCAATCACCCCACTTCAAAGAAGAAGATGCTGTAAGGTCACCTCCATGGATGGCGCATAATGGCAGAGTCTCAGTTAATTACTCTCAGCATTCCACAATTAAGGATACATCTGCCCATCAGTGTCCAATTTTAACATATTTATTTCCTTCACTATATCCCCCCCGAATTAAGCTCAAACAAATGGTAACCATATAAACTAAGCTTGTTATTCCTGTTTGGTCCTTGAATTTGTTAAAAATCTTCATTAGGATATATACTAATTTACTACTCACCCTTTACCTATATGTATGGACTGGTAATTTCCATTTCATTGTATCTGAAGAAGTTTGCATGCACATGAAAGCTTATACCTTGAATAAAACTTTGTTGGTTTTAAAGGTGCCCCTGGACTCAAACTTTGTTTTGCTGCTTCAGACCAACATGACTATCCACCTGAACAAAGATTCAAGGTTAAATAAGAAGTTGTTTGGAAAGAGAGTTCATTCTTGACAACTGCCAGACTCACACAGTATGATTTCATGCAGAATTACCATGTCTGTTTTTTTTAAATAAAGGTTTGCTTTTTAAATCAAATGTTTGTTGGTGTAAAATTTCTTTCCCTAACACACCAACACTGAAGTTGACAGCATTTTGTGGAAAGGCTGCTATTAAAAGCTATTTTACTTGGAAATCTTTGAATGTTATCGAAATATTTCCTGCCTCATTGAGTTTGGGTAATATAACCATACTCCTCCCCAACATTAATGCTGATGAAATTTAGGCATATGCATTGAGGGATAAAAGAAGGTCATTGCTAAGCAACTGCTGTTTCTGTAAGGAAGCCATGATAAATGTGATGCTTGACAGGAAAAAGAAAGGCAGCATGCATGGTGTTAGAATTAATTTTAAAAGGGACTCCTTCCCCACCCCCACCCTCCGTTAAAATGTAATCACTCAAGACATAGAGATGGTCAAGTGATACTTCCATCTAATGTGGTGCTTTTGGTAAACTATTTTCATGGTCACTCCAAACATTTGGAGCTACTAAAATTAGAAATAAGTGCCTTGTTTGCACTCACTCAAAAGGATGTAACAGCTAAAGATTGAGAGGACAGAATAAATGCAAAGGAAGCCTGCCAATTAAATCCATGTTGTCTGGATCATAACAAATAAGGGGATTAGCACATTTGCTAATAGGGGCATATGTGAAAAAGTGCATATTTTCCTCAGGAAAAGACCCTGGTACGGATCATCTCTTTATAGAAAGTGCATGGTCTTGTGCTATGAAACTGTCAAGGGTACAATGCTTTTTCTTACATCTGGTGAAATACAAACCTCATCAAACACCAACGGAGTCCACAACATCACAAGCTCTGACAGCTTCCCAACCCAGTTTGTTTAATTACATATTGTGTGAGACTTGAGAATGTTTCTTTCCCTCCTGTGGTTGTTTTTCAATCTAACACCTTCTTATTCCACTGGAAGCCCTCCTTGCTTTTATCTGTCATTTATGAGACAAGGAAGATAAAATGTCCACTTCCCTTCTGAATACCAATTAATATTATTTTTAGAAAATATGCTGCTCTTAATATTTTGAAGTACATAATAATAACTGCTTCATGAGAAAATCATCTCGTTCATCCTTATTCTGGCATGGCCCTTCTCTGAAAGGTGGTTTACATTTAACTCATACCTGCACATCAATTTGATCACATAGCTTTGCAGACTGACAAGACATCAGAAAGCAGGAATATGAACAAGTGATGTATTTTGGTAATCAAAAATAGTTATCAGGATTTTTAAAATGAATCTTTAAATTAATCTAAGTTTACAATAAACCAGCTTATTTTTAAGTATGAGACTTCAGTAAGCTCTTAACAAGTGATTCAGCTTTATCTGAACATGACAGAAAAACCAACACAAAAACAGGATAGCAGAAAGCTCTCTTTTAAACTTTCCGGGTGAGTATAACCACGTCCCCTAGTGGGTTAATAACCAATCATAATGCTTACATAAGGACCAATGATTTCAGTTCCCTCCAGAACCTTTCTTATGCTCTGGTTGGTCTACTGCGCAGAGTAGCCAATCAGAACATGCATTCTACGATACCAGCCTTGGATGGTTGAAGTTGAAGCTCAGGCATTATTGCATACAAGCACAATACATAACACTTATAATAAAATGCAGAGTATTAGCTTGTGTTACATGATAATCAAAGAGTTACTAGCCTTATAAGGAAAACATTATGTGCAAAAGAAGAATTGTATTTCAGATGTACTATGAGACATGGCCATAAAAGTCAAATCTAGAGGGAAGATAAAAAGACAAATATAAAAGAATGTGCAGTCTCCCTAAATCAGACCTTGGTCTACCTCTTTGCCTCTTATTCTGTTGCTTACATAATTCTGAGGTTCTCCTATCCACATAGCATAGAAACTTTGCACACTTGTGGTGGCCCTATTCTACAGGGCCAGACCAAACACTTGGTGGTTTAATTTACATTTAAGTATGCTGAAGTGTAAATCGGGGATGTATGCAGCAGATGAGGCATCAAAAGGGTGTTTCCAACCATCAGGATGGTTGAAGCAGGGGACAGTTTTTTAATAAAATAAATAGAGTGAATGTGGAGAGTTTTAAAAGGATTTAACCACAACTGTCATCCTGCACTAGTGGGCTAAAACAAAGACTCCCTGGGAATCTGATACGGAATAAGCAGTTTTGCTATCTGTTTTTAAGTGCCTGCTTGCTTTCAATAGGCATACAAAGATATGTAAGTTTTCAGGGCTTACTCATCTGAATTGGAAGAGTTGCCCCTGGTCTTCTCACCATTTAGGAAAGTGGAGAGTGCTGACTAATAACGTTGACCTGTAACCTACCATGTTCTATGGGGTTCCTCAATCTCACTGCCCCTCTCTGCTACTTTCTGTAAGACAGCGAGGTCTGAGAGAGCTGAGTTGCCCTGGAGTTGCATATCCTAAGAAATCCCAATCCCCTTTGAGATTTACCCTGGTCTCTCCCAAAATCCTTCCAATACTTTGTGAGTTCGCAGGGTTCTGTATCACCCACAACTTTGCCTCTTTCATGGGCTATCTGGAAAAGAAATCTTGTCTGAACAGCTTTTGTCTAGTGGGTAAGGATTCAAGGCTGAGTCTCTAAAAGCCCTCCAAAGTTCTGTTGCCCAGTTCTAGCTAGAGATATTAAAGTTTATCAGTCTTCCACTCTTGATAGTGGAGTCTAAATGTCCTTGCTTGCCCTGTCATTTGTCATAATAAAAGTACAGGTTTCCTTCCTGAGAAGAACAAAAAGGGTTTATAACTGTTTTCACATGTGCATGCATGCTTTCATTGAGATCAGTCGCCTTGCAATCACAACATATCCAACCATACAGATCTAGGGTTGTCTGCATCACATGTGGTGTGATGTGACTTTTGGGGAAAACTCACCAGTCTGAGGGTTCACATCTGTACATTTATCTAAGACAAATTTATCTCACTCTTCCCACAAAGGAGCTCAAGGTAATATATATATATCCCCCCCCTTTTATTCTCCTAACACTCCTGCGAGGTAGATTAAGGTGAGAGAGACTGCAAATCCCAAGTTCATGCAGAGCATCATGGCAAAGCAGGGATTTGACCCAAGTCTCCCCTCTTGAATGCACACCTTATGGGGTGAGGGGGGTCTGAGTATGTCAGTGAAGCTGAGAGCAATACCATAAGGAGTTTAGACTCTGTCAAGATACATCCTTCACACAAGGATGTATTTTATCTTCCTTTCTGTTCAGTGTATATGCTGAACATATCATAAGGAAAAATGGATAAGGTTTACATTAAGCTGGAGTGAATATTGGTGGAAAGAACATTGACAGTTTGAGATACACACAGAGATGATACCACATTACTGGCAGAAAACAGTGACGATCTGAAATGACTACTGATGAGCAGAAAGTGCCAAAGCAGGATTAAAGCTGAACATCAAAAAGACAAAAGTAATGATTACTGGGGAATTACACAATTTAAAGGCTGACAATGGAGAAACAGAAATTGTTCAAGATTTTGTATTACTTGGCTCAACCATCAACCAAAAGGGAGACTGCAACCAAGAGATCAGAAATAGATAGAGACTGGGAAGGGCAGCCATTAAGGGAACTAGAAGAGATCCTTAAATGTAAGGATGTGTCAGTGGTGACCAAGATCAAGATAATTCATACTCTAGTATTCCCCATTACTATGCATAGGTGTAAAAGTTGGACAATGAAGAAAGTTGATTCATTTGAAATGTGGCATTGAAGGAGAGTTTTACAGATGGACCACCAAAAAGACAAATAGATGAGTTCTATGTCAAATCAAGCCTGAACTCTCCCTAGAAGCTAAAATGACTAAACTGAGGTTATTGTATTTTGTTCACATTATGAGAAGACAAGAGTCATTGGAAAAGACAAGAATGCTAGGAAAAGTTGAAGGAAGGAGGAAAAGAGGCAGACACAACAAGAGATGGACTGACTCAATCAAGGAAGCCATGGCCTTCACTTTGCAAGACTTGAGCAAGACTATTAATGATAGGATGTTTGGGAGGTCTGAATTCATAGCATTACCATAAATCAGAAGCAACTTGACAGCACTTAACACACACAGTTCACAATCCTAGTCTGACACTACTGCCACTTCCCCACACTTGCTCACTACTCAGAACCAGTTCATACATTGCAAAGTTCATGTGGCAGATACATGGCCACCACAAGGACTTGGGTTAAGATGGGCACCTGGGAACTCAATTTCCAGGTGTATGCAGGCCCAATTCAGATCAGGGCAGGAGCACAAAGGGGTGGGGGGGGGCCTTCAGTCTTCTATCTTTACCATGCACCATTTTCTTGACTGAAACAGCCCCAGAGAGCCTCTATCTGCACTCAGTACATATAAGTTTTCCAACAGGAACACAGTAGCCCTCTAGGGGCATTTCAGGTTGTGAAAGTGGTGTGGGGGAAAGGCTGAAATCCCTACTCTTCACATACCACAGTTCTAATCCAAACTGGAGCCTTGTTAACCTGGAATTAAGTTCCCAGCTGGGAGCTCCCAGAACACATCTGTACAAAGTTCATGTGGGGAACATGTGAACTTTGTAATGTGTTAACTGGTTCTAATATATCCTGATAGCATGAGGGCAGTGTACATATGCAGCTTTGATCCCCAATGGTTAAACACTGTGAGGGTAAGGAAAAAAAGCAAGGGATCCTTTCATTCCAGTGATATTTGGGTGCAACCAACAGAAGCCGCTCTCTTCTAACTTATCCTGTCTTGTTTTGGCTGCAATTGTGTGAAAACATATATTCATACTTTGCTGATATAGATTATTTTTACATGTAGCCCATAACCCACCTTTAGTTGCCATGTTGCTGAAATGTTTGTTCAAGCCAATGATTAGAACTAGGTTAATAAAATCTGGGTGCTAGACTTGTAAGTAGGTGTGTGAACATCACACAGAAGGTATTCTAGTCACATTTAATATGTTTTGTCTCCCTACAAAAATAGTGTAGTTACCTCTAACAACAGGCTGCTTTCAGAAGGCCATTTTCATAAAATTGTTGTAGCATTGCTCTGTTTTTTCTTCCTCTTTATATATGTGTACTTAAAATAAAGACCAAAAACATAATGAATGAATAGAATACTGCAAATATTAGCAGCAGCTCCTTCCTCAGAGCTATCCAACTGGAAATCATTTGTCTGCTACTCTCTGTACTTAGAGCAGAATGATTCTTTGCAATAAAACTTTTGAACGTACTTTTGATTCAGTTCTTGCTCTTTGGTACTAGTGTCCTGTTCCTTCAATGCTGATTACCACGCATATGACCCAGATCCTTTAGGTAATACTGTATGAGAAGACATTTTTAAATACGATACAAGTTGGGAGATGTTTAGTTGCTATATGGAAAAACAAAAGGAATGCTAGAAATGATTTTCTGAAATTGAAGAATACACTTCAGATTTATACACTCACTTTTTCCTCTCCAAAGAACCCATCTTTTCTTCTGTTCTGTTGTATACTGAGAGGAAGATTTCATGCACTCTCAGCACTGAAATGCAACTTCTATATCATCTAGGGTCCAAACTATGCAAACTACAATTGTAACACATAACTCATAAAACAGTTAAACAGGAGCAGCACAAGATTATTTTACTTGTTGTTCAGTCGCACAGTCGAGTCCGACTCTTCGCGACCCCATGGACCAGATTACGCCAGGTCCTCCTGTCTTCCGCTGTCCGCTGGTTTGCTCAATTTCATGTTCATTGCATCGATGACACTGTCTAACCATCTCATCCTTTGCCATCCCCTTCTTCTTTGACCTTCAATCTTTCCCAGCATCAGGGTCTTCTCCAGTGAATGCTCCCTTTTCATTTGGTGGCCAAAGTATTTGAGCTTCAACTTCAGAATCTAGCCTTCCAGGGAACAGTCAGGGTTGATTTCTTTTAGGATTGAATGATTTGATCTCCTTGCAGTCCGAGGGATTATTTTACTACAGTGGAAAAATTAAAATTGCATATGCTAAACCAAACAGTAAATCTTAAAATTAATATCTTAAACTGGTAATTGCCAGCTATTTGCTTGTTCCTTTATAGTGGCTGTGACTTCAGTAGAGTCAGTATTACATAGTTAGGAATGAAATTAGAAAGCACAGAACTGTGGTTTTCATACAGTTGGGCTGAATTAAAGGTGCAATAGAAAAACATCATGTATATCATGGTTTTCAGGTATCTAGAATAATCTGAATTCCCCACAAGTCCCCTAAAAAGTCTTAGTCACTGTCAACCTGTCTAAATAGTCTTCCCACCAATCTGATCTTATGATGATTAGTCAACTGTTGTTTTGGGGTTTGTTTGTTTTATGTCCACTGAGTGATTTAGAAAATTAAGTTTCTCCTTTAAAGTGTATATGTATTTATAGTCATTTGTATCCTCTCCAGAGTTGGAGCTCCACAGCATTCACTGTTATTACTGCATTCAGCAGCATTTTCCATATGCTAATATTACACCCTTAGGGATCCATACTGGGAGTGGGGCCAGTGCTTTTCAACTTGTTCAGAAATTACATAGAGTTAGGGGTGTGTACTGAGGCAACCAACTTTACAAATGGCATCATATTATTTAGGGGGGTTAAAACAAAATCAGACTGTGAAGAACTCTAACAGGATCACTCCAAACTGGGGAGTAGATATTAAAATGCAAATGAGAATCAATGTAAGTGTAAAGTGATACATATTGGGGCAAAAAATCCCAACTTAAGAACATAAGAACATAAGAGAAGCCAATGTTGAATCAGGCTAATGGCCCATCTAGTCCAACACTCTGGCACATAATGGCCAAAAATACCAGGTGCCATTAGGAGGTCCAGCAGTGGGGCCAAGACACAAGAAGTCCTCCCACTGTTGCCCTCCCCAGCACCAAGAATAGAGTGTATCACCTGCCCCAGACTGAGAGTTCCTATCTATACCTTGTGGCTAATAGCCACTGATGGACTTCTGCTCCATATGTTTATCTAATTCCCTCTTGAAACTGTCCATGCTTGTAGCTGCCACCACCTCCTGTGGCAGTGAATTCCATGTGTTACTCACTCTTTGGGTGAAGAAGTACTTCCTTTTATCTGTTCTAACCCAACTGCTCAGCAATTTCATTGAGTGCCCACGAGTTCTTGTACTGTGAGAAAGGGAGAAAAGTACTTCTTTCTTAGCCTGCTCAATCCCATGCATAATCTTATAAAATTCAATCATGTCACCCCTCAGCTGTCGTTTCTCCAAACTAAAGAGCCCCAAGTGTTTTAACCTTTCTTCATAGGGAAAGTGTTCCAACCCTTTTATCATTCTAGTTGCCCTTCTCTGCACTTTTTCCAATGCTATAATATCCTTTTTGAGGTGTGACAACCAGAACTGTACACAGTATTCCAAATGAGGTTGCAACAATGATTTATACAGGGGCATTATGATACTGGCTGATTTGTTTCCAATTCCCTTCCTAATTATCCCCAGCATAGCGTTGGCCTTCTTTATTGCAGTTACACACTGTCTAGACATTTTCATTGAGTTATCTACTACAACTCCAAGATCTCTCTCTTGGTCAGTCTCTGCCAATTCAGACCTCATCAATGTGTATTTATAGTTAGGATTTTTGGCTCCAATGTGCATCACTTTGCACTTGGCCACATTGAACCCCATTTGCCACATTGACGCCCACTCACCCATCCTCGACAGATCCCTTTGGAGTGCCTCACAATCCTCCCTGGTTTTCACCACCCTGAACAACTTTGTGTCATCTGCAAATTTAGCCACTTCACTGCTTACTCCCAATTCCAAATAATTAATAAACAAGTTAAAAAGCATCGGACCGAGTACCGATCTCTGTGGTACCCCACTGCTTACCACCCCCCACTGAGAAGGTTTCCCATTTATACTCACTCTCTGTTTCCTATTTATAAGCCAGTTTTTGATCCACAAGAGGACTTGTCCTTTTATTCCATGACTATTGAGCTTACTTAGGAGCCTTTGATGAGGAACTGTATCAAAAGCTTTCTGGAAGTCAAGGTAAACAACATCTATTGAGTCCCCTTTGTCCACATGTTTGTTTACCCCCTCAAAAAACACTAACAGGTTAGTGAGACAAGATCTTCCCTTACAGAACCCATGCTGAGTCTGCCTCAATAGTTTTTGTTCATCGATGTGCCTACTAATCCTTTCCTTAATAACAGTTTCCACCAAGTTACCCAGTCTCAACGTCAGACTGACTGTTCTGTAATTTCCCAGATCTCCCCTGGAGCCCTTTTTAAAGATGGGAGTGACATTAGCTAACTTCCAGTCCTCAGGAATGGAGGCAGATTTTAAAGAAAGATTACATATTAATGTAAGGAGATCCACAAGTTCACCTTTAAGTTCTTTCAGAACTCTTGGATGAATGTATCTGGGCCTGGTGATTTATTAGTTTTTAAATTGTCCATCAGTCGGAGGACTTCCTCTCGTCACCTCAATCTGATTCAGGTCTTTCAAACCGCCTCCCGAAATTGGTGGTTCTGGAGTGGGCAAGCACTTCTCATCTTCCACAGTGAAGACAGAGGCAAAAAATGCATTCAGCTTCTCAGCCATTTCTCTGTCTTCCTTCATAAGTCCTTTTACCCCTTGGTCATCCAAGGGCCCCACTGCCTCCCCAGCTGGTTTCCTACTTCTAATGTATTTGAAGGAAGTTTTATTGTTGGCCTTTATGTTTTTTGCGATATGCTCCTCATATTCCCTTTTTGCTTGCCTGATCACAGACTTGCATTTTATTTGCCACAGCCTGTGTTCCTTTTTATCAACTTCACTGAGACTAGCTTTCCACTGGTTAAAGGAATCCTTCTTACCTTTTACAGCTTCCATTACTTTATTTGTTAACCATGCAGGCTTTTTTCTATACTTATTTGTGCCTTTCCTAATCTGTGGTATATATTTTTTCTGAGCTTCTAGGATTGTCTTTTTAAATAGTCTCCAAGCAAGAGGTTGCAGACGCAATCGTGGCCGTGTAGAACTCACTCTTGACTGCCATCTCATAGGATCTCATAAATGTCCTGTAAGATGCTCTTTTTGCATCGTCTCTCTAGTCGTCTGAGCCCTTGTTTCATCAGCCACAGCTCCTGGGTAAACCAAGGAGCCTGCTTAGAGCTAGGGTGCAGAGGGTGTCGGGGAGTGATCTTGTCAATGGCTGCCAAGAGTCAGCCATGCCAATCCTTGACTAGCTCATCCAACAAGCCATCAGGGGGCTTAGATTCCTTCAGAGCCATCTGGAGCCACTCAGGGTCCATTTGGTTCTGTGGGCAAGCTAAAATATGCTCGATGTCCAAACAAGGTCAGGGTGGCATGTTCACATGGGCCTTCAGAACATGGTGGTCTGACCATGGTACGGCCGTAGCCGTAATCCAGTCCACTGTAGCCCCCACCACAAAGATCAAATCAAGCATGTGCCCTGCTCGGTGAGTGGGGGCTGTGACAAATTGTGAAAGTCCCATGGATGGCACAAGATCAATTGCCTGCATGGAGGTTGCATCATTGGCATGGACATTGAAGTTGCCCAAGACTAACAGTCTAGGGTACTCCAGTGCCCAGCCTGATACGGCCTCCAGCAGGGATGGCAGGCTACTTGCGGTGCATTGGGCAAACGGTACACCAGCCAGATAGCCAAACTCTCCTCGGCTTCCCATACAAAACCAGCACACTCTATGCCTGTGAGCTTTGGCAGCAGAAGGACTCTGAAGGTGTAAACCTCCCAAATGAACAAAGCCACTCCTCACCCCACCCCAGAATCCAAAATTGGTGAAGGACTGAGAACCCGGGAGGTGCTAACTGGGAGAGAGTTACAGTCTTCCCATCTCGCACCCAGGTCTCAGTCACGCATGCCAAGTCCATGTCCTGTTCTGACAGTGAGTCATGAAGGATCATGGTCTTATTATTTATGGACCTGGCATTGCACAACACCAATGTCAGAGAGAGATCAGAAATCCTAGTCCCACTACCTTCTACCTTTGGGATGGGACGTAGGCTGGAAGGGGACCGAGCCCTTTTACGTCTCTGTTCCCTTCCTTTACCATTCTGTCTTGTCCCACAGTAATACTTTCCCCTCCCCAGGAGCACTGGTATCTCTTGGCCTCTAGTGGCCTTCACTCGTTAGCCTTGGCCACCACTGGGCTCCTGTCCCAGCGTTGTTATTTCACCCATCTCCTGAGCCTCCCACACACTGCCCAGCAGATGGTAACCAACCACTCAATTCAAACAAATCAATACTTTGTTTGAGAATTCAAGCACCTGGCCCGATAAGGAGACCCATGATCTAGCCTCTAAGCATACATTGACCAGTCTAGGACTACCTCTGACTTGCGACCATGGTCTGGCCATTTTATAACATATCTCTTTGTCTCCAACCATTTTAGAGCTGCAGAGAGGCTTTTGGTCCCTCTGCTGTTCCTCTGCAACTTAACTTTTGTATTATTGTCTGACTAAATGCTACAGGAATCGGACCAGTGCCTGGAGCCTAGAGAGTCAGGTAGCTGTAATCCCCTGCTGTACTTCTTGCTCTTTGGCTTCTTGCCTCTCCTTTTTGACTGATACATTGCACAGTGAATGTAGACTTTTCCAATAGTTGTATCTAAGTATCAGCTTTCTATTATTTGACTATTACTACTGTATGTTTGAAGTTATCACAACTAAGTTGTGCTAATTAACATATTCTGAACTTGTGCTCATAGATTCAACATTTTGGCAATTATCACACTGGTGCATGTGTGCAGGGCTTTTTTTGTAGAAAAAGCCCAGCAGGAACTCATTAGCATAATAGGCCCACCCAACAGAAGAAACTCATTAGCATATTAGGCCACATCCCTGACGGCACAGCTCATTAGCATATTACGCCACACCCCATGCCTTTCCTTGGCTTACCTGGGCACCCCGCGGCTGTGGAGAGCCCAGGCAAGCCAGCCCTTGGAGGGGAGGCAGTTTAAACTGCCTTTCCTTGGCTTGCCCAATCCTTCCAGGGCCCGCCCTGGCCCACCCACCTCGGAGTCACCCGGGGGGGTCACTCTGCAGGCCTTCCCTCTGTAGCTATGCACACAGAGGTTTTGGCTGTAGTAGGCGTGGCCAACTCTGAAGCCAGCCAGAACTCCGTTCCTGTGCATTCCTGCCCCAAAATAGCCCTGCATGTGTGTATCACTGCCCACATATGGCAACCTCTTATAGGTAGATGTAAAACCTTAGCCATCAACACCATCAACCTAGAAGTGAGAGGCTAAAGGAAAGTTTTCTTCCTTACACTCAGGCTACTCTAGTGTGAATTTTGACTTAACTGGAATGAAAGACAAATCACATAAAGTAACAGTTCCCTGGCTTGTTCTGGAAACAGGATTCGTTTTCAATAAAGCTTTTGTTGCAGGTGTAACTTTTAATGACTGCCTTTTTCTTTGAAACTTAAACAACCACCACCATTCTACTTCTCTTGAATTTCTGGAAGCATCTGGCTGACATTGACTCAGAATCCTGGAAGATATGGACTTTAGAATAATCCATTTATTATAAGCCAGCATGGTAGAGTGGTTTGAACATCATCCAAGGATCTAGTAGACCCATGTTTGGTGCCCCACAGTGCCATAAAAGCTAGCTGGGTTACCTTGAGCCAACCACTGTGTCTCAACCAAACCTACTTCACGAGGGCTGCCAGCAACCTGAGAAAAGTGTCCTGTCCTTTTAATAGAATCTTAATGCATGGAAATTAGTAGTTGAAACTTTTCATGTCATAATGGTAAATGACATCGGCTTGAGTGTCTGTTAAAGAGGCAAACCAATTTTTTTCTCCAGGTTGTTAGCAGCCCTATAACTCATAGCATTGTTGTTGGTTTTTCTTGAGGATAAAACAGGGGACAGGACAGGAGAATGCTGTTGTAAGATGATTCGGGTCCCCACTAGGGAGAAAAACGGGGTATAACCATACAGTGGTCTTCCCATGGAAGCAATTCTACAGGGACTTCTTATACTTTTGTTGCTGAAGCTTGAGGTGATAGAGGCAAGATCAAGTGTTATCTGAATTAAACCTTTTCATTTTGATGCCTGCTGGTATCAAATACCTCACAGTAAGTTTTTAGCTAAATGTAGAAAAGAACTGAAAGACATATCCATTCAGGGCTCCTAAGTGGCCTGCTCCACAGTATCATTTAATTTACTGATAAAAGGCCCCCTGCCCAGGCTACATACTTGACATACCACCTAATGATCCATCATGTAATTTCTCAGTTCTCACCATTCAACTACAAGTCCTATTTTGGGAAATGACAAAAAAACAACCCTTTTCTTTTTCTTAAGTCAATTTCTATTAATTTTAGTAGACAATTCAGTAATGATTTTTACTGAACCTTAAGATATGTTCCTTTTTTGTCATATGAAAAATTTGAAATAGAGAACAATTTTTGTTGTAAAACTAGGACTAGAGAAGTACAGTGCCAGAAAATTATTCCATAAACTCCAAATCTGAGTGACTACAGAATGCTAGTACTTGTGCTTTTTGCTTTCTTTAACTTCAAAAGTAAATAAGTTTTTAAAAGGGGCGGAAGGGTAGAATCTTTATTAGGTTCTCAAAAGTACTGATGTTTTAGATATCCTTGTAAGTGAGTCCCACATAACATAGTGGAGCTTAACTTCCAAATATGCATACCATAGGATGAGGACACGCCCACACCACAGGTTTTGTGACCCTGGCATAACAACGATTTGTAATTTACTTCTGTAAGGCATAAAATATCCTCTTACTGATCAACCTTAATCAGATGAGATGCATTTTTGATAACTCTATTTACAAAATTTATACCAGCTGTATGCCCTCATTAGGGTTAAAATTAACCCTAGGATTAGGATTAAAAACCCTAGGGTTAGGATTAAAAACCCTAGGATTAGGATTAAAACCGTACATTTTACAAACCATTAAAACAAAACAAAAGCATGTCATTCAAAAAATTAAAACCAAGCCAAAATACACATAAAATACAGTAAAATATTCATACATAAAAACAATTAAAAAACAGGGCAGGAAGGAGGGATGGAATGCCAAACAAAGCAAAGAAGTCTTCACCATTGGCAGAAGTGGCAGTAGAATGGGACGGATAGGTCTCCCTGGGAAAGAGCTTCAGAATTTTTGTGCTATGACCAAGAAAGCCCTCTCCCAGATTGCCACCCACCTAATCTGATTCAGGCTCTTTTTGCAGGGTGTTACTAATTTTATTAATCTGTGAAACAATTAATTATGTGAGACATATATCCCTTTGTCTGTCCTGAATGGGCTGCCCATCAGCTTCACTGGATGCCCTCAAGTTCTCTAGCATTTTGGGAGAGGGAGGAAAATTTCTCTTTGTCAACTATCTCCATCCCATGCATAGTTTGCTCCCCACTCCAGCCAGCACGGGAGCATTAGCAAGCACTGTCCTTCTACAGGTCCGCTGGACTAGATTAGGTGGGGGAGAGGTCATCAATTTACCAAGAAAAGTCCTGGTGAATATAATGGCCAATATACCCCTGGATGAGTGCCTCTGCTTTTGCTACAACGGACTACTTTTGCTACAATGGACTACTCTGTTATCCATTTGTGTTCATATTAACAGAGTACTGCACTCATGTATAAAGTGAAAAACTTCAGTATTTTATCTAGTGGGCAAAACAGGCTGTTGCCCAGTTCCCACTACATACAAGAGAATCAGAAATACTGTAGTTGGATTACAGGGAGAGAGTAACTGAGGGTGTTGACCTTGCCCCAATCTATACACATTTGACAGACGGTGCCTATGGCATACAGTTTGTGCCATGTGTATACAGGTGTGTGTCACAGGTGGGGGTGGGGCCAACATCAAGTTCCCATCCATAAATATGGGAGACCACTACTGTATACTTTACTCAGAGACCAGAAATACCTCAAAGTAGTGCTAAACAACAGCATTCAAAAAGGAACACTTGGTGCACAGAGTGCCCACTTTGCACTAAAACTGAATAAGAAGGAAGAACAACAACAAAAACCAAAACCAAAGAACTGACAAATAGCACTTGTCTTCCCAGTATTTGTTATCTTCCCCATATATCTCTTGTATCCCCACAGACAAGGAGGGACCCATTCAACATACAAAGAGGATTGCCAATTTGGTGTAGTGGTTAAGTGCGCAGACTCTAATCTGGGAGAACCGAGTTTGATTCCCCACTCCTCCACTTGCACCTGGCTGGATGACCTTGGGCAAGCTGTAGTTCTGATAAAAGCTGTTCTTGAAAAAAGAGCAGTTTCTGTCAAGAGCTCTCTCAGCCCCACCTACCTCACAGGGTGTCTGTTGTGGGGAGGGGAAGGGAAAGGAGTTTGTAAGCCGCTCTGAGACTCCTTTGGGTAGTGAAGGGCGGGGTATAAATCCAATCTCCTCCTCCTCCTCTTCTTCTTCTTCTGTGTTATGCAGATCACAAATGATGGACTGTAAGGAGATTCAGTGATGGAAAAAAACATACCTATCAATTCTCCCTTACTCTGTTTTCTCAGCTATGGGGAGCCCTTGCAGGAATAGGAAGTCTGGAACCTGCATTCCTCTAAGATGCTTTCAGACCTTATTCCATAACAGCTGCAGCTCTTTCAGTTGTGGTATCCTTTTTCATAAGGGTTGGCAGATACCAAACCACAATGTTTTTTCATTGTTACTTACCTCAGGTGTCTCTGTATCATGTTGATGTATGCACACTAGGAAGAGAAGGGGTGGGGTGAGTTCTCTGCCACATCCCCCCCCACACACACTAGAAGTTTGAATCTCTCTCTGGATCTTGCTAACCAAGTGCTAGCAAGTGTTAAGAGTGCTAGTATAACCTCTGCATGTGGAAGTCCTATGGGGCTAAATTTGGAACAAAACTTGCAAGACTATGTAAGTTAATAAATTTCTTTAAGTGAAAACTTTCCAGTATACAAAACAATATGCAAAGATTTGTATACCTAAACACACAGGTGTAACAGAGAATAGAAGCTTGTAGAAGACAATGTATTTGAATTCATTAAAGCAACTGTTATTGATTGATACAAGCTTGTCTGCTCCACCAAGTGCCAGACAGTTCCAATACCGTTCTCCTGTTTACATGCACTAACTGAAAATCACAGGCTTCAGCTTGAGAAATACAGCCCTACAATAACAATATGATTCCAATAATACCAGATGTACTAAATTTATTACCCCATTCTACTTAAAATTTCACATACACAAATTTCCATTACCTTAGACAAGGTGATTACTGCTGAGAATTGTACAGTTCTCCATCAAACAGACTCTCCCTCTGCTGCTAGCCTCCATTCACAGACTCCTCCCCTAGTGGGCTAAACTAATTAGTTCATGGGTGCTACACGAGCAGGTGCTAGCAGGAATTGATTGGGGTATCCTGACAACAACAAAAATCCTGAAAGGAGTTGAGCAAAATGAAATACCTCAGGTATTACTAAGAGTTGCCCAAAAGTGGATTGGTCTGATTACTCTGGTTGGCTATCACATGTCCTAGTCCTTTTCCCAGTCAGCTAGCCAGGAATAAAACATGGAATTCCTGGGCTATTTGTATACGAGACCCACTCTGAAAGTAGGGTAGAACATATAATAGACTTGCACCATCATGGGCCTTTTATATGTAGCTGTGTAGTTATTGTTCTGTGGAGTGGGAAAACTGAATTCTCATTTTATAGTCCATGCCTTTCTACATCTAAACTTGTCACTAACAGGACTCCCTCAAAAGTATGTTGTGCCTTGTAAAAGGCATGTCCTTATCTCCCAAACATAGGATTTAAGCTTCCATCTCCTGTTTCACCTTGCACTGTCATTTCCTATTTAGATACTTGGCAGTTCAGTCTGCAGCCTGATTCATCTCATAGACATAGGAGTGCACTGCTATGAAATTTGTGAGGGCAGATGCGCTGATCCCACAGTTCAAACCCTTCTCCTAGGACACCTCTGAATTCTTCATACTGGCACTATGGGGACTTGTAGTCTCTTTCTGGTTCCCTTCTGATGTATTATTTGAAATGTGGTACATGCCTAGGCTGTGCGACTGAACAACAACACCAACAACAACACATGCCTAGGCTGGGTTGGTTGGTTCATTTACTATTGTGTGTCAACAGATTTAGTTTCTGCATGGGTTACCACCCGTGCACAACATCCTGACTGTAGTATATGTCAGCTTTCATTTCTACAAATATGCTGGAAAAACAAAAAGGAGCCTTGGGCACTGTAAAGATTATAAAAAATATAAAACACAAGCTTTTGTGGCCTAGAACACACTTTATCAGATTCATGCAGTGAAACCTCAGTTGGCAGAAATGTAGAGGAGGGACATGATAAAGAGTGTTATAACACTATTAAATCGCATCGTCTACCGGAAGTTGCTGGCAGGCCTGGGCCAAATCCAGCTTCCTGAATATCTTGGCGCTCACCAGAGAGGCCAAGACGTGGCTGACCACTGGAACTGGGTAGGAATGGTCCTGCAGTGCTTTATTGATGGTACATTTGTAGTCCGTGCAGATGTGGGCATCCCCATTAGGCTTTATGGGTGTCATGATCGGGTTTTCCCAGAGGGCGTGGGGGACCAGCTCTAAGACACCTTGATCCACCAGGCGATCCAACTCCTCATTTATTTTCAGCTTCAATGCGAATGGGTCATGCCTGGCCTTCAGCCATATGGGCCACACCTCTGGGCTTAGCTGCAGCGAGATGGGGGGCCCAGTGTAGTGGCCAAGTGTCCCATCGAAGATGCCCAGGAACTCATCACACACTTTCTGAAAGTCTCTTGTGGCAATGTGGTGCATGCCTGTGACTCGGAACCCTGGGGCATGAACCAGGCTAGTCCTAGGAGACTTGTGCAACTGCCCCCCACCACCAGAAAGTCCAAAAATCCATCAAATTCCTGGTACTGCACCCAGAACTTGCCCACCCCTCTTATAGCCACCGCATTTTGTTGGAAGTCCTGTAATGTAAACCCAGCAGGCCTGAGTGGATGCCCCCCCTGTGGGCAGAGCCTACTTTAAGTATCCTCCAAGATTATGGAAATAGAGGACCCGGTGTCTAGCTCCATCATGCAGGGAGCCCCCTTGATCAATACAGTCAAATTAATTTTATTGGGGGTGCCCGGGTGTAAGTTCAGTACCTGTTGCTGCTGGACAGGGGTGGTGTGTAGTTCCATCATGTGTGCAGGGGTTGCCTTCAGTCGCCTCCTATTTCCCTTGGAGCGGCAAGCTCAGGTGATGTGGCCAACCCTTCCACAGGTCCAACATGTGGCATCCCAGAAACAACAGGATTTCCACTCGTGGGGATCCCTGCAGCTGGCACATGGTGTCGATATGGTGCTTTTGACAGAGTGTCATTGAGAGAAGAGGTGAGCATCACAGCGGGCCGGGCATGATAGTTGCAGGACCTCTTTGCTGTTGGATGTGTCCAAGGCTGAGGAGATGGCAGCCTGGTGCACTGCTGTGGAATGGCAGTCAGCCTTTTGGCTGCCACCCTCTCAGGACTTCTCAAACGCTGCAGCCACTTGGAGTGCCTTTTGGAGATTTATGCCGTCTTGGCTGATGCGCTTGTGCTGGGGCTTCTCATCCCTGAGGCCAAACACAAAATGGTCTAGAGTGCTACACAATGGAGTGCCAGTCAACGCAGGGCAGCAACATAGTCAGAGGCCAATTTGCTGGGCCTCTGGCTCCTCTTGAAGAAATCGAGGCGGCAAGCCAGTTGGGTGGGCTTGGGCGCAAAGTGGTCAGTGAGTGCCTTGATAAGCTGTCAAAAGTGGAGAGTTTCAGTGTGGTCAGTGCAATGAGGTCTTGCACTAGCTCCAGGGTGGCGATCCTGCAAGAGCTGAGCAACAGAGCCTTCTTCTTAGCTGCATCATCAATATCTTGGAACTCCACGAAGTACGTTAGGCGTTCCACTCGGGCCTCCCATTTCTCTGGCTGAGTGGGGTCGAATTCAGGCAACAGTCCTGGAGCAGCAGTCATGGTCCTGGTTGTGACATGATGTGCGTGGCACTGGAGCTCGATGCGTAGTGCGGTGCATATGGGTGCTGGGCTGGCTCAACAGGATCCCATCCTCGTCACCACTGTTAAGTAGTGGGTTCCATGGGTTAAGTAGTAGATTCTGAAGACCAAATCCCAAGCAGAAGAATGGTTTTTAAGCATGCAAAAAACTACACCCCAAACACTCCAGCTCCCAACAATATTGGATTGTTTCTCTATTGGTCTATTCTAGGATCCTAGCCAACTATTGTTTTGTGGACGCAAGCTCAACGCAATCCCAGGGCTAGTTTACGGATGACCCATCCTTAGTACGCAACAAACACTGAAAATAAAGAGGTTTTGTTGATGACATGTAGGACGGGAGAAGGGCAGAGGCGAGACACACACGCCTGAGTGCGGTGGCAGCTTTATGATCTTTAAAGGGGTCCTTTGATCATCAAAAGGACCCCCTGCTGTCCTGAGAAGGGACGGGCAGCTGCAAGGGGCTTGATCCAAGACCCTGTGTGAGTTGCAACTCACGGGGTGGGCTGGATCGCCCCCGACGCAGGATCAAAGTCCGGGCTCAGCTAAATTGCTGGGCAAAGCCAATGCTCCTGCACCAAGGGGGGAAGAAGAACCTTAACGACAGAGCGCTTCTGTGAGTATCCGCGAGAACAAAAGAGGTGGTTTGGAATGGGCGATTTAACATAATTAGTCCTATAGAAGTAGCACAGCGGGAGGGCTCTCCCCCTGGCAGAATCTAAATGGCTAGAAAGCGAAAGTGAGCTTGGCGAAGTTGGAACAGAAAAAAAGGGCAAGAGTGAGTGAACGCCATCCGAAAGCAATACGGTGAAAGCTGAGAGTACAGTGAGTTTGGCTATAAAGTGGCTGAAGTGTGGCTCTCAGAGGTTCAGGGAAAGAGTCTTAGCTTCTCCCTGTGTTATGGACCCCAGTTTATGAAATTTAGAGGGGACCCGGCCAGGGTGGGAGCTGTTTGACGACAACTTGGTGAGAAGGAGAAGATTGACGGGGGACCCCTGTGCAGCGCACACAATTTTTAACCCTAGAAGGGGTAGGGTGGAAGAGTGGTGAAGCGCATAAATGGAGAAGAGGAGGCTCATTTCAGTGCACGCAAATTTTTGACCCTTGGGGCCAGGGTGGAAGATTAAAGTGTTGCTACGTTCCCAATTTTTGCTGCAGCTTACACTGTGACTGAAAGACAGGCTTGGCTGAATGAAAGCTGAAGAAATCTGGTTGGTGAGAGAACTGAGATCTTAATAGGGTGTCTGATCATTGACTATTGACTGGCAGGGGGCTTGTGGGAAAGTTCCCTTTTCTTTCCTTTCTGGGCAATTGGAGTTAGTGGCTTTGTGTATAAACTAAAAGTGAAGGTGGGGAAAGGCAGTGGAGTGGCTAGCCTGGGAAAACTGCCACCAGAGGGGTTGTTTGGGTAAATAAAAGAGAGAATAGTGGAAACAATTTCTGGGGAATTTGCCAAAGGGTAAGATAGTCTAAACAAAAGTTCATTGTGTAAACTTGGTGGTGATAAAAGGGTCTGGGAACGGGGCCAAAAGGTTGTGCTGTTTCTAAATATTGGATAAGGGATTGGAACAGTAATATATAAACAAAGGGTGAAGATTCTCTGAGTGAGTTAAGAGTGTAAAACTTAAATTAGACAGAAATCGAAAAATATGGCTAGCGGAGGAAGCAAAAAGATGTCCCTTGCTTCATCTGGGGTCCCGGGTTCCGCAACAGGGAAGTTAGGGAACACAGGTCAGAAGGAACCCCAAAAGGAGATGCAAGCTGTGGTCCAAGCTACTATTTTAAGCACAATCAATGACGTGGTAGAGCCGATTAAAGTCAGCATGGAAGAAATCCGGAATACGGTTCCGCTAGCGATTGTCCTGGTTAATAAAGCTATCTAGGAGGTTAGGGACATGATATCTCAGGCGGCAGTCCCGATCCAGAATGCGATGAAAGATATTACTGAGCAATTCACTAAGAGTTTACAGCTTTTGCAGAAACAAATAGCGGACAATATGACAAAAATAGTGACACTAAGTAACACGATGGAGGAAGTAGAACTGAAGGCAAAATTGGTGGAAAGAAAGGTCCAAGAAAACGAAGAGAAACAACTGTTACTGGAGCAAGATGTGATGAGGCTTCAGGTGGAGAGAGTGGCATTTGTCCAAAATATTCCTGAGGAGAAAGAAGAAGACTTAAATGCAAAGATGTCTGAACTTCTGGCAAACCATCTCCATATTGAGGACGCGGGTGAAGTGGAAAAGGAAATTGATGTGGCTTTCAGAATGAATTCGGCTTATGCAAGGAGATTCAAGGTGCCCAGGGAGGTTCAAGTGAGGTTCCATAAATGGGCGGTCAGAGACAAGATATTGAGAGAAGTGAACGTGGTACCACTGAAGATGGGACAAGAAGAAATTAAGGTACTGAAAGAGATACCCTGGAGAGTGAAAGAAAAAAGGAGGGAGTACTCAGAATTAACAGCATTATTGAGAGCCAACAATATCAGTTACAGGTGGATTTTGCCAGAAGGGGTCCTCTTTAGTTTTGAAGGAAAGAGATTTAGAATTAACTCAGTTTTCAAGGCCAAGGATTTTTTTGGAGACATATGGCGTGGAGATGTCAGACGATCAAGAAGAAGAAGAGGAGAGAGGAGGGAGAGGTGGAGAAAGAATCTGAACCCCAACCCCAGGGGGCAGCAGCACCAGATTTGTCGGTTAAACCTCAAAAGCTCAGAAGATTTAGACTGAGATCTCCAATTGTTACATGGCAAAAGGCGAAGAGTGAAAAGGAACACAGACAGACACAGAACCTAGATGGATAAACAGAAAATAAAAATATTTTCGGTCAATGTGAATGGATTAAATGGACCCCCGAAAAGAAGAAGGATATTTCACCAATTGAAGAAGTGCAAAGCAGATATAATATGTATTCAAGAAGCCCACATTAGGAAACAGGATGAAAAGTATTTGAATTATAAGGGATTAGGCAAAGTATTTGTAGCAGCGGACAAAGAAAAGAAAAAAACGCAGAGTGGCCACGTACATCAAAGAATATATGCAACCAGAACTTGTATTCGCCTCGGAAGATGGGAGGATACTAATGATGAAAATTCAAAGAGAAAATAAAAAAGTTTTAATAGTGAATATATACGCCCCAAATCAAAACCAGGAGAAATTCTACGAAAGGCTCTCAATGTTGATAGCTAAACAAGACTTTCAGGAGTTCTGTATGATTGGCGATTTTAATGCGGTCTTTGACAATAAAATGGACCGGAAGACGGGTGTTCAGGGGAAGAAGGCTAAAGGTAATGAATTTACCACCTCACTTTCACAGATTGTAGAGGAACTGAGATTGGTGGACGTGTGGAGAGTAAGAAATCCCAAGACACAACAATATACGTTTTATTCTGCAAGACACGATTCTTGGTCCAGGCTGGACATGTGTTGGATGTCATCTTCAATGGTAAGAGATCTGCAGGAAGCAGAAATTGAGGTAAGTACATTTGCTGACCATAACCCGATAATGGTGGAGTTACAAGGAACTAGGTATAGGGATAGATGGACATTGAATTCATTATTGCTCAAGGACAGTAAGGTGGTGAAAAGCTTGCAAACAGAATTTGCTTTCTTTTTTAAGGAAAATAATACAGCAGGTATTCCAAGACGAACGGTTTGGGATGCCTTTAAAGCTGTAGCGAGGGGATTGTTGATGAAGGAAGTGGCAAAGAGAAACAGAAAAAGGAATGAGGAATACGTTAAACTTAAAAAAGATATTTTGGAACAGGAGAGGCAAGAAATGGAGATGGGAGAATTTGACAGGAAGGAAAAAATTAAGTTTCTCATGCACAGAATGAACTGCTTATTGACAGCAGAAATGGCAAAGAAAGTAAACTATGCTAAACAAAACTATTTTGAGAATGCCAACAAACCGACTAGATGGTTGGCCTATCAAATAAGAAAGCAATCTGAAAGAACATCGATAAAATCGCTGAGAGACAATAATGGCATGGAGCATAATGGAGCTCAAGAATTGAAAAGGATTGTGGAAGACTTTTATAAGAAATTGTATGCAAGAGAAAATAGAACTAAAGAAGAGATATCCCAGTATTTGCAAGACCGTGTCCTGCAGAAGTTTTTGGAGGAAGACCAGAAGATCCTGAATCAACCAATTACCATGATGGAGATGGTAGAAGCATTGAAAAGACAGAACAAGGGTAAGGTACCAGGGACGGACGGCCTGCCAGTGGAATTCTATATAACTTTTGAAGAAGTGTTACTTCCACAGTTACATGAAGTCTATAAGAAAGCGTGGAAAGGAGAAGAAATACCGGACACCTGGAGGGAAGCCCTAATCTCGTTGATACATAAACCGAATACAGAAGCAAATGATATCAAGAACTACAGACCGATCTCCTTACTGAATGTGGATTACAAATTTTTTGCCTCTATAATGGCTGATAGGCTGAAGCGTGTTTTAGCAAAAAGAATTCATAAAGACCAGTCAGGATTTTTACCGAAAAGACAGATAAAGCACAATATGAGGAGGCTATTGAATGTCTTGGAGTATTACGAAGCGCATCCGGAAAAAGAAATGGTGATAATTTTTGTGGACGCAGAGAAGGCTTTCGATAACCTGGACTGGAAGTTTATAATAGAGACACTTAAGAGAGCTAGAGCAGGAGAACTGTTTATTCAAACAATCCAAGCAATCTACTTAACACAGAGAGCAGCAGCTATGGTGAATGGAGAACGGACTGAACAATTTCAGATACAGAAAGGCACGAGGCAGGGCTGTCCTCTCTCACCGTTATTATACATTTTTGCCTTGGAAATTTTAACAGAGGAGGTACGATTGAATACAGAAGTGAAAGGCCTAAAGGTCCATGGAGAACACTATAAACTATTAGCTTATGCAGATGACTTGGCATTTATACTGGAGGAACCGAGGTCTTCAATCACGGAACTGAATAAGATTTTGAGAGAGTATGGACAAGTGGCAGGCTTGAAGGTTAATATGACTAAAACAAAAATGTTAACGAAAACATTACTATGGAACAAAGGGAGAGTTTACAAGAAGAGTTTGGATATAAGCTCTGTACTAAGGTGAAGTATTTAGGGATTCAGTTAAGAAATAGATGCAGTTCTCTCCAAGAGGATAATTATAGAGAGCTGTTAAGAGCTAGGAAGCAAGATTTGGAAAAATGGAAGAATAATCCTGTTCTGGAGTGACCACATTCCATGCACTCCCTCAGCCATTGGCCTGTCAGCCACCACTCAAGAGTACTCAGGTGCCATTGGCAGGGTGCTAGGTCTGCTCCTCTTCCCCACCCACTTCCCCTTCAGCCCCCTGTGCCCTATCAGAATTGCTGACAAACAGCTTTCTCTCTTGACAAGGACACTTTTCCTGCTTGCTTCCAGTGTGGGACTAACTGTCCCTTCAGTGGCTGTTGGTAGGTGTCACGAAATGTCAGTTACCTGTGTTTGTAAGATGGGTGTGGTTCTTTGTTTAAAATGTTCCCCCATAAGGTTTAATTGAGCTGTAGTTCCAGAGAGGGGCCTGCAGGAGTATTACTCACTGAAGTGAATGGGGCTTCCTCATCTGCTGGCCTATACTTCCCAGCATCCCCAAGGCCAAAAAGTGCAGGAAAACAGCAGTCTTCATCCCTGGGAGGCAGCAGAAATTCAGCCACTCCACAGTCGGCTGGACTGGGGAATGAATGGCGCATAGGCGTCACCTCCAGGGGGGCTGGGGGAGCCAGGCCTCGCTACCCCCCTCCCGTCCCCACCCCCATTTTGAAACGGAGGTTTTCCCCTCCGCTTTCTGGGTCTGTTTGGCTGGGCTAGGAATGGGACGGAAGTCAAGGGGGTGGGGGCTTGCTTCCTCCTGGAAGCAAAGCTCCACCACAGTTCCCAGCAGCTCGCCTGGAGAGCGGCACGTGGCGGCCGGCCGGGCAGCACATGCTGCCTCACGCTTTGCTACAGCCACCAGCCTGAAGGGGTAAGTAGGTGGGGGATTGTTTCAGGTGGGGTGGGGTGGGTTGGGTGGGAGCCCAGGGCTGCAGCCACCCAAGCCATCCTGCAAATCCAAGCAGGGGAGCTGGGCAAGAATGGAGGAGGGAGAGGTGAGGGGCCCTTCTGTGGCCTCTGGTTGCCCCTGCCATCAGTGAGTGGCTTGCTTTCTCCTGCAGTCCCGGTCAAGCCAGGCTGCAGGAGAAAATCAAAACTCCAGGAACCCTTGTGCTGCGCGGAGCACATTGCTCCAGGATACAGAAAAATCCTGGGCTCACTTTCTCCCTGTAAATGGGGGGGAAGGGGGGCTGCGCTTTCTGTCCCTCTCTCTCTTTCTGTTTCCTCTTTCCCTTTCCCTTGAGATGTGTGCAGAGCTGGAAACGTTGAGTGAGCTCCCCCACCCCCACTCAAGGCTGCTTCCCCATTTCGCAGTCCTGACTTTTTCTTCCCTTCCTCTCGTCTTTCACTTCTCTCTCTCCCAATCTATATGTTTTTCCCCCCAGCTTCCCCCCTCTCCCTTGCTCAAAATAGCCCCAGTTAGGATTGCCAGGATACCCCTGCCGCCACCTCTGGGGGATGAGGGAGGAGGTGGCCCAATCCAGGTTAGGAAACTCCTGGAGACCCGGGAGATATGGAGTCTACCGGAGGACAGGGACCTCCCAGTGGGGCACGGATTGCCATAGAGTCCACCCTCCAGAACATCATTTCCCCCCCCCAGGGAAACCGAGTCTCTTTAGACTGGCAATGAGCTGTAATTCCAGGGGATCCCCAGGTCCCACCTGGAGGCTGGCATCCCCTAAGCTCCAGTGCCGAAATTGGATGCGTCTGGTTCTGCTGTGTGACTTGAAAGTTGCATGCAAACCTCTGGCATTGGCTTACATGTGCCAAACCACCCAGGTGGAGGAGGGGGGAAGTGTCATTCTACCAAAAATGAGAGTGTTTGGGTTTCTCTGTGAGTTTGAGGACTGGAACTGGCACTGGGAGGTGAGAAGTTGGAAGAGATGTGTGGTGTGGCTTTCTGAGAACCCTTGTGTTACCAGTAATAATTATGCTACAATACAGTTTGTTTGTCCTAAAGGTGCTACTGAGTGTTTTACTATTTTGTATGCTATGGCAGTGATATGAGAGCCAATTGAGCTGTGGGTCCATCTCATGCTACTGACAGTAGTTATACATTACGCCCTTGCCCAAATGGTTCTGGGCATTAAAGCGCACTTACCCTGGTGTGATGTAAAATGCTAGCAAGTCATAGCCAACTCATGGTAACCCTGTAGGATTTTTCAAGGCAACAGACATTCAAAGATGATTTGCCATTGCCCTGACTGTGCATCATGTCCCTGGTATTCCTTGGAGATCTCCCATCCAAATACTAGTCAGAGCTGACTCTGCTTAGCTTCCAAAATCTGATGAGATCAGGCTAACCTGAGCCATCTGGGTCCACGGCATGGTGCTGTGTGGGGGCTTCCCAGGCAATCATCTTCAACCTATTCTTGAGGAGCCACAATCATTAGGAAAGGCGGCCATGTGATAGAAGTGTAATAATAATTTACTCATAGTTGCAAGAGCCAATAAGATTTGAGTTTGATGGGGGATTGGGCCAAATTGATCTAAGGTACTGCCCGCAAGTATTAGCAAGCTCAGTGGTTAAGGATTTGAGTAGGAAGCTCTTTATAGTCCAATCCTGGGAGGAAGCCCCCTTGGATAGACCTCAGTAGGATGCCTCTGTTAGACTGATGAGGAATTGTTATAGGAAGGGGATAAGCAATTAAAATATATGAGAAAGAATGTCTGAAAATGTCATACAGGTTTCTGTGGACCTTGCAATAGCATTGTGGCTAACCCCAACTAAGAAACTTCCATGCTGTTTCTATAATTTCTCAAGTAGCCACTTCACACCAACTGTGCATCTCCAATCCTTTCTAATTCCTCTCAACTATGTACAGCTTTTTGTGTTGTGCTTCAGTTTGGACTGCTTTGCTTTCTCAGTTCCTAGCCCCCTTCTTTTCTATAACCCTTGGATCTACATCCCCTTTCCCTCCAAGCCTTGCTGCTTGTCCCAACACTCCAAAGTCAGACCAGGTTTGGCCAGTGGCAGCTGAAAATGCATCTGTCTGTCCAGGAAGTTCAACTAAATGCCACTAGAGGTTTTGTCACCACTACTACGTCACTTAATGCATTACAATATAGGTTCATGTTCAGGCTATAATTTATGATGTTTTGGATTTGGGAAGATCTGTGTTCTTGGTCACATCAGTTGGTGCTATTTTTTTCCTGTAAACTCCTCTTCCATCCCAATGGACTCTGCTGCTCACATGTTGTCTGTCAATCCCCTGCTTTATTCCACCCTTCCTCCAGTCTCCCCTTCCCTTATATTGACCTCACAACAATGGCAATATCACCCAGCCTGATGAAGGGGCTTTGACTCTTGGAAGCTTATTCCTGAAACTCTTGTTGGTCTCTAAGCTGCTCCTGGACTCAAATCTAACTGTCCCAGTATCACCGAGGAAGTAAGTATCATGCAAAATGTAGATCTGAACATGGGTCTCTTCAGTCCTCTTCCAATCCACACTGGTCTTCATGCCATTGGTCCATCTACTTCAGCATGGTCTGCTCTGATGCAGGTGAGACTCTGCAGGCTCAGACAGAGAAAAGATCCTTTCCAACAGCTGTTCTCTTTGACTCCTCCTCGGTTTAAACCTTTATCCTTTGGCTTCACGTAAGCATGGTCTCTCTACCATCAGTGTCATCATTGTCTGCTCAGACTGGCAGTGGTTCTCAGGGGTTCTTTGCAGAGGATTTTGCCCATGCCGTGCTTTGTTTCTGAGCCATTGGGGGCGGGGGGGAGGGATGCAGAGGCGGGCTGCTTTTATTTGTAACACAAAAGTATATTACCTCTTTCTAACAATGTATGTCCATGCAAGATGTACATATGTTCACTGTAATATGTAAACAGGGCTTTTTGTTTCCTGAGGTGGTGAGCAGGAAGAGAGAGGAAATGGCAACAGATATGTTCTTGGTATGTACACCATCCAGGAGAGACACTTAACTCATGTTTATGCCACACATCATTATCCTTGATTGGCATGCAGATCAGAGGCCTTTTAAAATTTCCTTTTGCCCTGTGTGCAGTCCAGAAGGAACATTGGCAAGGAATGTACACTCTATATGTGTGGTACAGTTTCAAAGGGACAACTAACTGGGATGTATAAAAGAAATGACAGGATTGCCCATTACAAACAATGGGAGAGACTTGAAGGCCCACTGGAGATAATAGGAGCCAGGAATGCCACATGGCTCCGCCTCCATAAATAGTGACAATGGCCTGTGATGTCACTGGCTCCTCCCTATGATGTCACTGGGCCTGGGTTCTTTTAAGGACCTAGCACAGCAATGCCTCTGGCCCAGCCCCAGCCCCCCTGGGAAATTGGAAAGTCTACGCCCTTGGAATGGAAGTTTCCCTGCTCTCTTGAGCAAGAGAGAGAGGCTGAAATACAGCCAACCAGTCCAAGGAGAGCTCCTGTCCTGAGGTAGAGAGTATTGTGTGTAGGGAAAGTGGATTGTGTTTAACCCCTGTTGATTCATGCCCTGTTGGTTTGTAGTGTGTGCCTACTCCTACAGTGTGTGTGTGCTCCATAACTGTGTAAATACTTAAATAAATTTGGGCTAATAATCTGTGTTGTTTAGATGATAATTTTATGAAATGTACTCTTAAAATGTGCATTTGCATGATATATACGGTTCACAAGATATTCAAGCCATTGAGCTGGACAGTTTGTAAAGGATTGTTGCTGAGACCACAGTATATTTATATCTATTAATTAGGAAATAAGGGCTTATTATCACTCAGATTCTCTCCCTAATAAGTATGCAGAGGACTGAGATGCTGGGGACAGAGCCTGCCTTCTGGCCAGCCTTGTTCTGGAACTCTGCTCTTAAATCTGTGCACAGGAAAAGAGTCCAGGAATGAAAGAAGAAAAAAGAACTATGCACATGGTAAGAGGCTTGTTTCCTTATACCTGTAAATATTCTAGGAAAGAATTATTATTTTGGAGGGGAAAAAACACGAAGCTGGAGGAGGATAAAAGTAATGGTGACCATAGCAACATTCCTGGTGATGAAGAGAGGGCATGTTTAAAACTGTGCTGGAGAAAGGAGCTGCAGCTGTACTATAACTGGGGAAGTCCTTACGGGTGGGGCCTTAAAAGGTGTTATTGGTCCTAAAAAACTGCTATTTGCACCTGTTCTAGAAGCCTGTCGTCGTCGTCCCCATTCTGTGCGGGGCAGGTTGTAGTTACTCCTTTGTGCCAATTGCATGGCACTGCCTCACAAACCCACCCCCTACTGCTTTATTACTAACACTGCCCAGTCTTCTCCTTGACTTCAATTCCCCCAGCAGTAACAGAACCAGTAACCCAACCAGTGTTTACAAATGTGGATTTGACGAACTACCGAGTCTCACTTTCTCTATCAAGTAGCAGCAATAATATTTCTTCCCCAGCTCCGGCCCCAATGCGCGGGCGCTGGAGAGTAGAATGCAAGTTTAGAAATGCGGCTCCTTGAACTCTCTGTTGTGTTACCACCTCCGAAAGACATTTCTGTATCAAATAGCCTCCGAGAAGAAACAATTCCAGAGTTGACGGTTTGTTGCTAATCTATGGTAAATTACTGCGGCAAAAACAAGCACGAGTCCTGTTATGTTTTAACAAGAATTTTATGCCAGCAGACGTTTTTGTACACTGAAGGCCGTTCCTTTAGCTGCTCTGAAGAGATTTTATGGAACGGGTGTGTACCACAAGACACCCGCTTACTTTAGGAGAAGAAATACAACTTCCGAACGATAGGCTCAAACGAACAGCGACTTGCAAACGAGCCCGCGCAAGCGCCGTACCACGCTCATAAAACACCTGAAAGTAGGCAATGCGCCTGCGCCGGTTTTTAGCTGGTAAGGGGAAGGAAGGAAAGAAAGAGGCGGAGCTGGGCGTGTTGCGCGGCTCGTTGGCCGCGGCCGCTTTTGGGATGGCTGGGGAGATGGGATCTTCCGCTTCTCTCTCCGCCTCCTCTCAAGGCCCCAGCGGCGCTTAGGCCGCACTCGCGTGGGACGGGGCGCAATGCTACGGAGGGTTCTGTTTCCCGCGTCGCCGGCACGCTGGCTTTTGCCGGGGCTGCTCGTGATGGCCGCGCTGTGCGGCGGAGTTGTTCCCCCGGTTGCCCCCGCTTCTCCGCGGCTGCCGTCTGTTACCCCGCGCAACTCCAGCTCTCGCGGCGGCGAGACGACGCGGAGCGGCAATGCAAGTAATAGCAGCCGGCAGGTCCCGAGGCCTGAGACCGGCCAGCTCATGACCCAGCGCGCCCTCTCTGTGCTCGTCTTGGCCAGCGCCGCCCTCATCGTCTACTTCGTGATCCGGACAGTGCGGTGAGCGGTGCCGCTTGCTGGCTAAGCCGGGCACCTTTGGGGACCGGGTTTCCTTAGGCACCTCGGAACGTATATGCATGGGCAGCAGAGCGCGTCCCCCCTCACCACCTCCAAGTCACTTGCAGGACCGCCCCCCCCCCCCCCCGGTATGATGCACTGTGCTGACTGTCAGTCCTCCAGTTTTTGTATTTGACAGACGAAGCTTCAGCGGAGTGTCTAAATCAATTCTCTGACTTCGGTAGTGATATCTCTTAAGTCCGACAGCTAGTTTTCCTGGCACATGCTTACTTCAGCCAGATGTAGAACCACTGAATGGTGTAGCCAAATATAATTAAGAGATTACCAATTTTAACGTTCTTTTGCTTCTTGTGTTGACAAGAAGTACTTGGTCCTTAAAGCCTCCTGTACATATTGGAATCAATATCTAACATTCTCCTGCTATTGCCCTCCGTAGGATTGTAGTGATAATAAAAGCCACAAGTTGGAGTGGTTCCCTGTCAGAGTCTAGTTAGCTAGCGAGCTGTACTCCTGGGCTCCCTTCCTGGCTATGTTCAGCAGGCTCTGGGCATAGTTTTTGGCAGCCCTACTTCTTAGTTCTCCTTTTCATTTCTGTCAGCCAAGGCTCTACTTTTAAGGCCAGTGCTTGTCTGGGTCCTCTCTCTGTAGCTCTTCCAACAGCCTCCTTGTAGTGCACATCCCCTCCTCATCTTAAACACAGTGTACTCCTTGATTTGCCCTGGCTTTCCACAATTACTTGGGCCCTTGTATCTGATTCTTCACTTGCCCTTCTTCTACATTCTTGTTTTAGTTCCTGTTTTAATCTTCCATTTACAATTGTTTCAGTCTTTTTTGTCTCTGTCCCTTAGTTTCCCTGACTCCTGAGACTTCTTCACTGGTGAAAACACACATGCAGCTGTTCTATACTGAGTTAGGCTATTGCTCTGCCTAGCTCAGGATGCTACCTGGCAGCTACCTGATGCTTTTTAACTGGAGATGCTAGGGATTGAACTTTGACCTTCCTGCGTTTAAAGCAGACACTGTCACTCAGCTATGTGGACTGTGCAATAGTGAAAGATCTGGAAAAACTGAGGAACACCTCTTCCAGTCTTTTCATTGAAAAACTAGAAGTTTGAGGTGTGGTTTGAAGATGAGAGAAATATCATCTAATATAATATTTTATGACAATATTATGTGTAAAATATTTCTTTAAAAAGCTCTCTAAAATAATACTGACACTCTTGCATTCAAATGTAATGTTAGGGATGATAGATTAGCTCCTGAATTTATCTGGATTACTAAAAAATGATCATTCTTTAAGACTTTCAGGCATTGTCAAATACAGGACATCTCTAGTTTTGCACCTGAAAAATGCTTGCAAAGCCTACGTAACAGAGCTTTTGACTCCCCTTACTTGAGAGTCTTACATCTTTCACATTAAATAAAATAAACTGATTGAATGTGTGTTTGCATTTTCAAATAATCATTGGACAGACAAACATGAAAGAGTTTTGAGGTTACTTTCAGTTCATTCAGATTTTCTAATTTTCCAGAGTCTGTGAAGCTTAAGTGAAAGTTCACCAACAAAAGCTGTGAATCTTTCAAAAACTAATTAAAGAAATAAATCTGAGTTACACTAACCTTATTAAAGAAGTGCTATTTACAGAGATGGAAGAGAATATAAATGATATGGAATCATATTACTTCTTCACCCTTTCATGGCTTCAAAATTGCTGGAGAAATTATATCCTTATGGAAAGCTGCCTAGTTGACTAACTAGTCCATGCCATCACAACAGTTCACCCAATTGGAGTTGGAGGCTTTGCTGCTGCAAGCATAATACAGTATAGATTGGTATAATAAATATAGAATAAGCCACAGGACTAATCCCACTTGTAACAAGTAAATTAATGATCTTATGATATTAATATAGGTAAAGGGCCTATACTTAACAGTTGCTTGCAAGTAGGTGAGACTGCAGCAGCACTTGCAGTAGTTCAGAGTAGTCAGCATCGCCTTATTCTTGGTCTACATTATTTAATGTTTTGAAGCCCTGTATTTAGTATATACTTATAAAATGACAGTTTGCCTGGTTACCAGTGGCAGGTAAGAATCAGGTCCAAGTGACTAGGCAATGCAAGAACTGGAGGTTGCCCCGAAACTCTTAGATAAAACAGATTAATGCAAACTGTTTTATAGACTACTTTGCAAGGCTTCTATGCTGTATGGCTCATTCATTGCTCAGGGTTCCTTCGGTCTCATTGGTGTGCTTGTCCCTTTATGGTTTCTGGACATATCTGTGTGTGACATGGTACTGCTGGTCATATTTCTGATTTATGAATGCTGTTAGCGCTGCAGCCTTAGCACTTACCATTGTTGATTTCTTGCACATATTTTTCTTAATATGATTGCCTCACTGAGTCTTGGTTAACATGAACAGGATTGTAATTGTTAACTTTTTGCCTGCAGTGCTCATCACACTTGTATTTTGCCTACATCTGACTTAAGCAAGGCCATGTAGTTTCATCATTCTGAGTTGGCTGCCTTGGTCCAGATGATGTTCCACTGTGCCAGTGAAGTGCAAGCAGTTACACATCAGTAGCACAACAGATGTTGTTACCTGAGTGTCTGCTTTACATAGATAACAATAAGTCTACAGTTCAATGGGGGTGTGTATCCTGTGGAATGTCCCAGATTCAATCTCTGACATTTCTATTTTAGAGATTTCAACTAACAGGAGTCTGCCAGAGACCATCACAATTATGGAATGCACTGCTGCAAGACATGGTAGTACAACTGGCTTAAATTGCTTTAAAGGGATTAGACCAGTTATTGGAGAATAGATCTGTTAATGGCTAAGTGCATGTTCAAAGGAAGATGCTGGGGAAAACATGGAATTTGAGGGTGTATTTTTTCATGTATTGTTGATGGCTTTTTATTTACTTCTAAGCCATTCTCTCAGCCTATCCTTTCAGCCCAAAGGATCCCAAGGCAGTGTACAACATGAGCTAGAAACATTGTAAACCTGTTTAAAAATAGAAGGTTAAATATGAATGGCCACCAAATAAAAGCAGCCATAGAAAGCATAAAAGAGTACCAGCAATTAAATGGCACTGAGATAAACCACAGCTAGTATACATAGCAGCAAGCTAAGCTGATGCAGTCAAGGAAAGCAGTAATAAAAGGCAAGCCAAAATCGTAGTTAAAAAACCTGGGAAAATAACAGGATCGGCACCAGCTAAATAACTATTTATTTTATTATTTATTTATTTAATTTCTACCCCACCCTCCCCACCTTGGCAGGGTCAGGGTGGCTTACATGGAATTTTACATGGGAGATAATTCCACAGCTATTGGGGAGCTAAATCCACAACAGAGATCACAGAAGAGGCCTCTGCCTATTTTATGTTGGCTTAGTGGTGGCCAAAGGAGCAGATCCTCTGAACCATTTCTTACAGAAGAATGCCCTGAGCCAAAAGCCTGTAAAGGCTTAGAGGTGAATTAGTGCCTGGGATCTAATCGGGAGCCAGGGAAGATCTTCTAACATTGTCAAGACGTGTGCCATATATTCTGTGTTAGCAATTTTGCTGCTATAGTTTAGGCCACTGGAAGCTTCCAGACAGCCTTCAAAGGCAGCCTATGTTGAGTCTATTGTAGTAGTCTCTCGGCATGTTATTACAGTCGTGGTCAAATCACTTTTCTTAAGGGATGATTGTAGTTTATTTATTTATTATTTTGATTTATATCCTGCCCTTCCCACAAGTGGGCTCAGAGCAGTTCACAACAATACATTTAATACATTCTTAAAATAAGCCAATCAGGCAATAAATAACAGTGCTGACTTAATGCAATAAAACCAATTTGAAATATTTAAAGTGAGCAGTGCAGTATATTCAGTTTCAGTTCCTACAGCTGGGAAATGAGTGGGCCAGTGCCAAGACATAGTGGCCTCATGTAGCAGCAATAATAGGGAGGCCAGCTGATAGAGATCCACTGCCTCAATCAAAGGCCTGGTGGAACAGCTCTGTTTTGCAGGCCCTGTGAAACTGTAACAGGTCTCACAGGGCCTTGATCTCAATCAGAAGCATGTTCCACCAGACTGGGGCCAGGGCTGAAAAAGCCCTGGACCTGGTTGAGACTAGTTAGCAAACCAACTGGAGTTGTCTGGAGGAGCTCTGTGCCACTTAAGACTTGAGTGCCTGTATGTATGGAAATTGTGCAGCACTCAGCTTTCAAGCCTGCTCTTTGCAGGGAGGGTAAGCCCAATCTTAAACAGTCTGACTACACAAAACTTGAGTGCAGAGCCTCTGGAGGGGTCCCAATCTTAAACAGTCTGACTACACAAAACTTGAGTGCAGAGCCTCTGGATGCCGATCCCTAGGTCTCATCCATCAGAGCTTCTGTTCTTTTCTAATGTTAAGTGGTATTTACTAACAAGGAAACATTCTCAATGAGAATTGGTTAAATGTGAAATGATATTTAACTTTCACCAGAAATTAGATATAGTCTAAATAAGGAAACTGTATCCAAAATGTAGTTCAGTGTATGATAATACACCCTAATTTAAAATGACATTTCTGTGAAATTGAGATCCTTTAGAAGAGTAACTGGTATATTTCCTGGTATAAAATCTGCATTTTGTAAATTCATGCAAGTGTGTTCAGCTTCAAGGAATAACAGTTTTGTGGAAATGGGATGCTTTTAAAATGAAGATGTTGCCTTATTGTTTCATTTTATTTTCCTGCATCGTGAACCTTGCAATTTAGAAAAAAGAATCATTAGAAGTTTAAATTATCTTCAGATGATAATTTTATGAAATGTACTCTTAAAATGTGCATTTGCATGATATATACGTTTCACTGCTAATGAGTGTCATAGATGCTTAAACTGCTGTTGTGCTTTGAGTCTGTATCAAACTTATAAATGATATTGTTCAGCAACAACAGTCTTATCTGGAAAAACCAAGGACAGCCTGTATGCATTTATTTTCTAAGTCCATTATATATATATATATATATATATTTGCAGTTACTTTCACAAGAACATTTTTTGGGGTTGGATCCACAAATGGAGCATTGGAGTAAAATATAACAAAAGCTGTCATACTACTAGAAACAGACCATACAACCTGAACTAATTTGTGATTAATGTAGTCTCAAACCTGTTGATACTTACAGTACTGTTGTTGTTATTACCATTGTCATTATTGTTGTCCTCATCTTAAGGTAGTGACCCGGATAGTCCAGGCTAACCTGATCTTGTCAGGTCTTGGAAACTAAAGAGGGTCAGGCTTAGTCAGTATTTGGATGGGAGACCACCAAGGAATACTAGGGTCACTATGCAGTGGCAGACAATGGCAAACCACCTCTGAATGTCTCTTGACCTACAGGGTCGCCATAAGTTGGCAGCAACTTGATGGCAAAAAAAAAATTCTTAAGATTTTTTTTAAATACTTGCTCATTGTTTGATAATGCTTGATGAGTCAGTTGACGATTTTGACCTATCCTGTGCACAACCCTAACTCTCAGGGATCATTTTTTTTTTTTTTACTTTTGAGTTGCTCACCTTTTGGGCACCAAGAATGACAGTTTTTCATAATCGTTTAAGATTCTCTGTTCCTTCATAGGCATTTGTGAATGAAAACTATTTCTTATCACATGACTGATTAGTGCAGTTGCCTCTTGATCAGTTTTGTCAAAAGCATTTCAGATTCACAGATGGTCATTTGTTCCTCTGTGAAGACATCACTGTTGGCTTGCCTAGTTTTAAAACAAAAACCTTGCATTCTGTATTCAGCTTTCTCAATTCCAACCCTCCACATTTACCTGTTTGCTATAATAGTATTTTATCTCCTTAGGGTATTTTATCGCTTTTAGATTGGTTTACGATGCTATTCTACTTTTTATTTTCACTTCCTTTCACCTTCAACTGTTACATGTTCCTTTTGATGGCATAAAAACTTAGTTCTGTTATTGCTAGCTAGTTCTGACCAAAACTGAGGGACCATGACTCAGTGGTAGAGCATCTGCTTGGCATGGATAAAGTCCCAGGTTCAATCCTGGGCATATCCAGTTTGTAAACATCTGGCAGTAGGTAATATGAAAGGGCCTGGAGGGCCACTGCCAGTCTGAGTGGACAGTACTAATGGTCCGATGGTCTAATTCAGTGTAAGGCAGCTTTATATATGTTCATAATAACATTTCATACTTTCCAGGCTGAGACGAAGAAACAGAAAGACACGGAAGTATGGCGTTCTGGACACGAACATAGAAAATATGGAACTGACACCATTAGAACAAGATGACGACGATGACGACACAACACTGTTTGATGCCAACCATCCTCGAAGGTTGGTAGCCAAGGTTCAGTCTTTTCTTTGTGCCGTATTAGAGAAGGGGTTCTGAAGTGTACGTTTGGTTACCAGGTAGAATGTACATCACCCTGCATTCATGGTTAAATTAGACAATTTGATATATTGAATACAATCTACATTCAACACTATATCATAAGACTCTTAGCCTAGTAGCATTTTTAGTTGCTACTACTAAAATTGCACAGTAAAGTAAATATGCAAATAAAGTTCAGGTAAATTCGTTTCTAATTGATACTTACTTGCAGGGCAGCTCTGTGTTGCTCAAAATGGAGAAAAAATAATCAAATGTGAATATTTGAGGCATAACAACCAAATCATTGCAGACTGTTGATACGAATACAATTAGTTCCCCATGGGGAGGGCACAGAGAGATAACTGAACTTTTATAGCAGCATTTTAGCTTCTGTTTTTCAACAAAACCAAGCAATCTTTTCTCTCTTCAGAATATAGCTAGTTTAATAGAATACTGTTTCCACATTACTTCTAATACATGCTGTCTCACTTCCTAATTTTGTAAAGCAAGTCTATAAACCTAATTGGCATTTATGGTTCCTTCTCTGTTTACGGCTTCAGGTTTAGAAATGGTCCCTTCACTATAGTATCTCTCATAATCTATGGGACAGATTTTCCAGTTGATTTTCAAATTTGTTTTTAACTGGTGGCTCAAGTGGTTAAGACGCTGAACTGCAGGCTCTGGAAGGTCAGTAGTTCAGCAGTTCGAGACCCGGGTGCCGCATGACAGGGTGAGCTCCTGTCTCTAGTTCCAGCTCCTGCCAACCTAGCAGTTCGAAAGCAAGAAATTGCAAGTAGATAAATAGGTACCACTTCGGTGGGAAGGTAACAGCGTTCTGTGCACCTTGGTGTTTAGTCATGCCGGCCACATGACCACGGAAACGTCTTCGGACAGCGCTGGCTCTTCGGCTTTGAAACGGAGATGAGCACCGCAACCCTAGAGTCGGATTCGACTGGCTTTCAAGCAAGGGAACCTTTACCTTTACTTTTTACCAAAAGAACGTTTTGATTTGGAAGCTTTTATTTATGTGGCACTCTTATGTATTTGAAATTTGCGAACAGGTTCCGGGATCCTAACAGATTACACTGGAACTGTGGAGGGCCAAGCCATATGCTTACAATGTAGATACAGATGTGTGGGGGTTGATTTTAATGGGGAGGTGAGATGGATTGGGTGCTCAACCCTTTCATAATTTTCTCAAACTCTTTTTGCTTCTTGGGCCTTCTGGAAAGAGAGACCATAAGGAAAATATTAAGCATAAACGTTCCTTGCTATTTCGTTCAATCAAGCCTTTCCTGCCAGTTCTTCACCGCTAAGAAGCTGCCATCAGGCTAGTTCTGTGGTTGCCTCATAAATATAGAGTTTGGCCTGGAGAATAGAATATATTGATGCTTCAGATTTGAACTTGTTTCAGATTAAACTGTCCGTTCTGGCTTTAGTAAATGTAGCTTGTGATGGTACTGAGAGTTCTATTTGAGAGTCCCCAGTGCCTCATAAAACTAGAGTTCCCAATTTAAAACTACCTTAAGATTGTAGTGCAAATGTAGTCCAGTGGAATACATGGTACACGTAGCTTGAAACTTTAAGTCCAGTGGCACCTTTAAGACCAACAAAGTTTTATTCAAGATGTGAGCTTCCGTGAGCATGCATACTTCCTCAGACACTTTGAAATGGAAGTTATCAGTCCATACATATAGATAGTGAACAGCAAAATAGCATATTTTACGCCTAATAAAGTTGTTTAAACAGATGTGAGAACCAAACAGGGATAACTGTGAGAGCCTGCATTGGCTGTGGAGTGTAGGATATGCATTTTAACAGTAAAATATAAGTTCTGAAATGCTTGTTGGTTGTCACAATGACAGATACTGCAAGCACTATAGACAACAGTATTTCACTTACCTGCTTATAAACCATACACCCTCATAACTATTAGTGTAACTAAGCAATGAGAATTTTCTACCCAGAAAATCTTGGTAAATTAATTTACGGACTGGAAAACCTAAAACTATGGAACCCTTGGGAAAGTTCTTCTGCTCAGATGCATCCTAATGTAAACCTATTTGGCAAAAAATGAGTTAGCTCTACTTTCCAAAAGTAGACTTTCCAATAGTAGACAGTTACATAGCTGCAGAGATTATTTATATGTGCTATAAACATAAAATAAGTAAATGTCTGCAATTCTCTGGTTCAAGGCAACCAATGATATAAATGTTGAAGTAAAGGAAATAACTTGGAAAACAAGGGTTTTCCTCATGCATGCCATTACAAGAAAGTGGCTGTAAAAGCAACCTAAACAACTTCTAATAACCAAGAATCACTTTTTTTATTGAGCTGCATGTATCCCCTAAGTAATCGCTTGTAGATAAACTATGCCCCAAAACTGCACTGTTCACCAAAATAAACTGCTGAATGGTCTGAATAACGATTGCTGTGGTGGTTCTGATTTCACAGAAAAAATAAACTGCAGTTCTTTGATCATTGCTGGGCATGGCATGATTGGAAGGGAAGTAGTGTGTAGAAATAGAAGAGTGGGAAATACGAGAGGATCAAAATATGAACGTTTCTGTGGAGTTGGTTTTGTCATTGTAGTCAGTTCTCTAATAAAATCTTGCAGCTGTGAGCTTCAACTCAGTTATGGAAGAGCACTAGTACTTTGGGATAAAATATTTTAAAATACAAGCATGTCAGCTTATTGTTTTGCAGCTATTTACTGGGCTGTGACAGGAGCTGCTTTTCTGCAGTGTGAAGTCTGTCACCACGTTGTGGGGGGGGGGAATCCAAAGCTGCATAGGAAGAGGCTGGATTTCAAGGCTCTGAGTGTGGAACCACTGTAAGGGTAATGTTCAGTCCAAAACAAGGGATATTTCCCTCTTTCCTATTCTGTTCTCTCTCATGGGGACCTCAGTCTGTGTTCTGTGGAGGTTCAGCAGTGGATATTTTGTGAACACGGAGCCTTTTTGGTGTAGTGGTTAAGTGCACGGACTTTTATCTGGGAGAACCGGGTTTGATTCCCCACTCCTCCACTTGCACCTGCTGATGTGACCTTGGGTCAGTCACAAGCTCTGGCATAGCTGTTCTCTCAAGGACAGTTTCTGTCAGAAGTTCTCTCAGCCCCATCTACCTCACAGGGTGTCTGTTGTGGGGAGGGGAAGGGAAAGGAGTTTGTAAGCCGCTCTGAGACGACTTTGGGCAGTGAAGGGTGGGGTATAAATCCAATCTCTTCTCTTCTTCTTCTTTTTTATTCTTTACAAATATGTGTACATTGAAATTTTGGAAAACCAAGCATGTTGTACGCTGCATGAGCTTGTAAATTATGAGACAGTGAATAATGTGTCTTTGCTGTAGCTTTGCCCTGATCTGGATGGCTCTGGCAAGCCTAATTTTGTCAAATCTCAAAAGCTAAACAGGGTCAGCCCTGGTTAGTATTTGGATAGTGAGCCAGCATGGTGTAGTGGTTAAGTCACTAACCAGATTCAGTTCCACATTCCTCCAAATAAAGCCAGCTTAGGTGACCTTGGGTCAGTCACAGCTCTCAGATGTGAATTTCACAGCAAGTGCTGCACGGCTGCATTTTGCCCCACAGCTTCACACAATTTTCCCCGCGTCTACTTGATTCTGTTTTTTGAAGATTGAGTAGATGCGGGGGGAATCGCGCGAAGCTGCGGGGCAAAATGCAGCCACGCAGAACTTAGTGTGGAATTGAAACGTACCATCAGGATAAAAGGGAAGAGCAATCGCGGAGCAGAGCTTGTGGGAAATCGGCCAGAGGAATTGGGGAACAAGTAGCTTGCCACCTAGTGGTGCAATGCTAAAAGAGTTCGAACTTAAGGCAGCCAGACCATCTTTGGATCTCCCCGCTATACCACACACAATACCAATTAATTAATTAGTACTTGGATGGGAGACTACCAAGGAAGTCCAGGGTCGCTACTCATAGGCAGGCGTCTCTTGCCTTGGAAACCCTAAGGGGGTCACCATGTCGGCCATGACTTGATGACACTTTACACGTGCTGAGTTGGGGGATTTTGCCTTGGGACCATTTAGTTGTGTTGAAAGTTTTCCATAGTACACTTTTCAAGTCTTTCTTTTTCTCTGCAGATAAGTATGTGCCTTTCAGGAAACTCTTCAATTGTGGAGCAACAATGGAGGCTGTCCCAAAGAAATCAGAAGCCAATTTGGGGGTTGGAGGTATATAAGTGAGATATACCTGTTATGGCATCCTTAGCTTTAGACACTGTAACATTTTACTGTACCTTTGTATATACAGAAATATTTTAAGTTTGGAGCCTATGGAAACAGTGCATTATACAAACTCCGTTTAAATAGGGTATTTCCTGCTGTGTTAATTCTGTATTGTGGACTTCCCTCATAAAACACTGAACTGAAATGCAGTTTTTGGGTTTCTTGGCCAACCTTTTTTTAAAAAAAATATCAAGCATAGTAATGTGTGTGGATTGTCTGCTGCTAGATTTTTGTTTTCTAGAGATACCTTCTCTGTTTTGGAAACACCAAATCTAACTACTGATTTGTGTAGTTTTCTTATTTAAACGAGATGTGGGCTGTTGTCTATGCACTGTCAATCTGTGTGATACAAATAAATTCTTACAGTATTGCTAACATTTGTCTGTTTTCTGTATCAGTTGATGTTGGATGTTATGACTTAGCCAGCTGGAAATATGCTAATATTAAACAAACAAGGCTTGTTTGGAAGCTATTTCTGATTGTCTTTTGTTGGCTGAAAGTCACCCTAAAAAACAAAAAATCCTTTGGAATAATATGTGTGATAAGGTGCCCTCCCAGCTGGTATAAATCAATTAATCATATACTTGATTGCATTAGCTCACAGCCTTAGCAATTAAAACCAAAAATACCAACAACAGCAGAATTACAATGCAACCAGGTATAAATCAGTGGAACTTTACTTTAAACCTACTGATTACTTTAGAACACACAAACTAGTTAGAGAGGGAAATACTATAATGTCATCAGTTAAATTGAAAGCATGAAAATTACATTAAAAGCATTATGCCAATGCTGATTGGAAGGTTGATATTCTGGAGCAATGATCCCCAGCGTAGCTTTGCCCAGCATAGCCGCCCTGAGCCTATGGGGAGGGCGGGATATAAATATGAAAAATAAATAAATAATAAAATAAGCATGCTGCCCAATGACAACTTTCCTGGTGCCTGCCAAGTGTCTTTAGAAAGTGGGTGGGGCCAGCTGGGGCTCCTGTGTACAAGGACATCTGATTGACTACTGCAGATCTGATGGGATCATACTAAAAGATTTACAGTCTAATCTCCACGCATGATTTTCTCATTTATTATGTTTGAGACGTGCCTTTAAATAGCACTTTAGTGGTATTTGACCTTGAGCAATCCGTTCTCTCCACGGTGTATTTTGTTTTTGTCAGTATATCTCCATGGTCCCATTGTATTATGCATGAACTGCTGGGATGGGCTGGTTAAAATAACATTGTTTTGGCGACAGCTGCCATTGCAATGTTGGTTTTGTTCTTTCCCACACTCCTTTTTTTTGTATTTTTTTAAAAATATTTCTCTTGTCCACTTCATGTGGGCTTCCTCAGCTTCCTGCAGCAGCCATTTTGTGGTTGTGCCCACCACCCTGTGTCAAAATTCCAAAGGTACCCACAGACTCCAAAAGGTTGGAGACTCCTGTTCTAGAATGACTGAATCTGCTTGTCCTAGCTAATTTGGTGTAATGGTTAAGTGAGCGGACTCTAATCTGGGAGAACCGGGTTTGATTCTGCACTCCTTCACATGCAGCTGCTGGTGTGACCTTGGGTCAGTCACAAGTTCTTTTAGAGCTGTTCTCTCAAGGGCAGTTCTTGAAAGAGCTCTCTCAACCCCACCTACCTCACAGGGTGTCTGTTGTGGGGAGGGGAAGGGAAAGGAGATTGTAAGCTGCTCTGAGACTCCCTTCAGGTAGTGAAGGGCAGGGTATAAATCCAGTCTCCTCTTCTTCTTCTAGATGAAGTAATGCTGGCTTTTCAAGAGCAGGTTAAGAACTTGGAAGCATTCATGGAAGTTGCCTTGCTGTTTGAAAAGCAGTTTGGCATGGTGGCCAGTAGCATTTACTGTCAGCTGATTCACCAACGTTCTTTTTACCTAGACTCCGCTGATCTGGCGATTCTGATCCATGCTTCTCTATCCTCATGCTTGGATTACTGCAACACATTCTACTTGGGGCCGCCCTTGAAGATGACCCAGAAACTATATTTGGTCCAAAATGTAGTACTGCTATCAGGGACTAGCTACCAGGAACATATGTAGCCCATTTTGAAATAGCTGCCAGTCTGTTTCCAAGTTCAGTTCAAGGGGCTGGTTATGACCTTTAAAGCCCTTCATGACCTAGGACCTACATAATTGAAGGACCATCTCCTTCCATATGTCCCTGTATGCCAACTGCAGTCATCAGGCAACCATCTGTTGGCTATTCTACCACTTAGGGTGGCTCCTCTGACATTGATGAGAGCCTGGGCCTTTTCTACCATGGCTCAAGCTCTGTGGAATGGGCTCCCCAAGGTGGTGAGAGGGCCCCCTCCTTGGCGATCTTCAGGAGGCACTGCAAGGCATCTTTTAAAAAAATTATATCTTTGGTTTTACCTGAAGATGGTTTAATTATTAGTGCAAGTCCTCCTTGAACTAAGCGGAAAGGTGGGATATAAATATTTTTATAAATAAGTTATACAGAACTATTAAAATATCTGTCCATCTTATGTATGCAGCTGGACGCTTTTAAAGAGAAAGCAATTATAGATGTCCACATTTAGCATAGGTTGACACAAACATGCTGAGCTGTAATCATTTTTTAATTTGACACATGAACAGCATGATGTACAAAACAGTATTTAAGCCTTTATTGCATTTGCCATTTCACTATAAATGTCTCAATCTGCAGAATTCACATGATGTAACATGGCTCCACCATCCACTCACTAAACTCTTCCATTCAGCGTGATTAAACTCAGTTGAAACCTGGGTCAGTAGTGTGGATTTTGCTAGAGTTAAATGCCACATAGATGGATGGAAATGAGGTATTTGCAAATGTTTCTGGAACATGGGAAAAGATCCTCAAGTTCAACTTGATTACATTGACACAATTTTCATAATGGTTTTGCCTGTATGATGAATGTCAATTTGATAACTTCGAACAGCTGAAGCAGGAATTGGAGAATTGGGAAATCTTTACAGTGAGTGACTGTAACCAGGATTCTTATTGTTTCACAAATTCATAATTGAATTCTAGAGTATCTGATGATTCATGAATGAGATCAAATGGTAAAAATAAAACAAATTGCTATTAAATTATAATGTATGTTAATCCTTGTTAACAACTAATTTTAATGTTAGTTTACTTACAGTGCAATTTGATATGTTGTATGCCAGTACAAATGGCGAAGAGAGAAGATATGCATAATTAAGCTTGGTATTCACAGAAGTTAGTATCAATAGGTGGTGCCTTCACCGGAAATATTTTAGTGGCACGTGGACACCTAAGAGATTCAGCTCATGATATTAGTTGAAAGCTCTAGGTGATCTATACAACATCCCTATGTTGTATTAAAATAAAGGTTCATCTTGTTCAGCACCAGACTAGTCACATACCCCAAGGAACTGGTAGGGATGAGGATGATTGCCACCAATTGGCTTTTGTTCCTAGAATCTTGGAATCACATTGTTTTGAAGAAGAACATAACATAAGAGAAGTGGACTTCCTGTTTTTGGTGGCTTGCTCTTGGACGTGTAACATCGATCCTCTAATGGAGATGTGCCAAGCCGAGGCGATCAGGAGGGGTTGTGACTGGCTCCAGATCCCCTCGGAATCTCTGTAGGAGACTCCCAGCCTGGGGAGCCGGGAGAAGCCTCTCCCAAGGCGATGGCTGAGGGATCAAGGCTTGCTCATCCTTGATGTCCTGACGCCCCGGAGCCAGTAGGGTGATCAGAGCCTACTGCCAGATGAGTGGACAAGAAAATAAGCAAAAGTAACCCTGGCAGTAATCGGACTAGTCTGAACAGTGAGTTAATCAAACTTCTGTATAAGCAAAGAAGTCTCGGTCTGCCAGATCAATCCAAGAAGGAACGGCGGGTGGGGAAGGATTGGAGATCCACCCCCCCCCCCAAAACGGAGCGGTTCCTAAGCGTTATAGAAAAGAGACAAAGAATGGAACTAACCGTATGAGACTCCTTTTGAGCTTGAAAGCTACATTTTAAGCTAAGAAACATTGAATTCAGATAAACTTTAAAAATAAAACTTTTCTTCTTTGTAAACAAATAGCCGGGAGAGAGAGGAGAATGGTGACGGAAAAGAAGCTTCCCTCTGGAAGTACTGTACCAGTGACTCCCATCCAGACACAGGAAGTGGCTGCAGACTTTCTCAATATGCTTGCCACAGCATTGCATCCTCTGCTGGAGCAGATGTCAACTATCCAAGCTGGATTCCGTGCAAAAACAACTTGCCCACATGGAAAAAAGGGTCAACAAGACAGACAAAAGGATCGAGGAAGTTGAAACAAGGACTATAGATATTAAACAAAAACTGGAAGAAGATAAAAAAGAAAGATGAATAAAAAACTATTACAGCTTCAACTGGAAAAATCTACCCATGTTCTACGCTTCCAAGGAGTTCCTGAAAAGAAGGGAGAAGATTTAAAAATAACATTAAGTGGAGCAATAGCCTCAGTCTTGGACCTAAAACAAGAGGATCTCCAGAGTGACATGGACTTGGCATACCATACATCTCCTGATTTTATAAGAAAAAACAAACTACCTGGTGAAATTTACGTCAAATTCTTTAAGAGAACAATAAGAGACAACGTTTTAAAAGCTACAACAGGAAAAACATTAAAAATTAATGAGGAAGAAATTAAAATTTTAAAGGACATTCCATTCAAGATCTGGAAATGAAGACGTCAATACAAAGACTTAATTCTTTTCCTGCAAAGTAAATTAATAACCTACAGATGGAGCTTTCCGGAAGGACTTGTGTTCAAATATAATGACAAGAAAATTAAAGTTGACTCTGTCCAAAAGGCCAAAAACTCCATGAAGCAACAATTGGGCGCAGATAAAGACGACGATCCAAATTTGGAGGAAGGAGAGGAACCCAGTGAAGAAGAGCCGGATAATACTTCAAGTGCCTCCAGCAGTTCCACTTCAGAGTCTGAGAAAGGAGCAGCAGCACCCAAAACACCAAAAGTGAAGAAGCAGCTCAAGAAATAAACGATTTATTCTGGATTACAAAATATTTGACTTTAGCATAATTAAATTCTACTTGACAGAGGTTTGAACTCTGTTTTTATATTTTTCAGTATATCATTGCAGGAGTGATTTATTTATCTGTAACACAACACAAAGCTCTTGTCTTAAGTTAGTGGTCGCATTCCCCCTGTACCCTTACCTTTAGGTTTTAGGATGTAGAGTATAAAAATAAAAAAAAATGCAGTATTAAAAAAATTAGAGAAGCCAATGTTGGATCAGGCCAATGGCCCATCCAGTCCAACACTTTTGTCACACAGTGGCCAAAAATCAGGAGGTCCACCAGTGGAGCCAGGACACTAGAAGCCCTCCAACTGTTGACCCTCCCAAGCACCAAGAATACAGAGCATCACTTGCCCCAGAGTCCCTATCTATACCTTGTGGCTAATAGCCACTGATGGACCTCTGTTCCATATGTTTATCTAATTCCCTCTTGAAGCCATCCATGCTTGTAGCCTGTTCCTCCTTGTAGATAAAAGCCAAGGACAGATGTAAGGAGAAGAGATGTAATACTTCTTTAAAACTACAAAAATGTAGTAAAACAATAGTTATGTAGTATCCTGTGGTCTAAATGATGAACATGAACATACTGATGCAGCATGTTTCAGTTTCAGTATGTATGTACTGCTCAGTATTTAGTAGCTGGCATTTACAGATGCAGTCTTGTGTGCTGTGTTAACAAATCAGCTTCTGTTTGATAATAGATCTTGATTCCTTGAAAGAGAAATGCTTTTTTTAATATACAAGTTCAGAGGGAAGAGGGGCAGCACATAGAATAATATCCATGGGAAGATCTCAGTTTCTGTCCTTGAGGGCTAAAATAGTTGCATGTTGTTTTGGAACTTCCTTATACAAATTCTTTTGTTTTCTTGGCCTTTATTTTGTTTTGGTTTCCACCCACCCCTTTTTCAACTTTTCAGTCATAAGGATTGAAGGACTGAAAAGGTTTGACATTTCCTGTTGGTACTCATTTTATGATAGGGAGGGAAGGAGAAGAGACACTTCTCTTATTAGCAGATAAGACTGTCAAACTGGAATGGGTTTAGGCCTGTCATTCCTGCAGGCTGTCGCAGAATCAGTTTCTTTCATAGAAGTACTGATATTTGTCAATACAGATCAAATAAACTCAGTTATCAGTCCCTGAGCACAATACTAACATGCAATATGGTAATACTTTTGTTAGTGAATACAGTAATGAGATCTGAAATAAAACAGAACAACCCATACCTTAATCATGATGTCAAGTTGGTATGGCATGAGATCAAAAAAAATCATCATCCAGCACTGGAAGAGGAGGACAACCTGTCAGTTTCCCTATCCCATGGCAAGACCTGCACATCTACTTCATGCTTTTTCTGTCTGTTCAACAAGTGTTTAGGAGCATCATAAGGAATGCAATGGGCTGCAGCAAGATGCAGGAAAGAAAGATCCTTTGTGTGAGCTCAGCTTGTGGTACTACCCATAATTCCCAGATCTTTGACTTCATCATTTTAATGTCTAATGAGCCTGAAGTCTTTGGATTCTCATACCATGTAGAGTAAGAAAGTGGCTGATACAAAAAGAATGCAGATATCCTAAAGTAACATTAATGAAAACACCATCTGCTGCAGAAGCATGTTTGTGTTAGCCCTGTGACTAAAGGGCAGTCTGCAATGACAAAACAGGTGTTTTACAGAGTATAGAAGCCAAGATTTTGACCATCTAAAGCCTGCCCTCCTGCTTCTAGATCCTTCAGCTGAATTGCTCATATTTCATTAAATAATCTTTCTTATAGTCATCACAGCTAAAAACATTAAACCATTAGATGGCACAACACCTTGGAATGAGTCCCAGGTCAATATGAATCAAATAACTTTGCATGAACTATGAAGACTGGCTTTATGCCATTCTCAGTAGTCTTGCCTTGGAAAAGATTTGCAATAATTATCTCTTTAAATTAATGGAATATGTAGGAATCTGGTCATTTGACATGACTGAGCCATTCAAAATGAGGTCTTAATGGGCTGTATTACGCTCAGAATCTGTGGGAAGATCATGCTTCAGTTCCTAACTTTTCCATCAAAGCTCCCCAGTTCCCATCTGTCTAGAGTTCCTGAGCCAACATTGCCCAGGGAGGCACTGCCCCAGTATGTCTGCAGTTTCTTTTTGAATCTGTCCCTCTCCATAGCTTGCCCTGTCCCTTTGGTGGTGAAATTCTTCTCTTAGCCTGGACCAAAGGAGGGATGCTGCCAGGCCTGAGCAGGATTAGAAGTGTTGGATGGGTCAAAACAGAGTTGGAAAGTCAACTGAGAGATGGTTTAGTGCCTGTCTTAACTTACCAACAGTTTAGAAGAATATTTCCTGAGCCTGTTCTGGCAGGGAGGGTGGGGTATAAATCACATAAATAAATGTTACTTCTACGATCTGAAGTTAAACCAAAAGGGATTTTCCTTGCTAGTAAGTGTTTTGCAGTATATGTTTAATTCTAATGTTAGAGTGTAGAAAGAAACTATGAAAGAACCTTTTTCTTGTACTTAAACAAGTATTAATGTGAAGTGTGTCTCTATCTGACAAGGATCTCGTGATATGTTTGCCTGTGGTGACAGAGGTCTTCATCATTCTTTGTAATCTCTTTCCTGTGTCTAAAATGGAACTGTCAGTGTGTCACCCAAAACTAAAGATGCTGCCAACTGCAAGAAGACTCATGTCCTGTCTAGAGAATAGTAGCACAGACTCCCTAGAGTCTGGCCCGAAGAAACACAATAGTCCGGGACAGCTAGCATGAACACCTTGTGAATGGTCTCCAGCACCTCTAGATGGGCCTCCCAGTTCCCTGCTGAAACAATCAATTGAATAGAGTTGAAATGTATTAAAGGACTTTCCAGCTGTTGCTCTTTCTTCTGTTTCTAACCATTCCTGGAAGAGTGAAGATGAGATGGAATCTCATCAAAGAAGTTAGATTTAACCTAAGAAATATGTCCATGTTTTATTTATCTCTGCTTTTTAATTTTACCATGCACCATTTGACCCCACCCCCAGTTAGATTTGAATTTATTTCAAACTTCACCTATGTCATTTTTATGTCTCTAAACAAATTATTTTATTTTTTATGAAATAAGTGTTGTTATAAGTCTTTGGGCATTCAGCCACAACCTCAAACTGCTCAAGAAGTGCTACCTCAAGGAGGGAAGGAAAAACTCAGCTTTCCCTCAGAGGTCCCTTCAGCCTGTAAAAGTCTTAAGGTGAGTGAAAAACAAGTATGTGGGTGTCCAAAGGTATCTTCTTCAAAGCATACAGTACCAGAAGCAGTAATTTCCTGTCCCCCCCATACACTTTTTTTTTCCTGTCCAGGGAGCTCCCCTTAGATCCACATAATGCTGCAGTCCAAAGTACCCTGACCCTGGAAACAATTGCACTATATAGGACCTTAAGATAAGGCCTATTTCCTAACATACTATTTTCCACAATGGTAGCCGGTAGCCCAAAGTGACTTACAGAAATACTACAACCAGGCTTTAAGTACCTACAACTGGAGGGAAGTAAAAGCTCAGCCTAGATCTTAAGCAGATGGTAGTCATCTTCCCACAGTTACCACAACATTATTTACATACTAGTAGAAGATTGGACAATTTGACGGTGAGAACAATATGGAATTCTGCAGGTCTGTGGTGATGGAAACTGCTGTTAAGTCACAGCCAATTTAGGATGATTTCAAGGCAAGAGATGAACAGAGGTGGTCTGCCATTGCCTGCCTCTGCATAGCAACGCCAGACTTCCTTAGTGGATTCCCATCCAAGTACTAACAAGGGCTGACCCTGCTTAGCTTTTGAGATCTGATGAGTCTGGACTAGCCTTAGCCATTGAAGTCAGGGTATAGATCTGCAGCGGTTAGAAGTTTATTTTAAAAGACTGATATAGGAAGTTCTGAAAGAAGTACAAGGCCTATGGGGCAAGAGCATCTATGGCTCCCTGACAACCCTTTCCTTGGTTAGCATCTGGGTTATAGATTATTTCTCCTTAGCTCATTGGTGAAGATGGATCAGTGTCTTGAGATCACTGGTTACCAAATTTTCCTGGTTGAGATGCAGACTTTCCCATTATCAAGTCCTTATGGTACATACCATAAAGAAGGAGGATGTAAAGTCAATGATGTTTGTAATTTCCCTTTACTGTGGAAGGCAGAATAAAAATGAGTGTTTTTTCCCCTGGCATTTACTTTTAAACAAGCATGTCGTTTTATTATGAAACAGTTAGTGCCAGTATTAATCTGGTTACAATTAGGCTCAAATTAAATAAAATGCCAGCAAACACAGCCCAGATGCTTCTTTTTGGATATGTGCAAAGTGGAAACCGTTTTCGGCAGTGGGCAAAGAAAGCGAGGTACCAACTCTCTGTGTGAGAATCACTGTTTGGAACTAAAATCTAATGCTAAACCTGATAGTCATAACTGCATGTATTTGTAGAAACACAAATACTGCTGGAGAGCCATTATTGTTTTACAACCCCCATTTAAGCTTCACAACAATTCTTTGAGGTGGTCAGTGGTCAGGCTATCATCCCATCTAGCCTAGTTTTGATTGGCCGTGGCTTTGTAAGGTGTTATGCAGATGTCTTTTCCTAGAACAGCAACCTCAGATTCTTATAACTGCAGCTAATAGGAATTGAATCTATGACTTTTTCCACACAAGGCATGAACTCTTGGCCTCCGACAGACCGCTGTCTCCAGTCTTCCTCCTTCCATTTCTTACTTGCAGAAAAATTCCATTATTCACTGAATCTTGGTACCATAGTAAGCAAATAAATGCATACAGTTTCCCTTGATTTGCATACTTTTCTTTGATCCTAGATGTTGTTTGGCATGTAGTCCTGTTTACGACTGATCCCAAGTACATTTACTTGCAAGAAAGTCCCATTGATTTAAAGGAAATGTGCTTCTAAGTATGTGTGCTCCAGACTGGAGTGTTTGTCAGACTTTAATTATGCCTCATCAAATGATAGCAATTCAAGCAAATAAAACCCATCTGCAGGCCTGTTGTTTATATTGGCATTGTGCTGTGAGGATTTTCTTTGATTTATTAGGTCTTGATACAGCGGAAGCAAGATTAAAGTCTAAGTGTTAGAAAACAAGGAAGAATCAACCTGCATAATTCAGAAGGACACAATAATATGGGTCATAGAGTTTGGGAGCATTTTTAACAAACTGTACAAGCTCACATCTGCTCTCAGTTTTCAGAAGGCATGCAATGTTTTTTTCTCTGTGACCTGGAAGAATAAGGAGAAGCTGCATTACTATAACCTGCCTAAATGCATGCAAACCCCAAGGTCCCATGACACAATTTGAAATTTAACATAGCATACTGTACAAATGCTTCATGAATAAACAGTGAAGCCTGCATTAACACATACACGTATAATGCATAAGCTGTCAAACAATTACTACTATGAAACAGTTTTGTTGTTGTTCAGTCGCACAGTCGAGTCCGACTCTTCGCGACCCCATGGACCAGACCACGCCAGGCCCTCCTGTCCTCCGCCGTCCGCTGAAGTTTGCTCAATTTCATGTTCGTTGCATCGATGACACTGTCTAACCATCTCATCCTTTGCCGTCCCCTTCTTCTTTGACCTTCAATCTTTCCCAGCATCAGGGTCTTCTCCAGTGAATGCTCCCTTCTCATTTGGTGGCCAAAGTATTTGAGCTTCAGCTTCAGGATCTGGCCTTCCAGGGAACAGTCAGGGTTGATTTCTTTTAGGATTGACTGATTTGATCTCCTTGCAGTCCAAGGGACTCTCAAGAGTCTTCTCCAGCACCATAGTTCAAAAGAATCTATTCTTCGGCGCTCAGCCTTCCTTATAGTCCAACTCTCGCAGCCATACATTACTACGGGGAATACCATTGCTTTGACCATGCGGACTTTTGTTGGCAAGGTGATGTCTCTGCTTTTTATCATGCTGTTTAGGTTTGCCATCGCTTTCCTCCCAAGGAGCAGGCGTCTTTTAATTTCATGGCTGCAGTCACCATCTGCAGTGATCTGGGATCCTAGGAATGTGAAGTCTGTCACTACTTCTACGACTTCTCCTTCTATTTGCCAAGGAGTGATGGGCCCAGATGCCATGATCTTAGTTTTTTTGATGTTGAGCTTCAAGCCCACTTTTGCACTCTCCTCTTTCACTCTGAGCAAGAGGCTCTTCAGGTCCTCTTCACTTTCTGCCATCAGAGTGGTATCGTCTGCATATCTGAGGTTATTGATCTTTTCCCCAGCAATCTTAACTCCAGCTTGTGATTCATCCAGGCCAGCATTTCGCATGATGTACTCTGCATATAAATTAAATAAGCAAGGTGACAATATACATCCTTGTCGTACTCCTTTTCCTATGCTAAACCAATCAGTTGTTCCATATCCGGTTCTAACTGTTGCTTCTTGACCCTTATACAGGTTTCTCAGGAGACAGGTGAGGTGGTCTGGTACTCCCATCTCTTTAAGAACCTGCCATAATTTATTGTGATCCACACAATCAAAGGCTTTATCATAGTCAATGAAGCAGAAGTAGATGTTTTTCTGGTACTCTCTTGCTTTCTCCATAATCCAGCGAATGTTGGCAATTTGATCTCTAGTTCCTCTACCTCTTCGAAACCCAGCTTGTACTTCTGGCAGTTCTCTATCCACGTACTGTTGGAGCCTAGCTTGTAGGATCTTTGAGCATGACCTTGCTAGCGTGTGAAATGAGTGCAATTGTGCGATAGTTTGAACATTCCTTGACGTTGCCCTTCTTTGGGATTGGAATGTAAATTGACCTTTTCCAATCCTGTGGCCACTGTTGTGTTTTCCAAATTTGTTGGCAAATTGAGTGCAGCACTTTAATGGCATCTTCTTTTAAGACTTTGAATAACTCAGCTGGGATACCATCACCTCCACTAGCTTTGTTGTTAGTAATGCTTTCTAAGGCCCATTTAACTTCGCTTTCCAGGATGTCTGGCTTGAGGTCAGTGATTATACCATCGTGGTTGTCAAGGACGTCGAGGTCCTTCTTGTATAGTTCTTCTGTGTATTCTTGCCATCTTTTCCTAATCTCTTCTGCTTCTGTTAGGTCCCTACTGTTTTTGTCCTTTATCATGGCCATCTTTGCATGGAACGTTCCCTTGATTTCTCCAATTTTCTTGAAGAGATCTCTAGTCCTTCCCAATCTATTGTTTTCCTCTATTGCTCTGCATTGTTCATTCAGGAAAGCCTCCTTATCTCTCCTTGCTGTTCTCTGGAAATCTGCATTCAGTTGGGCAAATCTTTCCTTTTCCCCATTGCCTTTAGCTTTCCTTCTTTCCTCTGCTATGTGTAAAGCCTCATCAGACAGCCACTTTGCTTTTTTTGCATTTCTTTTTCTTTGGGATGGCAGTGAGTGCTGCCTCCTTTACAATGTCACGGACCTCTGTCCATAGTTCTTCAGGCACTCTGTCTATCAAATCTAGTCCCTTAAACCTATTCTTCACCTCTACTGTATATTCATTGGGGATGCGATCTAGGTCAAATCTGAATGGTCTTGTGGTTTTCCCAACTTTCTTCAATTTAAGTCTGAATTTTGCAATGAGTAGCTTATGATCTGAGCCACAGTCAGCTCCAGGTCTTGTTTTTACTGACTGAATAGAGCTTCTCCATCTTTGACTGCAAATTATATAGTCAATCTGATTTCGGTGTTGCCCATCTGGTGATGTCCATGTGTAGAGACGCCTCTTAGGTTGTTGGAAAAGGGTGTTTGCTATGACCAGCGTGTTCTCTTGACAAAACTGTTAGCCTTTGCCCTGCTTCATTTTGTTCTCCAAGGCCAAACTTGTCTGTTATTCCGGTTACCTTTTGATTTCCTACTTTAGCATTCCAGTCCCCTATGATGATGAGGACATCATTTTTTGGTGTTAGTTCTACGAGCTGTTGTAGGTCTTCATAGAACTGGTTCACTTCAGCCTCTTCTGCAGCAGTGGTTGGGGCATATACTTGGATTACTGTGATACTGAATGGTTTGCCTTGGATTCGGACCGAGATCATTCTGTCATTTTTGAGATTGTATCCCAATACTGCCTTTCTCACTCTCTTGTTGACTATAAAGGCCACACCATTTTTTCTACGGGATTCCTGGCCACAGTAGTAGATATAATGGTCTTCTGAGTTAAATTCGCCCATTCCTGTCCACTTTAGTTCACTGATTCCCAAGATGTCGATGTTCATTCTTGCCATCTCATTTTTGACCACGTCAAGCTTACCTTGATTCATAGATCTTACATTCCAGGTTCCTATGCAGTATTGTTCTTTGCAGCATCGAACTTTCCTTTCACCATCAGACACATCCACAACTGAGCGTCCTTTCGGCTTTGGCCCAGCCGCTTCACTCTTTCTGGGGTTACTCGTACTTGCCCTCTGCTCTTCCTCAGTAGCATATTGGACACCTTCCGACCTGAGGGGCTCAATCTTCCGGCGTCATATCTTTTAGCCTTTTGTTACTGTCCATGGGGTTTTCTTGGCAAAGATACTGGAGTGGGTTGCCATTTCCTTCTCCAGGGGATCACGCTTGGTCTGGAAATCTGTTCACTGATGATCAGTGCATTTTTTTTCACCTCAGGTGAGGTTTTTAAATGATTATGGATGATGCATTTTGGATCTGTGTCCCTACCGTGTGTCATACTTAACTATGTGAGTTGTGTGTTCTTCTCAAGTCATTTGTGTGCAATGCCTGATTCGCAGGAAATGTGGCGACTACCGGGGACTGTTTCAGGCTGGGGGGGAAATGGTACAGAGAGGATAGGTGAAGCCTCTTTTCCATGTCTACCAGTCTTGATCTGCACACACAGCAACTGAGGAGAACCCACAACTCGTGATTATGTTACATCCGATGGGGAAGGGCTAGACCCCTATGTATACTGTAATGGACGAAGAGGAATCTGTTGATGCACCTTACAGATTGCCAAATCAAAAGGTCATTTTCTGGAAACAGAAGCACCTCTGCTAGTGGAAGAGAACTTTCCTACTTCCTCCTCCTGTAGCCCATTGAGATCCCTGCAATGATGTTCTTAGGAGATAGGGCATCCTCAGAAGCAATGTGCCAAGTTTACAGTAGAAGGAGGGAATCAACAGATATTATCCCGTCTTCTGTTGTTGGAGAAGAGCCATTGGTAGAAAACATCCTGAGCAGCTGCTGCTTTTCACATAACCACCACTGCCACATCCTTTACTATTATGGCCATCCGTTTGGTACCGAGCAATAAATTAAGATAAGATAGTAATATTAGCAGATAACTTGCATAGCGTTAAAAGTCAGAGCACCTGCCTCAGTGCCATCATGGTATGGTACCCATGTTATTAAAAAAATGTTTTCTGTTTAATCCATGAAGATCAGCTAATTTTACATTTGATACATGACTAATACAGCAGTAAAAACAAGACCTGGAGCTGACTGTGGCTCAGATCATGAGCTACTCATTGCAAAATTCAGATTTAAACTGAAGAAAGTTGGGAAAATCACTAGGCCATTTAGATTTGTCCTAGATCACATCCCTGATGTGTATACAGTAGAGGTGAAGAATAGGTTTAAGGGACTAGATTTGATAGACAGAGTGCCTGAAGAACTATGGACAGAGGTCCGTGACATTGTACAGGAGGCAGCAATCACCACCATCCCAAAGAAAAAGAAATGCAAGAAAGCAAAGTGGCTGTCGGTTGAGGCTTTACACATAGCAGAGAAAAGGAGGAAAGCGAAAGGCAAAGGTGAAAAGAAAAGATTTACCCAACTGAATGCAGATTTCCAGAGAACAGCAAGGAGAGATCAGGAGGCTTTCCTGAATGAACAATGCAAAGTAATAGAGGAAAACAATAGAATGGGAAGAACTAGAGTTCTCTTCAAAAAAAATTGGAGAAATCAAGGGAATGTTCCATGCAAAGCTGGCCATGATAAAGGGCAAAAACGGTAGGGACCTAACAGAAGAAGAAGAGATTAGGAAAAGATGGCAAGAATACACAGAAGAACTATACAAGAAGGACCTCAACGTCCTTGACAACCACGATGGTATAATCACTGACCTCGAGCCAGACATCCTGGAATGCAAGTCAAATGGACATTAGAAGGCATTACTAACAACAAAGCTAGTGGAGGTGATGGTATCCCAGCTGAGCTATTCAAAGTCTTAAAAGAAGATGCTGTTAAAGTGCTGCACTCAATTTGCCAACAAATTTGGAAAACACAACAGTGGCCACAGGATTGGAAAAGGTCAGTATACATTCCAATCCCAAAGAAAGACAATGCCAAGGAATGTTCAAACTATCTCACAATTGCACTCATTTCACATGCTAGCAAGGTCATGCTAAAGATCCTACAAGCTAGGTTCCAACAGTACGTGGATAGAGAACTGCCAGAAGTACAAGCTGGGTTTCGACGAGGTAGAAGAACTAGAGATCAAATTGCCAACATTCACTGAATTATGGAGAAAGCAAGGGAGTACCTGAAAAACATCTACTTCTGCTTCATTTACTATGATAAAGCCTTTGATTGTGTGGATCACAATTAACTATGGCAGGTTCTTAAAGAGATGGGAGTACCCGACCACCTCACATGTCTGCTGAGAAACCTGTATAAGGGTCAAGAAGCAACAGTTAGAACCGGATATGGAACAACTGATTGGTTTAGCATAGGAAAAGGAGTACGACAAGGATGTATATTGTCACCTTGCTTATTTAATTTATATGCAGAGTACATCATGCGAAATGCTGGCCTGGATGAATCACAAGCTGGAATTCAGATTGCTGGGGAAAAGATCAATAACCTCAGATATGCAGACGATACCACTCTGATGGCAGAAAGTGAAGAGGACCTGAAGAGCCTCTTGCTCAGGGTGAAAGAGGAAAGCGCAAAGGTCAGCTTGAAACTCAACATAAAAAACCCTAAGATCATGGCATCTGGCTCCATCACTCCTTGGCAAATAGAAGAGAAAGTCGTAGAAATAGTGACAGACTTCATGTTCCTGGGATCCAAGATCACTGCAGATGGTGACTGCAGCCATGAAATTAAAAGTCGTCTGCTCCTGGGAAGGAAAGCAACGGCAAACCTAAACAGCATGATAAAAAGCAGAGACATCACCTTGCCAACAAAAGTCCGCATGGTCAAAGCAATGGTATTCCCCGTAGTAATGCATGGCTGCGAGAGTTGGACTATAAGGAAGGCCGAGCGCTGAAGAATAGATTCTTTTGAACTATGGTGCTGGAGAAGACGCTTGAGAGTCCCTTGGACTGCAAGGAGATCAAATCATTCAATCCTAAAAGAAATCAACCTTGACTGTTCCCTGGAAGGCCAGATCCTGAAGTTAAAGCTCAAATACTTTGGCCACCAAAAGAGAAGGGAGCATTCACTGGAGAAGACCCTGATGCTGAGAAAGATTGAAGGTCAAAGAAGAAGGGGATGGCAAAGGATGAGATGGTTAGACTGCATCATCGATGCAACGAACATGAAACTGAGCAAACTTCAGAGGACAGCGGAAGACAGGAGGGCCTGGCGTAATCTGGTCCATGGGGTCGCAAAGAGTCAGACTCGACTATGTGACTGAACAACAAAAAATATAACAGTATACACCCGTATCTATGATTAAATACAAATGCTATCAAGAAGGAACCGTTTCTGTAGATTTCCTGTCACTGACTGCCATCTTCGATCAAAATCTTGTGTGCTGACCATGCAATGCAAGGACTGTAATAGGAAAAGAGAGAATCCACTCTAAAGGATTCATGTATGCATAGTGTTCCCCCTAGGATTGTTTTGCAAATCAACTATAGGAACTCTGTGTGAGCAAAAACCAAAACCTTGTGGAAAAACTAATTTATTTCTGTGTTATTTCCTCCTGTCCCAGCAGCTGGAAAAAAGTCTGAGATTTAGGGGATAATTAGGAAAAACAATATTACTTTTTTTCTCCCTATGGAGAGTAAGCAAATTGAGAGAAACATTATTACTGTTGTTATACCCATCAGTTTTTCATGCTTTCTAATGTTAACTAATAAGTATTTAAATGGAGGTCTCTCTTTTAAAATTCAGTATCTGAGCTATAGGCAGCAATGTATGTGTAATGCAAGCATACATTACATATTACAGCTGTCAGCATTCTCCAGATTTTTTTGTTGCTGTTTTTAAACCAGGGGAAATATTTTCCTCATCTCTTCAGAATTTCTGGACAGGTCACGTTTGTAGGTAAAAGGGATATCTTAACTGAGATGATGATCCATGAGTTACAAAGGAATAGGTCTAGAATAGCATTTGCAAACACAAGTTTTGAATTTTAGGGTTATCTAAAAAATGTGAAATAATTGCAAGTAACAACTAAATAAATGGATGTCAATGTTCTATCAAAATGTTTAGTAGCTTCTAGAAATATCTTCCAGTTGAGAAATACAAAATGTTTATTTGCAACTGCAGAATCTCTGCTACAGTCTTATTTGGTAACGGTTCCAGTCCTACCTGGAACTACTGTAGGGAAATGCTGTTCAGCCCCTTGGCACTATGGGGTCCTGCAAGGTTCCATCTTGTTCCCCATGCTCTGCTGGGCAAGATCATCCAAAAATTTGGGCAGGGTTTTTGCCAATATGCAGATAACACTGAGATCTATAGCACTTCAAAGCTGATCCCAGGAAGGCTGTAGAAACCCTGAATAAGGATGGGATGAGCTCCATTTTTGTGGTTTGGCTCATGGTTCTTGGCTGAACCATGAACCAAACCATGAACCGATATGCCAGTTCACAAACTGATATAATATAAATGGTAACAGCCCAGGACAAATGGCTCACAAACCAGTTTGTATTGGTTTGTGAGCCATCTAAAGTTTAAACCCCTGCCTCCTGCTCCCCACAGTTCTTCCTGGGGAACAGAAAGCAGGAGTTTCCAAACAGCTGAGTGTCAGGGAGCTGTTCAACTAAAGAAGAAGAGGAGGAAGAGACTGGATTTATACCCCACCCTTCACTTAGAGCAGGGGTGGCCAAACTTGCTTAACTTAACAGCCACACAGAATAAATGTCAGATGTTTGAGAGCTGTAAGACATGAACAAATATTACATGTTTTTATTGAAAAATATGCAAATTCACTTTTTATTAACATTAAATTAAACTGTGTAAAGGAGCTGCATGCGGCTCCCGACTTAGAGTCTCAGAGCAGTTTACAAACTCCTTTCCCTTCCACTCCCCACAGCAGACACCCTGTGAGATAGGTGGGGCTGAGAGAGCTCTTTCAAGAACTGCTCTTTCAAGAACAACTCTGACAAAACTATGGCTTGCCCAAGATCATCCAGCAGCTGCAAGTGAAGGAGTGGGGAATCAAACCTGGTTCTCCCAGATTAGAGTCCGTGCACTTAACCGCTACACCAAACTGGAAAAACCCTGCTTTCTGTTCTTCATGAACTGCATCAAAATTTGTGGAAGTTTGGGTGGTTCTTCAGTTCATGACCATAGGTTCGTGAACCATGAACCAGCCAAAATTCGTGATGAACTGAGGAGAGGGCCTTCTCAGTCATGGCACCAAAGCTTTGGAACTTTCTTTTCAGGGCAATGCATCTGTCCCATTCTGTTGCTATTTTCTGCCACAAAGTGAAGATTTTTGTTTTGTCTGGCCTTCCAGCAGTAATCCCTCCTTCCTAACCAATGTTTTAATTGCTGTTTTTATGTCATTGTATGTATTTTCCCTTTGTTTTAATGATGTATGTTTGAGAAGGAGCGGATTTTAATCTTTTTAAAACGTGATTTTATCATGTATATTTTAAATTGTTAGCCACCTTGGTATCCTTGTAAGGGTAGAAAGGCAAAATATAATTTTTGTAAAATAAATTAAATAAATATTTTGTCCAAGGAGCTGAGGCTGGCATACATGATCCTCCCTTTCTTCTTCATAACAACCCTGTGTGGTAGATCAACCTGAGATAGTGTGATTGGCCCAATATTTCTTTTTATATTCATTTATATTTCTAACAACCATTTCAGTTCTTCACTTTTCTTGGCCAGTTCTATAGATACATATGCTGCTTTTCCTCCCAGAGAGACCCAAAGCAGCTTACAAAAATTTCTAAACAATCAATTTAAAACAATATAATTTAAATAAAACAAATCTTGGGTGCGTTCTCCTGATTCATTGTGCTGGCTACCATAGGTCTCAAACTAAGAGCTCAGAGCTTGTGCCACTGACCATGCCCAGGCTAAGCAAGCAGAGGAGAAAACAGACTGAACTCAGATGGAACTTTGCTGCTGTACATAAACTAGCAGGACCTTCCCAACAATTAACACAAATAGTGCAGAAAAAAATGGGGATGTTTTACAGGAAAAAAGAGTTGGAGGAAATAGAAAATCACACAAGAATTCTAGCTCCTAGTAGAATTCTAGGAAGATCTTTACAAGATAGTTGCTTGTAAATCAGAAAAGGAAGGATGCTTATCAAGCCCCTCTTCAGGGGTAAAAATATACCTATGATCAAATTCATCAGAAATTCATCCAGATATTCTCTTCCTGTTGTCTCACATTCTCCTGTCTAGCTGTCCCAGTGGCGTTTCTGTTCCTCCACAACGATCTTCCTTACCAAGTGAAAATGCAAGCAATTATTTCCCCTTTGTGTGTGCTGCTTTTTATTGATTGGAATATTATGTCCCTGAATGAGCCGTATTGATTTCTCCAGTCTGAACACCAATGGCAAGCTTTGAGCTAGCAACTGTGATTGTGCTTACCTGATATCTGAAACTATTCAGTGGTAATGCACACAGAGAGAGAGCCAAACAGCCTTTCATGGAAAGCAAACTTAAGGAGGAAGGCTAGGATAATATACATTGGAAAGTAAAAATGTCCACTCTTCAAATATATTCTGCAGGTACTTTTGGCATTCCATCCTGTAATGAGTCTTGTTTGTTGCCTGTGGTACATTAATTTAAATAATTTAGGGATGTTAAAAAGGAAGAGCCTACCTGAATGGATGGCTGGCCAAGATAACCTTCAGTCCCCTTCAGAGTATTCCATTATATTCATTATTGGAAGAAAAGCTGGAGAGAGACAGGCTCAAGAGGGACATGTGATAAAAGATTACAGCAGAAAGCCTAGAATCAGCGAGAAAGAAAATCTGCAAGAGATATTGAACAGCAACAGCATAGGGACCTGCAAGAAGGAAAACCTCCAATATTTTTCTGTTTTATGTCCATTATGATGGAACACAACCTGTTCAGTATCCAAAGAATACTCAAGATAGCCTTGATTCTCACAGTTAGGAAGCTGACACATAAGAGAGATAAGAAGGTAATACTGTCCCACCTGGGTAAACCTGCTTAGCAGCTTTCAACAACAATTTTAGAAAGCTGGTTGGCCTGGGGGCAGGGAGGATGCATGATGAAATTTTCTGGGCTACTAAAGGAGAGGGAAAGAGAATATATGTCTGCTAAAAGGAAGCATTCCCTTGGTTTACAAAAAAAGAGACCTAATTAATATGAAAGCCTGTTTTAAAGAATTAAAAAGTAATAAAAGATGCAGTGGATGATTAAATTCAGCACATTGATTTTTGATAGATGGGTTTCACTTTTTAAAAGTTTTTTTTATATAAAACAAAACCCCTGTGTTTGGCTGCTATTTCACTTGTTATAAACCAAAGTTCACACCTCTTTTCTATCAGTTATTGAATTCTTTCTTTTTTCAGGCCAATTTGCTGATTAATTTTCAGAATTTTTAACAATATTTCCAAGTTGGATGCAAATGTAATGGAATTATCAGATCATTGAGGAATTCTGAGGGAAAGACATTGCTGAAAAGAAATTATGGCCCAGTAATGAGTAGAGCTGAAGCAAATGGTCCCTTCCTCATACAGCTGCAAATCTGTCTCTTTGGATTCCAGAGTGACAGTCCAACGCAAAGTTACAATGTCCAACATTTTCCAGTCTCTGGGCATAAGCCTGCTTGTGTTGAATGATAACCCAGGATTGAAAACATTTGGTATTTGCTGTTTGACACTGTATTTAATCTTTGCCATTTACTATTTAATTTACAACATTTAGAAATCAGTAATTTATGTTAGACAGCCAGTGTTTGAATTTCTTTTCATAATTGTAATTTGTTGCTTTTTGGTAACTGGTAGTCATTAGTTCATTGCTAAGAACCTGGATTTCACATTGATTAGTTGATCACTAATGTGGATTGAACGAACTAATATTTTCTGTTCTGTATTAGATATATTCCATATTTTCTTGCCTATATTTGCTACTCAGTATTTTATATATTTCAACATTTAATGTAAAGCCAGTGTAGTTTGTGATTTGAGTATTGGACTAGTATAAGAAAATATGAGTTTAAATCCCTATTCAGCCATGCTGCTCACTGGGTGCCCTTAAGTAGGGTTGCCATCCTCCAGGTGGGACCTGGGGATCCCCCAGAATTACACCTCATCTCCAGATTACAGAGATCAGCTTGGAGGGTGGACTTAATGGCATTGTACCTCACTGGGGTCCTCTTCCTCCCAAGGTTCCATCCCCAAATCTCCAGGAGTTTCCCAACCTGGGTTTGGCAACACTACCCCCTCATCCCCCACTGGTGGACAGAGGGGACCTGGCAACCCTAGTTTAGCTGTGACTTTTTCTCTTATCCTAACTACTTTACAGGGCTTTCATGAGATACTTGCCATACTGATCTTGGAAGGTGAGATAAAAATCAATAAATGAAATGAAAAATCTGGTAAGTCAACCATCTTTGAATCAAAGTAGCCCAAGTCACTGGTGCATAATTAATCTTCTTGTCTTATGCAGAGCTAAGTCCCCAGCAGAAGTGTCAGTATCTTGTTCATAAAAACACATGAGTTTGTGGTTTGACTGTGTGGCAACAGTGTGTCTCACATGTGTGAGGCAAAGAGGAAGCTAGAGCCTCTCCTTACATCCTATTCTTGCATCCCTTTCAACTTTTCTTACTGATACGATGAGTTCTTATACAGATTTCATTCAATATTCAGCACCCACCAGCCCCTTTCAAACCCCTCCCCATGCAAAGCTCATAAAGGCAAAAGATTTGGCTATAACTTGTGTTCCACTGTTCTCATTACCAAGGAGCTCAAATTGCTACAGAATTACAATTCTATCCTGTTCTGCTGCAAGCAATTGCCAGCTAAAATGTTATCTCCTGTTTCTTTCTGCTTGTGATCAACAATGAAGACAGGAAGCAGAAAAGAAAAATGGCTTTTATTTGTAAGTTGGCTACATTTCGAATGTGAAGATCACCAGTAGGGGGGAAATTATGGAACTCTCGGCTGCCATTTTCTTCAAATTGATCTATACTTGAAATTCTGCATGTGGTACTTACAAGCTAATAACTGGGCTAGCTGAGCAGGAAGTGGGTAGTGATGATTCCCTAGATGCTCAGTAGACCTTTGTAATTGATATATAATTGTTCAACTGTTGTTTTCTTTTTGTAATATAATCACCTTGCATATTGAGAACTTGATGTCATGAAGGCCCAAGTATGAAGCTGCCATCTGGAGTTACCTCAAACTACAGTAGAAGATTCTATATTCTAAGTTTATTAAAGGCTTTAGAATGGTACAGCTGTACATATTAATGTACACATTTTTTCCAGTGCAATTGTTCAATGTTAATGTGTACAGTGCTTTGTTCTGAGGTAAAAGATGTCAGAAGACTGTCTTGTGCTGTGTAAATATTTGTGCCAGTGATCTTGAAAAAGTTAAAGGACAAATATAAAATATACAGCAATTAAAGGAGTTGTTTAAAAATATGAATTAAGAAGATAAATGCCTAAATCATGTACTTAGTATAAGTTATTGGTCCTATGGCTCTATCAAGTGTCCTAAAACCATTAGGCTACATTCAGATGTCAGACTTAACCACAATTAAGTAAAAATGTGTGCAAATCTGGCTTGTCACTGGGTTCATGAACTCATGTTCTTCTTTCCTCATTTACTTCATTGAGAATTGAAGTTAAAACACTAATTCCTATTGATGTCCCTCTCATGGATCTTTGCCATGACATGGCAAGGGGGCTTGCATGGTTTGATACCTTGGCTGTGGGCTATACCATGGAGGGTCACACAGAATGGACAGGCCACAGCGGAGAAACTCAGACAAAACACAATCCAGTGGAGAAGGAAATGGCAACCCACTCCAGTAAGAACATAAGAGAAGCCAATGTTGAATCAGGCCAGTGGCCCATCTAGTCCAACACTCTGTCACACAGCGACCAAAATATACCAGGTGCCATCAGGAGGTCCAGCAGTGGGGCCAGGACACTAGAAGCCCTCCCACTATCTTTGCCAAGAAAACCCCATTAACAGTGACAAAAGGCTAAAAGATACGACACTGGAAGATGAGCCCCTCAGGTTGGAAGGTGTCCAATATGCTACTGGGGAAGAGCAGAGGGCAAGTACAAGTGACCCCAGAAAGAATGAAGTAGCTGGGTTGAAGCTGAAAGGATGCTCAGCTGTGGATGTGTCTGCCGGTGAAAAGAAAGTCTGATGCTGCAAAGACCAATACAATGAACATGAAATCAAGCAAACTCCAGAGGACACTGGAAGACAGGAGGGCCTGGTGTGACGTGGTCCATGGGGTCGCGAAGAGTCGGACTCAACAGTGTGACTGAACAACAACAATTTATTGATGTCCTAATACAGGCATACAGATTGGGCCTAAATAGCTTATCCCTCACTAATGAGAATTCTGAACTAGAGGATTTGGGATCCCAGCCAGCTGATGGGAGACTGGGACCATTTCCACAGTACAACCTTACAGTTTGGTATAGTGGTTAGGAATGCAGACTCTAATCTGGGAGAACCAGATTTGATTCCCCACTTCTCCACATGCAATTGCTGGTGTGACTTTGGGTCAGTGACAAGTTCTTTCAGAGCTGTTCTCGAAAGAGCTCTCTCAGCCCCACCTACCTCACAGGGTGTCTGTTGTGGGGAGGGGGAGGGGAAGGGATTGTAAGCCACTCTGAGACTCCTTCAGGTAATGAAGGGCAAGGTATAAATCTCTCCTCCTCTTCTTCCTCTTTTTACTGGTGAGTTGAATTCCCATCTGATGCTTCAAATTTGTGGCCCTCAGTGGAAGAACCGCTGCGGTGGCTCAAGTGGTTAAGACGCTGAACTGCAGGCTGTGGAAGGTCAGTAGTTCAGCAGTTCGAGACCCGGGTGCCGCATGACAGGGTGAGCTCCTGTCTCTAGTTCCAGCTCCTGCCAACCTAGCAGTTCGAAAGCTAGAAATTGCAAGTAGATAAATAGGTACCACTTCGGTGGGAAGGTAACAGCGTTCCGTGCACCTTGGTGTTTAGTCATGCCGGCCACATGACCACGGAAACGTCTTCGGACAGCGCTGGCTCTTCGGCTTTGAAACGGAGATGAGCACCGCAACCCTAGAGTCGGATTCGACTGGCTTTCGAGCAAGGGAACCTTTACCTTTACCTTCCTCAGTGGGCCTTTTTCCTTGTAGTTTTTCAGGATTAGACCCGCCCCATGTGTTCCACAGTTTCTTTGAAAGGAGGGCCTCCTGTTGTGCACTTTGTCATTAACGGACCCAGGTTTCCCGCCGCATGCGCAGTAATGTTACAACATCGCTACATTGTTTTAAAAAAGGCTCACTGGGAATGGGGGAAGGCTCTCTAGAGGGTTTATTTTAAAATAAGGAACCAGTGAGAGGCGGGCAGAGGAGAGCAACTAGAGTGTTGAAGTTTCCGGGTGCTGATAAAAAAAGAGAGGGGGAGGATCCCAGAGAGAGAGAGAGAGAGAGAGAGAGAGAGAGAGAGAGAGAGAGAGAGAGAGAGAGAGGCAGTGATCTAGAGATAAGAGAGCAAGTGGTGCTCACCAAATGGTCACATTACACGCACAACCCAGGAGGGGCTGTTGTTTACCTCCTGGGACTTGCACTGAGCAGCGCCCTGCCCAGAGATCCTGCCCAGCACAGTGGTGGGGGGTAGCCATTGTTCAGCCTGTCCCAACAGCTGATTGGCTGCAGCTGCCCTGCAACAGGTAAGCTAAATGTGCTCTTGTGTACTTCATCAGTGACAGAACCTCCTTTTTTTGTTCCCCCCAACCTCAAGTCATTCAGATACCTTTAATGGCATAGTGGTACATAATAGATGCATTTAAGAAGATACATTTAGATCCAGTAAGTAAATTTAGACAATAAAATATGCAGATTATGTAAAAAGACTGTATCTAAGTGTGGCTGATTCAGCTAAGAATTCTGCAACCATAATTGTAGTATCAGTATTAACATCATTAAGAAGATATTGAACAGTTTTAAGATTATTAGTAAATAAGTGTGGCCGAAGGGGTAACAATTTCATACATGAGGATGTGTGCAGCTGGCAATCCAGAATACTATGGAAGATTGAGTCTGGGGCCATGCTGGAACATTTGCAGAGTCTTTCCTGGGGGATCTTTTTTTGTTTCTGCTACAGCTGCCTTGGGGAGGGGGGTACTACTGGGGCAAAATGAGGCTGGGGGGCTTGCATGCAACTGAAACTCAGCAAAGTTTAATTCATACACAGAAAGAGAGTTGCATTTGGAGATGGAGGTGTATGTTTTTGGGTGGGTGTGAACAAAAAGAGAGAGTCTATAGCTGCCAATGAGGAGAACATAAGAACATAAGAGAAGCCTATGTTGAATCAGGCCAATGGCCCATCTAGTCCAACACTCTGTCACACAGCAGCCAAAATATACCAGTTGCCATCAGGAGGTCCAGCAGTGGGGCCAGGGCACCAGAAGCCCTCCCACTGCTGCCCCCTCCAGCACCAAGAATAGAGTGCATCACCTGCCCCAGACTAAGAGTTCCCATCTATACCCTGTGGCTAATAGCCACTGATGGACTTCTGCTCCATATGTTTATCTAATTCCCTCTTGAAACTGTCCATGCTTGCAGCTGCCACCACCTCCTGTGGCAGTGAATTCCATATGTTAATCACTCTTTGGGTGAAGAAGTATTTCCTTTTATCTGTTCTAACCCGACTGCTCAGCAATTTCATAGAGTGCCCACGAGTTCTTGTATTGTGAGAAAGGGAGAAAAGTACTTCTTTCTCAACCTGCTCAGTCCCATTCATAATCTTATAAACCTCGATCATGTCACCTCTCAGCCGTCGTTTCTCCAAGCTAAAGAGCCCCAAGCATTTTAACCTTTCTTCATAGGGAAGGTGTTCCAACCCTTTTATCATTCTAGTTGCCCTTCTCTGCACTTTTTCCGATGCTATAATATCCTTTTTGAGATGTGGTGACCAGAAGGCTGCCAGTGAGAAGGGCTGCCAGTGAGGAGCTGTGCTTAGAGAGGAGAGCCTCTCAGCTTGGCCCCAGCCTGGCCACAAGGAGGAATTGAAGAAGACCCCGGTGGTAGGGAGCATTGAGCAGGCGCTAAGCCTGGCTGCCAAGGAGGACTAATTCCACAAGAGTCCAGCTGCCACAGCCAAGAAGATGGAGTCTGCCTTTTGCTCACCCCTGGGGCTTGAGCTGGCTGCCCACCATCCTCAGCTGTGCGAGCCGTGCCAGGCTCCCTTGCCCCTCAGCTGCTATGAGGTGGTTGACTCAGAAGTGCTGCTGTGGGAACATGTGGCCGGGGTGCTGGTGGTTGGCGACTCGCTGGGCATCTAGTTCAGGCCAAACAGGCCAAGCCACAAATGCAGTAACATTGTGACATTATGACATTGTAAAAAAAAAAGAAAAAACACTGGGAGCTATCAGGGAAGAGAAGGGGGAGAATAAAGAAATAATACAAGTCTATGGTGTCAAAACTTACCCACTCACAGAAAAATGAAAGGAAAGGAACTTCATGGATGGGTAGCTGCACAGAGAAGGCAACATAAGACCTCACTGCCTGTTTTGTCCCAAACTGTGGGAGAGCAAGCAGCCAGTGTCTCTTTGGCTTTTACACAAAGCTCTCTGTGGCTAGAGGGAGGGAGGGAGAGGCAGCGGCAGAACAAAAAGGGGTCTTGATCCAGCCACCAGCTCAGAAGCAGCAGTGCAGAGAGAGCTCATCTCTTCTCTCACTTCCAATCAGGTCTGTGAGAAATATTATGAACAGCAGAGGCAGTAATTACCTCTTGACCCAGATAAGAGCAAGGCAAGTGGTGCTCTGGCTCTACTGTTTCTCTCCTGCCCACCCACCCCGCATCCTTCCTTCTCTTCTGCTAGCTATCACTGCTGCCTGCCTCAAAAGCAAGCCCAATCATGCAGTCTAGTACTCCTTTACTCAAGCCACAGAAGTCCTGCTGAAGTCAGAGGCTGCTAAGAGTGTACTGTTTGCCTGCATGCACACACACAAGTCTTGAAGATTGCAACCTCTGAAACAATGGTGGATGTCTCCAGGACAACCTGGGGTGGGCAGGTTGGTGGTAGGTGAGGTGAACATAGGTCACTGATGAACCAAAATGGTGGCACAGTGGAAAACTAAATTTGAATACAGGAATTCCTCAATGGAAAACTGCGAGTTAATATCTGAAGGGGGAAAAGAACTTGCAGAAAAAGAGAATTCAGGAAACACAAGATAAGGGAGCACTGACTTCAGATCTATTCTTGGGAATGCAAAAGGTTGTGTGGAAAGCTTTGCATAGTTTTATTATTTAAGAAAACCTATGTAGGGAATTTCTCTTGTGACTGGAATGTTTCTGGGAGCAGTTCAAATAGTTTTAATGAGGAGTAGTTCAAATGGTTTTAATCTCCAACAGGTTTAAGCAAGCTCTCTCAACTAGTTGAACTGGCTACTTGAACATGTGGAAAGGTCTTCAAATTAACACACTAGACTAATATAAGGGAGTATCTTGAAATTATAAATTCTATCACAACAATGTCTTCTTGTCATTATGGTCTTTTCTAACTACTTTTCCCCTCATAATTTCCCATCCGTACATAAGACCTGACCCATGGCTTCTCACATTGCCCTGGCAGTATGTGAAAAAGGCATGCTACAGCAGTTTTATAATGTTGTTATAACATAAGAAGGGGGCTTTGTGTGTCAAGTGACCTTTCCAAATCCCTCTAAAGGTCTGGCTGTAGTCCTAAGCACAATTATACCATTCGAGGGCCATGTTAGTGGACACTGAAAGGTCTATTTAGGCTTATGCTGTGCAATCCTAAATAGAATTATTCCCTTCTAAGATCAGTGAAGTCAATTGGTTGAGAAGGATGTACTTCTGTTTAGGATTGCGCTATTAATCTAATGTTATTGGTCTCAGACAGTCTGATTAACTCTCTTCTCATCTATCCACCTACCCTTCTATCCATGTATCTATCTACCAATGACTAGAAAATTATATATAAAGAGCAGTAAATGAATCAGCATCTGTGTAGAATGGTGGCTCAAGTGGGTAGAAGAATACTCCATTGTAAGGCCAGTACCGTTTAAATGTCTTCATTCTTTATATTGAAAATGGAATGGAAAATGCAGTTCTAAAATCTGCAGATAATGAAATTTGAAGGGATTGCAAGCACTTTGGATGATAGGTCTGTAATTCAAGATGATCTCAACAATTTGGGATAATGGACAGAAATAAATGGGATGAAAATTAATAAATGAAAGTGTGAGGTCCTGTGTTGTGTAAGAATGACCTCGAGTGTAATGGCTTTGGGAATATTTGTCTTGCAAGCAGTAACAGAAAAGGAACAGGGGCATGGCTGAAGAGGTAAATATGAGCCAGTACTTTCAGTAACATAGGAAGGAAATCAGCTGTGGTATGTTGTATTAACAGTGAAATTACAAATAACTCACAGTTACTTCTTACTTCCCATTAGTCACCGGGCTTATCTTTCGCTAGAATATTAGTTGTAGTTTCAGATTTCAAGAATATTAATAGTGCAATCCTGACCCTTTTCTAAGTCCACTAAAGTCAATGCCCTTAGAAGAAGAGGAGGAGATTGGATTTATACCCCACCCTTCACTGCCCAAAGGAGTCTCAGAGCGGCTTACAAACTCCCTTCCCCTCCACACAACAGATACCCTGTAAGGTAGGTGGGGCTGAGAGAGCTCTGACAGAAACTGTTCTTTTTCAAGAACAGCTGTGCCAGAACTATGGCTTGCCCAAAGTCATCCAGCAGGTGCAAGTGGAGGAGTGGGGAATCAAACCTGGTTCTCCCAGATTAGAGTCTGTGCACTTAACCACTACACCAAATGGTGTCACTCAGTTTAGGATAGCACAGTTCATTTATTTCAGGTTTTCCTCATATATCAAATGTTTTACCTTCTTTTATTTTCTTTAGATTCTTTCAGGCATCTCTAACAGTGGAAACAGATGACCATTCTGTTGCCATCCTTGCTGCTCAAAAACAGTCTGGCTGCAATATATATATATATATATGTATAATTATGATATGTAATCTTTTTTTTTCTTTTCTGTATTTTCTTTTCATTATCTTTTTGTTTTGCAAAAATAAAAATATCTTTAAAAAACAGCCTGAATGATCTCTCAAACTGTATGGGCTTTTGTAGTTTAGTTTTCTTTTTGAGATCAATAATTTCTGGAAAGCAATAATTTAAAACATGAAAACTTAGCTATGTTTGCTTTAAAAAGATATTGACAGAGTGTCAAATGGAACCCCCATTTTTACTGAGCCACTGCAAAACAGAAGCACACTTTAAATGCTCAGCTGCAACATCAGACAGCTGCAAATATTTTCACATGTATAGACATTCATCAGACTAACACCTGTTCAGATCAGATTTATCCAACTATTTACATATCAGTTCCTAAACTTGGAAGTGTTTTTCTCTCACACAAGCAATCCTAATATTAGAAACAGAAAATCTACCTCTGACTGCTGATTGGGGTGATTTGTAGCTATAAGGTCTGAAGTATATGGGCTGTGGTGAGGTATTGAAGTAGTTGCCTATCAGAATGAGAACACGTGAAAAATGAAGCACAGTGCCAATTCCAAACATAAAGTTTGAACAATAATGAGCCAAGCCACACAATGGGTGAGGTTAAAATAAAGAGATGTGAAACATATGTTAGGAAGATTCTAGTTACCATCTTCTTAATAGCAGCTAAGCACTGTACAAATCTAAGAGCCCCATTTACTCAGCCGTGGTAGCTTCAGATTTGGGTTGAGAGAAAAAATGGAGAAATTGTTTCATCAAATTAATTGTTTGTATATGTATTTAAAATATTTTTATTCCACTATGTTTTGTTTTCAAAAAACCCCAAAACCTTTATAGGGAATTTTAATCTGTCAAAATAATTTCTTTATGATTTTTATAAAAATGCAGTATAAGAACACAACTTTCCTTTGTGATACATCACAGTAAAATAATTCGTAAAACAAAAAGTCATGCAAACAAGTTTTTCCCCTCCCTATTAAAACAGTCTTTGTAAACATATATCATGGAAAAAAAATCATTTCCTCCCCTCTCCTTTTTTCTAAAAGAAAACCAAGTGCTCCCCATAGAATATACAGAGTCGGACTCAACTGTGCGACTGAACAACAACAACAAATAGTGGCCATTCAGTTCGGAGATCACAAGTTCAGGCAGGTGCCTGTGCCCAGGCTGGGCAGGCGGTTCAGTGATGCCTGCTTTGCTGGGAGTTCATCTCCCATGGGAAATGCAGTCGCAAATTATGTTCCTTTGGGCATGAATGCCCCTTTGTGTGCAGGGGCCCCCACATCCTCCAGTTGCCCCAAAACAAAGGGACAGAATGGGGACAAAGGAAGTAAGCATTGAGGAGGGGGCAGTGGTTACAATCCCCCTTCCTGACAAAGGGTCCCTGCCCAATTAAAGTTGAAGTGCTAGAGTGCTGGTTGAGGGATTACCCAACAGGATTGTGTTTATTGGAAGGTTTCACTTTAGGGCTTTGGATACTTTATCAGGGAAAAAGAAGACCATATAGTGCTCCTAACTTGAAATAAGTTAAAAAAATAGTTAAAAGAAATGGTGACGGAAGGTAAGGAAGGTAGAGTCCTTGGCCCCTTCCCTTCACCCCCAGTTAATAATTAAAGATTTTTCTCATTGGGAGGTGCCTGGCGAGTATCGCCTCGTGAGAAGATGCCTGGCGAGTATTGCCACATTCACCACCTGTCATACCCAGGTGGGGAGTTGGTGAATGACAGGATGCCTGAGGAATTATGTTCAGTTAGGTACACCTCATTTGATCAGGCCATGCTAGTGGTGCGCCACTGTGGTTAGGGAGCAGAATTGGCAAAATGTAACATTAAGTCAACCTTCCATCTCCTCCCTGTCCACCTGGCCAATTTTGAGCTGTTGGGTTTTGCTTTTGTGGGCAAATTTTACATGGACAGGGCCCTTCCCATGGGGTGCTTCATATCCTGTGCTGCTTTTAAGAAGTTCAGTTCCTTTTGGGAATGGGCCTTGCGTTACAGGACAGGATTATGCAGCACTGCCCACTATCTTGATGACTTCCTGTTGGCAGGGAGGAAAGATATGGGGCAATACAAAATTTTACTGTCCAGCTTCATGGACCTGGCAAAGGAGCTAGGAGTGCTTCTTGCCCAGGAAAAACAGAAGGCCCTACTCCCATTTTGACTTTCCTAGGGATAGAAATTGTTGTGTACTCACAGGGGCGGTACACGCAGTCAGACAGCCATGTGGCTGGATGGCTTAGCGAGCTTCACTACCTAAAAACGATAGAGCCCTAGGCTCCACAAGCCCAGCCAACGGGCTAACAGGGATCCTAGTGTAAAGACCTATGAGATCGTAACTCTTGTATATAGCCTGTCACGGGTGTGGGTGTGTGTCATGGGTGTGTCTGTAAAGGGACATATAAGCAGCCTGTGAGCTGACTAGTTTGCCATGTTAATTGCTGAATCACTAAGTAAAGGCCTGAGCTGAAACCCACATGTGTCAGTCTCAGTACTTTTCAGAAATCAACATGGTAGGGCAGCTGTGTAAATTACCAGTTGACAAACGCGCTGCAGATGATGATTGACATGGCCAGGGTGAAGAAAAAGATGACCTTGCTGGAGTTGCAGCAGCTGGTCAGCTACCTCAACTTTACATGCAAAGTTGTGGCACCCGGCAGGGCATTTATTAGGAGACTATGTGAGTCCATGAAGAGCCTCCATCTCTCACAGCATAGAACCAGGGTCACTAAGGATATATGGGATGACCTCCTTATATGGAAGGAATCTTTGGACTCACACAAGGGAGGTCTTTTTGATGGCTGAATTGTAGGTCACATCCTCTGGCTTTGGAGTCTAATTTGTGGACAGTGGTCTCGCCCTTTCCACCTGGAGAGCTTATAAGTAAGCAGTTCCTGTCCTTTAGGGAGGAAGCAGGTCTGAGGCAAGTTTGGCCCATATCAGTGTCTCATCTGATACAGTTCTGAGTGTGACTGAAGTAAGGGCCTGTTAGCACGTTCCATTAGGGGTAAGCTGTGATCTCTTGCCCATGCCAGCATGACATCTGGGTTGAGAAGAAGACGGGTGATTTTCACATTAGGAAGATGGTCAAGGGCTGGTTAAGGTCGCCTTTTTTGGGGGGGTGCTATGGATCAGTGAGCTAGTGATGGGCTTTCATCTAGTGTTTGAAGAATGGAATTGCAAAGTTTGAAGTTATTAATGAGGGGTTTTTTTTCAGGTGCTGCTGGCCATGAGGTGAGATGAAAAGTCAACATCTGCGGTCACAGCATGGTCCTTTGGGCCACCCACCAGGCCAGGAGGACACCCTGGCCGGGAAAGCCCTTGCGCTACAAGCTGAGGCAGACCCTGCGATGATAAGAGCAGGATGGCCCAGAGTGCAGATAGTCTGGCTGACAAGGCCCTTGTGTGACAAGCTGTGATGATAAGAGCAGGATGGCCCAGTGTGCAGATAGTCTGGTGGCTATTCTGCCTCACCATGAAGGGGAAGGCCCTGGTGTTACAAGCAGAGGCTGACCTTGCGATGATAAGAGCAGGGTGGCCCAGAATGCAGACAGTCTGGTGGCTATTTTGCATTGCCATGAAAGGCAAGGCCCTGGTGTTACAAGCAGAGGCTGACCTTGCAATGATAGCAGCAAGGTGGCCCAGAGTGCAGATAGTCTGGTCAGCTATTCTACCCCACCAGGTATGACACAATTTGGGAGACTCCTGCTAGGTGTAAAGCCAACTGCCAGATGTGGAAGGTCATGGAGGGTGGTTTAGGGAATAGGGTCATCAGGAACTGCCTTTGGATTTTAAGGTCCAGTGTGGGGAATGGTGATCACCTCTGGGAACCTCTTAGGGTAAGATTCCTCTCTGCAAGTTGGAAGGCTTCAGGGGTCGGCGCTCTTAGGTGGCAACCAGTTTGCTGAGCTGCCAGTTGCAAGCCAGACCACTGGCTCAAGACTGGAGCTGGGTGACCCACCCAAAAAAAGGGCTAAGAGGTTGGTCAGGGGAGTGACATCTGCCTTGCCTGTTCCATGCTTGCTTAGATGGTCCCTTGCTGCAAGGTTATGTTAAATAGTTAATAAAGTGGCCCTTGTTTACTTCCAAACTGTTGTCTGTCTCATTATTCTGACTGGGGTGGCAAAGGAACTCTTGGTCTGGGCCAAGTGATGCTCTGTATTCTTGGTGCTTGGGGGTGGGGACAACAGTGGGAGGGCATCCCTAGTGGTGGACCTTCTGATGGCACCTGGTATTTTTGGCCACTGTGTGACAGAGTGTTGGACTGATATGTTCTTATATTTGTTAATGGGTGCAAGCAGGTATGAGTACATTATACTAAAAGGATTACTGACCTCAACATGAGGTCTGAAGTTCTCCAGGAATTACAACTGACCTCCAAACTACAGCAATCAGTTCCTCTGGAGGAAATGGCTGCTGTCGTGTACTCTGGGAAGCCCGCGCACATGGTTGGGCAAACACACGGTCGAGCAAAGGAACCCGAGCTTCACTGCCAGAGACAATAGCCTGAATGGATCCTAGCGTGCATCTATAGGAATGCTAAGATCCTAGGAGGAACCTATGGGTCCAAGAGTGCAGTGTAAATATCCAGTCACAGGTGTGGGTGTGTGTCTGGGTGTGGTGTGAGTTACAAATATAAGCCAGCCTGCGAGCCAGCAAAGCCATCTCTTGTTGTTCTGCTCAAATAAAGTATGAGCTGAATCACTACGCTTCACATCTGTCTCAGTACCTTATAGCTGCTTTAGAGGGCTGACTCGTTCAGAGGACTTTTTCAGAGGGCTTTTCCTTAATTCTGTTGGACATTATTGTGGGGTGCTGTTTATTTATTAAAACATTTATATGACACCTTTCTTCATGGCTCAAGGCAGTTTACAATTATAATCAAAGACATCCAATAACAGTAAAACTCAAGTTCACCTCCAAAAGTTTTAGCAAATAAAATAGTTTTACATCACCACCTGAGAGTTTCTAAGGATAGCACCATCCTCACCTTCTTGCTGCGTCTGTTCCAGAAAGAGAGAACAACCAGTGAGAAAGCATGAGTCCTAGTAAATATCAGGTGGGCTAATGAGGAAATACCAAGAATATGGCAAACTGGTGTTTGACCCAACATGTAGAGTTGTCAACCTCCAGGTGGGGCCTGGAAATCTCCCAGAATTACAACTGATCTCCAGACTACAGAAATCAGTTCCCTAAGGCAAAATCACTGCTTTTGAAGGTGGACTCTATGGGGACATAAAGGGAGACTCAGTCCTTTTGATAGTTTCAGTATATATTGGGGGGGGGGCTTTCCAGTTTGGCCTGGTTTATATAATTTTTTTGCTTTTTAACATTTTGTTAGTTGTCTTGAGCTACCCATGGACATACATTTTTAAAAATATCTTTAATTAAGTGCTGTATGGTTAAACTTTGTGAGCTTTTTTCCATTTGCCTCCCTTGACCTAGCTGCAGCTTGGCTTCAGACATATATCTGTAACATCTCAAAAGTAATAAATCTGTTTTACATGGTAGAAGATAAATGAGAAGGATAGTAAAGCAATTTACTTGTACAAATGCTATACATTATTATCTTCATATCATTCTTTCAAAATTTAAATTTGATTGAGAGGACTTTGCTTGCATTCACACTTTTATTGCAGCTTTTGATTGTGGAGAAGACCACCCCTTGGACTATATACCCTTCCCCAGAGCTGCCCTTTGACACTTTTCAAAAGTTTCACAATTTCATATTATTCCTTCTTCATCCTTGCTATACACATTTCGTCCAACAATCTTTCCTTAACCCACATCCCTAGGGAAAAGAGTCCTGTCAAAGACATTTTTATCACTAGCCCAGGGTTTTTCTTTCCTCAAGGACACAGCAATATATTTTGGAAATCTCCCATTCTATTGCCTTCTGTTATATTGCCTAATGCAGCAGCATGCTTTATTTCATTCTCAGTAGCCCCTTGATATGAGTTTCAGTAATCTGTTCTCCACATACTTTGATTTTAGGTGCTTTGTTTCAGATAAAAGTAGGGGTCATATATCTTGTTGCAATCTTCAGTTTGACTGAACCATTTCCTAAGTGGTAGGCTGTGTCTACAAATCTAGCTGCAAGCAACCCATTCCTGTTCACTCAGTGCCAAAGGTTCTCCCTGAACCTGCAGTTCTAAGAAAGTGCAAAACATGTCAGAAAGGGTTAAGCCTCACTCCACAATCCCAACCCATCACCACCCACCATCTTGTCTAGTCTGACCCGTCAGTAAGGTTGTCAACCTCCACATGGGGTCTGGGGATCTCTTGAAATTACACTAATCTCCAGACTGCAAAGATCAGTTTCTCTGAAAAAAATAGCTGCTTTGGAGGGTGGACTCTCTGGCATTGTATCCTGCTCAGGACCCTTCCTTCCCTAAACCCCACTCTCTCAAGGCTCCACTCCCAAATCTCCAGGAATTACCCAACCTGGAGCTAGCAATCCTACAAAAACTAAAGGTTCTGTACTTCGTAGAACAGGATGTTGCCAGCCCTAGTGTAGTTCTTTTTTGTAGTAACTCCTTCTGGACCCTTCTGCATTTCATGTAAGTATAAACTTCTGATGTGGCAGAGATTCATGTGCAAACCACAGATCTCTAATTAAGCATACATTGCATGGAAAAAACTAAACATCTCATGGCTGAGAAGTATCTCTTCAAATAAAAAGAATGTGCTGCCAAAGCTAAACTTTTCATTCCAAATGTTACACATAGACATAGAAGAAAGAATATCGAAAGAGTGGCAAAGACAGATAAAGGAATTTATATGAAATGGCAAAACACCCAAAGGATAAGCTTCAAAATATTACAAGATGGGAAACAGTCTGTCCACATTTAGAAGAATGGGAAAATAAACTTGCTGAATATGCAGTAATGGCAAAATTAACAACCTATTTGAAAACAGGTCTATTACAAAATCTGAGGAAAAATGGGGTATGTATTATGTGTATTATGCTAGCAGGAGGCAAACTTAAAGTGAGAAAATATCATATACAAATGTATGATAATGAAATAGAAGTAGAATTAAAATCTGTTCCAAATGTAATATCCCAGATACAAATGGGTTCTCTATATGAATTATACAATACTTTCTTTTACACTGTGATATACTACTTATTTATTAAAGGTTCTAATGAATATGTAGAAGTGGCAAAATATGTTATGTTGAATATGATGAAACCAGTGTAGTCAAAATAGCTATGAAGTTTGAAACTTAAAACTTAAATGATGAATAAAATTGTACTCCAACAGAAATAAGAATCATTGAATTTTATAGATAGTACCTTAATATTATAATGAAGGGAATGAAAGGGAAATTTTTCTTTGTCCTATATACTTTGTACTACTTGATTGTCTTTAACAAATGTAATTTTGTTGTATAACCCATTTTTTTCCTTTCCTCCTTATTTTCTGTACCCTCACTAAGGGTGGATTGGCCATGAAGGCCACAGGAAAAAGCCCTGTGGACTGATATCCTGGGGGCGGGGTACAACCTCTCCCCTGCCCACTCCCAGCCAGATGGATGATTTAAAAGACTGGCCACAGCAGAGAAAATGGTTGCCACTGGTGGGTCTTACCCAAACAAGCTGTGTGGTTGCCACCACTGGACCCAGTCTGGATGAGTCATGTAGTCACTGCCACCAGTGTGGAGGTTATCTTACCTGCCCAGCTAGTCAGCCCAGCAGCAATACTATTGCAAAGCCAGGCACTGCATATCTGTGGCAGGGAAGAGGCATGGCTTTCCAGGGCTGTTCTGGCCTCCCAGTCTGCCCCTGGAAATAGTTGCTTTGTCCAGATAACAGGCAGTTTAAATGAGACACTAGTTGTAAGAGAGAATATGGGAAAGCCCTTTAGTTTTCCTGTATCATGTTCAAAATTTTAGGCCAGATGAGCTTTTGAATGGAAAACTCTGTTGATATATTTGTCTATAAACAATGACCACAAGGCAGACCTTCTCAACGTTCTCCTTCCCCCAGTAACTGTGCCCACCCAAATGGTCATGCTACATGTAATTTTTGGGATCCACAGAAATGCTAACAGAATGAGAAATGGCTTAAAACAATGTTGCTATATATAGCAACTAAAATTTCTTGTTCAACAGTCTCTAAGCCCCGTTCCAGAATTAATCAAGGCCATATGATCTTACTAAAACTGTTAAATATAAGGGAATGTCTCCAAATTGTTTCTTTCATTATGCTGAGGAACGGGGTATCCCCAATATGCACAGTTGTAATACAGAGAACTGGGGTGGGAGGAATCATTCCCTTCCTCTACCCTATACTTCATTCCACTAGTGTCACATAGTATTGTCTGACTGGGTCCCTCAACCACCAGCATTGCCTTTTCGGGGCAATGGGGAACTGTTGGTAGAAGAGGAATCTCATAAAGATCCACTTTAATAAGCATATTACACCATGGTTTGTAGAATCCAATCACGTGTTCCTGCTATTGTTTTTATTGAATTATTTAATTTAATTCCTTGCTTCCATCATAGACTTTAAGGTTCTCTACAAAGGGTTCCCAGAGGGTTTCCTGGAGGTCTCCTATCCATACCTACTTGACCCATACCTATTTAGCTTTATGTCCAAACTATACATTACTTCTGACAACCCCATCTATGTAATGTCAGGGAACTAACATTCCCAAGCATGTCAGCATCTGCCTCAGTCTCACTGTAGAAAAGTATCCATCTTCTGATGAATTCCACAAGGGTCATCTGCCTCTGCTTCAATGCTTTTGGGAAATACATTCAACTCAGGAGCATGGCATGGAGGAGGAAGGGCTTTAAGCCAAAACAATAGCAGAGGGTTCTTATTTGCCCTGCTATGGGGCTCCATGTGCTGCAGTTAGTTTGTGTGCAGCCCACAGTGGGGCAAATAGGCCTCTTTGGCCATTTCAGTTTGGGAAAATGGCACAGGAGGGAAGGCTGAATCTCCTCCTCTACTTTACCATACTCCCATAAACTTATATCAAACAGGAAAAAATGTGTTTCCCAAAAGTATTGAAGCTGAGGCAGTTAACCCCTGTGGGATTAATTAGAGGATGGATACTTTTCTGCAGTGAGACTGAGGCAAACACTTGGCTATCCTGAGATATTGCTAAACCCATCAATCGAGCCAACTCTGGAACAAAGCAAAATCCTACACACACACCCTTGTTTTCAAGTTTTGGTCTCATTCCTTTACCCTGGCTTGGAAGTTAAAACATGCTTAATAGGGTGATCTTTCCCTCCCTTCACCCTTTATATGTATGGTGACCTGTATTAATCTTATTGTTGTTGTTCAGTCACACAGTTGAGTCCGACTCTTCGTGACCCCATGAACCAGATCATGCCAGACCCTCCTATCTTCCGCTGTCCTCTGAAGCTTGCTCAATTTCATGTTCGTTGCATCAATGACACTGTCTAACCATCTCATCCTTTGCCGTCCCCTTCTTCTTTGACCTTCAATCTTTCCCAGCATCAGGGTCTTCTCCAGTGAGTGCTCCCTTCTCATTTGGTGGCCAAAGTATTTGAGCTTCAACTTCAGGATCTGGCCTTCCAGGGAACAGTCAGGGTTGATTTCTTTTAGGATTGGATGATTTGATCTCCTTGCAGTCCAAGGGACTCTCAAGAGTCTTCTCCAGCATCACAGTTCAAAAGAATCTATTCTTCGGTGCTCGGCCTTCCTTATAGTCCAACTCTCGCAGCCATACATTACTACTGGGAATACCATTGCTTTGACCATGCAGACTTTTGTTGGCAGGGTGATGTCTCTGCTTTTTATCATGCTGTTTAGGTTTGCCGTTGCTTTCCTCCCCAGGAGCAGGAGTCTTTTAATTTCATGGCTGCAGTCACCATCTGCAGTGATCTTGGATCCCAGAAATGTGAAGTCTGTCACTACTTCCATGACTTCCCCTTCTATTTGCCAAGGAGTGATGGGGCCGGATACCATGATCTTAGTTTTTTTGATGTTGAGCTTCAAGCCCACTTTTGCGCTTTCCTCTTTCACCCTGATCATCAGAGTGGTATTGTCTGCATATCTGAGGTTATTGATCTTTTCCCCAGCAATCTTAACTCCAGCTTGTGATTCATCCAGGCCAGCATTTCGCATGATGCACTCAGCATATAAATTAAATAAGCAAGGTGACAATAAACATCCTTGTCGTATTTCTTTTCCTATGCTAAAGCAGTCAGTTGTTACATATCCGGTTCTAACTGTTGCTTCTTGACCCATATACAGGTTTCTAAAGAGACATGTGAGGTGGTCCGGTACTCCCATCTGTTTAAGAACCTGCCATAGTTAATTGTGATCCACACAATCAAAGGCTTTAGCATAGTCAATGAAGCAGAAGTAGATGTTTTTCAGGTACTCCCTTGCTTTCTCAATAATCCAGTGAATGTTGGCAATTTGATCTCTACTTCCTCTACTTTTTTGAAACCCAGCTTGTACTTCTGGCAGTTCTCTATCCACGTACTGTTCGGAACCTAGCTTGTAGGATCTTTAGCATGACCTTGCTAGCGTGTGAAATGAATGCAATTGTGCGATAGTTTGAACATTCCTTGGCATTGTCCTTCTTTGGGATTGGAATGTATACTGACGTTTTCCAATCCTGTGGCCACTGTTGTGTTTTCCAAATTTGTTGGCAAATTGAGTGCAGCACTTTAACAGCATCTTCTTTTAAGACTTTGAATAGCTCAGCTGGGATACCATCACCTCCACTAGCTTTGTTGTTAGTAATGATTTCTAAGGCCCATTTAACTTATCATTCTGGGATGTCTGGCTCGAGGTCAGTGAGTATACCGTCGTGGTTGTCAGAGACATTGAGGTCCTTGTATAGTTCTTCTGTGTATTCTTGCCATCTTTTCCTAATCTCTTCTGCTTGGTCCCTACCGTTTTTGTCCTTTACCATGGCCAGCTTTGCATGGAATGTTCCCTTGATTTCTCCAATTTTCTTGAAGAGATCTCTAGTCCTTCCCATTCTATTTTTTTCCTCTATTAGTTTGCATTGTTCATTCAGGAAAGCCTCCTTATCTCTCCTTTCTTTTCTCTGGAAATCTGCATTCAGTGGGTAAATCTTTTCTTTTCACCTTTGCCTTTTGCTTTCCTTCTTTCCTCTGCTGTTTGTAAAGCCTCATCAGACAGCCACTTTGCTTTCTTGCATCTCTTTTTCTTTGGGATGGCGGTGATTGCTGCCTCCTGTACAATGTCACGGACCTCTGTCCATAGTTTGTCAGGCACTCTGTCTATCAAATCTAGTCCCTTAAACCTATTCTTCACCTCTACTGTATATTCATCAGGGATACGATCTAGGTCAAATCTGAATGGCCTAGTGGTTTTCCCAGCTTTCTTCAGTTTAAGTCTGAATTTTGCAATGAGTAGCTCATAATCTGAGCCACAGTCAGCTCCAGGTCTTGTTTTTACTGACTGGATAGAGCTTCTCCATCTTTGACTGCAAATTATATAGTCAATCTGATTTCGGTGTTACCCATCTGGTGATGTCCATGTATAGAGTCACCTCTTAGGTTGTTGGAAAAGGGTGTTCGCTATGACCAGTGTGTTCTCTTGACAAAACTCTGTTAGCCTTTGCCCTGCTTCATTTTGTTCTCCAAGGCCAAATTTGTCTGTTATTCCGGTTACCTTTTGATTTCCTACTTTAGCATTCCAGTCCCCTATGATGATGAGGACATCATTTTTTGGTGTTAGTTCTACGAGCTGTTGTAGGTCTTCATAGAACTGGTCCACTTCAGCCTCTTCTGCAGCAGTGGTTGGGGCATAGACTTGAATTACTGTGATTCTGAATGGTTTGCCTTGGATTCGGACTGAGATCATTCTGTCGTTTTTGAGATTGTATTCCAATACTGCCTTTCTCTCTCTCTTGTTGACTATATAGGCCACACCATTTTTTCTATGGGATTCCTGGCCACAGTAGTAGATATAATGGTCTTCTGAGTTAAATTCACCCATTCCTGTCCACTTTAGTTCACTGATTCCCAAGATGTCGATGTTCATTCTTGCCATCTCATTTTTGACCACCACAAGCTTACCTTGATTCATAGATCTTACATTCCAGATTCCTATGCAGTATTGTTCTTTGCAGCATCGGACTTTCCTTTCACCGTCAGACACATCCACAACTGAGTGTCCTTTCAGCTTTGGCCCAGCTGCTTCACTCTTTCTGGGGTTACTTGTACTTGCCCTCTGCTCTTCCCCAGTAGCATATTGGACACCTTCCGACCTGAGGGGCTCGTCTTCCGGCGTCATATCTTTTAGCCTTTTGTTACTGTCCATGGGGTTTTCTTGGCAAAGATACTGGAGTGGGTTGCCATTTCCTTCTCCAGGGGATAACGCTTGGTCTGAGTTCTCTGCTGTGTGGCCTGTCTGTCCTGGGTGGCTCTCCACAGCATAGCCCACAGCCTCATTGAACCACGCAAGCCCCCTCGCCATGACAAGGCAGTGATCCAGGAGGAGATACACACACACACACACACACACACACACACCTAACTTTTATTGGCATAACAGCAGCAGCCTTAGCTCAGGGATACAGGAAAGGAAAAGAAAGACCAAACAGTTGATTAACTACCCATTCTGACAGAAAAGACTTCTTCTCCTATATACACAGTAAAGGAAGTTTGCCACCACTTCGATGAAGTCAACCCTATTTGAGGCTAGAAGGTTCAGAATCTTACTTTCCTCAGATCTGCCCTACAGGGATCGCAGTATAGGATCAAGGTGATAGGCATGTAAATCCTGGTAAAGTCTACAAGTCAGAAGTACATGATCTGTTCCTTCAATCTTCTTTAGCCCACATGGGCATAACCTATCTGAGAAAGATGTTTTTTAAAATCTCCCATATAGCACAGCTGAGGGGAGCACTCTAAAATGGGCCAGCATGAACACCCTTCTAATGTGGGAATCAATCAGACAAGAGAAATTCTCTGCAGGTGGCACACTAAAAGAGATTCCTCAGTAACTGGGAGAACAGTTCCCAATGGCAAGACTACTAAATTCTTGCATTTCTATATTGATTAATCTCTATTCCAAAAGAAGGGTCAAATCATCCATGTTGAGCTCCATCAGAGTCATTCTTCCTTCAACACGTCATCCAACCTGATAAGGGAGATTCATACAGCATATAAGCGATAAAGCTATTAGACCCACTTCTATAGAGAAGTTGCAACCAAAATTTTAAAGTCAAGAGCCATGCTTTGGTGACTAAACGTCTCTGGTGTGTCAAGGCATATTGCCACATAAGGTATGCAAGTTGGGAGCCCTAGAATTTCCCTGAGAAATCTGGATTGGAGTGTTTATATATGTGGAATAGTAAATGCCTCTTTTGGATTAAACACCACATATAAACAATACTGTAGCTTAAATATGTGGCTATAATTTGTTTGTGGGTTTTATAGATCTTGTTTTAGATAGTTAGAGCATAGATGAAGTCTGAGATTAGTAGTTAGAACTATTTTCCCCAATAATTATACATGATTTAATTACATTTTAAAAACTGTTCAACCATTTCTTTAAAAAAAATATATTGTATTGGTGGAACATCTGGCTCTTGGCCTTTTGTAAGTGTAACTTCACTAGTGCAGGCATTAAGCTTAATGTTATATGACAAATGACTTAATCTTTTTAAAAGATATGTCAGTGAAATCAATCCCATCGATCCCAGTGCTTCTAATTCAGCACCCAATCTTGCCCCTGGCTTTGTGCTAGATAAAGGTACAAGGATAAATTAAGATAGATCTTTTTTTACAGATGTACTTACTAACAATTATTACGACATGAAGTTTTTTGTGAATTAGAGCCCACATCATCAGATATGTCTATACTGGTAGACATATGTGTTTGTAAATATAAAATTACAGAATTAGACATGTGGCTAAAGAGACAAATATTGAGAGACACAAGCTGCATGAACAGAGTACATGATATTGTGGGAATCATCAGAGGCTGATACAAAGAAAACAGGGGAGTTACCAGAATACTTAAAAGAGAGAAGAAGATGGCATTTTTTGCAGGATCAGCTCAGCTAGAAAGAGGTAAGGAAAGATGTTTCTGCTTCTTTTGCATAATTATGAAGGCTTATTTAGATAAGCTAGATAAATATACAAGCTTATAAACCAATGAACAATGTGAAGAAAATTAACAGTAAGAATTTTTTTCTGCCTCCCTGCTACAGTTCAACCGTAGTGAAATTGATTGGCAGTAAGTTCAGGACAGCCAGAAGGAAGTGTGGTATCAGCTACTGCAAGAGGGGATACCCACTGGTTCAGAAGACTTTAAAGGGGGATTAGATTCAAGCTGGTGAATTGGTCCACCAGTGGCCATTAGCTATGAAGGCTAAATGTTCAGAGGTGATATACATCTGAATGCTTGGGGCTGGGTCAAATGACAGTGTAGCTGTTGTCCTTATTCATTATTAGCAAGACTTCCAGAAGTATCAGATTGGTCAATGTGGGAAACAGAATGTTGGACTGTGGACATATGTTTGATTTGATCCAGCAAGCCTCTTATTTATTCTTATGAAAGCTACAGTGCATGTAGCCCATTTATCATCTTCCTTATCCTCATTTTTACATCATTACCCTCATTTTAAAAACATATGTCACTGCTTCCACTGCTTCTTCTACTTCTTTAGTATTCAGCTAAATTATGAAATTGTGTGGGAAGAAAGGAGACTACAATTTTCCAGTGTTGAGGGGGAGACATTCTGTGTATGACCAGAAGAATTTTTCTTCCAGATCTCAGCCTGTGCTGAAAACAAACTCTCGAGCTCTATCCTAGTGAAATCTTGGCACAAACTGAGTAAGCAGTTGTGAAAGTCAACAGTAGTGTACACAGATTCTAGGATTGCCATGTTAGTCTGTTGTGGCAAAACCAAAAGAGGAATCTTGTGCCACCATAAAAAAATACCACCACTGTTTGCGGACTCAACTATCATTCCTCCTCTTCATGGAGGATACTACCGACTTTTCACACCGCTCCAATTTTCCTTCACCATTAAGTATCTTTATGCAGTTGTGAGCTAGCTTTTTTGCTTTGGTGTGCAGAAATATTTTAAAGAATCTTTTCAGTCAACTACTTTTTGAGCTAGACTGACATCTCACTTCAATAGGGCTTATTCACAGGTAATGTGTGTTTCTTCTGTATTTAATTTATAGTACAAATCAGTATTCAGGCTAGGTCCCTTGGCTAGGGAGTCTTTCTGATTCCACTTGTTTGTTTGTTTATTGCATTCTATTGCAGTCTGCACAGCATAAATCATATGTTAAGTAAAATCTGTTCTTTAATCATTCTTAAATCATCCTGTCCATTTTCTTTTACTATCCCTTACCTAACGAGCAATTATTATTCTATCCATGGTATCAGAAATCCGTGATTTGTTTTGTTATGATATGTTGTTTGAATCAGGGTCATATGGGTGGGGCGGGGGACAGATGGAAGGGGTCCATCCAGGGGCCCATGGTTGCTCTCGGCAGCCCCGTTTCCTAAATGTTTTATATCCACAGTAATAAAATATTGGACTGTGGGTGTATGTGTTCTTTTCCCTAGAAATGAATGTAGTTTCAGGAATTAGGTTTGATTGTTATATATGTATTGCTATTGGGAATCTTTTGGCATTAGTTAAAAGAACATGTTATAAATACATTGCAAGAAAGCCTTGGGTATTGTAACATCAGAGGATTCACACAGTGCTGTTTACCTAAGACTGCAGGAGGCTTGTACATAAATGCTTGTGAAACAGAAAGGAAGTGAAGAATCAGTGCTCCCCCCACACCAAGCATCACTTAATTAGGAAATATCCCCAAATTTTACCTCATACATCCAACAGGGCAATGTGCTTCTGCATATATTTGTTTCCTAAGGCATCTTCTAAATAACTATTAAAGAGTTCATAGTACATACACTTGGAATGCCAAGTGAGAGGAGCAGCCGTCTGCCAGCAAAAAGATGCAGTTCTTGACAGAAGAAGCTATCCGTGTGTCTCCAGCAAGCCAAGCTGGTCCTCGGGACACTACAAATAACCTTAGCACATGGAATGGAATACTCTGTTACAAGGGTGGGAAACTTTGGTGTTATTGACTCCATAATTCTGCTCTGTAGCTTCATGGGCATTTGGACCCTTGAAAAGATAATTTGTGCAATATCCTCAGTTGTGCTTTTTATCTGATTACACTGTTATCTAAAATATCCAATGAAATATAACAGTCCAATCAAGCAAAATGCTCAGCTGAGGCTAATCTAAATTACCTTTTAATAGTGTCATTTATATTCCGCCGCACAGTTATTTAATCATGAATTAAACTAGTCATTTTTCATGCAGATACACAAATACTGAAGGAGAGTGCTGGGAACCTTCCTTTAGCATTTCAGTAAACGAGACCGAAAATAAATCTCAACCAGTTTTTAATAAGATGTTATGCATATGTTATTTGAAAGGAAGGGTCTCCTGTAGAATCTCCATATATAGTCATAATAGTCTCTAAGTCCATAGTTATTGTGTAATCCATAAACTCTGGATAAGCCTACATGAGCCTAGTTTTTCCTTCAGCAATTTGATTCATCAGCAAGTGTATTTCTGAGGATTTTGAAGAAGCTGTAAGGGGGAAGTGACCAGCACACATCATTCTTCCTCCTTCCTGCTGATGTAATAGCCCAGGGGTCCCCAACATGGTGCCCACTGATACCTTTCCTGGTGTCCACCAAGGGATTTTAGAAAGTGGGTAGGGCCAGCTGGGGCTTTTGCCCAGCAGGGCTTTTGATTGACTACTGGAGATCTGATTGGCTGAGCAGATTTTTAAAAAGTTGCTTCTGGCAGCAGCTGCCACCACAGCACAAAGATCTTCAGTAGGTGACTGAAGGTAAGGTATGTGTATGCAAGAAAATATGTGTCTCAGTTCCACTGACAAAGTGTCTGGAATGAGGGAATAAACAGGCAAGTTTAGCAGATATGTGAGTTCAGCAGCAGGATGAGGAAGCCAGGGCACTAATATTTCCATGTTCCTATAAGGGTAAGCACACCTTCCACAAACAAATCTTCATAAATAGGAAGTTTTATTAAAAAGGGGATAAATAAAATAAAAGGTAATTATAAAGGTGGTATGCCAGCAGGGGGTTGAGGGCTAACAAGTGTATTGCACTGAGTATAACATCGATGACTATCTGCCAACTGTACAGAAATCATGGGTGTGTGCTCAGTGCAAGGAGCTCCTGGTTCTCAGGGAATGAGTTTGTACCCTGAAGGCCAAGGTGGCTGGCCTAGAGAAGCAGAGACAGTCAGACCCACGGATAAGGCTCAAGAAGACTTGTTAAATGTGTCCCACTCTGAGAATGGCAGCCCTGCTACTGTCAGGGAGCATGAGGGTCAAGGGGAAACAGGGCACCATGATGATGAAAGGGGGAATGTTCCCTCAGAAGGGACCCTGTCTTCAGCTGGTGAACAGGTATCCTTTCACACCAAGAAACCATCCCTGGGCAGGAAGGGAGGGTGGTGACTCAATCCTTAGGCATATAGATAAATGGGTTGTGAACCTGTGTACTGACTACTTGGTAACTTACCTACCTAGTGTAAAGGTAGTGGACATTACTTGTGGTCTAGATAGGCTGGTAGACAGTGCTGGGGAGGAGATAGTGGTAATGGTACATGTTAGCACCAATAATGTGGGGAAATGTGGTTGTGTGGCCCTGGAGGAAAAATTTCAGTTGCTAGGCAGAAGACTCAAGGCCAGGACTTCCAAGGTAGCCTTCTCAGAAGTGCTGCCTGTTCCACATGCAGAGCTAGTTAGACAGGCACAAATTAGGAGCCTCAATGCATGGATGAGACAATGGTGTAGGGAGGAAGGGTTTAAGTATCTTAAGCACTGGAATGCTTTTTGGAACAAGCAGGACTTGTACAAAAGAGACAGCCTCCACTTGTCCTGAGAAGGAACCAGGCTTCTGATGCTTAAAATCAAAAAGATGACAGAGCAGTTTTAAACTAAATCTTGGGGGGAAACTGATAGGAGATGAGATGCCTCTGGTTCAAGATGGCTCATATTTAAGAGATGACGGGGTAGCTGTTACTGTTCTAGAGGCAAATGGATTAGGACTGGCCACTGAGAGGATAACAAACAATTTTGACTGCCTGACAAATTCTAGAGGCTACAGGAGGAAGGTTACAGGCCTAACGTGTCTGGGAAATTATAGATGTTTATATACAAATGCAAGAAATGTCCAAGGTAAAATGGGAGAGCTGGAATGCTTAGTGTCAGAGGGGAACAGACATTGTTGGTATTTCAGAAACTAGATGAAATAACTGTGTCACAATAGGTAACTTTAACTACCCCATCTTTTAAAAGGGTTCCAGAGAAGACCTGGGAAATTACAAGCCAGTCAGTCTAACGTTGATACCGGGTGAGTTAATGGAATCTCTTATTAAAGACAGAATTAGTAGGCACATTGATGAACAAAAGCTATTGAGGAAGAATCAGCAAGGATTCTGTAAGGGAAGATCTTATTCCACTAACCTTTTAGAGTTCTTTGAAGGGGTGAACAAGCATGTGGACAAGGGTGACCCAATAGATGCTGTTTACCTAAACTTCCAGAAAGCTTTTGATAAAGTTTCTCATCAAAGGCTCCTAAACTCAGCAGTCATGAGATAAGAGAAGAAGTCCTCTTGTGGGTTAAAAACTGGTTAATTAACAGGAAACAGAGAGTAAGTACAAATGGGCAGTGGAATGTGGTAAGTAGCACAGTACCACAGGGCTCAGTACTAGGTCTGGTGTTTTTTAACTTGTTCGTTAGTGATTTGGAATTGGGAGTAAGCAGGGAAGTGGCTAAGTTTGCGGATGACACTAAATTGTTCAGGGCTGGGAGAACCAAGGAGGACTGTGAGGTGCTCCATAGGGATCTGTCAAGGCTGGGCAAGTGGGCATCAACATGGCAAATGAGGTTCAATGTTGGCAAGTGCAAAGTAATGTACATTGGAACCAAAAATTCCAACTATAAATACACATTGATGGAGTCCGAACTGGCGGTAACTAAACAGGAGAGAGATCTTAGAACTCCTTGAAAATGATGACTCAGCATGCAACTGCAATAAAAAAAGGCAAATGCTATGCTCGGGATCATTAGGAATGGAACTGAAAACAAATCAGCCAGTATCATAATACCCCTATGGTGCAAACTCATTTGGAATACTGTGTACAGTTCTGGTCACTGCACCACAAAACAGATATTATAGCATTGGAAAAGGTGCAAAAAGGGCACTAAAATTATTAAGGGGATTTAACACTTTCCCTATGATGAATGGATAAAAAGATTAGGGCTCTTTAAGTTGGAGAAATGACAACTGAGGGGTGACATGATACAAAATTATGCATGCAATAGAGAAGGCAGAGAAAGAAGTACTTTTCTCCCTTTCTCACAATACAAGAACTCATGGGCATAAAATGAAATTAATGAACCGTAGGGTTAGAACAGATAAAAGGAAGTACTTCTTCACCCAAAGAGTAATTAACACATGGAATTCACTGCCATAAGAAGTGGTGGCAGCTACAAGCATAGACAGCTTCAAGAGGGGATTGGATAAATGTACGGAGCAGAGGTCCATCAACACCCTTTCCAACAACCTGAGAGGCAACTCTACACATGGACATCACAAGATGGGTAACACCGAAATCAGATTGACTATATAATTTGCAATCAAAGATGGAGAAGCTCTATCTAGTCAGTAAAAACAAGACCTGGAGCTGACTGTGGCTCAGATCATGAGCTACTCATTGCAAAATTCAGACTTAAACTGCAGAAAGTTGGGAAAACCACTAGGCCATTCAGGTTTGACCTAGATCGCAACACTGATGAATATACAGTAGAGATGAAGAACAGGTTTAAGGGACTAGATTTGATAGAGTGCCTGAAGAACTATCGACAGAGGTTCATGACATTGTACAGGAGGCAGCAATCACTCCCATCTCAAAGAAAAAGAGATGCAAGAAAGCAAAGTAGTTGTCTGATGAGGCTTTACAAATAGCAAAGGAAAGAAGGAAAGTGAAAGGCAAAGGTGAAAAGGAAAGATTTACCCACTGAATGCAGATTTCCAGAGAAAAGCAAGGAAATAGAAGGAGGCTTTCCTGAATGAACAATGCAAAGTAATAGAGGAAAACAATGGAATGGGAAGGACTAGAGATCTCTTCAAGAAAATTGGAGAAATCAAGGGAATGTTCCATGCAAAGCTGGCCATGATAAAAGACAAAAATGGTAGGGACCTAACAGAAGCAGAAGTGATTAGGACAAGATGGCAAGAATACACAGAAGAACTATACAAGAAGGACCTCAATGTCCTTGACAACCACGATGGTGTAATCACTGACCTTGAGCCAGACATCCTGGAACGTGAAGTCAAATGGGCCTTAGAAAGCATTACTAACAACAAAGCTAGTGGAGGTGATGGTATCCCAGCTGAGCTATTCAAAGTCTTAAAAGAAGATGCTGTTAAAGTGCTGCACTCAATTTGCCAGCAAATTTGGAAAACACAACAGTGGTCATGGGATTGGAAAAGGTATACATTCCAATCCCAAAGAAGGGCAATGCCAAGGAATGTTCAAACTATTGCACAATTGCACTCATTTCACACACTAGCAAGGTCATGCTCATGATCCTACAAGCTAGGTTCCAAACAGTACGTGGATAGAGAACTGCCAGAAGTACAAGCTGGGTTTCGAAAAAGTAGAGGAACTAGAGATCAAATTACCAACATTCTCTGGATTATGGAGAAAGCAAGGGAGTACCTGAAAAACATCTACTTCTGCTTCATTGACTATGCTAAAGCCTTTGATTATGGCAGGTCCTTAAGGAGATGGGAGTACCAGAAAACCTCACATGTCTCTTTAGAAACCTGTATAGGGGTCAAAAAGTGACAGTTAGAACAGGATATGGAACAACTGATTGGTTTAGCATAGGAAAAGGAGTATGGCAAGGATGTAGATTGTCCCATTGCTTATTGAATTTATATGTAGAGTACATCATGCAAAATGTCGGCCTGATGAATCACAAACTGGAATTAAGATTGTTGGGAAAAAGATCAACAACCTCAGATATGCAGACGATACCACTCTGATGGCAGAAAGTGAAGAGGACCTCAAGAGCCTCTTGCAGAGGATGAAAGAGGAGAGTGCAAAGGTTGGCTTGAAACTCAACATAAAAAAACTAAGATCATGGCATCTGGCCCCATCACTCCTTGGCAAATAGAAGGGGAAGTCGTGGAAACAGTGACAGACTTCACGTTCCTGGGATCCTAGATCACTGCAGATGGTGACTGCAGCCATGAAATTAAAAGATGCCTGCTCCTGGGGAGGAAAGCGATGGCAAATGTAAAAAGCATGATAAAAAGTGAGACATCATCCTGCCAACAAAAGTCTGCATGGTCAGAGCAATGGTATTCCCAGTAGTAATGTATGGCTGCGAGAGTTGGACTATAAGGAAGTCCGAGCACCGAAGAATAGATTCTTTTGAACTATGGTGCTGGAGAAGGCTCTTGAGAGTCCCTTGGACTGCAAGGATATCAAATCAGTCAATCCTAAAAGAAATCAACCCTGACTGTTCCCTGGAAGGCCAGATCCTGAAGTTGAAGCTCAAATACTTTGGCCACCAAATGAGAAGTGAGCACTCACTGGAGAAGACCCTGATGCTGGGAAAGATTGAAGGTCAAAGAAGAAGGGGACGGCAAAGGATGAGATGGTTAGACAGTGTCATCGATGCAATGAACATGAAATTGAGCAAACTTCAGAGGACAGCAGAAGACAGGACGGCCTGGCATGATCTGGTCCATGGGGTCGCAAAGGGTTGGACTCAACTGTGTGACTGAACAACAACAACATAGATGGAACACTATGTCTGGGGCAGTGATGTTCTGTATTCTTGGTGCTTGGCAGGGCCACAGTGGGAGGGCTTCTGGAGTTCTGTCTGCACTGGTGGACCTCCTGATGACACTTTGGTGGTCCTCCTGATGACACCTGGGATGATACCACTGTGGACTGGATGGGCCACTGGTCTGATCCAACATGGCTTCTCTTATATTCTTATGTTTATACCTCAGCCCCTGACATTCTGTGTTTGGCTCTGCCTCCTGTAGTTGTAGTTTTGTAGTTGTGTCCATCACCTTGTGTCAGAATTCCAAAGGTGCCCACAGGCTCACAAAGGTTGGAGACTCCTGTCATAGCCTCTACTTGTTTACCCTCTTTTTACGCAGATTTCCTCTGCAGCCACCTTCTTTTCCCCCCAGAGATGAGGAAATGTTCTGTATTTTGTTTCTTCTTACTTTCATTAATATTTTCCTCAACTGTTTAGATCTTCTTGAGTTTTTTGATTTGTTAGTATTATGCATATGTTTTATGATTTTAAAACTAAAATTGTTGCTTTTCTATATATATTCATTTAGATGTACAAGGTATGACAAGACTGAGATGCTGCTGGTCAATGACAAAGCTGCTCAAGGACTAAGAGTGTCTGGAGGGAGGTTACATTCCTCTTGAAGGAACAGGGTCAGAGCTTGAGAATACTGCTGGATCCTGACCAAAGCTGGAGGCCTCCGTTGCATATAGTGCCTTTTATCAGGTTTGGTTGATAATCCAGCTATGGCTGTTACTTGAAAAGAATGATCTGACCACAGTGATCCTTGCTCTGATTATATCCAAGTTAAATTAGTATAAAGTGCTTTGTGAGGGACACAGTCCAGAAACTTTGAAAACAGTCCAGAAACTTCAGCTCATCCAAAGTTCAGCAGCCAGGCTATGACAGTTACAGGGTACAGTAACAGGGATCCTATCATCCCAGTGCTGAAGGATCTGCATTGGCAGCCCATTTGTTTTCAGGCATAATTCAAAGTGTTGTTTTTTTACCTTTAAAGCCCTCAATTGTTGGGGGCAGGGTACTTGAAAGCCCATCTCCTTCTATACTGTCCTGACCATCAGTTAAGATCTGCCCCCCAAGCCCTGCTGTCTGTGCCCCTGCATTCAGGGGTGATGTGGGTGGCAACTGGAGACAGGGCTTTTTCAGTAGTGGAATCTTGCTTGTAGAAACCCCTTCCCCTGAGGATTGTCTGGCATCCAGGTTGCTTTCTTTTAGGTGCCAGGCCAAACATTTCTGTTCATTCAGACTTTTAATTAAGGGGTTGATTTTTTAAAGCACTGTTTTAGTTTAGAAACTTATTTTTAAGTTGTCTGTGATCTGTCTTTATGGTTCATGTCCTTATTTAAATTAATATCTTCTAATGTTTTGTTTTTATTATTTTTATTTTGTAAGTTGCCTTGGGCAGGTTCCTGGAGAAGTGGCATAGCAATGTTTATTTATATTTATTTTTTTTCTTAGATTTCTACCCGCCCTCCCACGGAAGCAGCACCCACAAACTGGTGGGTGCCTTCGGGACATCTCCTCCCCAAGTGCCACCCTTTATCCCCAACCCTGGAGAAAGGAGACAAGCCATTGCAAGGCCAGCCTCAGAATCCCCATGTCAGCAAGGCGGTGGGTGAGCAGCTGATGATCGACCATGTTGAACGCCGCTGACAGATCTAACAACAGCAGCACTGCTGTCCTGCCCCGATCCAGATGCCTCCGGAGGTCATCTGTGAGGGCAACCAGTACTGTCTTTGTCCCATGACCAGGATGGAAGCCAGACTGGAAGGGATCCAGCATGGAAGTGTCATCCAGAAAGCTCTGCAACTGTATGACCATTGCCCTCTCTATTAATTTGCCCAAATAGGGCAAATTGGAGACCGGCCGATAGTTGACCAATTCGGCTGAGTCCAGAGATTTTTTTTTAAGAGAGGGTGGACCATTGCTTCCTTGAGAGCCCCTGGGAATAGGCCCTCAGAGAGGGACCTGTTGATAATGTCCCTAAGGGTGCCTCGAAACCCCTCGCGGCCAGCTTTAATTAGCCAGGAGGGGCACGGATCAAGGCTGTATGTGGTAGGACATACCGTTGAGATCAATCTGTCAACTTCCTCTAGGCTGAGAGGGCTGAAATAATCCAGAATGGAACCAGAAGACGTGCATGGGGCCTCAAATTCGCATACTGTCTCAAGTATATGTTCTAAATAAATAAATAATGTTGATTATTGCACCAATAATAATGAAGATGTGCATATTGTATTGGGAAAAATTTGGTGTGCAGAAACAGAGATTGGTGTATAAATTATTGTGCAATGGATTCACATACAGGAGAAGTGGAATAGAAACAAGGACTTGTCACATACCAACATCAGGAAGCAAACAATTCAAAATCATTCCTATTATTCTCCTTCCTCTGTCGCCTCCCAGCAATTTGTTTGTATCAAGAGAAGGAAGAGGAGAAGGATCTTCAGTTAGTAAGTAGCCAGCAGGGACTGGAGTTGTCTTGAGATACCAGATGCCCTTTTTCCTCTTAGATCTCACCCCTGCTTATGTGAAACTTTGTGCAATAAGTACTGTTAAGAAAGTGTAAGGGACAAAAATGAAATGAAATGCTGCAGTAGGGCTAGTCTGGATACCAAGAGTACAAGCTAATATCTTTAGTAGGGAGACAAGATCTTTTTTTGAAAAACAATCCATGCTTGAGCTTGAAATGGAAAATCAGAGAACATAAATCACATAAACCAAAGGAAGTCAGGTTAGGATGACTACTGTTGGTTTTACCATCCCTGCCTGGAATCTCAAATGTAGCACTATTTGTTTTCAGGAAAGATGGCTGTCCTTTGCTCTTCTCCTTTTGCCAGGATGGTGTTGTGCCACCATGGAGAAAAAATAATCAGGTTTTCTAGGAAGCACATGTAAACTATGGATAGGGGGGTTTATTATTAGAATAGCTTGCATAACACTATTATTATTTTTCATTTGTGTAAGAGATTTGATAAGAGCTCTACCATCCTACTGGCGCTCCCTACTCCTCCCCTCCCTTCTTCTTTTTCCTCCTGCCCCTTTCCACCTTCTTGTGGGGCACTGGTAGAACTTGGAATCTGGAATTTGAACACCAATTGAGAATGTTTTTATCTGTGGATTATTTAAATTGTTTTTTTCTATTTGTGAATGTTTTTATCATTATATTGTTCACCACCCTGTATTTAGGAGTAGAGTGGTCTATAAATTGAAACTATAAACAAACAAATAAATAAATAACACAGTTCTTATAGATTGTTAAGTATCTTAAAATACAGATAGGGAACTGAGGCAAGAATTTGCCCAAAGCTGAAGGTGTGCCAGGGAAGGTTAGTTAGGGTCTGAAGACCTGCAGCTCTTCCAGTACACTCACTCACTGTAGTTACCCTTGTTCAAAGTGCTTCCATTTTGGTAAAAACAAGAAATTTGGTTTTTCATATTCTTCTCACTGTATAGAACTGAAGATGAGATTATGCAATATGACATATACAAAATAATTGGCACTGTATTTGCCTACAATCCTACATCCCTTGCCCTCAGTACAGCTGAAGTTAGATATGACTAATGTTACCGTCCTGTACATAATTATGTGGGAATAACAGTGCCATCCTCAGAAGATCTACTCAGGATCCTACTATAGTCCCAGGAAAGTGTTCTTAGAATTGCACTGTTAGTCACATTGAACTCATTGTCACTTACTTCTGGATAATATGGATAGGATTGTGCTGCACATATTTGTGAACTCAAGTCATGATTAACGTCCAGTTGTTTTCCTGAAAATGACTTTCTAGAGAGTAAGGCCTGTTAAATACTGGGTTCCATGGATGGTTGGACCCCAAGCCTAGTGATCAGCTCTGCTTTATTAGTGATTTAGCAAGAACAAGACAAAGATCCGGGGCAACCCAAGCAGGGCTGGCTCGCCTAGGGCACCGGCCCACAGGGGCGCCAAACTGCACCCTCCCCCCGGGAAATGCCCCACCGCCACCGCCACCAGTGAAGAGTGCCCCAGCGGGGATCAGGAGGCAGCAGTGGAGAGCTTGCCCGCCCTCCCCCTCCCCCCTCGGGGGGAGAGAAGGCGGGGCGGCAGCCCCAGGGGGCGCTTAAAGACAAGCTGGGGGCTGACACTCAAAGGGAAGAGGTGGGGGGTTAAACCTCGCCCCTTCCCTGGCTTGCTGGCGCATCCCATGTGCAGGCAAGCTGACGCTCAAAGGGAAGAGGTGGGGGTTTAAATCTCACCCCTTCCCTGGCTATATTAGGGCGAGCAAGCTTTAGTTAGGAGCAAGCTCTGGCTAAGTTAGGGCAAGCAAGTTCTGGGTGCTGCTCCTCCTGGATTGCACAGGAAACTTTTCCCTTTGTCTACAGCACTGAAAGGGTTAAAAGGACCAGGCTGGCTGCTAGAGAGACGCGGGGCGGGGAAAGGAGACCGGCTTATTGCGGGGCGGGGGGAGACTTTGCTATTGAATTGCAAAAGAGAACTGGGAGGGCTTCAGAGATGCGACAGCAGGAAAAAGCTTAGCAACCAGATCCCTCCCGGGTAGGTTTACTCCCAAGTAAGTTATGGGAGGGAATAAGGTTGGAAAGCTTAGAAGGGAGAAGTGTTGTTGTCGTGTGTGTTCTTTGTGTGTGCAGGGTAGTTGATTTTCATTCGGTTTAAGCACTTCAAAACTGTGATTTACTTAGGAATGTTTTGTTAGCAGCCTTGTTGGCCCCTGTGGGAACAAAGAGGCAGGGTCTGAATTTTTTAAATAAAAATACATGACAAAAGATTAACTCTCAGCCCTGGTAGCCCTAGAGCTGCCCCGAAAGGAGTCCCTGGCATGATCCAGTGGCAACAGGTCTTCATACCGATTGGCTGCCTGCCCCAGATACCACACATTTCCACCAGTGTGGTTTGCCCGGGGTCTGGCTGCCTCTCCCTGCTCCTGAAGAGAGTCTGAGTCCAGGGGCACCTTTAAGACCAACATAGTTGGGCATAGGACTGGAACCTATGGCCTTGACAGTCTTCCCCTTTCCCTGCTTTCTTCTGTTCATCTCAATTACCTATCAACCTACACAATTTTGTGTGGGATCTAGCCAGCTTTTTCATTCAATCTTATCCAGTCCCCCTCTTTATTTCCCTGCTTCCCTCCCTTCCATGTTTTTCCTTTTTCACTTCCTCCCCACCTCCCTTTGTTGAAAGAATTTGAAGCTTGGAAGGCCCATAAATATTTCCTAGCAACCCCTCAAATGGCCACTGAGATCTAAGATTCCCACTCCTCAGTGGCTTTCTTTTCCCAATCAGCTATTCATTTCCTCCTGTCATATAAAGAGAAGTCAAAAGGTATCCTTTCCCTTGACCTTCATTGCATAGACCCTACTGCTGCCAAGGCACTACACTATAGTGTTGGTTCAGACAGAGCAAACTGCCAATATAAAATTCCTGGGAGAGCAAAATGCCTTTACTGTTTTCCTGTTTCAGCAGTCCCCTGTGACTGTTTTTTTTTTACCTCAGAACACTGAGCTCTACAGCTGACCAATCAGAGAGTGGGGGGTGCAGGGAGGCAGCTGCCTGGCAGCCACATAGGAATCAACAGGGGGAGCACATTTTACCCCTTAGCAGTCGAATTTCTAAAAATCCCTTCTTAGCGAGCACCTACGCCACGATAGTAGCGCTCTCCCCTAATTGGGTGTCTCTAGGTCCAGCAGTTTGGCCTGGGTTTGGCCTGTATACATACCGTATTAGACAATGTGTATATACAATGCAAAAGAATCTACCAAAAAGCCCTCTCAACATCAAAATATAAAAAACTGAAATTGTTAACAAAAATATAAGTATCAAAAGAAAAAAGTGAACAATTTCTCATCCTATGAAGGTGGGCAACTCAGCTTGATGTGGATCAATCTATAAGCTTATTTGTTTAGTTCATTTGGAACATGAAAGCTATTTTTAAAATCCAAAATTAATTAATGTTGCCAATATAGATAACAGGATACAACAGGAATGGGTTACAGTTATGTACATAAATTCACAAAGAACATCAAGAACTGTAAACACAGACGCTAAATCACACTTACGAAACAGAATTATAATCAAAGCAAAATCAAAGTAAATCTATTGAGTATACAAAAATATTATTACAATGGTTTGAACAATCAATGGGTTTTCATCAATAGTATGAATAATCAATAGGTTTAGTATGAATAATCAATAAGTTGACGATCATCTCCGGAATAAAATGTATCATTTTGATATCTATGTCTTCTTCTGAACAACAGTTTGGCTACATTGGTGAACCTTATAAAACATTATCAAACATTGTGTGAGAATGTACCCTAACCTTATATAATTAATAAAGATTATAATCATGTACAAAGACGTCTCAAGTCTGGTGCTTATCTGAAGAATGAAACAGAGGCTGAGCGTTCAAAACTTATCTTCTCAGAAAATCTGAAAGATTATAACAAAAGTAAGATACTACATGCTTACAAGGACCTAATGTCAAATATTGTTACAAAAATAACATTTAAAATGCACTTACCAAGACATGCTTTCAAGATCTTATGAAAACATTCTGTAGGGCTGAATACAAAATGCCTTAACAGGTATACTAAATCATCCACATTATATACAGAAAAAAATACTATGTCTGGTATTCTGAATACACTTACAGATACTTGTAAAAATAGAGATATTTAAATCTAACAGTTATCCACTGTATAGCTACTAAAACCAAAACTTACACAATAAATGGAAGAACAAAGATACCACAGCATACCATTTTTAAAATCCAAAATTAATGTTGCCAGGATAGATAACAGTACTGCACGCAAGCTATTATTGCTCTGATTTTATTTTAGCATCATTTATCTATCTGAATGTTAACAGAAGTTCTCTCTGTTCATGGAAAGCAAGGTGGGTTAGTATCCTATCAGTTTTATTCTGTTTAACCTTAAGGAAAAATATTTCTACCTTTGTACTGCTGAAGCATTTGCTCCAAATCAATTTGTATGGTCTAGGCAGCCAACATATAGTTTAATGACTTTGTATCTAATACTAAATTGCAGTCTTTTGCTATATCACTGTTGTTAAGTCCCAAACAGAAGATAGTTAAGTTATACAGTCAGGCCAGTAGAATATCCTCCTTTTAAAAGTCTGCACACAAAAATCAACAATTAAAAAGTACGCTTGAACTCTGCTTTTATTTCTAATCCTCTCTCTCTCTCTCTCTCTCTCTCTCTCTCTCTCTCTCTCTCTCTCTCTCTCTCTCTCTCTCTCTCTCTCTCTCTCTCTCTCTGTGTTATATACCGAGATTAAAGCAGCGTTTTGAATAAGTGATTTCTTTATTTCAGCTCAGAACATAACAACAACCCTCATAGAATGATCCAACTATATACATTTTGAACTAGCGAGGCCACACCCCTCTCTCAGGACAAGAAATACTCACTGTGAGTATTTGGTTCTGATCTGATGAAAACAGAAAATGTACATGTATGCACTTTAGTACTTTATGTTAAAAGATTGTGTGTGACTACTACCACTGATTTTGGCAATATTGTTCTGTGGAGGGTTGGAACTGTCTGTCATTATGAGACAATTCACACAATTACTTGATTTCTTTTCCTTATAACTCATAAGATGAGGATCACCAACATTCTGGACCTCCCCTTCCTTGACCAAACAAGTTGGAAAGAAAACAGGAGGATACAGATCATAGTGGGCATATTATGAGAGAGCACCTCTGCTAGTACAGCCATTTATCACTGTTACTACAGCCATTTCCCCTTTCCATTAACAAGTTTCAGACAGCTAGGGTATAGTTTGTGAAACTAGTTCCTTTACTGTAAACACTATGGCACTAGGGAACTTTAGGACACACATCTACTCTTCTCTTTCAACCCCATTCATATTGCCTGGTCATATGTGTATTTGTATTGCTCTCTCCAAACCCTATCAACCTTTCCATCATCATACTGATACCAAACCACAAAATACTACAAGGCTTTAAATAGTAGGGGAACCCAGCTTGTAAATGGAGCGTGTTTTATGCAAAATAAGCACATCTATATATATCTGGCTGATTTGTATAATTTACAAGGAATGTAATTTTCTACTAATTCCGGTGTAACCCTTATATCATGACTAGTGGATCATATTGGAGAAATGCCCATATGGAGCAAGAGGAATGCTGGGAGCATGATTGTTTTTCTCAATTAATTTGAATTGTTGCCCACTGTGGTACTATTGGCCCCATGGTTTTTTATCTATCTGTTTGTCTGTCTGTCTGTCTGTCTGTCTGTCTGTCTATTAATACAGCTTTATTGTTGCTGTTATATATTGCAGTAGTCATTACTATACATATAGCTGTAGCATTAAACTGTAATTCTTGTTCCCCAGTTCCCCAAAATCCCATTGCCTTCCTTCTGCAAGCAAAGTGCCTGAGCAGAGTTCCCTGTGTTTTTATTTGTAATCAATTGTAGTTCAGGTTCTCTGGTATTGATTGATTGATTGATTTGATTTGATTTGTAGACCGCCCTCCTCTGCATGGGGCTTTGTTCTGTATGAAGAAGCAGTTCCTGATGGGAAGAGCATTATTAATGACCTGAATTTTATGAAGGCAAGTGTTCAAGAAGGGGAGAGCCAACAAAGTACTTTTCTCATTAGGATGTCCCATGTGTTGTTGTTGTTCAGTCGCACAGTCGAGTCCGACTCTTTGCAACCCCATGGACCAGATCATGCCAGGCCCTCCTGTTTTACGCCGTCCTCTGAAGTTTGCTCAATTTCATGTTCGTTGCATCAATGACCCTGGGGAATTTCAGACAGATGATATAATCTGGAAGAGGAACGGTTCCCAAATGGTTTCTGGTCTGGCATTTCAGACAGAACCGTTTTAGAACCGGTTTCCTATTGAAATATATTTGTAATTTCACACAGAATCACTTCTGTCCCATTCAGGAAACGGGGCTGAAGCATTTTACCTGTCAACCACTTCCAAGTAGTCGTCAGTTTCTTCTCCCGGATCCGATACGCTTTTTCCCCCGCCTTTTTTCGCCAGCGCGGGCGATCTCCGGCTTTTTTTAAAAAAATGTTTGCTTTAGAGCGCTATAGTGCAATAGCGCAATAGCATCATAGCAACCCCATTGGAATGCCTGCAGTGTTGTTTTATAGCACTATAGTGCTATAGCACTCTAAAGTGAACATTTTTTTTTAAAAAAAAGGCACGGCGGGGAAAAAAAGCGGTGCAGTCTGAATTGCCAAACTGCTTCTGATTCGGCTCTTTTCCGGTCAGGGAAAGCCATGTGTGAAATGGCAGCCCTGTACTGGTTTACTTCAAGACGAATCAGAAACGGCTTCAATCCGGCAGAATCTCGGTAATGTGAAATTCCCTCCTGTCTAACTATCTCATCCCATGTGAGTATTTTACTAATTATAATTTCTTCTGAAATTATACCATCCAATTCCTTCAATGCAGGTCGATGAAAAATAAAATCAGTCCATCCTTACCCCCATATAACATGGGTCCTAAAAGACTGACATAAAGGAGGATCATAGAAGAATCATAATATGTGTTATTAGAGGGGCTAATGAAAGAAGAGGGGAGAAAAAACTATTTGTATGTGAGGCAGACAGAGATGCACACACAGAGACAGGAGGATTTAGACATGAGTACAGAGAAGGAAGCAGCACAGAATAGAAAGACAGACAAGCCCTTTCACACAATGTATCTAAAGGGGAAGCAGCACTAGAGCAGCAAGGTCTACCTCCAGGGTATATGTATACCCTTGAAGGTCTGTAGAGGTCCAATGTGCATACAAGTGAGCCCAGCTTTTCAGGATTCCTGATTCCACAGAGAGGTGCTGACAAGATGTACTGGTTTAGGACCTTCACATACAAGTGAATGTGACTTACAATGGTATAACTCCATGTGGGATTTTACTGCCTTCATAGATATGTCAAAACTGCTGGCATGGGATATTCATTTACTTCTGTGTAATAGTAATGAGGATGAGATTTGGATTAAACACATTCTTTTGCCTATGATGTTCATTAGCTGTTGTGATGTTCACAATTTTTTGATGTTTCCATCTGTACCTGTTCAAATCTTACAGGCAAATGTCAACCTTTACCATATATCAATAAACATATGGATATCAATAAACAAGCTTTATTGTGCTATGTCGCTTTGAGGATATCTTCTCCCTTTCCCCAAGAGAAAACAAATACTAATTTGAATTTGGCTAAACCAAGGGAATTTCTGTTCATCATATACTGCTGGGCTTGTCTCCTTATTTGTCTTTCTCTGCAATATCATATTGTTTTGTTTAGTTGAATTAGAGAATGCTTAGCTTAGACACTGCACAGGTGACTGTAGGAACCACATATTTGTTTGCATCCATGGTGAATTACACTGTGAATTATACCCTTCTATACACTGGGATTAACTCTCCTTGCATTGCCAATCATGTTCATTTCAATGCATACTCAACTGTGTCCCTTTGCTGGCTCCTGTGGTCTGTGATGTCTACTACCTATTGATGAAGGAGGAACCAGTGAGCTTTTAACTTTCTGACTTCGTATTGTCAGGAAGAACTTTCTCTTCTTCAATCCACAAAAGTCTCACCTACCAATCTCTCTCCTTTCAGTCACAGGATTGGCTCAAGATGTTAGTAGGCAACAGGCACAACCGTGTTTGATTTTATTTAAGCCATGAACTGGACCATCAGCAGTTAAGGCCACAACTACAGAGAGAAAAACAGGTTGCTTACCTGTAACTGATGATCTTCGAGTGGTCATCTGTGCAGTACTACACATGGGTTGGGCGCCTGCGCACGACCTTGATCAGAGAATCTTCTAGAGCTTTACCTCAGAAGAGCTTTTGGTGGGCTCTCTTCCCGCCCTGGGGGAGGAGACATGCACTGTGCATGCCCAGAGCGGGAGAGAGAGCCGCCTCCCACTCAGTTCCTTTGACTGCCACTGTCAAGGTCAAAGAATCCAAAGAAGGAAATCTGGAGATGCCAGCAGCGGGGAAGGCTGGGTGGGATTGTGGTACTGCACAGATGACCACTCGAAGATCATCAGTTACAGGTAAGCAACCTGTTTATCTTCGTCATGGTCTCTGTGCAGTCCCACACATGGGTGATTACAAGAGCTGAACCAGTTGGAGGAGGGAGCTGGCAGCTGCAAAGGACACAAAAATACTGGTTAAGACACAGCATCACCATCAAAACAAATCACCCATGGGTCCTACCTGAGGGTGTAGCAGGGTCAAGCGAAGAGAGATCGCAGCACTGTCTGACCGAGGGCAGCATCCCATCGAGCCTGGACGTTGAGTGCGTAGTGGGTCACGAAGGTCGATGCTGAGGACCACGTAGCAGCCACACAGACGTCTTCCAACGGGACACCGGCCAGGAAAGCGGTGGATGTCGACACCGCCCATGTGGAATGGGCAGTGACACAGGTAGGAATGGGTTGACGTGCCAGCTCATAGCAAAGGGCTATGGTGGAAGTCACCTACTTAGAGAGACATGGAGAAGAAATTGGTTCCCTCGCATGAGGGGTGTCATAAGCTAGGAACAGCCGAGGAGATTTACGTATGGGCTGTGTCCTGTGTAGATAGAAAGAGAGCGCTCTGCGCACATCTAGACAGTGCAGGGCTCTCTGAGAGGCATCAGTCGGGTTCGGAAAGAAAGCAGGCAGAACAGACGACTGAGAGAGGTGAAAGGCAGAGATAACTTTAGGGAGGAAGGAAGGATCTGTTCTAAGGACCACCTTCTCCCTATGAAAAACAGTATAGGGGAGATTGGCCCTGAAGGCAGCTAGCTCCCCTACTCTGCATGCAGTGGTAATGGCTACGAGAAAAGTTGTTTTCCAGGAAACTAACCTGAGGTCGGCGGTAGCCATCGGCTCAAACGGTTTGGCCATGAGTTGAGAAAGGACTAGAGACAAGCTCCAAGAAGGCACCAACAGTTTCCTAGGTGGGCACATCCGAAGAAGACCCTTGAGGAACGTCTTGGTGAGACAGTGGGAGAACACTGAAGATCCTTCTATGAGGGGGTGGTTGGCGGAGATTGCCGCCAAATGAACCCGCAAGGACGAGTACGCCAGGCCTGTATCCTTCAAGTGCACGATGTAGGTGAAGATCTCATGGAGAGATGATCGAATCAGATCGAAGGAGTGATCAGCAGCATAGGATTGGAATCTGTTCCACTTGAACTGATAGGAACGTCGAGTAGAAGGCTTCCTAGCATTCAGGAGGATTTCAGAGACCTGAGGCGGGAAGTCTAGGGCTGGATTTTCCAGGCCGTCAATTTGAAAAATCCCAGATTGGGATGGAGGATTCTCCCTCGGGCCCAAGAGAGGAGATCTGGGACGACAGGGAGGGGACGGAAGGAACGACAGGAGAGTTGAAGCAGGTGCAGGAACCAGACCTGGCGAGGCCACCACAGAGTGATCAGAATGCAGGAGGTGCCATTTGCATGAATCTTCTGCACAACCCGAGAGATGAGAGGGAACGGAGGAAATAGGTAAAACAGGGCTCCGGTCCACTTGTGGAGAAAGGCATCCCCGAGCAACCGAGCAGACGGGGGACCCCTCCTGAAAAACAGGTGACATTGAGCATTGTTGATGGATGCGAAGCCGTCGACCAATGGGTGACCGAACTCTCGAAACAGAGATCGAAGATACCGGAGGGGAATGGACCATTCGTTGTCCGATGAGGCAGAATGACTCAACCGGTCTGCATCGACATTCTGATCCCTGGGAATGTGGATCGCCGAGAGCGTGATGGAGTGATCGAGGCACCAGGACCAGAGGTGTATAGCTAAGTTGCAGAGACGAACAGAGGCAGTGCCGCCCTGTTTGTTGACATAATAAACAGCCATGGTGCTGTCGGAAGCCACTTGGACAACACGGCCTCGAAGGGTCGGAAGAAAGGACCGCAGAGCAGTTGCATTATATCTCTGTGGACTCACTCTGAATTTGGGCCCACCAATCCTTCTCCCCCCCAACCCCCCAGCACCAATGGCAAGGCCCGCACAGCTCCCAGCCACCAGGCCTACCAATCCTTCTCCCCAACCCCCCTGGCACCAATGGTAAGGCCCGCACAGCTCCCAGCCACCAGGCCTACCAATCCTTCTCCCCACCCCCCCTGGCACCGATGGCAAGGCCCGTGCAACTCCCAGCTGCCAGGCCTGCCAATCCTTCTCACCCACTCCTGTACTGGCAGCAAGCCACACGGGCCTGCCTAGCTTTCTCCCACCTCCCCCAGTACCAGTAGCAAGGCTCGAGTGGCTCCCAGCCACCAGGCCTGCTGAGCCTCCCCCCCCAACAGCCAGAGCGTTCTCTGCGCATGCGCTGGGAATGCTTTTACTTTGGGGGGATTTAAATATCCCCCATATATTTTTAAAAACTTTTTAGATTTTTCTGCACACCTGGGGACTGCTCCAAGTGTGCAGGAAAATCTCTCTGTCCCCCAAGTGCCCCCAATGTGCAGATTTAGATATCCGCATGGAGGGGACTACTTGGCTGTTAGATATAGAGACAGACATATCAAGAACATGTGTCTGTGATGTTTTACTGGTATGAACAAGCATTTATGTACATTGATAAAATACCAAGCAAAATAATCTTTGAATGACAGTAGAAAAACACACAACTTTTTTCCTTTGCAGTGTGCAGGTACACCACATTAATGTACAAGTGGTCCGAGAAGTTAATTCAAACTGTGAATGAACTTCAAACTCAATGCTTAGCGCTCTGAAACAAACCTGGAAATAAAAAGAACAAAGGAGGATTCCTCTTGCATTAGAGGTGCCAACAACCTGGAGGGGAATAAATGTCCTAGAAGTTGAATTTGTGGAAATGGGAAGTGGGAGCTTCTCACAGCACAGAGGGAAACAGTACCATCTGGTAAATAGCACCCCCCATTAAGACTTTGTTAAATGCACAGCTCAAAAGGGCAGAATATTTTGGGTATTTAATGCCTTTGTTGAAAATCCAATGTGAAAAGGAAAAGGGAAGCAAAGCCAAGTGTGTTGTAAGAATAAGAATTAAGTGCCCTGAGGCTTCTTAAGCATTTAACTAGATTTACACAGCTCAGAAATACACAGAAGTGATTTTTAGAACATGAATCAAACATGACTAAATAAGAATAGTAAACAGATACAACAGCTTCAAGATCTTAAACTATTTATCCAGAGGGTTTTAAATCAAGCTAAGGCAGAGTAATTTAAGTACTTTTGTACTTTTGTATGAACTGTTAACGGTCAGATTATAAAAAAGCTCCAGCAGCAGGCCCACAGCTACAGTGGGGCATCTTGGGGCTAGGCCCCCTGACTTACTGGCAATGCCCCCCCCGACTTCCCATCCAGCCCAGGGCCCCCCGAGCAGTGACAGGTGTGGGGAAGGAGCTGAGTATTCCTGCACAGCTGTCTGACATGAAGGACCAGCTACGGTGGCCATGTGGAGCCAGATAGCACCTTTCTATTTCCCCCAGGAACTGAATTAAATTACCTTTAATTCTATTAACCAGTGCCCCCTAAGAAACTTAAATGCCCCCCTGTCTTAAAAAATCCTGGCTACGGGCCTGTCTAGCAGATATAGAGTTTGTTCCTTTAAACAGAGAGCCACAGCTTTTACATGGGAAATTTAAATGGGAAACAGAATACTTCAGGGTGAAAGGCAGCTACAGGCTCTCCCAAACTTGCAAAGTTAGCCAAGACTGTACATTCAGAATAGCCATTAAGAAAAGAGAGGATTTCTCCTTCTGTCATCATCTTACTTGGTCATCTCCCTTACTTTGATGAATAGTTATTATATGAAAAAATGCTTTAGATTTGGCCTACGGTGTGTCTATTCCAGGTTTATTTTGATTAGGTGAACACATTCTGAGGTTCCCTAGCATTACCCTAAATTCCATTTATTAGACTGAGATTCCTCAAATGCAACATTCCGTACAGGCAGCCATGTCCAATAGGAATTACTTTATCAATAAAGGGGTGATCCATTCCTCCACAGAATTTATACAGCAGTATTTTCCCACTACCCTTTTTCATTGCAGGCCTCAAATTTTTGTTCTGCGACTCAGAAGACCTCTGGAGAACATGATGGGGAGGGGGCAAAGTAGAGGTCTGCAGTGGAAAGAGAGAATCAGCAGAAATTGCCTTCTCCCCTTCTGAGATCTTGCCATTAAATCTTTGGAATTTCATGGCAGGATAGAGTAGGGGAAATGATAGGGACTTTCTTTCCACAACAGTTTTTGAATAGGGAAACTATTACTGCAATCCTGGTCCACACTGCCCTCCCCCATACACATCTGCTTTTAATAGCTAAACTATTCATTGGGGGATCTGATCATTGATCCACAACATAACGTGTCGTAATGTGCCAAACATGTTTGCCACAAAGTTCACAACATCTGTTCATTAAAAGCCTGTCTTGACTCCAGTGGTTTCCTTTCCCAGTAGTGAAGCCTTTCCATGCATGAAACTTACCCATTATCGTATCCACACATTCTGTCATTTTGCCTTTCTCATACTCCATTGTTGGGGTTCTCTGCTCACAGGGGTTAACAATCTGTGAACCTGGTCACAATCTGTTTCTGTTTGTGTCAAGCTTTTGTGCATTTCTTCAATAACATCATAGTATAATCACAATAAAGCACAGGCTTCTGCAGTGGGGGTTTTTTCCGACATTTGGGACTTAGTAACAATAGAAATTGTGCTTTTTGGATCAAAGAGATTTTTCACACACACACGCATGCATGCACACATATGCACACGCAGTTCAACTTCGTAATGATACCTCCCAAAAGGAGATTGGTATTATCAGTGATGGTTCAAAAATCATACTATTCAAAAGATATTCCAACTATCTAGTAAAGGGAAACAGTCTTTGGCTATCCCTCTGATGGCTGATGTGATTTTATGAATGGGCTTGTAACATGGCTCCAAATGGACTGGGATTCAGACACCCTTTTAAGTCCACTTGTCAGTTATTTCTATTTCATAAAGTAACCATGTGAGTTCTTTTGTGAACACAAGAGTGTTTTTAGCTTTAATCACAATGCTAACTTTTTATCTATGACATCAGTCAGGAGGCTGGTCTGATAACAAACATATTTGGATCATCCAGCACAAAAATGGGGCTATCTGAATTGGAAGTACTGCCAGTTATAACTCCTCAAATCTCACCCTCTCCAGGCTCCATCCCTCAAATCTCCAGGAATTTCCCACCTGGAGTTGGCAACTCTATCAGGACTGGCCCCAATGAGTTTTCTCCCAAAGGCCAAAACAGGTGTGGAAAGGGCCTTTTACTGACAGAACCTGGTTGCCTAGCGACAGGCACTGAGGAGAAAGCACAGTTGCCACCTCTGATTAGGGCAATACCTGGAGATTTGGGGGGGTGGATCTCATGGAGGGCAGCATTGGGCGTGTGTGGAAGGACTCAGCAGGGGATAATGCCATAGGGTCTACCCTCCAAAGCAGCTATTTTCTCCAAGGGAACTGATCTCTGTTATCTGGAGATCAATTATAATAGCAGGAGGTCTTCAGGTCTCATTTGAAGATTGGCAATCCTAGGGGAAAGTCAACCTCACAGCAGGTGGTTGAAGAGAATGGTGTGATGGTCACTGGCCCACCTCACTAGCCAGCCAGCCATGGTAGAGCCATAAAGGAGTGAGGGGCATGTTAAGTTTATTCTGACAGGAAAGTGGCCAAGCGGGGGAGGGGGTTATGCTGAAAGTCCTTTGTTTTTTTTTACTCACAGAAGCAAGCTTGGTTGTTTGGTTGCCTACCAACAGCCACTGAGGAGACAGTTAGTCATATTTAGTCCCACACAGGAGCCAAGAGAAGTGTCTTCCTCAGGAGAGAGTCAGGCTTTCCAGGGACTGCAGCTCATTTCCTCTAGGCCAGCCCCTCCCTGGTGCTGCCACCACTGCTGAAGGAAGGTCGGGGAGCCTTTAAAAGGCTCTGGGCAGCCTTCTCTGCGGTGCAGCCCACTGAGGGGCTGTGAGAGGCAGCAAATGTGCTTCCCCTGCTTGCTGCCGCTTACTAGGTCTGCCTCCTTCTCCCCTGGGGAGGGGTTGCCGCTCTCTTGCCAGCTCCCTCCAGACTGAGGGCAAAACGCAGTGAGCCAATGCAGTGAGCCAATGCAGTGAGCCAATGCAGCCATGGGATTGGGAGACTGTGAGAGTGGCAGCTGAGTGGGCCAAAGGCTGTGGAACAGTGTCCAGAAGAGACACAAAAACTTTTATATATAAGGAGAGATGTAGCATTGCACTGAACCATTCACCTACTTGCCCTGGCTGTTTCTGTAATGATTCCTTTTCAGAAAACAGTTTGCTAGGCCCACTGTAAAAAACTGCATGGGACTCATAAGAAGATTTTTATTTTGGTGTGCAACTAAATTTTTAGGGGGAGGGAAACCTTATAAAATGCACATTTTAAGAAAGAATTAATGGGTGAACAATGATATGAATGGAAAGCAAGAGACAAATCTTCCTTGTGATTGTCTTCAACAGTAGCTATTAATGCTTTCCTAGCCACTTAATCCCTCTTTGTTGCTTATTCTCTGCTCCCTAGGTATCTCTGCTCTAGCCAGGGTATTCAACATTGATTTTATCCATGTGCATGGGCCATTATTTTTAATTTGAAGATTATGTGTGTTGTAAATTACGGACAAGAATAATAAACTCCAATTGATGTTTTCAAATATTGGCTCAAGTCATTTTGACACAGGACTACATAAACCCCACTTAATTGCATAGATTAAACTGTTTTGTCTCCTAGGAAAAAGATATTGTACATCTCAAGGGGGGAATTGCTTTTCAAAAGCTAACTACTGTTCTAAACAATGCAAAGGGGCTACAAACTAGTCCATACACTCCAGAGAATACAGCAAGAATGGTTTGGAATAGCTGTTAATTAGTTAATGTAACAAAAATGTGAAACACATCAGAACTCAATTAAATGGAATTGATGTATGTAATCTTGGACTATGCTGACCTTCATTTTGAATGCAGCTGTCCTTTTGTTGTTTAAGAAGCAGGAAACTCAATTCAGTGGGGCCCAATACAGATATGAATCAATGTCCTTGGCTAGACTTTAAATAAGTTTCCTTTCCAAATAGTCTTGCTAAGCCTATTCTTATGTGTTGTTAATATGCTCTTACTTTATCCAAGAGATAACACTGGGAATTTGGCATATATCCATTTATATACACTATGCCAGGTTTAGACTGGAATAATGGGCATGATCCACAAACACAATACATTGCATTGATCAAAGTCCTCCATCACTGCCAGCAAAAGCACCTGGGTTTCTTCTAACCCTAGCTGTACTTGAGAGCTTCAAGTTACAAATGACAGAATTAGGGTTATAGACTCATTCCAGATTCTTATGAAGCAGGAAGGGGAAGGGATTGATTTGACGTACGGAAGTGATGAATATAAAGGAATACTGAACCCTTTCTCCATCCCTCCCCCTACTAATCACAGTTTTTCAAACTGTGGGCCACAATTGAAAAGTGGGCCACAACTATCTCAGGTGGGTTTCAGCCTTTTTTTAAATGTATTTATTTATACATTCCATTTCTACCCCGCCCTCCACGCGAGCGGGCTCAGGGCGGCTTACAAAGTGCCAAGAAAACAGGTTAAAACATCTAAAAATACTAAAACATACCCACATCATAAAGTGCTCTATAATTCCTCTATTGCTTTTGCTTCCTCCTTCTGCCTTCTCCTAAGGGCTGGTGAGATCTGTGTTCTGCCAACTGGACCCAAAAATGAACAAGGCCTGGCATGTTCCTAACTCCACTTCCAGTTTCAAAGGCTCCAGTGAGACCTTTTGGCCACCTAGGCACAGCCAAGGCAGTTTAATTGCCATAGTGACTGCCACAACCTAGCTGAATTCTCTAGCTTTGGTGGCTTCATCATCACCTTTCTCTGTTGTTGTTTTTTTTGAGCCCCCCATAGTGGATTTTTTATTGCTTTTTCTATAAACTACAAAGAATAAAGGGCAGGGTAACTACATACTACAGGAGAAAGTAAAGAAAACCACTAAAAACTGAAGAGATGGTGGTCATACATAATGCTTATAAAATTAACTCATAATTAAGTGCTGTTAAAATTTACTACATCAAATGAGTATACAATTATTACTATTTAAACTGAAATCGCCAACAAGTGTCACTATGTAAAAAGCCTTAGAGAAAAATTATTTAAATTCATTTTAAACAGGGTCTAGAGAGAATCACAACTCATTTTTTGCTTTTTTTACTCCTCAGTCTCTTATTTTAGGAGCAGTCACCCCCCCATTCCAAATCTGAGTCCTCATCAGAAGATACCACTACTCCTTCTTTACTTCCCTTATTGCTGTCATTTCCGTCTTTTTGTCTGCCGGACCAGCATGTTGATGAAGAAATTCACATACCTTCATAACAGAGTCAATTTGTTCTTTCTTGTCTTTAAATTTAAAAATTAATCCTTCTGGGATAATCCATTTGTAGGAGATGTTATTATTCTGTAAGAATAGTGCCAAGTCTCTAAATTTCTTTCTCTTCTTCCATATTTCAAATGGAATGTCCTTCAAAACTCTTATTTCTTTGTTCTTGATTTTCAGGGTAATTCCACTTGTTGCTTTCAATACTTGGTCTCTTGTCTTCAGGGTAATTCCACTTGTTGCTTTCAATACTTGGTTTCTTGTCTTCTGGAGAATCTCACCACAACCTCGCTGGGCAGATTATTCTTTCTTATATACTCAGAATACGACCTATAGATCGCATCTATTTCATTTTGTAGAAAATCCACTTTTAAATCTGTCACCGACCCCAATGCATCGCACATAATGTATCTCAGGTCTTCTCCTTTTGTTTCAGAAATTCCCTGAAGTCTTAAGACGTAGCTTGCCTTTTCCATCTGCAGCTGTAAGAATTGGGCCACATTAACTGCTCTCTTTTTTTCCATCTCCTGCATTTGTTTTTTAAGCTTCTGTGTAGCAGCATCTACTACTTTAAGTTCTTGCTTCATTTTATCAGTCTTTTTCGTAATTTCAGTCAACTGGCTTTGCTGAGCATCGAATTTCATATGCAATTATGTCTTTTGCTCCAGCAGAGGGTGCAAAGCCTCAGTCAGCATATTTTGGAAGTCTCTGGTAGTGTCCTGTCTGGGAACAGAACTCACTGGGCTGGCATTTCCGGGAGGAAACTTCAGTTTCGGTTGCTTTTCTTTCTCCTCCCTCTTCGGAAGTGCCATTTTTTGAGGAATTGTTTGCTTTCTTTTTGAAAGTTATAAAGGTCTCAAGATCCTTTGACAATGCCTGGTAAGTTCTCAAAAGTTCATTACTATAGTTTAAATCTGCTTATCTTCCGCCCCCGCCCCCCTTGCAATTCACTTATAAAATCAGTTCAGCTTTTTCTTCCTTACGAGGGGGAGTTCCCCCTCCTCGAGTTATTGGGGGGGAGCTTTTTATTCACTTTATGGTGTCTTCACTTAACAATCACTCATATTTGCATGTAGACTCACCTAGGTTTCGTTTTTAATGCCCGGCCCCCAAGCACTTGTCCCGGTGTGCGTCCCTGCATCCATTGCTGGAAATCAGTGACAAGACCATCAGGGCAGGGGGTAGCCCCCCTTCACCGGCTGGTTGCCAGAGGAAGGGCTCTCCAAGCGCCCCATGGCTTGGAACCGAACTCAAGGGCTCCGGGGAGGCTGTGTACGATCGCACCCCCTCCCATCTGTTAATTCACGGCACAATCCTCCCAGAGCTCCAGGGGATTGCAACTGCCATTGAGGGAACCAATCACCTTTCTCTGTTGACCTCACATACACCCCAATAAAGTTGGCAATAAAGCTGTCAAAACAAGAGGACCACAGCATATAAACTGGACCTGCAGGGGCCTGGATGTATCAGAGGACAATTGTGTAAGACCTGGGATGGAGTCAGGGATGTGTAATGTGGGCAGGCTGAAGACAAGACTGCTGATGTGAGGCAGCTAGAGTCATGTCCAGTAGCATCAGAGAGACCAACAAGATTTTATGGATATGAGCTTTTGAGAGTCAAACCTCCCTTTGTCAGAATGTGGGACCCTAACCAACACTGAGAATATATTGATCCACCAAATTTGAGAACTGAACAGATCTGAGTATGTATGGATTTCCCATATCTGAACAAGTATCAGTGTGTTAAATTGTATTGTGAACAATCAAACCTGAGCTTTGGTTTGCTTAATTTTTTAAAATACTGGTATATATTTAAAAATGAAAAAAAAAATTCATTTGATGTTAAGTGATGCAAGATTCTCAAATTTGATATTGGGGGAGGGACATTACAAACAGGCCCCAAAATTATTGTAAGTTTCAAAGTGGGTCCCAGTTCAAAACATTTGAGATCTTCATCCCTAAATTACTCACTGCCCCATCCATTCTTCTGTTTTTGAGGTTATTTATGGCTTCATAGTCCTACAAAACAAAAACAGCTAGGGAGCATGGCCAAGAGAACTATTCAGCATCTATTAGTTCTGTGCTTTGAGTTGCCCACCCCAATAAACACTTCATAGGAGTTTGGTGGCATCCTGCACTCTGACATACCACCATCACAACCTGTTAGTCCTTGAAAAATTCTAGCAACTTCCAGCCACCCTATGTCCACTTCAGCTTTCAGCTCTTAGAGGGGGAAATGTGGTGATTGCTCAGATCATCTGTAGCCATATTGATGTTTGTTGCAGAGCTGCTAGACATTGTTATTTTATGACTCCACCTGCAATTTTCCAGAGCTTGGCCTTAGAAAAATCAGTAGGATTGGGGAAGTACAGCCCAAGTCATCAACAACGTCGTCGTCGTCGTCGTCGTCGTCGTCTTCTTCTTCTTCTTCTTCTTCTTCTTCTTCTTCTTCTTCTTCTTCTTCTTCTTCTTCTTCTTCTTCTTCTTCTTCTTCTTCTTCTTCTTCTTCTTCTTCTTCTTCCTCCTCCTCCTCCTCCTCCTCCTCCTCCTCCTCCACCTCCTCCATTTCTTCTTCTTCTCCTCCTCCTCTTCCTCCTCCTCCTTCTCTTCCTCCTCCTTCTCCTCCTCCAAAATAGGGCTTTTGCTCTCTGAAGAACAGTAATTTCTCACAGTATCAGCCCAAAATTAACTGGCTATCAATTTCCAAAATGTTAATTACTATATTAGTTTAGAATTAGTTGTTAATTACATCTACCAAATTACTATTAGTATTAGCATTTGGTCAGAGTGATGACAATAAAGACTCCACTTTTGTACTACAAGGCGAGATACAAATCAAAGAAATCATATAGTCATGTAATGTTGGCTACTTACAGTTTGTGTATCATGCCATAATGCAATCATTTTAACTTCATAACATCATAGCCCTTTGCCAGCAAGTGATTCTAGATTTCTAGGACTCAAGATGTTTATTACCTTTTGTACAGTTCATTGCTGATGGCATTAAGCTCTGTGTCCTCACACTTACTTCCGCAACACTTCCAGTACTAACTTCACTTATTCTTAATTTAGCAATAGACTCCCAGTCAACCAATTCTTCAATGCCTTTTAAAAGGAGATAACAAGATGCTTTTAATAGTCCCAGCACTGTCTACTTAAAAAGATTTACAAGAAGCTCTGAGGGAGGATGGAGAGTCGAAGGCAAAATGAAAATGAGCTACTTTGCCAGGTTTCATCATGTAGTGTCCTTTAAATCTACAGGATGAAGTACTAAATGGTAGAGAAAACTTGTATTTCACTATCACACTACTACCATCATTAGTCTAGTGTATTCATGTAACAGAATTAAGACAGCAGGTGGTAGAATGTACTGGACCACTTCAGAATGCAAGTGTGGAATAATTAAATGTTTCCCTTAAAAATATTGTGTCAAATAGAAAATTAGTACAATAGGGTTTGGGTTCAAATAAAACCTTGCTCCTTACTCCATGCTATGCTGTTTTTTCAGAAAGAAACCTGAGGGATTTTTTTTTTACGTGGGAGAGCATTAAAAATTATACTCCCACCAATATTCTGAAGGGGGTACAATCAATTGTATCACCTAGCATCACCAGGCCTTGCCTGGCAACCAGTGGGAGATCTGGGGTGGGGTTGGGACATATGGAAAACCTGGAAGTGATGTCATGCCTCTTTAGGAATTGCTGTAAACGATATGGTAAAACCACTGAGTTTGCAGCAATTCCTAGAGAGGATCAACATTACTTCCAGGTTTTCCCCAGAGATGACATCACACAGTCAGCCCAATGGGGGGTGGAGTGGCTGGCAAGTCTAGTACTACCTCAGAAGTCTAAGGATTCATTCTGCTACATGTGTAGACAAGCCCTTGGTTAGATCTTGGTATGTATTTCTGTAAAAATTCATGATTGTTCCTCTAATTTCCATACATTAATAAATGTAACCTCTCTTACAAACAGTGCCCTGAAGCTTTTACATTCAAGATCCAGGGGAGCAGGGGAAACCCTAATCTCAGGCACCTGGTATTGTCTTCAAAAGCCAGGGATTCCAAGCTTTCAACAATCATGTCTAAAGACTTCTCCATGAGCTGAAGGATCTGTTTGGAGTTTCCAGATCCTTTAGTTTAAACCAGAATGCTGAAAGTTCCCTTTTCCTGTTAATTCTGGTGCATAGGAGAAGTCTGGTCTCTAAAGCCTAATTTGGCTCTCAGTTTTCCTTGTTGTCATGTTGCTTTACTTGGATACCAAATGAGCAACAGTGTAGTGTGTACGGTGTGGGGTGATAGGGAAGGCTTATGATGCACAACAACCCAGGAATGAGCCCAAAGATCATACTCACCATTAAGCAGATTTTAGAAATAAAATATGTACAAGTCCAGAAGACTAATGATTCATTGACATTTGTAATTTCCTGCTTTGAAATATTTTTTATCTCTAACTTATATTGCAGTACTAATAATCAAGCACAATTTGCTATAGTTCTTTTCTGGGTTGCAGTGTTAAATGAGATTCTGCCCGTGATTTGTCAGCATTCCACAGACCAGACAACAAAAACCAGTTGCTTTGTAGGCACAGATGAATCTTTAACCATTTCCCTAGATGAAACTCTAGGTCATTAGGGGTCTGTGTCCAGAAAGTAACTATTCAAAATCCAGGCTAAGCATTCTCTAATCATTAATCTTGGAAGGACATCTAATCGAAATGAAATAACTATACCTGACAGTAAAACTGGATGGCGCCTGTGTGGATGCTCAAGGCTGCACAATAGGTCCAGCTATAGACAAGGCAGGGATTTCTACCTACTCAGTGGACTCCCCCAGGTATGCCAAAAATTATGGCTTTTGCAGTGGAGTGGGGATTTGCAGATGTTTTCCCCCTCACTGTTCCTTGCAGGCCTGCTGCTTTTTAAAAAACTCTAGTTTTGATCTAAACTAACTTCTAGTTTTGATCTAAGCTTCTCTTTCCTTCTTTCTTTCCTTCTCTATGCTGTTTATCCTTCTGGCTAAAGGGGGGGGTGATGGGAGTGTGTGATTGTGTGAGTGTCGGCTTACACAGTGTCTGAGAAATACATGATTTCAGCCCCTACTTCGACCTTGGGTACAGGGGATGGGGGGCAGTGTGGGGGGCAGTGTATTGGGGTAGTTTGGATCTTTGGTGGGCTGAATGTGGATAGTGATTTGGTAGTGTGCTTTAGGAGAGGATGTCCTGCATAGTATATAGGTTCAGTCCTGACATCTGGGTATCAGTTCTGACACAGAACATGTCTACACTTGGAACCTGTTCCACTTCTCAATAAATCTTGCTGATACAAGAGTGTAATGAGAATGACTGCGTTCGAGACCTGACACAGCGACAATTTTGTTTCTAGACTGCAGACCCTTTGGCCTACTGGCCTGAAAGCTTGGTTGGCTACAGTCCCTGCTTGAGTGTTCTAAAAGTTACAGGAAAAAACGTGTTTCCCTTTGATCTCAATGTGAATGTCACTGGAATAGAGTAACAACTCCAAATACTTGTCTTAATGCTATTAATTAACGATATGATCCAACTCCAAACCCAAACAGAATTTCTATGCACATCTTTAATGTAGACCTGGTTGGTATTTAGTGAATACTACATTCAGTTTGTGAAATTTATTGAATACATGTGTCTGTTTCACTACATATCCATGAAAAAAGTTGTGGTGATAACATGATGAGCTAAATAGGGTTTATAACTGACTTCTGTTCAGAATTTCATCACAACCAGTCTAACTCTAGAATGAGAAAAATGCACCTGCAAGAAATATAGTACTATTAATATCTCGAGGGAGGAGGGAGGAGGAGAGATGATACCATAAAATGTGTGCTTGAATAATACTTGGATGCTAACATCAATGATACAGAGTCTGTTAAGCCTATGATTGTATCTCTTGTTTTTTTTAAAAAAAAATATCTTTCATTGTCAATTACTATTTGGTAGTTGCTACAGTGTTATGATATAAGGATAGGCATTAATGACACGGTTCACACTCAAACCTTTGCAGTCAGAACTACACATACAATCTCACCCATGAGTCTTTAAAATGGGCCACTGTTTCTCCTACATAAACAATCTGGATGCTGCCCCAAGGACTGCAGGTGGCTTCCTTCAGATTTTAAATAGAAAACATTTTCTGCAGGTTTTTTTTTTAAACAAAGAAAGACCAGCAAATTATCCCAGCCTTCCCACTGTTGACTGCCTCTCTTGGTAGAAATAGCACCTCCTGCTGGAAACCTATAAAAAGCATTTTTAAAAAATGTAGATGATACTATGTGAGGAAGCAGAGAAACTGGTTTTCAAGCAAATAGACTCCCACCATCATTGCAACCAGGTAGGAAGAGAATGTTTTTTTTTAAACTGTTCATGAATAATAAGACTGTAAAATTCTATGATTTGTAGACTAAGCCTAACATATCTTCCCCTGCTTCTGTGCCAATAAACTTTCTTGTTGCTTTTACTTCTTGCTTTTCTCCAAGCAGGAAATACCACCCAACTAACAGCAGTGTGACATATTTTCTCTCTTCCTTTGTCAATAGTGGCATCTCACCTCTTGGCTGATGGCTCAAGCAATTTTCCTGGCAGCAATTTGCTGTTGTCCCATGGTGATGCTGCAGCTAATGGGCTGTTTGAATGATCTGATCTTCTGTGCCACCATTGTTCTGCCGAGAGTACATTTCATCTTGAAGACTGGCTGGGGTTGGAAAGCAGGTGAAGTTTTGCAAAATAGATTGTCATTTGTGAAAGTGCCAGAAAACATTAGCATGTTGTGACCAGTTGGCATCAAACAACTGAAAGAAGACATCCCATTGTGCTTGTATTTCATTTAATTCTGAGCATCCTCTCTCTCCTTGTTCCCAGCAACTCTGCCACTACATAAATAGTGTGGATATATGTTTCTATAGAGCTCAACTTTTCTTTATTTCAGTACCATTTTATATATGTGTGTGTGTGTGTGTTAAAATCACACTCTGGAGACTATATAATTAGCATAATTTTTTTAAAAATAAAATAAAATAAAGCCACAGCCATAGCCATCCTGATCAAGAAAAACCAGTGCAGGCAAGATTTCTGAGTGCACACTATACCGGGAGGGATGAAATCTCTACTGCTAGGATGGATGAAATCTGTGTCTACATCTCCCTAACGACTTCCCTCAAACAGGTGTCTATTAGTTTCAGAGAATGAACAACACTGAGGATGCAAGAGATTCTTGCATGCAACAGTATGTGTCTTCTGACCTCCCTACATAGCATTTTATTAGAGTGCTTCCACTTTGGGTACTCCAACAATCAATGGTTCAATCACACGATTTCATGTCAAATTCAGAGTAACCTAATACTGTACTATAATACCCTCAATTTATGATTCTGAAGAAAAAAATCTTGATGTTTTTAATATGTAGTTTTATTATTTGCAAATCATGATATTAGCCACATTGAGCCTTTTTGGCAAGACAGGCTAATTTTAAAAAGTAAATATAACATTTTTGTATCACTCAAAGAATTTAGGGAGCAGCACCTTCCCGCGGTCGATCCTCACAACAACCCTGTGAGGTTGGTTAGGCTGAGAGAGAGTGACTGGCCCAAGGGTACATTATAACAAATCAGGGGTATATGATATATATAACACGAAAACATAAACAACAATGTTTACCAGTTCTAGGAGTGCCACCTTATTCATGCAGACTTATGTGATGCATGATGGGCACCTGTTGATACACAGTATTTAACTGCAGGGTTATTTTATTTATTCAATTTGTATCCCGCCCTCTCCGCCATGGCAAGCTCAGGGCAGCTTACAGAACAGATATATATTAAAACAACAAAATATGATTAAAACACAAAAAAAATGAATTAAAACCACAACATGTAAAATTTGGTAATAAGAAACATATATATTAAGTATTAAGAAAAGATGGCGGTATTCTCTCAGTATCCAGGTGGTCAACCACCACCATAGTCCAGGTTCTTGCCAGGCTGTTAATTATCGAGTCAGTGCTGATATTGGTGCTGATGTTGGAACCAGGGCCACGATATTGAAAGGCAGCATCCGAATTGAAAGCCTGGTGGAAGAGATCCATTTTACATAGGACCACCGACTTTGTTGGATTCAATTTCAGTCTACTCAGTCTGACCCAACCAGCCACGGCTTTCAACGCCAGGTTCAGATCTCCCAGACTAGAATCTGACTGGGTGCCATCTGCACATTGGTGACAACTCAATCCATGCCTCCGGTTATGCGGTAATGGGGAAAGATTTACCTGTTAAATTCCTTCCTGCTGTGAAGCCATTGAAGATGCAGCAATGTTAGTAAATTGTTTTGTCCTTTTAAAATGATTGTAGCAATTATGCATTTTATTAGGGCTATTATTACTATTATTATTTATTAGGGCTATTATTACATTTTATTAGGACTATTATTACTGCTATTATGACTGTTATTTTTATTTGGTATCTTTATAATTTTTGTTTGTTTTGCCAACATTTTGTGTGCAAAGACTAAAGAATTGAATAAGAAGAGAAGAAGAAGAGATTGGATTTATACCCCACCCTTCAGTACCCAAAGAAGTCTCAGAGCAGCTTACAATCTCCTTTCCCTTCCCATCCCCACAACAGACACTCTGTGAGGTAGATGGGGCTGAGAGAGCTCTGACAGAAACTGCTCTTTTTCCAGGACAGCTGTGCCAGAACCAGGGGTCTTTTGGGAGGGGAGCGCACTGGAGCTGTGCTCCGGGAGCTCAGGAGCCAAGCCCCGCCTCCAGCATGCGTCCCGGGGAGTCTTTCAGGCAGCCAAATGTCAATTTCAGCTCCATTATATCCTATGGGCCATTGAAGTCAATGGTGAAAACATAGGGTATATTGTGGGGGCTGGAGGAGGGGTTTGAGGGAGAGGTTCCAAACTCACAGGGTAGCTGATGGGGGCCTCTCCCCAAGATACCCACCAAGTTTCAAGAACATTGGACTAGGGGGTCCAATTCTATGGGCCCCTAAACAGGTTGCCCCTATTCACTCCATTGTTCTCTATGGTGGGAAAAAGTAACAATGGAGGGAATAGGGGCAACCTGTTTGGGGGCCCATAGAATTGGACCCTCTGGTCCAATGTTCTTGAAACTTAGTGGTGTATCTCGGGGAGAGGCTCCAATAGCTACCCTGTGAGTTTGGAGCCTCTCCCTCAAACCCCGTCCCCTCCAGCCCCCAGAATATACCCTATGTTTTCACCATTGACTTCAATGGCCCATAGGATATAATGGGGCTGAATTGCCGCCGAATTTCTTTCATTCCCTCCTTTCCTTCTCTCTTTTTCCTCTTTCCTCCTTCTTCTCTTCTCTCTCTTCTCTTCTCTTCTCTTCTCTCTCTTCTCTTCTCTTCTCTTCTCTCTCTCTCTTCTCTCTCTTCTCTCTCTTTCTCTTCTCTCTATCTCTCTTTCTTTCTTTCCCACCTTCTTCTCTCTCTTTCCTCCTTTCCCTGTTCCCTCCTTCTTCCTTCTCTTTCTTTCCCTCCCTTTCCTTCTCTTTCTTTCCTTTTCCTTCCTTCTTTCCTTCTCTCTGCTCTCTCTCTTTCCTTCCCTCTTTCCTCCTTCTGTGGCCCAACTCTAGTGAGAAGGGGTTTAAGCTTTAAACCCCTTCTCTCTTAGCTCCCCCACCCAGGCCAGCTGGGAAAGGGAAGGGGAGGCTTTTGAAGATGCCTTCCCCCCTTTTGCTTCCCCTTCTGACATCACTTCCGGTGATGTCAGGGGGCGTGGCATATGCTAATAGCCTAATAGCTCATTAGCATACCATATGCTAATGAGCTCCTGCAGCTATTTTTCTACGAAAAGACCCCTGGCCAGAACTATGGCTTGCCCAAGGTCATCCAGCTGGTGCAAGTGGAGGAGAGGGAATCAAACCCGGTTCTCCCAGATTAGAGTCCGTGCACTTAACCACTACACCAAAAAGTAGTTACCCTCCCAAAAGGCACATAGTACTGGAAAAATGGGCAACACCAATACTTAAACATTGTTTCATGTATTATGAATGGGGTGGGGAGATGAGCAAGCTGTTACTCCCTCCTCATGTTCATACACACAGATGCACAAACACAAGTGGGGGCCTGTTGTGTCTGCTGACTACTGGGGGGACAGTGACAGAGCTGGAGCTTGAGTCCTGAATAACTATAGGGACTAGGCTCCTGAACCTTCCTGTGGGGAACCAATGGGAATGGTGGTGGGAAGTTTAAACCTGCCAACAGGACCTAGGGGTGACCACACCGGTCTGTATATAGTTGGCCATCCAGCTGGTATTCTGTGTTCTTGTTGTGTCCAGCAAATGTCTATGCTTTACATCACTCCATTTCGTGATCTTTGATGCATCGAACCCACTACAGAACAGAGCCCATGAGGCTCATGAGGGAGAATCCCATCTCCCCATTCTCTCACCAAGAGCATGGTCCCCAGGCTCTCTGGCAGCCACTGTCAGGTCCAGTGTGGAGCCCTGGGCTGTCTATTAGCCACTGCCAGGCTCCGCACAGCCCCCATGCTCTCCCTGGACTGCACCACTGCTGGGCCCAGTGCAGCTCCCAGGCTGCACCACTGCCAGGCCCAGAATGAAGCCCTGGGCTTCAGGGCTTCTGTTGCTAGGTCCAATGTGGCTCCCAGGCTGCTCATCAATGACAGCATGGTCGGCATGGCTCCCAAGCTGCACCAGTGGGGGCATGCCCAGCATGGCTCCTGGGCTGCATCACTTTTTCCAGGCCCACTGCAGGGCCCTGAGCTATGCCACTGCTGAGCCCAGCACAACTCCTAGGCTGTGCCACTGCCACCACTGGGCTCAGCATTGATGGCTGCCAGACTCAGTGTGGAGCCCCAGCCATCTGAGGTAGGTGTGTTCTCTGTGCACTTAAACTGACCTGTGGAGTTTTCCCCCAGATTTTTTTTTCTGCAAACCTGGAGAATGCCCCAAGCTTGCTGAAAAATCTGTTTAGCTTCCATGTGGCCCCAATTAGCCTCCATGTGGCCCCGATCTGTAGATTTAGCTATCTGCAGATAGGGGACCACAGGTGGCTAATAGTATATACAAGTGGGGGCCCACGAGATTCACAGGGGGCATCCCATCTCTCTCCCTCTCTCTTGCTGAGCCCAATACAGCCCCCGGGCTCTCTGGCAGCTGCTCTCAGGTCCAGTGTGGTGTCCTGGCTTGTCTGGTAGCTGACTCCAGGCCTGGCACTGCCCTTGGGCTCTCCCTGGGCTGTGCCATTGCCAGGCCCAGTGAAGCTCCTGGGCTGGGCTACTGCTGGGACCAGAGTTGACCACCGAAGGTAAGTGCATTCTCTGTGCTTGCACAGAGAACACTGTTTTACTTTTTGGGGATTTAAATCTCCCTATGGGCTCAATCACACTCACAATTAGACCCACCATAGGTATGAATGCCAGGTGATTTAAAGGGTGCGATCAGACATAAAGATCTGGGAAGCGCCCCACACCTGTCAGCAATTCGTTTTGCTCCACCACAGGAGTGGAGTACAAAGACACTGGGGAAAATCCAGTAGTAAACGGGTGTGACGGGCCACAGATGGAGTTCCCCATATCTGATCTCTCCAGCGTGGTCTCATGGCATCAGGATGGTCTGACCAGGCCATCCCAACTCTTGTTTTTCCCCCCTTCTCGGTATGCGCATCATCGCAAACTCCATAGGGAGCTTTCAGTGCAGAGATGTGATTCATTGATTCCTCATTTAAGCGCATCAGAAACAAACAAAAAAGCCCTGACTCACCCGTGGTTACGTTTGATCACACAGTGGCGGGCTGTGCCTGCAGCTTCCAAGGACTGCGTGATTGTGCAACTGTGGGTCAAATTCCTCCGGAGGAAATAGCCTCACTTCCCCCCACTTTATCTCACATGTGTGACCACCCCCTATGTATTTTTAAAAATATTTTCCTCCCCAAGTTTGCTGAAGAATCTTTTTAGCCTCCACATGACCCTGATCTGAGGACTTAGTTATCTGCATATGGGGGCTACAAGTAGCTATTAGAAATGTGTGTGTGTGTGTGTGTGAGAGAGAGAGAGAGAGAGAGAGAGAGAGTGAGAGTGAGAGAGAGAGAGAGATTTAAAAATACTTTTCAGATAGTGATTGTTTGAAGTGGCAAGCCAAGGTGAGCTATCTAGAAAGGCAAGGCGAATCATTTCCAATGACAAAAGCAGAAGGAAGAAATATGGTCTCTCTCCCAAAGGTTGTTTGCCTTTTCCAACTGCTGCCTTTCGCACTAAATGTTTTATGCAATGGTAATCAACCACCTTTCTTGCTGTGATGGGAAGCAGCAAGGCTGTCATGGGACCGAGATTAAAATGTTTATAGTTTCTTTCGGCCAGCCTCAGAGAGATGCTGAGCACCTGCAACTCTCATTAAAGTCAAACTGAGCTCAAAGCATTCCGCAGGTGTTCATTTTGTCCTTTGTATATGTGTATTTTTTTAAAAAAGCTCTGGAGAGGAAAAAGCAGATTAGTGTTTCCCTTTGCACTCAAAAAACAGCCCATTTCATCCCTTGATTATTGTTCTAATTGCTGACATTTAAGCACTTCAACTATCTTACATTCTCACTTTGAAAATCTCGAACTCATTTAGTGTTGCCAGCCCTCTTTCTTGCTATTTAACCACCTATCCATAGAAATAAATGACTGAGGCTCTCTGGATCTTTCTGATGAGCTGTAATGCAGAAGCAAGTGTGCTTATGCAGATAGAATGTTAGGGAAAAAAAACCCTGAGAGATGAGATGGATGCAAAAAAAAAATCAAAGGGATTTTTCTCAGGCTGTGCAGGCCCTTTTTATATTCTAGGAGAAATGTATTCACCATCATGATAACATCAATTTGTAATACCATTGCGGGCTTGGCTTCTGATCTCTGTGGATCAGTCTGTCTTAAACAATAAAAGAAATGTGTCTTAATGACTTAAGATATCTCCTCGGTGGGCCTTGAGTGTCAGGAAATGGTTTTGTTCAAGTGCTCATTGGGCTTTGGAAGAGATACGCTTCGTACCTAGTTGGAGAGAGGAAGCAGATGGGTGTCTCTGTGTAAAAAGAAGTCCAGCTCTCAGCCTTAAGCTGGAGCATCATTTGTGTCTGGGGATGGGATAAGGATGTTTCTGGGCTGTTGGGCCCAGCATTGGCTGTCAACCAGGTTGCTCTCAAGCAGTTTCTTGCAGCCTACCCTCTGGGGTCAGCCCATCACTGAGAAGGGTGGGGAGGTGGACCGGGGAACTGCAGGCTTCTATCTGGTCTATGGCTAGCTTGAAAAGGAATGGGCTGGGGGTACAGCTGGGCATTCAAGAACTCCCTCTGGGCAAAGACCCACCTCCACCCATGCTTTCAGAGCTTATTTCTGTGTGACTACCCATCCCAGGAGCTGCGGTGGCTCAAGTGGTTAAGATGCTGAACTGCAGGCTGTGGAAGGTCAGTAGTTCAGCAGTTCGAGACCCGGGTGCCGCATGACAGGGTGAGCTCCTGTCTCTAGTTCCAGCTCCTGCCAACCCAGCAGTTCGAAAGCTAGAAATTGCAAGTAGATAAATAGGTACCACTTCGGTGGGAAGGTAACAGCGTTCCATGCACCTTGGTGTTTAGTCATGCCGGCCACATGACCACGGAAACGTCTTCGGACAGTGCTGGCTCTTCGGCTTTGAAATGGAGATGAGCACCGCAACCCTAGAGTCGGATTCGACTGGCTTTTGAGCAAGGGAACCTTTACCCATCCTTTGCTATGTTTGCACGGGGTCACTGGTTAAGAGTGCCAGGAAAGAATTTTACCCAGGGCTCTCATTGGCTAACAGGCCACGGGGGGGGGGGAGTCATCTTCATCGTAGCAAAGAGTATATACATTGTGTATGTTTGAGCGTACTGTTAAAAAGATCATATCCATGATGACAACTGGCTGCTTGGATCTAGGGATTGGCTGGTTGTACAGGATGGGCTCACTGAATGACCAAAAGGGGGGGGGGTCCCTTAAGGGCTCTGGGGGTGGGATGCACAACAGCAAACCTCAGGTCTGACACACTGGCCATCCCCAGGAGGATGGTCATGGGTAGGAACAGCAGTTTCCACCACTTCCAACCCTAATAACAGCCCTCTTCCCTTGGTTACCCCAATGGATAGGTTGGGGAAGGTGCTGGCAGCAGTTAGATTGTCAGCTGCACCTGTTGCCCACTCTGTGCTGTGCCAGCACCTGAAGAACCTGTAATCTGTGAAGCTGTGGCCTGACTCTTCTCAGCACAGTGTCTGTGTCATCCTCCTCCCCATGCCCCCAAGCACTGGTCCCCACTCCAGGTGCAAGTGTAGTTTTAGCAGAAGAAGAAAAGAAGATATTGAATTTATACCCTGCCCTTCACTACCCAAAGGAGTCTCATATTGGTTTACAATTCCTCTCTTCCCCTCCCCACAGCAGACACCCTGTGAGGTGAGTAGGGCTGAGAGAGTTCTTGAGAGAACTGCCCTTGAGAGAAGAGCTCTGAAAGAACTTATGACTGACCCAAAGTCACACCAGCAGCTGCATGTGGAGGAGTGATTGCACCACTTGGGAACAGTGACCATAATATCATTGAGTTTAACATTTGTACAGATAGGGAGTTGCCCAAAAAGACTGACGTAACCACTTTTAACTTTAAAAGGGGTAACTTCTCTGGTATGAGGGGACATGTGAGGAAGAAATTGAAAGGAAGAGTGGAGAAGGTCAAAAATATTGGGAAAGCTTGGAGACTATTAAAAAATACAATCCTAGAAGCTCAGAAAAAATATATACCGCAGGTTAGGAAAGACACAAATAGGTATAGAAAAAAGCCTGCATGGTTAACAAATAAAGTAATGGAAGCTGTAAAAGGTAAGAAGGATTCCTTTAAGTGGTGGAAAGCTAGTCTCAGTGAGGTTGATAAAAGGGAACACAGACTATGGCAAATAAAATGCAAGTCTGTGATCAGGCAAGCAAAAAGGGAATATGAGGAGCATATCACAAAAAACATAAAGGCCAACAATAAAACTTTCTTCAAATACATTAGAAGTAGAAAGCCAGCCAGGGAGGCAGTGGGGCCCTTGGATGACCAAGGGGTAAAAGGAGTAGTGAAGGATGATAGGGAAATGGCTGAGAAGCTGAATGCATTTTTTGCCTCTGTCTTCGCTGTGGAAGAGGAGAAGTGCTTGCCCACTCCAGAAGCACCGATTTTGGGAGGGGGTTTGAAAGACCTGAATCAGATTGCAGTGACAAGAGAGGAAGTCCTCTGACTGATGGACAATTTAAAAACTAATAAATCACCAGGCCCGGATGGCATTCATCCGAGAGTTCTGAAAGAACTCAAATGTGAACTTGTGGATCTCCTGACAAAAATATGTAATCTTTCTTTAAAATTTGCCTCCATTCCTGAGGACTGGAAGGTAGCTAATGTCACTCCCATCTTTAAAAAGGGCTCCAGGGGAGATCCAGAAAATCACAGGCCAGTCAGTCCGACATCGATACCGGGTAAGTTGGTGGAAACTGTTATTAAGGAAAGAATTAGTAGGCACATTGATGAACAAAAACTATTGAGGCAGACTCAGCATGGGTTCTATAAGGGAAGATCTTGTCTCACTAACCTGTTAGTGTTTTTTGAGGGAGTGAACAAACATGTGGACAAGGGGGACCCAATAGATATTATTTACCTTGACTTCCAGAAAGCTTTTGATACAGTTCCTCATCAAAGGCTCCTAAGTAAGCTCAATAGTCATGGGATAAAAGGACAAGTCCTCTTGTGGATCAAAAACTGGCTTATAAATAGGAAACAGAGAGTGAGTATAAATGGGAAATTTTCTCAGTGGAGGGTGGTAAGCAGTGGGGTACCACAGGGATCAGTACTTGGTCCGATGCTTTTTAACTTGTTTATTAATGATTTGGAATTGGGAGTAAGCAGTGAAGTGGCTAAATTTGCAGATGACACGAAGTTGTTCAGAGTGGTGAAAACCAGGGAGGATTATGAGGCACTCCAAAGGGATCTGTTGAGGATGGATGAGTGGACGTCAACGTGGCAAATGGGGTTCAATGTGGCCAAGTGCAAAGTGATGTACATTGGAGCCAAAAATCCTAAATATAAATACACGTTGATGGGGTCTGAACTGGCAGAGATGGACCAAGAGAGAGATCTTGGAGTCGTAGTGGATAACTCACTGAAAACATTGACAGTGTGTAACTGCAATAAAGAAGGCCAATGCTATGCTTGGGATTATTAGGAAGGGAACTGAAAACAAATCAGCCAGTATCCTAATGCCCCTGTATAAATCATTGGTGCAATCTCATTTGGAATACTGTGTACAGTTCTGGTCACCACATCTCAAAAAGGATATTATAGCATTGGAAAAAGTGCAGAGAAGGGCAACTAGAATGATAAAAGGGTTGGAACACCTTCCCTATGAAGAAAGGTTAAAACGCTTGGGGCTCTTTAGCTTGGGGAAATGATGGCTGAGGGGTGACATGATCGAGGTTTATAAGATTATGAATGGGATGGAGCAGGTTGAGAAAGAAGTACTTTTCTCCCTTTCTCACTATACAAGAACTCGTGGGCACTCCATGAAATTGCTGAGCAGTTGGGTTAGAACAGATAAAAGGAAATACTTCTTCACCCAAAGAGTGATTAACACATGGAATTCACTGCCACAGGAGGTGGTGGCAGCTACAAGCATGGACAGTTTCAAGAGGGAATTAGATAAACATATGGAGCAGAAGTCCATCAATGGCTATTAGCCACAGGGTATAGATGGGAATTCTCAGTCTGGGGCAGGTGATGCACTCTATTCTTGTTGCTGGAGGGGGCAGCAGTGGGAGGGCTTCTAGTGTCCTGGCCCCACTGCTGGACCTCCTGATGGCACCTGGTATATTTTGGCCGCTGTGTGACAGAGTTGTTGGACTAGATGGGCCATTGGCCTGATTCAACATTGGATTCTCTTATGTTCTTAGGAGTGGGGAATCAAACCTGGTTCTCCCAGATTAGAATCCATACTCGTAACCACTACAACAAACTGGCTCTCATGCCTGGGTGTCATGCAAAGGGGAAAGAGAGAGAAGTACAAAGTCACTGTTCTGAGTTGTTTGAGGCACCTGGATTTTAAATAAAGCACAAGACTAAGTCTCAAGTACCTTATTCTCCAAAGTGAACTATCTCTGGATAAGCACTTCCCTTTTTCACTTGGTGAACAGGAGTAACAATCTGTTTCTACTGTTGTGAATATGAAACTCCTCAGGAATAAACAAACAGGAACCCTCTGGAATTTCTGCCTTTGAAAGACAAAATAGATGGTTGGAGGCCTTTGGTGTGACATTCCAAACAATTTTATTCCACAGAAAAGACAAATAACACCAACTGACCCTGTAATTTTTGTATGGACTCTTCTTCATAAAAAAGCTGGGAATCACTGGGTACCTATTTGCATCTAACATCTGAGCACAACACAGCAGCAGATGGCTGCAGGACTTTACCATTTCCTAGCATCTTTTGTTTCCTTTTTTTGTAACATCCAGCTAGACTTTCCAATTCCAGGCTGGGAAATTCCTTGGGTTAGACTCTATGGCATTATATCCCACTGAGTTTCCTCCCATCACTAAAGTCTGCCTTGCCCAAGCTCCACCACCAAATCTCCAGGAATTTCCCAAAACAGAGTTGGCAGCCCTACCTGGCACCTACTAACTATTAGGGGGCAGCATTATATAATGGTTAGAGTGCTGGATTAGGATCTGGGAGAGGTGGTTTAAAATCTCCATTCTGCCATGGAAGCTTGCTGGGTGCCAATCACACACTCTCAGCCACAGGATTGTTGTGAGCATAAAATGGCAGAGAGGAAAATTAAGTAAGCCACTTTGGCTCCCCATTGGGAACAAAAGCAGGGTATAAATTAAGTAAATTAATAAAATAAATAAATAAAACATATTTTTAAATCCATGGTTTTAATTAAGGAATTGGTCTTTTAAACTTTTTTTTAAAACAGTCTCCTGCTTCCAACTTGAGGAGTGTTTTAGGAGACTCATTTTGAGGTGCTGTATCTTTTAGGCAGTTTTAATTATGGCTTTTAAACATTTTATTAATTGTTACAATTGTTATGGTATTTATGCTTTATGGTGTTTGTATTATATTTTATGTTGTAAGCCTCCTGGAGTAGGCTTTATGGGGAAGTGGTAAAAAATCATCTAAACAAATGAACAAACAATGCATTCTGTCACAGTGTGGAGAGGAGACAGCCTCCTTCAGGTACTACATTGCTGCAAAAGGATTAAGCAACTTCTACCATCTATCCTATATTCTAGTTGCTAATTTCTCACTTGGGGAGTCTCTGTTGCTTGGACCCCAACTCTCATAAAAACAATAAGGAAAATTTTAAATTTGACTATGATTATAAGCCATCTTGAGCTAACCCAGAATATATTAAAATTGTTTTAAAATAAACAAAGTGAAAGAGGGTTATTTCTGTAGGATATGAATGGATTTGGGGTTTTTTTGTAACATGAATCAAAATAAATTTTAAATATGGTTCATGAGGACATATTTAAGTTAAGCTCAAGTTAAGCAGGAATAGGTGGTTAGTATTCTTGGTACAGTTGATCACCTGAACTGAAGAAGGCATAAGATTCCTAAGCACTTTCCCAATGTTTGTTCACATGCCTTTGTATACCTGACTCAAAATGACTGCAGAATTATATGAAAAAGTAATTGGTTAGAAAAAAGCTGGAGATGTGGTTTATGAGACCCTGTGCGATTAGCTAAAACTGACAGGAGCTGGGGGTAGAGTTTGCAGATCTCTTTGACTATACCTGCTTGACCTATAATTCAAGCATTGTTGGCCCATTAACTACACTGTTCTGCTTGCACTTTGGGTCAGTTAGAGGCCTGTTTCAGGAACTGAAACATAAATCAAGAAAGGCTTTGGGGGAAATTAAAGTTGTGCTTAGGAAAAACTGAGATCTCCTGGATAAATTTCCAGTAAATGTTTTCATAATAATAAAGAAGAGTGAAAATGGACTTTATTTATCAAGTGCCAGGTACATTATTAGGCACATTGTTGTGAATGAAATCAATATGGGAAGCTCCAGAGAGGCACAGCAATATCTGGAGGACACATGGTCTGGCAATGTCGTAGCTGACAATGTCCTCCTTTTCTCTCTACATCAACCAGTTGCAAGGGTATCACAGTAAACTTTTGCTGAGAAACAGAAAGATTAAAATTTGGCACCATGCTGCATTTAGAAAGCAATTTCAGATGGGAATCAAGAAGTTACTAAGCAAGCTGATGACTCTATAGAAATAATTGATGGCTCTAATACAAAGATTGAGAAAGTGAAATGTGACTAATGCGAAACTAGGTGGATAACTTGGGGAGAGGCTCCATCAGCTACCCTGTGAGTTTGGAGCCTCTCCCTCAAACCCCTCCCCTCCAGCCCCCAGAATATATCCTATGTTTTCACCATTGACTTCAACGGCCCGTAGGATATAATGGAGCTGAAATTGACATTGGGCTGCCTGAAAGACTCCCCCAGACGCCGGCTGGGGGCGGGGCTTGGCTCCTGAGCTCCCGGAGCTGCGCTCTGGTGTGCTCCCCCCAAAAAAAGACCCCTGCCCATAGTATTATGGTACTATAAAATTAAAGAGGAAAAGTTTAGATTGGATCCCATAGTGTTAGTCTGTTTCTTTTTCCTAGTGCAATGATGGCAAACGTTTTAGAGACCAAGTGCCCAAACTGCAACCCAAAACCTACTTATTTATCATGAAGTGCCAACATGGCAATTTAACCTGAATACTGAGGTTTTAGTTTAGAAAAAAACAACTTGTACATTAACATCTTTTGTCTTAAAAGAAAAACACAATAACAAAGCTTTCAATGATACAAACAACTTTTTATTGAAAGGTAAAAGTTTCCATTTGGCATGCTTTTGAACAATTAATGTGATTTTTGCTGTTGTATGCATGCTGATAATTTGTCTAACCCTGGCTCATACTCCATAAGTTTGAGAGCAACACATGCAGCACTCAGGTCATCTGTTAGTCTGTTTCTGGTGTCAGATTTGATATAATTCAAAGCTGAAAACAGTTGCTCACAAGCATAAGATGATCCAAACAAAATAAGGAAAGCAATCCCAAGTGCTTTCATTGACATAAAATTATTTGGCAGAGAATTCCACAGTTTAAGGATTTCATTTTCGGAACTAACTGTGCTGTCCTTTGTCATCCCTTCTATCTTCTCAAGTGTTTCACTCAGACCACAGAATTTATTTTTCCAGATAGAGCTTTCTTGAAATTTCAATAGCTCCGTTTCCAGATTTCCTAAATCTAACCAGTGTAAGCAGGAAATATCAAGTTCTTCAAATTTGGCTTTATCTGGAGAAGTAAGAAAACACAGAGTTGTCTCCATCTTATCGAACTGTAAAAATCTGTTACTAAAATTCACCTTTGCAGCTGCTACAATGGTAGAAAATGCCTTGTAGATTTCCTGATGGTTAGTAGGATTGTCTGCAAATGTTGTAGGATTTTCTAAATGCGTTTTTAGATTTGGAAAATATTTCAGCTGCCCACTTCCAAGGTCTCTTTCAAAACCTTCAGTTTTCTCTCAAATGTTTTGATATCAGCCCTAAGTGTTACAGACTTTGAAACACCTTTTATGATGACAGCAAATTTCTCCAAAGCAGATATAATCATTTCCACTAAAATCCATATGGGACCATTAAACAGACATCACTCCAGCCTATTACACAGACTAGGAGAGGCCTAGTAACAGCACTGCTTTTTAAGAACTGATTAACTGCCTGACTCTTACTCCTTGAACAAAATACATCTCAGCTCTAAATTCTTCCTCCCATTCATTCATGGGCATGGCTTCACTTGTTTGCATCAGCTATTCACACCACACACAGAGAACCACATCTAAATGGAGCACTTCCCAAACTGCATGCAAGAAATTTTCTCTTCCATTTTTACATGCATGGTTCACTAATTGCCTAATAAAGACAAAGGTTTTTATTTTCTCTTTACAAGAATGTTTGCTGCCATAAGCTTATGCCCCCCTCCCATCTGAACTCAAATACATTATAGCATCATTATAGTTTTACCCTGCAGCAAACTGTAGTATCCCAGGTCCAGTGTTTACAGTTTCAGGCACATCCTCTCCTCCAAGGGCAGATGAACTCCCAAAGCCAAAAGAAAAGAAAAAGCCCCAGGATTCCTGAATAGAATGGGGAGGGCAAAAAAAGCCAAGGTGACCACTGAAAGAATACAGCAAAGTATACAAGTGCAGAGTTGTTGTTTTTTTCAAATATATTTTATTATTTTATAATAACAAAATACAAACATCAAAACAGTAAAACAACGTTATAGAACATTAACATTCAATGATCTCAGTTACAAAAAAGTGCAATTTTCCACTATTTCAAATAGTTTTTCTAAACAAGTTTAAGTTTATGTCCTTAAGAATCTCTCCTTGTTGATGCAAGTGTTCTAAAATAGGAGACCAAATTGTAAACAGCAGTTTGCTATTTTTATAGCTAGAAATATTTACTGACCATGTTACTTTCTCCATTAAGTATAGGTACCAGTTTCCTATGCCATGTCTCTAAAGATGGTGTTCTCTCAGATTTCCAATATGTAGCAACTACGGCTTTTTCAGCATACAACAGTAAAGCTATGTGTATTTTGTTAGTATGATGCGTATTGAGTTCTTCCCTGTCATTTAGCAATACCATTTCTGGTGTAAAAGGAATGCGTACAAGTGCAGAGTTGTTTTTAAATGAAAGCAAAAGCTCTCGACTGGAGGAGGCAACAGCAGCATTTGTAAGATGGGTGGGAAAGGGCTGGGCCTCAGTTAACTGTAGCACTGTAAAAAAACAACAACAACAAACCAGTGGGCAGCAGGACGCGGACCCTAGTCCTCACCACCAGAAAAGGGGGGAGGCATTTATGGGACTAACTGCTATGAGGCGCTGCTTCCACCAGGCTGGGGGCTGGCATAAACATCCCAGACTGATGGCAAAATTGTGTTGCACGTTAGAGGGTTTGGGTGCGCACTCAGTGGACTTTCTGCAGCGTAGGTTTATAGATCATTCCCCCCGCCATTTCTCTGGGGCAGAGGAACAGTCGAGTTGGCAGGAGGCCTCTTCTTCTGAAATGAAGCAGGTTTTTTTGGGGGGGGAATTTGCCAAGCCCCTGCCCCATTCAGAAAGCCCCGGACACATGGCCACAGAAGTTCATGAGAACTTTCCAGGGGAACCTTGAAATGGCTTCTCCTGACCTGCCCACTCTGAAGTCAGAAAGAGAAAGTGCTTCTGAAGTGATCGGCCAGTGATGGCTTCAGGAAACCAAAGCAAATAAGAGCGGGGAGGGGACACTTAAGTCTTTCTCGAATGCACAACATTGGGGGAGCGGCCTCTGCCACCCTATGCTCAGAAACTTTTCATAAACGCAGTCTGGCATAGGTGTGGCTACAGCACAAAAGCAACCTGGCAGCGTCCCCTCTTGGCCCATGAGCTGCCCCACCATGGCATGTGCCTCTCTCAGCCGCAGGGACTCGTGCGAGGAGTGCCAACTGCACACAGAGTTGGCATTGCTGCTGCAGCAGCAATGGCAGTGGCTCCCACTTGTACATCTGACTGAATCACTCGCTGCTCGCTCTTGCCCCCTCCCCTAGCGCCGTGCTCTGCCTGCCTGCTGCTTCCACTGCTGCCACCCTCTCTCCCTGTCTCCCGAATCAAACTTCAGGAGCCGAAAAAAACCCTCCTGGGTGGGTGGGCAGCAAAACACTCCCGGCAGTTGCTGGGGCAATGGCACGCATGCCCACAGAGAGGGCTCTGAGTGCCCCCTCTGGCACACGTGCCATAGGTTCACCATCACCGTCCTAGTGCGTAATGTTTCTATAATGCCCTGCCCTGGGTAGCTGTATCTTATCAGATCTCAGAAGCTAAGCAGGCTTGGCCCCGGCCAGTATTTAAATGGGAGATTTCCAAGGAATATCAGGGTCATGATGCAGAGGCAGGCAATGGCAAACCACCTCTGAATGTCTCTTGCCTTGAAAACCTATGGGGTCACTATAATTCAGCTATGACCTGACGACACTTTCCACCACCACCAAAATTTCTATCAGTTTTCTTTCTTCCACCCACCTCCAGCCCCACTTTTCAATGATTAGACTGTAGTTATTGTTAAACCACTCCCTTTCCCCCAAGATGAGTGATTTCAGATTTTTTTAAAGGCTCTAGAATATCAATATAACATTGTACTGTTGTAATGATAGTTTAAGCAGATCTCTGAATTCCTGACTTTCATTTTAAAAAAGGAAGTCTCCAGTTCCTTCCCTTGTGGAGATATAAGGAAAAAGGAATATCTCTGCAAGGAAAAGGACTAGAGAGTTTTAAAAAAATGAATGCCAGGAATTCAGAGAACCTGCTTAAATTATCATTACGACACTACAGCATTATTTTATAAATCTAATAAATCAATAAATATTGATATTTTAGGGCTTTTAAAAAAAAATAAGGGAGGTGCTCTAACAGTATTGATAACAATACTGATGATGACAGCATCCTTCCATTATTTAAGCCACCTATAGATTAAACTAAATTGAATCTGCAACTTTGAAAATGCACAGGGAGGGCAGATGTGGGGAAGAACCCTGCCCAAACCAATTCCAGTGCTTGTGAACTGACTCCCAAGAAAATCAGGAGTAAGTCAGATATTCGGGAAAGGTCCAGGTCTCATTGAGAACTTGGAAAGCCTTAACTGATAGCTTTCTTTACTTTTTCCTGAAGCTCTTGTGACTTCCAACAGCTTCTCTGCTGCCTCTCCTCTCTGTCTCATTCAACTGACCCTTATATACCCTGTCAGGAGGGTTCCACCTCCCCATAGCATCCCCCCTAATTGAAATCCTATTCTGAGCCTGAAAACTCCTCTTAGTGACCTTTTATCCTGCCCTTAGCAGTCACTTGCTTCAACAACAGAAGGTACATTGTGACACTTTAAAACCCTTCTGCTATCCCTTTGCCTCTGTAGAAACACAAAACAAAGTTAACAATATCATATATTCTGAAATGTTTACAAATGGTATTTGTTTTCCTTGTTAGTGATTCATTTCTTCACAGGCTTCTTCAGCTCTTTGGCTCAAATTCCTAGATGCTGGAGCTAATGCCGGGTAGGTGCCATTTTTGCCAAACTGCCCCCCACCCCCGGTTACAGTCACTCTGCACTAGCACTCCTTCTGCTGCACGCCCGGGTGTCTAGAATCAGAAGGTGAGGGAGCCATTCGCTCTTTGAAAGAAAAGGTCCACCCCTTTCTGCCGTTAATTCTCTGAAGGAAAAGCTCAACTACTTCTCAGAACCTCACAGTTAGTTCCATTCCCAGTGAAAATGTTATGGGCCACTTTGATTGGCTCTGCCATGAGATATTGGAGGAGGATTAACTCGATGAGTAGAAAAGCCTATGGCAGAATTGGTAGCCTGCTAGAATGACATTACATGCCATAACAAACTGGATTTGCAATTAGTCTTAATTAAATGAATTTCTCATTTTTCATTTCTGTCTGCAGGGGGTACTTGAGGTGCCAATGAGAAGGAATGAAATATCTGATTTAAAACTTCCACATTGAGATTAGCTCATTAATCAGAAAACCCCAAATCTGATGTGCTATTCATATGTATTAATTTATAACAAAGAATAAAATGTATAAAAGAACTTATCTCTCCTCTTTAAGTGATTGCTCTTGGTTTAATGTTTTGATGATTTTAGAAGCATACAAAAATAGAATGTGGGTTTTCTTCAATGCGCCTTGTGTATTTCCTCTACAATTGAGTGAATCGCTAAACAGACATTATCACTCTGTATTAGTTTCTGGAAAGACAGCCTCCTAGATGGATAATCTTAATGCAGCTATCACTGACAAACCATTGCGATATGCATTTCTGCACCTCTGGCAGAAAAGTTAAACATACATTATCATGTGTTTCTGCTTAAAAGATTCTGAAGAAAGGCATTAGACAAACATCAGCTATTTTTAATTACCACTTACAAAGCTGCACTAGTTCTTTTGTGTGTGTTTTGTTTAATAAATGCTTAATAGAAAACTATTATATCTTCACATTAAAATTCTATCGTCCCCCCCCTCTATTTTTTGGTAAGGAAAGTAAATGGTTGAAATGTTTGGAATAGAGATTAAATCCTATCTGCTTTCCTGCATTAATATTTCTTTGGTGTCTTTAGATTGCTTGACTAGCCATCAAGTCAAAACATTCCCTTCTATCTGACCTGTGGTATGCTGCTTAGTGATTTTCAGCTTGTGAGTAAAAAAGTTACAAAGCAAGCTATTGAATGTGTGATTAAGAACCCATATCCACTAAACACTTTGCAATCTCCTAACTAAAGCAATAATGACTCTGTGGACGTGTGTGTGTGTGTGTGTGTGTGTGTGTGTGAGAGAGAGAGAGAGAGAGAGAGAGAGAGAGAGAGAGAGAGAGAGATGAAGAGTGACACTATGCTGACACATTTCTTTTGTGTAGTGTTTCAGTGATTTACTGGGATCTGGATTATTTGGGATGTCTGTGGAGCTTGAGGGTGGAAGTCCTTGACTAATGGCCATAGTTGGACTAGATAATCTTCTGGTTATATGTGATGATGATGATGATGTTCATGGCTCATAGGACTGTCTGTATTTGTTCTCCTTCAGCTATCTAGCTTTAGCAACCTTTAACTCACTGTAATTTACAGACAGGTATACTTAGGCTCAAGGGACAATATTGCATTTGGGATTCACATGTTTAAGGATGTGCTAAGCCAGAATCAGAGAAGGTGCATTCCCCCCCCCATGCCCTCCTTTCCCATAATTTCAGTAATTTTGTTAAAAGATGAAAAATTGCCTGCAAAGGGGTGGATATCCCTGCTTCTGAAGCAGCCCATCCAATCATTTTTCATTGCAGTCCACTTATGCATGGTTGACTGAATCCAATAAATAAACATATAATTGAAAAATAAATAATAAATGAGACAATTGGAGTAGAACATGGATGGAAATGCACAGTCTCCTGCAAATGCCATCCATCACTACTCAGGATGTACAAGCATGTGGTGTGGGGACCAGGGATGTCCACCTCAAAAAAAAAAATCAGTATTTTTCAGATCCAGATATCAGGGAGCCCCAAAATATTAGTATTCCTGGTTATTTGGATTCCAAATACTGGGTTAGTATTTGGATAGTTCCCCCCCACACTGGATTCTGATATTATTTGACTCCATTATTCCCTATGGGGAATCTTTCTGTGTGTCTGGAGGAGCAGCTTTTAAAGCTAATAGAACCAAAATTGCAGTGGAGCTGGATGTGCCTGTCCTTTGAAAAGAAAAAAAGTGCATTGGGTTATGGTGTCCATTTCTATGGCAGCCTGAACAAGATGCCCCAGCCATCTTCCATTGTTTCTAAAGAGGGGTTTTTTTCATGCTTTCTCCAGGGCACAATCCAATAGTAAAAATACACTAGAGCATGCTTCATCAATCATTGATCAAATGCTTGCCATGCAACAAGAACCAGAACCAATGCAGAACCAAGAAATCCCAGCAGAACACAAACCAATGCGACAACCCCAACAGAAGCAATGACAAAACAGAGAATCCTAGCAGAACTTAAGCCAGAAGAGGCATGTTTTCAAGCCCAACAGAATCAACATCAGTCCACAAAAGCCCAGCAGAACCCAAGACCAGTTTGACAGTGCAAGCCCAACAGAACCAACATCAGTTCATAGAAGCCCAGCAAAGCCCAGGACCAACATGGCAGCACAAGTGCAGCAGCATTAATGTCAGTCCAGCAGAACCAGAGACAGCCAGGCAGACCTGTAAGACACTGATACAGAAATATGTAAACACACACACATTTCTCCTAACATGTGATCTCATTTTCCTGTGAAAACTGACTTCTTCCCCCTTCCCATCTGTTGCCTGGGAAAGCTGCAAGGGCTGGGGTGAGGGGTTAAACAAGCTGCCTTGGAAAGCTTTAATGTTTAAATGGTTGGCTCCACATATAAATATACTTGAACATATCTGGATATATTTGGGATCAGATTTATCACCTTTGGCAGAGATTCTCTGATGTGTGTACAGATCCAGATATACCTCCAAAATACTGGTAAAGTTTTCTTTGGGTATATTTTCTGATCAGATATATCTGAGTGCACATCCTTAGTGGGAACCAGTTCCCTTTTTCAACGTAATGGCAATGGGAAGGCTTCTCTAATACATTCAAATCATCATGTCAGATTGGCTACATGGTACAGTGATGTAATTATTTCACTGTATGGTTCCCTAACTGGCTGAGTGTGCAAAAAGAGAGGCTTTAGAAGTCAAAATAATTGTGCCAAATCAGCTGGAGATTGGGAAAGCAATGGCTGCAAAGAAATGTTGAAAACCTTCATGGAAGTGGGAAGTTGGGTTTGCCCCAAAATGACAACTTCTGCATTAAAAGTTAACCTCAGTACATTTAGATGCCGCATTGGTTTTGAGGATTCCTGGTCAGAAATATACTAGTGAGTTGGGATCTTGCAACCTGATAGACAGTGGTTCTGTTTAAGTCTGTTTGGGGCTGTTTGTGTTTTGGGGGTTATGGAAGCTGAGTGAGTTGCTGTGGAGTGCTGTTGATTGCAGGCTCTGCCCCCTACTGTGCTGGGCTCCGCTGTGCTGGGCAGGCTGACACAAAAGGCTGCTCCTTGCCAGAGGCGTGAATCAAAGGGCTGGCCTGTGGGTCTTGCTTGGAGGCCTTGTAAGAACCTGCATAGAGGGCTGCTACTGAGTTATGGAGAGAGAACTGCTGGCAAGGTAGCCATTTGGTCAGTCTCAAAGTACATCACCACAAAGAGAGTTTACATCAGACTTTGAGGGAAGTTCCTGAGGCTGTAGGAGATAGATTTGCTCCTAGGGAGATGGATAATGAAGGATCTATTCCAGTGACATGCCAGGGTTGTGCCATGATCATTTTTTTGCCTTGCCAGGAAATGCATTATACATGCTCTAAGTGCAAGCTTATAAGAATGCTTGAAGAGAAACTGGGAGAACTCGAGCCACAAATCTGTACACTGAGGAACATCGGGGAGGGAGAAAGGTTTTTAGATGTGAAGGAAAAGGGGCTCCTGAGAGAACAGCAAGAGCTAGCAAATACTAAGCAAGAAGAAGGAAGTAACAAGGAACAGATGGGTGAGTGGAAGAATATGACCTTGAGAAGTAAGATAATCATGAAACACTCACAGCCAGTGGAGCTGCAAAATTGCTTCCAGCCACTTCTTATGGTGGAAGATCAGAATAGCACACTCTGAGATCAAAAGGATGTGACTGACACACAAACACATAGGCAGAGAAGGAACCAAGCTATCCCACGGAGGAAGAGACAAGTAGTGGTGGTTGGTGAGTCCCTACTGAGAGGGATGGAAGAGGTTGTGTGCAAACTGGACAAGGAATCTTGAGAGGTTTGTTGTCTTCCTGGAACGTGTATCCGAGATGTGACTGGGAGAATTCCAAGACTGGTCAAAACCTATGATCGCTACCCGCTCCTGCTGATCCATGTGGGAACAAACAATACAGCCCAAAGAAACCTTGAATGGATCTCCAAAGACTACGAGGCTCTAGGCAAGAAGCTGAAAGATCTGGGGGCACAGGTGGTGTACTCCATTTTACTGTTGAGGGCCATGGAGCTGGAAGAGAGAACAGGATACTGGAGGTGAATGGCTGGTTATGTAGATGGTGCCATTGAGAGGGATTTGGCTTCCTGGACCATGGGATGTACCTCCAACATGAAGGACTGTTGGTGATGGATGGGGTGCACCTTACAAAGAATGGGAGGAATGTCTTTGCTGGAAGATTTGCGAACCTGACCAGGAGGGCTTTAAACTGAAGCCATCGGGGGTGGGAAGAAAAAGCCTAATGCTGTGCGGCATCCTTAACACTAAGTTCAAGAAAGGGAGTGATCAGAGAATAAATGAATGGGAGAGAAGTGAGTTCAGTAACTTTCAGGTAAATTCGAAGGGACCTATAGTAAGAAAGGATGTCTGTAATCTGATGTCTTTATACTAATGCACAGAGTATGGGAAATAAACAGGATCAACATGAACTTCAAATATTGGTAAGTAAGTATAATCTGATAGGTATCCCTGAAACTTGGTGGGGTGAGTCTCATATATAGAGCACAGCGATTGAAGGATATAACTTGTTCAAATGTAGAATAAACAAAAAAGGAGGTGGGGTGGCACTATATGTCAAGAATGAATAAACTTGCACTGAAATTCAGGATTTTGAGAGTTGCCCTGTTGAAAGTGTGTGAGTAAGGATAGAGCGAGGGAAAAAAGAAGGGGATATTGTTGTGGTGGTATACTACAGACCTCTGAACCAACTGGAGGAACTGGATGATGCATTTGTACAACAACTTGCTAAAGTTTCACAGAGACAGGATGTCATGGTTATGGGAGATTTCAACTATCCAGATATTTGCTGGAAATCTAACTCTGCTAGACATGGGGCATACCACAGATTCTTGAATAGTCTTGTGGACATCTTCATCTCTCAGAAGGTGGAGCTGGGAACCAGAGGATCTGCTATCCTAGATTTAATCCTGACTGACAGGGAAGAACTGGTTGATGAAGTGAACGTTGTGGGATCCTTGGAGAATAGTGACCATGTCAGCTTGGAATTTGACATAGAGAAGGATGTGAAACCAGGACATAGTATAACTCATATCCTGGACTTCAGGAAAGCTGATTTCAAAAAAACTCAGAGAAATATTAGGTAGGATCCCATAACTGGAAATGTTGAGGGGGAAATCTGCACAGGAAGGATGGGCGATGCTGAAAAATGAAGTGCTTAAGGCACAATCACAAACTGTTCTGATAAGAAAGAAAGATGGGAGACAAGTAATGAAGCCAAGGTGGCTGAACAAGGAACTCTCTGAAGAGCTGAGACTAAAAAGGGAAATGTACAGGAAAAGGAAGGAGGATCAAATTACTGAGGGTGAGTACAAGAAGCAGGGTTGAATCTGTAGGGATGGTGTCAGAAAGGCTAAAGTGCAGATGGAGCTGAGGCTTGCGAGGGATGCTAAAAATAACAAGAAAGGTTTCTATGCCTATGTTAAGAGCAAAATGAACAGGGATGGGGTAAGCTCATTGCTAGGGGAAGACGGTCAAGCCTTAACAAGGGGTGAAGACAAAGCAGAATTACTCCAATCTCACTTTGCGTCGGTCTTTAACCGTAAGGCAAGATGTATACAAACTGAAGAATGCAGAGCATATGAAGGAAGGAGAAACTGCCAGTCCAGAGTAAGTAAGAAAATGTTTAGAGAGCATCTAGCCGCCTTAAATACTTTCAAATCTCCAGGGCCAGATGGCTTGCATCCCAGGGTGCTAAAAGAAATTGTAGATGTTATTTCAGAGCCTCTGGCTCTAATCCTTGAGGTGTCCTGGAGTACTGGTGTTGTGCTGGAAGACTGGAGAAGAGCGAATGTTGGCCCAGTCTTCAAGAAGGGAAAAAAGATGGACTCAGGGAATTACAGGCCTGTCAGTTTGACATCAGTACCTGGAAAAATTCTAGAGCACATTATTAAATGCTCTGTCTGTGAGCACCTTGAATGGAATGAGTTAATTGGTAGTAACCAGCATGGGTTTATCAAGAATAAGTCATGCCAGACTAACCTTATCTCCCTTTTTGAAAGTTACTAAAATGGTTGCCTCTGGCAATGCTGTGGATATAGTGTATCTAGATTTCAGTAAAGCATTTGACAAAGTTTCTCATGATATCCTTGAGGATAAGTTGGTTAAGTGTGGGCTGGATGGTGCAACCATTGAATGGATTCATGGTTGGTTGAAAAATCGTACCCAATGAGTGCTCGTAAATGGCTCTGCGTCTACATTGAGGGAAGTCTCAAGTGGAGTGCCACAGGGCTCAGTCTTGGCCCAGTGTTGTTCAATGTTTTTATAAATGACCTCGAGGAAGACATAGAGGGGAAGCTTATCAAATTTACAAATGACACGAAGCTGGTGGGATTGCTAATTCTGAAGAAGACAGAGTCAGGATTCAAAATTATCTAGATAGGCTGGAACAGTGGGCTGAGACAAATAAAATTAGTTTCAGTAGAGATACGTGCAAAGTCCTACACTTAGGCACAAAAAATCAAAGGCACAGATATAGAATGGGAGAGACTTGGCTTGACAGCAGCACATGTAAAAGGGATCTGGGTGCTCTAGCTGATCACAAGCTCAACATGAGCCTGCAATGCAACGTGGCTGTGAAGAAAGCTAATGCAATCTTAGGATGCATTAACAGAAGCATTGTCTCCAGATCACGGGAGGTGGTAGTTCCGCTCTGTTCTGCTGTGGTCAGGCCTCACCTGGAGTACTATGTCCAGTTTTGGGCACCACATTTTAGGAAGGATGTTGACAAACTCGAGCGTGTCCAGAAGAGGGCAACCAGGATGGTGAAAGGGTTGGAATCCAAGTCTTACAAGGAAAGGCTGAAAGAGTTGAGTATGTTTAGCCTGGGAAAGAGAAGGCCTAGAGGGGACATGATTGCAGACTTCAAATATCTGAAGGGCTGTCATGTAGAAGATGGAGCAGATCTATTCTCTCTTGCTCCGGATTACAAGACTAGATCTAATGGGTGGAAATTACAAGGGAGTTGTTACCAGCTAAATATCAGGAGAAACTTCCTAACTGTAAGAGTGGTTGAGCAGTGGAACAGACTGCCTCGGGAGGTGGTGGATGCTCCTTCACTGGACGTTTTTAAGCGAAGGCTGGATGACCATCTTCCAGGTATTTTGTAGGGTTATCTTTCGGCTATGCTCCTGCAGAGTGCAGGGGGTTGGACTAGATGACCTGCAAGGTCCCTTCCAACTCTAACATTCTATGATTCTATGAATGCTCTAAACATGACTTATGTGTTATCATTATTCTTATCATCATCACCACAAGCAAATAATAAATCAATAGCTTTATTTTATTGCAATCCTATACAGAGTTACTTCAGTCTGTTCATTGATTTTAATGGGCTTTGAATGGACTGGACTATTAGAGTTAGAACAAGGTTACATCCATGACAGAGTCTTATGCTATCTTAAATATGAAGCTTCCAAAGGCTCATTAATGGTTCTTATGTGGGCCCTAATCCACAAAAGTTTATGGCACAATAAATCTTTGAAGAGTCATTAGAATGTTTATATATGCCTAATAAGTGCCTAGAAAAAAAGCACCTAGCAGGTAATGGGGACATGGAAAACAAAACAAAGATCAGGAGAAGCATAAGCAGCCTTCCTCACTAACATTTGGATGGCTCCCCAGACCTGACCAGGCCTTCTGACACATTCTGACATTTTACAGGCTACTCTGCATGTGAGATAGAGGGAAAAATAGTTCAAGATTCAGAGTTCCCTTTCTTTGCAGAATTGCTTTGTGATCAAAATCTAGAGATGCACCCCCCTTTTTCATTTATGCCACTGCATGAATTCATTTTCATTGCTGCATTTTTTGTTTGTGTTCAAGTTAAGGAGGCATGCTATCCCCCTTGTTCTCCTCTGGTCTCCTCCCACAGGGCTCCCACTGCTACTGCTATCACTGCAGCAGTTCCAAACTGGTTGCAATGGTGGTGAGCCTGCAGCAGCCACCCAGTCAGATGACAGATGAGAGGAAATAGACTCTCTTTCTCCCCCCCTGTTCACTTCTTGCAGTGCCATATTGTTTCCTGATATATCTGAGGGGCTGTGCAGTTAATATAGTCAGTCCAACACCACAATGGTTGCAGTTCTGGGTAAGAGTCCTGAACCCAAGTTAGAGAGTCCACTTGTGTCTAAGGATACATGTGGAAGGGTGGACATGTGGTAACATAGCTACCCAGCAAGTACTCCTGTGTGAGAGGAAGGAAACATAAAAGGGATAAAACAAGTGAAGGTATTTCTTCATTGTCATTATTCCCCTTCATTTTTGTACTCCAAATGAATGGAAGGAATGGGACTCTGGGGGAGAGGTTATGTTTGGAAATTAATGTATATCCTTATAAAGAACTAATACAGCAAACATCTGTTGTACCTGCACCATGGTGGCCAGCCATGGAGCAACAGATGGTTGCTCTATTAGTTCTTTATAAGGGTGCCCTGCATTTTTTGGTGTAGCATTTCCCATCTGTGTCTGCTGCTGTGGTAGCATTATTGTCAGAATAGGTTCCCACCACTGCTGTTTCTGTGAGGATCATGTGGCTTGTGCAGAACACAACCAGCATCAACACCTGAGATGCACACAATGGATGAGCTTTATTGAAGGGATCCAGGGACAACAGAGTGGTTAGGGTCAGGCCCGTAGCCAGGAATTTCTAAGTCAGGGGCATTTTAATTCTTCAGGGGGCACTGGTTAAATCAAAGGTAACTCATGTGCTTCAGCCAGCCCCAGAGAGGTGTGGTGCAGACGTAAGGCAGGGAGAAGTGGCAGCACAGGGGGATTTTGTGGCAGCTTCCACATCTTGCCAGAGAGTCAAGGGGCCTGGACTGAAAGGAAGTTGGGGGGCCCTGGCTGGAAGTCAGGGGCTGGGCCCCAAAATGCCCCACTGTAGCTACAGGCCTGGTTAGGGTGGGACTGTGGTGCTTCCAAGTGAAACCCCACTTAGTCCTTTGGCGCTAGGCACACCTTTCCAATAGGTGTGTGGAGGGAAGAACCAGGAGGCTGGATTTGTCTGCATGCTCCCAAGGGCTGGCTTCTGCTGCAGAGAGGGCACATAGTGGAGTTTCAGCTCAATGGATGGGGTGGTGGCTGTCCCTGTTGAATCAGCGCTTGCCTACAGAGGAAACACATGGTGGCGAAGCCACCTGCATTCCTTGTTGGCTGCTTATAGGGCATTTGGGAGTTGCACATCTGTCACTCCAATGCCACAAAGGGGACCTCCCCAGGTGGCAGAATCCAGAACATCCACACCTAAGTCTGCATTCTGTTAGAACCTCTGTGTTAGAACCTGGGAGATGCACTTTGTCAGCAGCATCAGGACATTCTGCAAGGGAAGGGTTTGGCCATCATGTGGGATAACTCAGCACTCAGCTTGGTGGGGCTCCCCACCCACCACTGCATTTTGTGCACAGAAAGCACTGCCAACAGGTGGGGAAAGCAGGCTAGTGCATTGGGGCCATCTTCTCCCCGCTTCCCTGGGAACTGCCTCAGGTAGCCCCAACACGCCTACCTGCCTGGTGCACAGGGTCCATGTGCATCTGGGGGACAGCTGCTCCCCCTCCCAGCTGCCAGGTTTGGGACTGGGAAATGCCAGGTCCAATGCAGCTTTTGCCACTATTGTTAGCCAATCAAAAAATAGGGGTTGCGGACGCGGTGTCTTGTTTACCTGTTCATGCATGGCTGTCTCTTGGGATCCTGGCAGATGAGCTGGTGTACCTGTGAGGGTTGAAGTCTGGCAGAGGTCAGCCACAGAATGTGGACTTTGCTCTCCCTGTGGTGTAGACCCTGCAAGTGCTGCCCCAGCAGTGCTGGGGGCCCTGTCTGTGTTTTGTCCAGCACCAAGGTCCATGTGTACTTGCTCAAAGTCCACAAAACAGGGAGCTGTCAGACAGCATTCTGTGCTGCATGTCCTACCTCTGGATTTGTGGGATGATCTCCTGGAACTATTTGTAGGGTGCTGAGTAATTGGGTGCTGAGGAGGGGAGGGGCAGACACAGGGGGTGTGCTGATTGGATGTTTACTTGGTCAGTATCCTGAGCTGCTTGGGTTCCCATGGGCATGGCCACAGCTGTGTGGGGGAGGAGTGAATTAGGAGTTGCCATGGCCGCCAATGGGTTCCTGTTCTGGGGGTCATTCTCACACTGAAAATGCTTAGGCAGCCACCTAATTGGCCCAATGCCTCTGGAACACCCACATTTATGCTACTGCAGGGCTTGCACCATTACTCTACCAGTGTGTGATTGCTGTGCAGCTGAGCTGGTGGAAGTGCATGTCACAGCACCACTTTTGCCCTGTGCCAGTATAAATGACCTTTACACCCACATAACTCTGAGTTACACCGGCATGGGGGGGGTCAGCCAGCTCCTTTTGCTGATTGTGCTCCCATTTTAGGATTGTGCTGTAAGAGTTCACCAAGCTTTAGTTTAGGACATGTATTCTGGGCCACACAATTAGAGGCCATCTTTCAACATTTTTCTATCAATTTTTTAATTGACAGTTAAACTAACTGGCACTGCATTAGGGTAATTTGAATGAAGAAGTCACATTTTATAACTGCTATCTCAGAGTTGCATGAAGAGAGATAAGGGGACTGAAAAAAGAATGGTACAAATGGAAGTAAATTATAGTGGTGAACATGGCATTTCAATGCCTTCCATGGGGGTATTTTATCTTTAGAATATCCATGTTCTGGCATGTGAAAGCAACTGTGGTCTTTAGATTATATGTTAGCTACAGTAATGCCTCTGCATGACTGTTTTAACAATCACCAATTTTATTTTATAGGCTTAATCGATATTTCATACAGTGCCACTGTTTTTCCTTTGATACAGGTAATTATCCAGACAGTCCTCGGATACTGTCAGCCTTTGTACTATTAATGTTGCTACTGAAGATCATGTGGATTCTATTCATGCCAAGATTAGATCATAAACAAGGGACGTACTTTTTCATTTCTCACAACTCTCCAGCCAGCAGACAAAATTTCAGATTTTGTGATGTAAAACCCATTGCTACTGACCTGGTATGGTTTTGTTCACCAACTTGCTGTGCTATAATACATCCAGTAGACTTCTGGCCCCAATGAGTGGGGAGATTCCAACTCTTCTCTCTAAGAGCATTTTCAAAAATTGTACTCTAACCATCTTTGAGCCTCTTGCACACAATTATATGAGAGTGTTGTTAATATAGAAAAGTGACAAGCCATTTTAGAGGAGACTCTATATTCTAGCCAATGTAGGGATCACATTCAAATTACAGCCACAGGAAATGGAAAAACAAAACAAAACCAAGTGTGAAAATATTAAACCTTGAAAACACAATTAGATGCCAAAATGGTTTGTCAAAGTACAATTAAATTGTACCTGTTTCATTTCTTTTTACTTTTTCCCTGTTTCATTTCTTTTTACTTTTTTGTTTCCTGAATATTTTACTACTACTACTACTACTACTACTATTATTATTATTGTTGTTGTTGTTGTTGTTGTTTTGCTTTTTGCTCTTGGATTCATTGGTACTGTATACAAATACTGTATGGTATTGAAAATGTGTACACTTTATGGAGAAAATTGGCAATGCAGTTCTGAACAGACTTATACTTTCAATGGACATACAAGGCTCTAACTGTAATTAGAGTAGCACTATTGGTGAAAGAAAAACAGAAAATGGCATGAAAATAAAGAATCATTGGTTTGATTAGTTCACCCTGCTCAGGAGTGCAATTTTCATTTATCTCAAACAAACTAATGACATTTCAGGGAATTGTTGTCATTAAAAATGGCATCTGAGTGTTTTCATTGAGAGTGTATTGGTGGTATACAAATGTCATAAAATTGACTTTAAAATGTCATAAAAATAAATCAGGAACATCAGGAACAAAAACAAATGGAACAAAAAGGTTCACAACAACTAGGCAATAGTTGTATATTCCTGGTCTCTTATGGTATTACTTTCAAATTAGAGCCATGGTAGTATCAGGGCCAGCTCTTCCACTAGGCCAGCTAGGGTGATGGCCTAGGATGCAGATCTCCGAGGGGCGCAGTGAGGCCCCTGCCACTGCTACCCGCCACCCCCTAGCATTGCTTTCTGGGCTCCTGCTCCTCAGTGCACCCCTTCCCACCAGCTTGCTTTGCCTTATGCCCCACCTCCTCCCTCCTGCTCAGTGCACCCCTTCCCCCTGAGGTGCTGCCACCGGGCCGGGCTACAACTCCCCGGGCCAGGCCCCTGGCCCGTCTGCCTTGCACTGAGTAACTGAGGCACCCTGAGCTCACTTCCACTGAAGCTCCCCTGACCTCTCGCTGCCCCATGCAGCACCACCCACCAAGGGGGAACCCGAGCTGCATGGCAGATGCCGGAGAGGAGCACCAGAGGAGGAGGGGGTGAGCTGACAGCAGAGAGAGGAAGAGAGAAGGAGGAAGGGTGCTTCCCTCCCTCCCACCCGACCACGGGCAGGCAGGCAGCTGGTGCACTGAGGAGCTGCAGCAGGCAGGGTGAGCCGCGGCACCCATCTGCCAAAGGACGGCCGTGGGAGAGGGTAGGAAGATGGCAGCGGTGGCAGCGAGAGTGATGTGGCCAGAGGGAGGAAGGGGGCCGGTTTCAGTGCAAGAAGAAAAACCTGTTCAGACTCCAGCATGTAGACTGCCCCCCTGCCTCCCCCCACTTTTGCTCTTGCTCCCCCCCAGACTCCAGCTTTGTTCTGTGGCTTCAGACCAACAGGGTGACCCCCGGAACTGTCATCAGGTCTAGGGGCATGCATCCAGCCATCCCCCCCACTCTGCCGGGAAGAAGGAGGGTCCCTGGCTTGCCATCTCCGAGCCTGGGGGGAGGCTTGGGGGGGGGTTGCTGTCAAAAGATTGATAACAACCCCTTCACAAAAGGATTCCAAGACACCAGGAATGGCAGGCAAGAAAAGAAGTACATTGCAGCTCGGATGTCTCTCCCCTCCCTCACCCTGCTTGAAAAGGCTTGCCAGAGAAAGCCCCCAGCCAGGCTTTTATGTTTGAAAATTGGTGGGTGCAGGGGGCAGGGGGCACCAGAAGGTAGTCTCGCCTAGGGTGCAAAAAAACCTGGAGCCAGCCCTGGATAGTATCTATATATCTAATTCTGAACAGTCCCTTCTGCATGCAGATACTTATTTCCACAAACAGAGGGCACACTCTCCTCCAACAGGTTTTTCTACAGATGCAGGGGACTCTGTGGGTTTGCAGAAAAATCCAAAAAGTTTAAAAAAAAAAACCAAGGAGGGTTGAATCCCCCCATACCTTTTGAAATGGCTGCCACAGGGATATACGCCAGCCCCTTCGTTATCAGCAGTGAGAGATAGCCAGAGAGGCAGAGACAGAGAGAGATGATGAGTGGGGGAAGAGGGCAGGAAGCAAAAGCAGAACTGGAGCTGGGATTGGGGAGGATTCCTCCTGCAGTATAAATGGCTAATTAGCAGGAGACTTGGGTTAAAAAGGCAGGGGGAGGGGACAGGACACTTTCCAGGCTTATTTTGGAGCCCGGCCTGGAACTAGGATTGCCTGCTCAGGTTGGGAAATTCCTGGAGATTTTTTTTGGTGAAGACCAGCCAAAGCCTACACAGAAGTTAGGGTGGGAGGGTGGGCTGAGCTCAGGTGAAGACTGAAAAGATGAGAGAAGAGCCAGCCATTCAAGGAGGGCTGGCTCCACCATCTGCCAGGACCCGGATGCTGCCAAGCAGCGTCAGACTCTTCCTCCTTCAAGCATGGCCAGATGGCCGGTGGCCAGATAGAGGCTGAATTCCCAACAAGGAATGATATATCCAATGATATATCCAATGATATATTTGGTTTGTAAAAAAAGAAAGCCCAATGGCCAGCTCACTCAAGGCACAATTTCCAAGGATAGTGTGACAAGATGCATAACAGGTTCAGGTATTTTGTTGCCTCCAAGCAAGGTACCCACATCAACACTTCCTGTGTAGCTGCCATCAAGCATTGAACTGAATGGGGACAGCAGAGACCCAGGAGGCTATGCCTACTCACCACATTTCATAAGGTTGAGAGTTACCTTAGCCTCTGTGCTCTTCTCTTTGTGCCCTTCTCTTTGTGCCAGTGCCCTTCTCTTTGTGCCAACCCAAGCAGCAACTTGGGGGGGTTGGTGAGAGAGTTGGTGCTGACAATATTTCCCAAGATATGGTACTTCACTAAGGAAAAGTCTTCTCATTTATTTTGATCCTGGCCTCAGGCTAGAAACTAGAGGGGAATTTATAGTAGACAGAGAGCAAATTGTCCCATCTGTCCTTCATTATGACCAAATCATTCTCACAAGTCACGACCCCCCATTCAAGATGTCTTCCAGACTCACTTCTTTTCTGGTTTGTTCTCTGCCATTTATACCCAAATACTATAAAAGCCTTCAGTTCAGCAGTCCCTGTCTTTCCCCATCAGAGTCTGATTCACTCTGCTTTTCAGGGATGTCGCTAGTGTTGTGATGGGGATAGGTTTTTCTTTTTCTTTATTTTTTTTGAAATTTATTTTTTTGTATGTAAACATTGATTTTTCTTATCCTCTTCTTTCTCTTTTAAAATAAGGATTTCTCTTTCATTTCTCTTCCTTAACTTTCTTAACCTCAGCCCTTGTTTGTTTGTTTGTTTGTTTGCTATGCACCACAGAGTGATAGGCAGATTTTGGAAGATATTGCTTGCCTTTTAGTATTTACTGAAAGGTCCCCAAACCCCTTTGTGCCATGGGCACCTTTGGAATTCTGACTAAGAGTTGTTGCCACAAGAGGTAGATCCAACCACAAATGTCGAGGAGTGGGGTCATGCATAACTGTAATAGTATTTCTTCAACACTTAAGAAGCTCTGCCTTTTAAAAGAGCCAGTTTGGTGTAGTGGTTAAGTGTGTGGACTCTAATCTGGGAGAACCGGGTTTGATTCCCCACTCCTCCACCTGCACCTGGCTGGAAGACCTTGGGCAAGCCGTAGTTCTGATAAGAGCTGTTCTTGAAAAAGAGCAGTTTCTGTCAAGAGCTCTCTCAGCCCCACCTACCTCACAGGGTGTCTGTTGTGGGGAGGAGAAGGGAAGGGAGTTTGTAAGCTGCTCTGAGACACCTTGGGGTAGTGAAGGGCAGGGTATAAATCCAATCTCTTCTTCTTCTAAAATGAAGTCTTTTTACAAAAAACCTTGCATACACACAGCTTACCTTCATTCATGACATGATGGGTTTTGTACTGAGGTGGCAGCTGCTGCTGAAGCAACTGTTTAAAAATCTACACCACCAATCAGATTTCCAATGGCCAATCAGAAGCCCTGCTGGTCAAAAGCCCCATATGGCCCCTCCCACTTTCTAGGAACACTTGGTGGGTGTCAGGAAAGGCGCTGGTGAGTACCATGTCGCAAACCCCTTGGTGAAATTCACCAACTGAGCGAAATTTTACTCAAATCACTAAATGAAATTCTATATAGTGAGATTCTGAAATTTTGTAGAACCTCCCTTCCTGCTCCTTCTCTCTTCAAATTTCTCTTTGACCAAAATGGATTTGATAAAAAACCAACCCCATCTTCCTAAAAGAGAAAGAGGGGTCATTGGATTTCAAGAGAGAAACTGGGTAAAGAGGTATTAAGAGTTCTCACACCTGTCAACTCCTCTTAGCTTGAGCTACAGTTGAAGTTTTGGTTTTTCTTTAACATCCAGTTGGATGGGGGGGGTGTTACTTCTTGGATTCCAGACACACACTTTTACTCGTCTGCTTATTCCAGTTCAGGGTGGGTTTAGATATTCACTTGCTATGCTGAAAAGTCCAGTATTTATGAGAACTTCAGCTATTTTTCAGTTTTGTAATCCCACTTTATTATATGTATTATAAAGTTTTCTGTTCTGTGCTCCAATTTTGTAAAACAGTTTTGGAATCCAGTTTTCATTGCATTGTTACATGTACAATACTATTGCTATTGCATTGTTTTTAACTGTAGAATTCACTTTTAGTCTCAGCAAGAAACATTGAGTATAAATTAATTAATAAATAAACTTTTGTTTCCAGTAACACGACAACAGTAACACACCGACATTGGAACACACAATTCCTGTATATACAGTGACAGACTTTAGAATGACAGAGACATGCCCAAAGTTGCCTTAAAAAACCAAGATTAGACTTGGTTAAGTTCCTTCAGCTGTAGCCGATAGATAAAAAATTATAATCAGACAAAAAGTACAAAGCATCTACAGTTGTTTGATAACAATGACAGATATAGAAGTAATAAAAATTGCCTACCAACTGAAATCTCCATTCCCATCCTTCAGACTGTTTCATGTGTGCTAGCTAGTCAGCTGTAGAAATAATTAAAGAAGGGAGACATTGTTTTTGGAATTATACAGAGATAGAATTGTAGGCATTTGAAGAATTTTAAAAAATCTTCTGTGTTATTCCATGGCAAGGATGCACCCAAACAGATGTGTGCTCACAGACACTTTCATATTGGTGTCTGTGATATCTGGGGAGACTCGCTTTAGGTGTCTGGCAATCAAAGAACATAAGAACTTAAGAAGAGCCCTATTGGATCAGACCAATTGTCCATCTGGTCCAGCATCCTGTCTCACATGGTGGCCAATCAATTCCTCTGGACAGTCAACAACAGGGCAGAGAGGCCAAGGTGTTTCCCTGCTGTTACCTCCTGGCTCTGGGATTCTGAGGATTAGTGGCTCTGAATGTGGAAGTTCCACTAGAAACCATTGATAGACTTATTTTTGGATACTTAGCAGAGTGGCACAGTGGAATAAATCAGCTTCAGACATGTGTGATTAGCTTCTAATTAAAAAATTACTAAAAGAGCATTAGGAAAGGGTTACATGGGAAGGAAAAACACTAAAAGGCTAACTCATCTTTCTAGTCCTAACTCCATCTTGGTTCCTTTCCTTTACTAGAGTCTTGTCCCTCTGTGTGTGAGAACAAAGGAGAGGAAGTTTCCTCCAAAAGCTCCACCCCTCCAATATATTGATTAGCCAATGGTCAATCTGAAGCTTATCTCATTAGGAATAATACCTCCCCTTTCTTGACAGAAAGATTCTATTTGACACCTAATTGGTCCTTATGCTAAGTAGCTAGTATCAATTTACAGAAACAACAGTTTAACTAGTTAATGACTGGAGGAGTGACATTTGCAAAGAAACCAACGCTTATCCTCATTGAATCTATCTAATCCCCTTTTAAATCTGTTTATTCCTGTGACCACCACTACATCCTCTGGCAGCAAATTCCACATTTTAATCACTCTCTATGTAAAGGAGTACTTGCTTTTGTCCATCCTGAACATACTGCCCATCAGCTTCATTGGATGTCCTCGAGTTCTAGTATTTTGGGAGAGGGAGAAAAATGTATCTTTGTCAACTTTGTCATGCATGGCGGCACTGGGACTCTCCCAATATGTAACGACCCCCACGCACTGGGCCGGGCACATGCTCGATTTGATCTTCGCGGCTGGGGTGACAGTGGACCAGATTACTGCTTCGGCAGTACCATTGTCAGACCACTACACCCTGAGAGCCCATCTGAATGTTCCACCCTGACCCTGTCTAGGCGGCAAGCAGATTTTAGCTCACCCGTGGAGCCAAATGGATCCAGTATGGCTTCAAATGGCCCTGTGGGATCCAATGCCCCCTGGTGGCTCATTGGATGAGCTTATGGAGGACTGGCATAGCCAGCTCGCTGCAGCCATCGAGGAGATCACACCCCGGCTCCCCGGCTTCCTCTGTGCCCTCACCCTAGGCTTGCTCCCTGGTTTACCCAGGAGTTGCGGCTTATGAAGTGAGAACTGAGATGGCTAGAGAGACAGTGGTGCCGTGCTCATGACAAGGCTACAAGAACATCTTATAGGACATTTATCTGGATCGGAGCAGTTCGGCAGCACTGTTGTTGTTAGACCTGTTGGCTGCGTTGGACACAGTCGACCTCCAGTTGCTGATCCACCACCTCGCTTACTTGGGGATACAGGGGCTTGCCTTACAATGGCTTGCTTCTTTTCTCCAGGGTTGGGGACAAAGGGTGGTGCCAGGGGAACAGCAGTCCAGGAGATACCCGCTGGAGTGTGGTGTGCCTCAAGGGGCCGTGCTGTCTCCGATGTTATTTAACATCTACATGTGCCCCAGCTCTATCTGATGTTGGGTGGCTGGGTGGCTGGTTGGACTCCAGTCTGGAAGATCTGGACCAGGCATTGCAAGCCGTGGCTGGTTGGCTTAGACTGAGTTGGCTGAAACTAAACCCAATGAAAACAGAGGTCCTGTGCCTAAGTTGGAGTGGTCTGGGGCTGGGGATCCCACTCCCAACCTTCAATGGGGCACCATTGGTGCCAGCGCCGGAGGTGAGGAGTTTGGGAGTGCTCCTGGATTCCTCCTTAACTATGGAGGCCCAGGTGGCAGCCACTGCTAAATTGGCCTTTTACCATCTTCGGCTGATTTGGCAGTTGGTTCCCTTCCTCGACCACGACGACCTGGCTACAGTGATCCATTCGATGGTCACCTTGAGATTAGACTACTATAATGCTCTCTACATGGGGCTGCCCTTGTCACAAATGCCATGGCCAGGCTGTTGATGGGCCTCCCTAGATGGGAGCACATATGGCCTATGCTGAAGGCTCTGCACTGGCTGCCAGTAGCATATCAAATTCGCTTCAAGGTGCTGGTACGTACCTTTAAAGCCCTATATGGCCAGGGTCCAACATACCTGAGGGACCACCTTTCCCCGTACATTCCCCAGAGAGTACTACCGTCAGGGTCACAACATCGTTTAATCACTCCAGGCCCTAAGGATGCCAGGTTCGCTGCTACTAGGGCAGGGGCCTTTTCAGTGGCGGCTGCTACCTGGTGGAATGAGTTCCCAGAGGAGATCAGGGCCCTGCAGGACTTTGTACAGTTCCGCAGGGCCTGCAAGATGGAGCTCTTCCACCAGGCTTTCAAGTAGAGCCGCCCACCACTACCACCAACTAGTATTATTATCAACATAGTGGTAATAGATTGGCCCCTTATTGAGATCGAGCCACAGCTTCACAGGTGGCCAGTATACTGCTGAACTGGGATTTAGTATTACGCCTCATAGCACGCCATCCCTAACTGAATGACCATTTTGCAAGCACTTTAATTGTGTACTGTATGATTGTTTTATTCTGGTTTTATGTTTTATATGACTTGGCACATGGTGCTGCTAACTGTGAGTTGCCCTGAGCCTATTTGCAGGGAGGCCAGGATATAAATCCAATAAATAGACAAATAAATAGATAACTTTCTCACTCCGTGCATAATTTTATAAACCTCTACCATGTCCCCCCTTTTTTTCTCTTTTCTAAACTGAAAAGTCCCAGACTCTTTTCTAAACTGAAAAGTCCCAGACTCTTCAGCTTTTCCTCATAGGAAAGGTGCTCCAACCCCCTAATCATCTTGGTGAGGCAGGTCTTTCTTTGCAGAAGCCTAACAGTTCTATATTTAATTACACTTTCTACTAATTTGCCTAGAGCAGATGTTAGGTTGACTGGTCTGTAATTTCCTGGTTCCCCTCTGGATCCTTTAAAAAAAATGGTGTCACATTTGCTACTATCCAGTCTTCTGGTACAGCAGCTGAATTTAGTGATAGGTTACATATACAGGTTAGTAGGTCAACTATCTCACATCTGAACTCCTTAAGAACTCTCAAGTGAATGCCATCAGGACCTTGAGACAAATAAGTTTTTAATTTCCTCAGTAGAGTTAGAATTTCATCTCTGGTCACCACAATTTGGCTCAGTTCTTCAGATTCCCTTCCTGAAAATAGGGGCTATGGCATGGGTACGTGCCCCACACTTTCCACAATGAACTCAGAAGCAAAAAATTCATTGAACTTCTCAGCCATCTCCCCATCTTCCTTTAGCAATTCCTTGATTGCTTCTCTGGATATATTTTAAAAAATGCTTATTTTTTTGTCTTGATGCTTTCAGCAAGCTGCTCTTCACAATCTCTTTTTGCATGCCTGATTTTTCTCTCTTGTTCAATTCATCAGGGCAGACCTTCCACTTTTAAAAAGAAGTTTCTTTACTTTTTACAATTTCCTTGACTTGCACTGTTAACCATGCAGGCCTTCTTTTAGACTTAGCAGTGCCTTTCCTAACCTGTGGGATGCATTCTATTTGGGCTTCAATTAGTGTGGTTTTAAATAGCTTCCAAGCATCCTCTAGAGATCTGACTCTCTTGTGTTTCCCCTACAGCTTTCTTTTTACTATTCACCATATTTTTTGAGGTTCTCTTTTTTGAAATCAAATGTTTTCTACTTTAGGAGTAACTTTCCATCAGTCTGAATGCTGAACTTAATAGCATTGTAGTCACTTTTCTCAACTGGTGTACCAACCTCTACATCTCTTACCAGTCTTGAGACCTGCACAGAACTAAGTCCAAGATCATTGCACCTCTGGTTGGCTCTATGACCAACTGTTCCAGTGCACAGTCATTTGTGATGTCTACAAATCTCATTTCTACAGCATGACTCAAGCACATGTTTACCCAGTCAATGTGAGGGTAGTTAAAGTCTCCCAGTATAATAACATTATCTTCTTTAGTCATCTACCTTATTTCCTTTCCATCTCAAGATTAGCCTCAAGGATTTGATTAGGTGGATGATACTACTCCCCCACTTTTTTAAAAAAAACTTATGGCCCAGTATTTTCACCCATATCACTTCTGTTGGGGAGTTAATTCCCCTGATGTTTTCTAACTTATGTGTTCAATGCCCTCTTTCGTGTACAACAAGCTGCCGCCAACCCATCACTCTCTGTTCTGCCTATAGAGCTTAAAACCAGGAACAACTGTATTTTGTAGATTTTCCCCATTCCACCATGTTTATGGGATACCTACTATCTCTAAATTTGTCATTGAACACCAAGCACCCCAGCTTTCGCATCTTGGCTCGAAGACTTCTAGTAACCTATGATGTGTTTCCATCTCCAGTAACCCTCACCTCCCTTGGCCCTTAGTTGCCACACATGGCCCTCAATCACCATCATGCCCTCACTTCCATGTTCTCTCACACCTCTATCAATATTACTCTGAGTGTTTACGCAATCATGCCTTTAGAACCAGAGGTTCCCCAGCTCCTGTTGATGTCCCCTCCAGGATTAGTTTAAAAGCTTCTCTAAAACCTTTTTGATACTAGAATCATAGACTTGGAAGGGGACATACAGGCTATCTAGACCAACCCCCTACTCAATGCAGGATCTGCCTAGAGCATCCCTGACAAGTGTTTGTCCAACTGCTGCTTAAAGACTGCCAGCGAGGGGGAACTCACCACCTCCCTAGGCAGCTGATTCCAACTCTTACTGTAAAAAAGTTTTTTCTAATATACAGCCGGTACCTTTCCACCCTTCATTTAAACCCATTATTGTGAGTCCTATCCTCTGCTGCCAACAAGAACAGCTCCCTGCCCTCCTCTGACAGCTCTTCAAATACCTAAAGAGAGCAATCACATCCCCCATCAACCTCCTCTTCTCCAGCCTGAACATTCTCAGTTCTCACAGCCTTTCCTCATAGGGCTTGGTCTCCAGGCCCCTGATCATCCTTGTTGTTCTCCTCTGCACCTGCTCCATTCTGTCCACATCCTTTTTGAAGTGAGGCCTCCAGAATTGCACACAATATTCCAGGTGCAGCCTGACCAATGTAGTGTACAGTGGGACTATGACATCTTGCAATTTGGATGTTATGTCTCTGTTGATACACCCCAAGATCACATTAGCCTTTTTTGTTGCCACATCACACTGGCTGCTCATATTTATGGTCTGCAGTTACCCCAAGATCTTTTTTACCCCCATCCAGTATCCCCCATCCAGTATGTGTGTTCCTTGTTTTTATTACCCAGATGTAGAACTCGGCACTTATCCTTGTTAAATTGCATCTTGTTCACATCCACCCACTTTTCCAGTGTGTTCAGATCTCATGGAATTCTATATCTTCTGGTGTGTTCACTGCTCCTCCTAATTTGGTGTCATCTGCAAATTTAATGAGTAGCCCCTCCACACCCTCATCCAGATCATTTATAAAAATACTGAAAAGTACTGGGCCAGAACCAAGCCCTGTGGCACCCCACTGGACACTTCCCTCTATTCAGATGAAATGCCACTGACAACTACTCTGAGGTCCCGGTCAGACGTGGTAGAAAACGTGCAGGGGGAGGGAGGCTATTTGTGGCGTAGTAATTTGACCCGCCACTGTGTGATCCCATGCAACAGCAGGTGAAGCGGAGTATTTACCTTGCAGCCTGCTCCCTTGAGGGCTCAGTGATGTCAGCCTGTTTCCTCAAGGGCTCAATGACATCATCAGAGCACCCTGGGGTGATCACCCCAGGAACTCCATCCTCAGCCATCACACCATCGCTTGATAGTACAGTTTACCTGGTGGTTTTTATCTGCGCTTCTTTGGCTGCCTCCTACAAGTCTCTGATGGGTGTGGGATGCTGGCCAGATGTGCCAGTGTGAATGTGCCTGTAAAATCCACCTGTCAATCGTTGGACTCCCGAGGTAACTACTGCGTGTGATCGCGGCCTGAGTGTAGTTTTCCAACCAGTTCCCTATCCACCTAAATATCCTAGAGTCCAGTTCACAGTCCTCTAATTTACACATCAGAAATCATGGAAAACCCTGCCAAAAGCTTTACTGAAATCCAGGTAAACAACATCAACAGGATTCCCTTAATCCAGTAAGCTCATCACTCGATCAAAGAAGGAAATGAGGTTAGTCTGGAAAGACCTGTTGGGGACAAATCTGTGCTGACTTCTCCAGATCACCAAGTTATCCTTTAGATGCTTGCAAATCAATTCATTTAAAATCTGCCCCAGTATCTTCCCTGGGACAGAGGTCAGACTGACTGGCCTGTAGTTTCCTGCATCATCCCTCCTCCCTTTTTTGAAAATCAGGATAACATCTGCCCTCCTCCAGTCTTGTGGCACGTATCCTGTCCTCCAAGAGGTCTGGAAGATGATGGACAAAGGCTCTGCAAGCTCTCTAGAAAGTTCTTTGAGCACTCTTAGGTGCATACCATCTGATCCGGGGGATTCATACCCATTCAATGCAGCCAGGTGCTTCTCAACTACCTCTCTGTCCATGTCAACCATCAGCCCAGATGCCATGCCTTGCCAATTACCATCTCTAGATGAGCCTGTTCTCTTTTTCAGGGAAAAAACTGAGGCAAAATAGACATTAAGCCTTTCTGCTTTCTCTCTGTCCTCTGTCAGAGTTTCTCCATTTTCACCCAACAGTGGACCCGTTACCTCTTTTATCTTGTGTTTGCTTATCACATATCTGAAGAAGATTTTCTTTTTGTAGCAAGTCTCCCTGGCCAGTTTTAGCTTACTGTGAGCTTTGGCCTCTCTGATGGCTGACTTACAGTGCCTAGCAACCCACAGATACTATTCTTTAGAGGTATGTCCTTGCCTCCATTTTTTTTCCCCCTTAGCACATCATGCAGTTCTCTGTTCATCCACATTGGCTTCTTGGATCCCCTACCATGTTTCTTTCCTGTTGGAATGGCAATGGCTTGAGCTTGCAAGAGCTCTTGTTTTAGGAGAGCCCACCCTTCATGTTAAATACTGGGTTCTAGACTCATTACTGTGATCAGCTCTGGTTTATTAAGAGATTTCAGCAAACTACAAGACAAGCTAGTAGGGCTTGAGCCCTGCTTACAAAGCCTGCAAACACCACATCCAGCACTCACACACTCCCAGTGATAGGCTATTTACATTACACCGCTTATCTATTGGTTAGTTCCTGGATCCAGGCAAGCTATTGTTCTAGAGAAGCAAGCTCAACCCATTCTAGGTACAGCCTGAGGAATGGCTTTAGGCTCAGTACATAACACTTCACTTGTACCTTTCCCTTCCAGCAGTCTTGCCCATGGAATGATTCTCAACATGTCCCTGAGTTTATTAAAATCTGCCCTACTGAGATCTAACATACATATGTGGCTATGAACTTCCTTGGTCCCCCACAGCAAAAGGAATTCTAGCAGGACATGGTCACTTCCCCCTAAGGGCTCCACAGCCCCTGCCTCCCAGTAGCAACAGCAGAGAGTGGGGTCTGCAATCAGCCCCAGGTGAATAGACCTTGCTTAATGAGCAACAGACCACACAAAGCTCCAAGCAGATTGTGTTGCCAGGAGGCAAATGGTTCTTTTTCCTCTAGGGATTTCAAAAGCAATGAACACACCAGTGGTAGAAGGAAAACAGTTTTATTCTTCACAGATTACCAATATAAAAAGAGAATAATAAAGTGCTATGCCCATATCCTTTTCAGCTGCAGGAACCCCAACAATAGCAGCTGGTTGATCCCTGGGTGTCAGCCAATGTGCTCAGCACTGCTCTGCATCCTGGTCTGATCTGAAGCTCCAAAGCCCCCCTTTAATTTATAGATCACACTGTCTGTGTGAGTGTGAAAAAAAACAGTGTAGTGTCTAGCGTTCAGCTGGAGTCCACTCCAAGGTCAAGAGATGAGTCATCTCCCGCATTTCATCACCAGGTGTATACTTCACTCACTGCCAAAAGAATATCTCTTTAGTGAAAAACCCTGGCACCATTAAGCCCTTCCAGCTTGGTGCAGTCACAGGACAATATAGGCTCAGAGGGAAAAACTTGTGATTCAGCACTATTCTCTTCAAATTACAATTGTCTTCTGCAATGTGGCATTATACAGATCCAGACAAAACACCCCTTTCCAGAAGGCTACAAGCACCCACTCACCCTCAGACTCTGTCCTCTCACAAACAGGGCTGGCCCCAGGTTTTTTTGCACACTCGGCGAGGATACCTTCTGGGTGCCTGCCCCCCCCCCCCGGTGCGCCCACCAATTTTCAAACATAAATGCATTTTAGGAAGAATGAAAAGTTGGGAGCAATTTGAAGACACTTCACACTCACTCACACACGGACATAGTTAATGCAAATGCAGCACATGTGATCTTCTCCCTTGCTAGCCCCCTGTAAAGAAACCCTGCTGCTAGTTGCCTTCTTCATGAAATCCAGATTGCTGGTGAAGAGAAGCAGGTTTTTCTGAGCAGTAGCATCTTCTCTTTGAAAATTATCCCCGGGAAAACCACCAGACTGGCTCCAGAAATCAGTTTTGGTTAAGTGAGGCAAATACTATTTTAGAAGATCAAAAGGCATAGTTGGGGGGGAAATAAAAGCTGGGGTGGGGAAAGAAAAAGAACCTGAATGCACAGTGAAATGCATGGGAAGGGGGAAGAGAAGGAAAGAGAACAGAAAGGACTTGGAAATGGGAGAGAACAAAAGATCAAAAGACATAGTTGGGGGGCAATGCTCCCTCTAACCTGTGGAGTCCTGTGAGCCCAAATCCTACTTTGTGCGCTACTGGCATTAAAGTTGTGAATGAGCAATTTGGCTGCTGCATAAATTCGTTTGCTCTGGAGCCATCCTTCCTGAGCCAAGACAAAAATGTGTGAGCTGGAGGCGAAAAAAACTGAGCTAGCTCATACTAACTCAGCTTAGAGGGAACACCAGTGGGGGGTATAAAAACTTGGGGGGGGGGTTAAGGAGAAGAGTCTGAATATACAGTGAAATGCAGGGGGGGGGAGAGAAGGAAAGAGGACAGAAAGGGCTCGGAAATGGGAATGAAAAAAAGATCAAAGGCATAGTTGGAGGGGGATATAAAAGCTGCGGGGGGGGTAAGGAGAAGAGCCTGAATATACAGTGAAATGTGGGGAGGGGAGAGCAAGGAAAGCCCAGAATCCCCCCATAACCACCCCCTTTCCCCCTCCCACAATGGGAGCCTTCCCATTCACACAAAGCAAGCTGAAGGGGGAGGAGTCAGCATTACCGGAGGAAACGAATGGGAGGAGGGAGGGACCAGAGAGAGAGAATGCACCAGGGCTAGTAGGTGGAGTCAAGGCGTCCCCGCTCCCAAAGAGTGTGATTCCAAATGCCCCGCCTCCTCCTGCTCCACTCCCTTCCATCGCCAAAAGGAAGAGCACGTGGAGGGAGGAAAAGGGAGTGGAGTCAGAATGCACCGTGGAGCAGGAGGGAGGAGGCAGGGGCACAAGGCAAAGCGAGCCGGCAGGAAGGGGGCCGGGCCTGGCATGCAAGTGGCCATGATTGGCAGAGTGGGAAGCAACCGCCTTCTTTTTTCCCCTCTCCCTCCCTCTCAGGGCGCCACCAACCCTAGGCCGTCACCAAGGTTGGCTTAATGGAAGAGCCAGCCCTGTTCACAAAGCAACCTCAGTTAAATCTCCCCAGTAATTTAACAGTTCAGGGAAGTCACAAACTGACTCACCTTCACAGCAGGTCTCTCTTGGGTTCTGTCTCCCAGTCCAGCTGGCTCAGATCATGAAGCTTGAAAGGTCAGAAAAAGTGCAGCTTTCTTCATGACTTTGAACTAGTGCTCTTCATAGGACAGAGTGACCCGCTTTTCTAAAAATAAAAATAAAAATTAAGCCTGGTAGTTATGAATCTATGTGTTTTATCACTCATGATCAGCACTGTTCTCAATAGATACTGTCTGTCTCACATTCAGATAATGCATCAGGACAGGCATGAAAACACCGGTGATAGCAGAGTGGAAACAAGAACCATCATATAAATGCAATCTCTTTTAGTCCCATGCCAGTTTTTGCATATCCAAATCCTGAAACAAAATTATCTGAATAGCTTGCCACTGGCAGCTAATTCTCTGTTTGTCTCTGAAACTTTTGAATACCAACTCACTATCTTAGGAACTGAAAATTGTCAAGATCCAGCAGACATACAAATGCATGTGTTAGTATTTTCTCCTAAAATTCATGATTGTACTCCATTTAATGTCAGTTGTCTCAAAAGGGATTCAGAAATTGTTAGTATAAAATTAATTTCATAGGATGTCTTCAAACAAATTATGGCCACAAACCACATAATTGGTTCTGCATGTGGGAACAATTTTCCACATGTGTAATAGTTGTATCCTTGTGCAATTAGCTCGCACAAGATCCTTGAGTGAGAAAATTTTTTCCACCTATGCATGCTAGAAAATTAGTCTCAGATTATATCAGACTGAGTTTGGGGTCAGGCCTTGATTTATTTTTATGTAGAAGACTTGTCAGTGTTCCCTCCAACCTGAGTAAGGCTGCGATCACACACACTAAATAATCCACTTTCAATGTACTTTCCAACTGAATTTTGCCAGTTCACACAGTAAAATCCAGTTGGAAAGTACATTTAAAGTGGATTATTTAGTGTATGTGATCACAGTGTGAGCTAGCTCACAGTTTTTTACCTTCCAGTTCACACATTTTTGTCATAGTTCAGGAAGGATGGCTCCAGAGTAAACTAATTTATGCAGTAGCCAAATCACTCACTCACAACTTTAATGCCAGTAGCTCACAAAGTAGAATTTTTGCTCATAAGACTCCACAGCTTAGTGGGAGCATTGCTGGTTACTTCTACACTAGCCATTTATTTTTCAATTATTCACTTGACATGGTGAATCCAGACAGCAAACACATTTTTGCCAATGTTTCCCTTTTATCATCATTCAGACCTGATTTGTGACAATTTTTATAAACTTAAAAGTACTGTCACATCAACGTGTCAAGAGTGAATAGACAAAGAGCTAAATATATATATTTAGTATTGTTATTTTAAATTTCACTTTTGTTTTAAGCCACTTCCCTTTCTGTATCATTACTTAAATCTTGTTCATTACCAGTCTTCTGAAAGCATCATCATCATCATCATCATCATCATCATCATCATCATCATCATCATCATCATCATCATAATAATAATAATAATAATAATAATAATAATAATAATAATAATAATAATAATAATAATAGTCACTGTCAGATATTTAATTAGTAGATGGTGTTTTGCAATTTGAGATCTAGCCAAGTGCTGGGAATTGCAGAGGGATCTTTGCAGGATTCCTGCTGTTCCACATGACACTGTCTTCTGCAGCTGAGCTAATGTTATTTGTTCAGTGCCTAGAATGTCCAGGTGTTTCTTGAGACTTTTAGGTACTGCTTCAAGGACTCCAGTGACAACTGGCATCAAGGTAACCTCCTTTTTTCAGGTTTTGGTATTTTGTGGTCTTCTCTTGTTCTTCCTTTTCTTTTCTGCTATCTCCTGGGATTGTAATGCCAATGATCTGAACCTTATTTCTAATTATTTCTACAGTTGTAATATCAGGGGTGTTATGCTCCAGGTGTTTATCTACTTGCAATTGGAAGTTCTAAAGAATCTTTATTTCATCATTGTCCATGATCTTGTCTGGTTTGTGCTCCCATGAATTTCTGGCTGATGCAAAGATTGCAGTGCAACATAGCTGCAACTCTGTTGTGATGTTCTTTATAGTCAGTTTGTGCTGTTTTACTGCTGGCATTGACCATGTGATTAATTGTTTCATCCTTTGTCTTGCAAAGTTGACATTTGCCATCATAACTGGTCTTCTGAATCTTGGCTTTCATATTATTCATTTCCAGTGCCTGCCCTTGTGCAGCTAGAAAGAGTCCTTCAATTTCTTTCTTCAAGTGCCCATTTTGGAGCCACTTCCAGGTGTTTTCTTTATCAACTTTATTCTCTATGCAAGTGCTTTTGTTTTCAGTTGTCAAAGTGAGTTTTGACTGCAATCCTTTTGTAATCTTCTTTGGTTTCTATAACCTTAAATAAGCCTGCCTTGTACACTTTAACTAGAAGTTTCTCTTTGTTTTTTTTGGTGTTATCATTCAGTGCTTGTCAAGAGATGTTCAAAGGTGGTTTGCTGTTGCCTGCTTCTGCTTAGCAAATCTAGACTTCTTTGCCAGTCTCCCATCCAAGTACCAACCAGGGCTAATCCTGCTTAGTTTTTGAGATCTGATGAGATTGGGCTAGCCTTGGCTATCCAGATCAGGGCAAAAGTTAATTGCTTCTTTTTTCTTTGCAGCCACAGAGATTGCTCACTCATTTCTATTTCATTTTAGTATTATTATAATTGTGCAATAATGAAATTATGATACAAACTATCAAAAAAACCCAAAACTGCCATTTATACTTATAAAGAGAAAATTCATAACCTTTCCATTCCATATCCCTCCACCAAAAAACTTAGAATGGCTGAGTTCAGACTGGCAGTTTGCCCCACTATAGCCCTGTTGCAGTGACATTTTAAAAACAGATTAAAGGGGGCGTTCACACAGGCACATCTGCCTGCCGTTCCCCACCCATAGGCAACCCGTGCTGTTCCGCTTCGCTCCCACATTTAATAGATACCTCATAAAAGTGGTAGCAAATCCCCAAAGAGTGCCTTTATGCCGCATTTGTCCACTTCCTGGCAGTGTGAACACTAGGTGGAAAAGCTGGGAGCAACCCACTTTGCACATAAGGGAGCAGTGATATGATTAGCTGTGCTCCACTCTACCACCCAATGTGGTGCTGGCACAGCGGGATCCTCCCCAAATCGGCTGGATGCCTATGAGTGTATGGGCTCATGAGCACATGAACGCTCATGCGCTCATGCACTCATACACACATAGGCATCCAGCTGATTTACCAGAAAAAAGCCGTTTACAACTGCACCTCCAGGCCAGCAGTCTGAACGCTCCTGTGCACCTCTTCCCAGTATGCTCCTGCATCAGTCTGAGCTGTGTGACCAGGAAAACCTGGAACAGTTTATTTCGGGGCTTCTTTGCCACAACTGGCTCCTGCTGCAAATTGCCAGTCTGTCCTCATCCAATAAAGGATTGATTCAGGAATGCTGCAGCCCCTGCTTGTACTGTAAAACAAAACAGCAAAATTTAAAGGAGTAACTGCAAAGAGAAGCAGAAATGCTGATGTATACACTTACTCCCAAGTAAATATGAGCATTGCTTGACAGGGTGAACTCTGTTCAATTTTTATATTAAATGATGTGTGGAACCACAATTTTAATTATGCTTGCACTTGACTGAAAAAAAAAAAAATCTGGACAGCGCCAACAGCATCTTAATGCAGAAGCAATCATTGTCCTATTATTCCTGTAATATGTCAATGCTTTGGGATATTTGAAAACAGACCTCATTTGGTGATTGCATATTTGGTCCTATATGCCTTGGTGTTTAGTCATGCCAGTCACATGACCATGAAAATGTCTTCGGACAGCGCTGGCTCTTCGGCTTGGATTCAACGGCTTTTGAGCAAGGGAAACCTTTACCTTTACCTAAATATAAAACAATGTGAAGGGGGCTACTGTGCAATTTGTACTTGAGCTTTACATAGAGGCAGTTTCTATAAAACTATTTGCAAATTTAAAAAGTCATAATCATAGCCTTTACTCTTGAATGTCATCACCTTTATGTCTCACCAAAAAAAGAACCAATTATTGTTCTCTGAACAGGTCATCATTTAAACAAAAGGCAGCAGACAGGAAAGTAATTTTTCTCTTTTATTTGGCAAAATATAGTTCCTAATTTATGTTACACCATCAGCAATATAATAGAAGCAATTTCAGCTTTCATTACAGAAACCAAGATTTTCAGAGCTGTCATTTTAGAAACTTTTTTTAAAAAGCACCCTCTCTATGATTCAAAAATAGTCTGGCCACCAATTATTTCTCAGAAAGAGAAATCCATTATTTCCAACAATGAAATATTCCACACCAAAACTGATTACTTGATATACACAGTTTACCTTAATTTTAAGAATAACAAAAGCAATTTTATATAAATTTGACTTCTTATTCTTTTCTTTCTTGTTTGAAGCATCTTCATTTTGACAGGTGGATGGGCCTATGGTGGTTCCATAGAAATTTTCTCAGAAATATTTGCAGTAATAATAAAGTCATATTTGTCATATGTCTTCATTTTGCCATTAATCATATGAATAAATTGAGATTCTAGTTATTAAATAGAATTGAATAGGAAAACCTGAATGTAGAGAACTTGGGCTTTGTGGCATTTTTATTTAGCTAATTCCAGGGAAAGTAGAACACTGCAAATCTGAAAACTACAATACAATGAAAGCAAGATGGTAAATGTCATCTGAAAAGTCCCACCACAGAAGATAGCAAGTGGTCATAGGCAAGGAAGCTGCTAATAAGTGTAAGCAAATTTTACATTTATCGTAGTTCTTTTTCATGTTCTATATTTGATAGGTAGTTTAATAATGCTATGATTCAAGATTGTAGCCTGGAATTATTCTAAGCAACAAATGAATACATCAGAGAAGGATTCTCTTGTTTGTCCTCTTGCAAGCAGATTTTGAAAGCATTGCACTTTCAAATCTGGAACAAACTCTTGCAGCCATTCTGTAATATTTGTAGTCCCGCAAACAGCCAATTAAGCACACACTGGAGCTAGCTAACAATGGCCCGATCTTCATCTAGCATTTGCTCAGCTGTCTTATCAAACTCACACTGGAACAGAAATTCCCATCGACATTGCATGCCACTTCCACTTTGATTGTCGCATTTTATGGCAGTGTCCAGACTGCATGCTGCTTTCACTTTGTTTGATCTCTGGTTTTATAGTGGCTGTCTGCATAGATTTATGACCATTTTATGGCCATTGGAGGGTGACTCAGGCCCGTAGCCAGGATTTTTTAAGTCAGGGGGCATTACAATTCCTTAGAGGGCACTGGCTAATCAAATTAATCCAGGGGAGAAGGCCGTGATGCCCTGGGCTGAATGGGAAATCAGGGGGCCTTGACAGCAAGTCAGGGGGCCAGGCCCCGAGATGCCCCACTGTAACTATGGGCCTGCTACAGTGTTGGCCCAGGATAGTTGAATATGGTTTTGAACTGCATCTTTTTCTGTTCCAGTGTGAGTCTGGTAAAACAATGGAGCAAATGCTAAATGCAGATTGGCCCAATAAGGCCGCAATCACACACACTAAATAATCCACTTTGGATCCACTTTCAGTGCACTTTCCAACTGGATTTTGCCACTTCACACAATAAAATCCAGTTGGAAAGTGGACTGAAAGTGGATTGAAAGTAGATTATTTAGTGTGTGTGATCACAGCTATCATTTCCAAACAACTGTTATTACTTTAGTTGCTGTAGTTTTTCCAGGTTGTGTGGCCACGGTCTTGGCATTGTAGGACCTGACGTTTCGCCAGTAGCTGTGACTGGCATCCTCAGAGGTATAACACAGAAAGATGAAGTACTCTCTGTGTCAAGGTGAGCAGAAAACTGATAGGCAAGTAATTTATTTCTACCCTGGAAGGTGGGGTAGGTCTGAAGTCAATTATCTAGTGTAGTTCTCCAGGCTATTAATTGACTAGATAATTGACTCAGACCTACCCCACCTTCCAGGGTAGAAATAAATTACTTGCCTATCAGTTTTCTGCTCACCTTGACACAGAAAGTACTCCATCTTTCTGTGTTATATCTCTGAGGATGCCAGTCACAGCTACTGGTGAAACATCAGGTCCTACAATGCCAAGACCTTGGCCACACAACCCGGAAAATCTACAGCAACTAATGAACTCCGGCTGTGAAAGCCTTCGACAACAAACTGTTATTACATTTAAATTCCAGGCAGTACTTGGACCTCAAGGTCAAAAGCTAGATTCTGGATTTTAGTTGTTGATGTTTCATTTTAGTTCTTCCCGTACACTCAAAACCTAATATTACTGAATTATTATTTTTAAGTAAGGCACAATTTCCAATCTACGATTTAATACATTGCCAAAATCACTATATTATGTTCGGGAACATTTCATAAAGATGTATTTTTTTCTTGTTGACATTTCTTGATTTATTTCACATGGATATTTTCAAAATGCTGGCAGAACTATATCACAGTTAGGAATTAAAATATGCTTTCAAAAAGTAAAAACAAAGCCTAACAGTTTATAAGACTGGTATGGATGTATTATGAATATTCTATATAACATTTCATAGTCACAAGAAAAGCTTTACTTTCTGTATCCTTATACAGCTGCTTGAGAGGTAGGTCATTAGCATTTCTATTTTATAGGCAGAGGTTATAGAAGCCAGGGAATAATAACTTGTAAACATGCCACCCCAGTGATTCTACATCTGAGCTGAGATTTTAATATAAATTTCAGGCATCCAAATCTTTACTGGGCCACTATGCCTTTTGTATTCATTCATGTATGTCTAGTTTTTTTAAAACAGTTGAGAAATATATTTGAGCATATTTAAAATGGAAATTAATCTCAATAACACTTCTTCCTCAGATTTGCAGTATTAGTAAATGAGTTCTTAGGACAGGGTTTTCTGAATGCTATACGACCAGAAACCAGGGATAGAACATCCCACATCATGCTATGAAATAATCAATCTGAACTAAGAACCACTGCTAGAGCTACATCTGAAGAAGTGAGCAGTGACTCATGAAAGCTCATATCCTGCCACATATTTTGTTAGTCTTTAACAGGGGTGGCCAAACTTGCTTAACGTAAGAGCCACATAGAATAAACATCAGATGTTTGAGAGCCACAAGACATGAACAGCTATTACATGTTTTTATTGGGAAATATGCAAATTTGCTTTTTATTTTTATTTTTTTTATAAAACTCTCCTAAAGAGGAGAGGTATTTATTCTTTTCATATAAAGAAAAAGGAAGGGTATATAGATGGATTAAGAAAAAGATGTGAGTGAGTATTCTGTTAAAGAGGGTTAGTTTTAGTTAATATAAATGTATTTTTGACATCCACCGCGGTTGAAGAGTCTTTTTTTCAGTTTAACAAAGTTCAAAGAAAAAAAGAAAATCTCTGTTAATAAGGTTAGTAATGTCCTTTGGGGTTAATGATTAGTCAGTTCCATTCTGACACTTCATGAACAATTATTTCTTGGGCAGTCTTTTCTTAGTGTCCCTTAGGTTATATGATGGGCCCTCTTTAGCTTTCACAGCTCCCGCTCCGGCACCTCCATCCTCAGGGCCGCTGTCTTCGTCGCTACTCGATTCTGTCCAAACTGCAAGTGCTGCCTCTTCCTCCGTGCTGGCGTGTCTCTTCAGAAATTCTTGTGCTTTGAAGATGGAGTCAATCTTCTCTCTTTTATCCTTATACTTAAACTCCAGTCCTTCGGGGAATCTCCATTTGTAATTCACCTGATTTCTTTGCAGAAAAGTGGTCAGTCCTTTGTATTCTTTCCTTTTCATACGAATTTCATAAGGCACATCTTTAAGTGTTCTTACAGTCTGCTCCCCAATCTTCAAGGGCACCGCTGAGACTGCACGCAGAATCTGATCTCTGGTACGCTGCTTAGTGAACTTGACAACAACATCTGCTGGCAGATTATTTTTCTTTGTAAAGGTGGAATAGGCTCTATAGGCCAAGTCCATCTCTTCTTTTAAATCTCGCTCTTCTCTGCCAGTTACGGGTGCCAAGACATGCACTAGTGTCGATCTGAGATCTTCTTTCTCTTCCTCTTTAATGCCCTGGAAGCGGAGGATCAGATTCGATTTTTCCATCTGCAACCTTAAGATTCTTTTTTCTTGTTCATCCTGGTATTTTTCTAGTTTGTTGACCCTTTTCTTTATTTTTCTGGTATCTTCCGTCGAGACCAAACATTTTTGTGTGATCTCCTCCATCTTCTTAGAAGTTTCTGTTAACTGTTTCTGTTGACTGTTGAGAACACCTTGCATGCTTATTAGTGTTTCATTGATTTTCTGCATTTGATCCAGCAGGGGGTGCAGTAGCTCGCCTTTCTGTTAATTGACAGCAGGCTCTGAAGGAAGGTTGCCCGGACCGGAAGTCCCTCCTCCCTTCTTTTCCGGTTTAAGTGGGACCTTTTTCATTGCCAACATTTTTCCTGTTTGTTTACTTTTTCCAAGTTCACATTGCGTCCCTCAGGAAACTCGCTGATTTTCAGTTTCAATGAAACCCCAAAGGTACGTTCACTAGCCTTTCTTCCCTTTCACCCCCTTAACTTTCCTTTTATAAATCTCGCTTCCCGATGGGGGGGGGAAGTCGCCCCTCCTCCCTCCGCTTGCTCGCTTATCGGGGGAATCGGTTTTGCGCTTTAATTCAGACCTCCAACTCACGGTTTGATGTCAGTTCTTCTTTTTATGTTATTTCATGTCGCTTCGCCTCACTCCTGGGAATCGGTGGCGTTGCTAAATCCCATACGGGACACACTACGCAGCGGGGCCGATTGGGGCGGGGAGAAAGCCTCAATTTCCCGGCTATCTGCCGGCAAAGAGGCTACTCCCCAAAGCGCCCCCAGTTCGGAGCCTTTAACTAAGGCTCGCTAGGGTCAATCGCATAAGCGAAGACCCCCCCAACTGTGCGCGGGCTAGCCTCCTTCGGGAGCGTCCCGAAAGGTGGCCGCCATTCACTCCGCCAAAACCGAAACTCTCGCAAATTTGCTTTTTATTAACATTAAATGAGACTGCCAAAAATAATAGCAAAAGGGGTAAAAGCAGATATTGATAATGATATTTATTTGGCCAATGATATTCGTCTGCTAATGAGATTTAGCTTCCCCAGCTACCCTAACGGGAGCCACACAATATGTGTGAAAGAGCTGCATGTGGCTCCCGAGCCACAGTTCGGCCACCCCTGGTCTTTCAGGTGCTACTGGACTCTTGCTCTTTTCTACTGCTAGAGCAAAGTGGCACGTTGAATAAATTGTGATGGTCATTCTAATACACCATCAAGGCTTGTTATATGACCTCAGAATTGCAGAAATGTTGTCCTTGCACAATAGTATGACATTATCCAGTCTCATAATAATAATACTTATTGATCGTGTCACCTCCTCAGTGGCAAAATTCATAGGTGCAATAATCAAATATAAGAGAAATAATATTGACGAAGGTCTTTTAAAATATTTTTTGGTTCTAATTTCTGCTTAAGGTGAAAGCCATATGAGCAGACAGACAGATAGATAGATAGCATACTTATTTATATACCACATACCAAGCATTCAAGGTCTTCAAAGCACTTCCTACATTATCAGCAAATGCATTATGGGACAGCCACCAAGTAAATACTTAATGGTTGCTTTGACAGCCTTTACCATACAAGTGGCTATGACTGTTGGCCCTCTAGTACTGTGTAAAAAAGAATGCTGGACCAGATTTTCTTAAGATATTACGTTAGTCTGGAAGGCATGTCCATCAATGTGGGTATTCAGGACTGCATGGGTGCCAGAGCACTTGCACATTGTGCATTCCTTGTTTTAAAACATCATTAACATGATCCAAAGCTCCTCATGTGGAGGAGCGTCCTAATTTCTTCCATGAAAGGACATAACAACATGCATATAGGGATTGTCTGTTACCTAGGGTGAGTGTCCCACTGTTCTGAAACAGGAAGTATATCTCTGGGCATGTATAGTGCAAGTGCACATCAGCACCCATATTTCCATTTCTGTCTATGGCTTCCTCTTCAACCTCCATACTCAAGATTTCATGCTTTCAAATGGCAGTAAAAAAATATATAAAGAAAACTGGGTCAACTTCCAGATAAAGATACCGGCTTTGGAACACAGTTTTGTTCTGGCTGGCAAGCTGTGATATATTTCCCTAATGTCTCTCCCTGACAGTAAGAAGCTCATTGAATTTTTTTTAAAAAAACAACCTTGACATATTGAAAAGTCAGTTTTCTCCCACTTGCCACACTGTGAATTGCCTCTGATAGAAGAGCTATCTATGAGCTCGCCTGCCATCCAGTTTGTTCAAGTGCTGCAATGGCTAAAAAGTCACTTTTTATATCAAACTACATTTTAAGATTGTTCCTGACTATGCTCAGACTGTAATCAGCACTTGTATTGTTGTTCTGACTGGAGCACACATATGTCTCTCTGAGAAGCTGCATCTTTCTTACAGCCCCCTATGATACAACTCATGGCAGACAGTGCAATTATCGACAGAGAGCAAGAAATGCAATCATATGTTCAAGTCACTGATTAAAAAGTGGATAGTGTTTTGTTAGAAAGGCATCAGCTGCAGAATTTCAGACGGGATACGGTTGCCTGTCTTTGAAAGGCTATGATTCAGTTAAATGCAGAAATCTTTTTGGAATACTAAGTAAGTCACTGAGGCAGAACAGATTTACTGTCAGTTACAGCTGGCAGCATGGTTAGACAACTAGGGGGACAGAATGATTGAATGAAAATAGAATCAAAGGACCCTCATTCTAAGGGCCCACTATCCAAATTACCACGTTTAATCTTGCATGTGATGTTATTGCCCAAATGTATTTTCAAAATGGTGCAGCAAATTGTTGCTCATCAAGATTGGGGGAAAGTTTCCTGCTACTCTGCTCTGTGATCTTAATATTGCTTATGAGCTTATGACTTGCTTACCGGTAAGTTTGCCATTAAAGGTTTGGATCCTACCATTTGTTCTGGCAGTGCCCGTACATTCTGCCCATGCGGGGTTGCCTTCCACTGATGCAAGGTACTCTTGAATCAACACAAGAGCTTCTTGTGTCAGCAAAAAAAGTGCCTTGAGCCAGAGGAATGTGCATATGCCCATGGAATGCAATGGTCGGCTCCAACCCATTGTGTGGATGATTTCGAAGTATGTAAAGATGACAGACCCGAACAGAAAAAAACTTACCCTTTACATGTAATTTTAAATTCATTCTTCAAGTTATATGTGCTTGGTTTTATGTTCAGCTCTTTTTTTGAAGAGCTGAAGAGTGCGCATCTCCATGCTATTCTGAGAACATTTCACCCTGCTTCTTCCTCTCTCCTTGTATGCTATTCTGCTTGTATCAGTAACTCATGAATAAAAGCTGGACAGTTGTTGCCAGACTCATGATTGCAAATCTAAAGCATGCAAAATATAATACAGAATCTATACAAAAAGCTGAATAATATCTTTAAGTTCTCCTTTTACCCTGTGTAGTTTTTCAGTGTGACTCTTTAATAATAAAGGTACATCTTTATTATTAATAAAGATACTAAAGATTTACTGAAAGTCCATGATGAAGTACTTGTGAGAATGTGTCCTTAGTCCTTCAGTTTAAAGTTTGTGGAATCCTTTTGTTTCTATTCAATATACTCTTCATAGGTCTGTGCTTAAATGAACATCAATTGTGATCCCTCTGGGGTAGAGACCATGCTACTTCTCAAGTACATATAACTTAAGATGGCATAAAAATAAATCTTCAAAAAAGAGAAGTAGTGGTTTATAGTATTTCACTATTAAAATCTACATTTGAATCTTTCGGAAAGATGAAATGTTTTCAAGAGATAATATTCCAGAAAAGAACAGAATGTCTATTATATATGGCTCATTTCACACCTAGGCCCAAAAATTCTTAGTTAAAACAATAATAGCGTTTTTTATGAAACAAAGTTTGAGTCCAGTGACACCTTTAAGACCAACAAAGTTTTATCCAAGGTATAAGCTTTCTTGTGCACACACACTTCTTCAAATACAATGAAATGGAAATTACCAGTTATGACACACGCCCCCTTTTCTATATAGACAGTATTGTGAGGGTCTGCGTGCAGTGCCTGGTCAGAGCTGCTACTGATTTCTTCTGGCCAGTCCTCTATGCAAATCTACAATAGTCTCTTCGGGGTAATAATTTTACTTCTTGGTCAGGGATATTTGTAAGGACCACTGCTAAGTGTATTTACCATGAAATAGATAGGCACCACAGCTTGCTAACTTTAAAACTGAACAGGCTTTATTTACAAACAACACAACAGGGGGATGGAAGTTGTACAGAGGATATTTTGTTTCCTTTCAGACTTTAGCTCTTTCCTTTATGTTCACTTAGGCTGTATGTTTATTGCTTTCCGTTCATACATAGATATTCATCAGTTCACAACACACACCTCATATCTCACTCTCCAGTCACTCCTTTAGTGGTTAACTTTTGGCTGGCCCTTAAAGTCTAACTAGTCACCTAACCAGCCTTCCAGACTCCTCTCTTCAGACCCTCTAGCCTTTGCTCAGCCACTTTATAAGTCCCTGTGGAGCAGTGTCTTTGGTGTCTGTGACCACTCAAGTCTTATACTTTTATTTTCCTCAGTATATTAGAAGAATCAGTGCAGATTGCTCTTAAGCCCCAGTTCTTTACATAAACTGCTCACAGGCTGTTTCAACAGAGCTACAGAGATCCAGTTCACTGACAGACTCCTTGTTAGCTCAGTGTCCAACAACAAAACTAAACTGCTGCTTCTCAACTGCCAATTCCATTTGGTCTGTTAAACGCCAATCACTGAGGGTTCCGAGCTAAATGGCCTCCTCCTCACTCCGTCATGTGACTCAGCAGTGTTCTATGTTTACTTTCTGCTGGTCCCAGATCTTTAAGTCCATCACACCAGTCCGTACGTATAGTTAGAAGGTAAGCAGTAAATTAGCATAACAGCATAATGAAGATGTTTAACAGATTCAAGGACCAAACAGGAATAACAAACTTAGTTTATATGATTACCATTTGTTTGGGTTTAATTCACAGGAGGGGGAACATAGTGAAAGAAATAAATATGTCAAAATTGGTGACTGATGGGCAGATATATCCTTAATTATGGAAAGCTGAGAGTAATTAACTTTTTTATGTTGAGCTTTTCAAGAGCAAGATGGTAGAATGCAGTATTTTCAGTATTTCAAGCAAATAATTAGAGGTGTATTTCAAATTCCCTGCTTGGGAATATATGACAGGAACTATGAAAAGTGCTCACGACAACCTCCTGTGGAGAAATGACAGTAGATGTGAGAACTGCTTGAACTCCAAACAATTCTTGGCTGAGAGATGAGATCTGAAATGCTTCTACATTTTTGGATTTCAAAGGTTTTTCAATAGCCTTGGCTAAGTATAAACTTCATGAATTCTAGAATGCAAATGTTGAAACAACATTTTCCACTGTTGCCAGTCATATGCCCCTTGGTGTCATATGCTCTCTTTTCCTTGGTGTCAATTTCTGTTCCCTCATGAGAATCTCACACAATTCAGTATTTTATCCCCTATGTTGTCCTTTCTTTGGATGATCTAATTTCTTCTTCTAAAATCTCTATGCTGATGGATTTCTGATCTACATTTCAGTATCTAAGCTGTCCATATTTCCCTCCTCAATATTTAGTCCTGGATGTATCCCCTCAATGTCACAAATTTACTATGGCCAGGACAGAGTCACACAAATCTTCTTGATTGCCTTATGTGAACTACACTTTTATTTCTCTTTTATTATTTAGGGGTGTCTTCTTTAAAAGTTTGATAATAAACTTCATTTTCATTAGATAGAAATTTGATACATTTGTTATTACAGTATTCATTTGCATTCCTATTGAGAAAAACACTTCCTCCCCCTTGTTCCTTGCCTCCCCCCCCCCGAAACAGGACATATCATGCTGCACCAAGCAGGTCAGTCAGCTGACAGGCTGGTAGGAACATAAAAGTCCTCTGTATTTCCATCTTCACTTCTGCCCCAGCTTTTGGCCTCCAACTTTCTGCAACTGCTCAAGTGCTGTACCTTGGTACACCCTGGGGAATATAGTTGCTAGTATGTGTCTGACATCATACTAGCACAGCCTGGGGAAAAGGTGTTTCAGTTCTATTTCAGATTTCTGCAATCCAGACCCCATTGCATTGTTTACTGGATGTCCCATCCCATTGATCATATTGACTTACACTGTATAATTTGCCTTGAGTCTCAGTGAGAAAGCTGGACTCTAAATAATGTAACCCCCCACACACAAATAAATAAATAAGGCAAAGGAATGGGACAGAAGGAGGCACAGGCAGAAAGAGGAACAGCAATTCAACAACATCCTCTCATCAATAGGGTGGCCGGCCATTTGGCTGTCATCTAGTTAACTTCCTGACATAGAAGGAGGAGGGGGAGGAAAGAAGGATGATTGGATGGACTAATAACACCTCCACTCATTTTTAGTCCCCAAATATACGAAATTAATCAAATCTTTTCTCTTAAGATTTGCTTTTTCATTCATTTGGGAAAGATGCACTACCCTATTTTCTTTCACTGGTAGCTGTACCTGGTTTTACCACTTCGTAGTACCATTTCTACCACTCAACACTTCCCTTCCATTCTTCTCTCACACACAAGTGATTGTGATGGTACTGGACCAGACAGATCAAGAATAAATCCAAGATCAAGAATAAATACATAGCAGAGGTGATGGTCCAAACTTCAAAACTCACTACATTAACTTCACATTTGCAGCAGCAACATTAATTTCACACAAGGCAACCAACTTACACAAGGCCAGAAACTGAGCAGAAGGCTGAGGTGAGATCTGAGGCACACACATTAAATACAAACAATTTCCCTTTCGATTACTCTCCATATATTCATTTCTCGAACAACGGTTGAGTTCAGACTGACAATTATCCCCATGAGAGCCATGTTCCAGCCCCATTTCCCAAGCAGATTAAAGGGGGCGTTCACCCAGGCACATCTGTCTGGCATTCCCCAGCCATTGGCAACCCGCGCCATTCCTCTTGTCCCCCATGTTAAAAAGATGCCTCAGTAAAGTGGTAGCAAATCCTAATAAGTGCCTTTATCCCACTGCATTCCGCTTCCCCAAGGTGTGACCGCTCAGCCGATAAGCTGGGAGCAAGCCGGAACAGCAGCAGCAGTTTGATTGGCCATTCTCCGCTCTACTGCCCAATGTGGTGCCAGGATCCTCCCCCAATTGGCGAAGTGTGAATGGGAAAAGTCAGCAGTCTGAACACTCTGGCACACCTCATCCCGGTAAGACATCCCCGTGTGACTGGGGAACCCCAGAACAGTTTGTTCCGGGGCTTTTCTGCAATGGCTGGCTCCCACTGCAAAATGCCAGTCTGAACTCAGCCAACCCTTCCCCAAATCTATTCCTTCCCAACAAATTTACCTACAGAATTCTCTTCCCCTCTGCTCTGCGTTATCTAGGGAACAGAGGTGACCAGCACCCAACTCACTTCAGCTCTGGTTTAGGGCAAGTTTGGAAAAAATATTTTGATGAAATAAGAAGAGAGTCAAGCATCTCTCTGGTAGTTCCTAAAATGAACTCTATTTCATTTGGCCTCACCAGAGAGACACAAAAAGAGTGCCCTTGTTCTGCATTGTTTTTTGCCATTTGTATTGAACTTCTAGCAGCAATGGTGAGATGTAATCAAAGTATCGAATGAGTCAAAATAAATAATAAAAAGTTTTTATTTTTATTTATTTATTTAGATTTATATCCCGCCCTACCCAAAGGCTCAGGGCAGCTGACAATAGGGCATAAATGCCAGGTTTAAAACAGAGTAATACAGTATAAAACAAATAAAATCTGTCCCCTGTTGAAGACCACTGTTGTCAAGCTACCCCCAGTGGGTTGCCACTCTGGAATTAAGGTCCCTTGAGAAAGCCCAGAGAACCCTCCCAAGCCCATCCAAAATGCCCCTTTTCAAGTCGAGAACCATAGGCGTGATAACCAGGCAGAGAACATTAAACAAATGGTTTATTAACACAGTATTGGGGCAAGGAAAACAAGCCAAGGTGCTTTAAAAGATACAACAGTGTTTAAAGGCAAAATTAAACAAAATCTAATGCAACTACCTATTTCTCTTACTGGTTACTATTTCAAGGCCTCCTGACTTTTATACTAGGCCTTGCTACCTGTACTCACTCTGTCCCAAGAGAGGGATCTTTCTCTCACCAGACCAGCCTGTCCCCTCAGTTTAATTCTGTGTGACAAAGCCACAGGAGAGACAGAAAGAACACCATTTTTCACAGTTAACAGTTTAAGTCAGAATTTCCTCACACAAATCTGTGGAAACTGATGGGCTACAACCCTCGCTATGTATTATGAGGATTTTAGGCTATCTGCTTTCTACTGCCACACAGGTCTCTCCTGGGCCCAGGCCACACCAGGCCCCACCTCCCAGTCCTATACAGATCATGACAAGTCTTTATGTTGATGACATACTGTTAACCTTGATTGCCTGTTCCCCTGCTTTCACCTTCAAGGGTTGCACCCAAGAAAGCAAAGAAGGTATGTGATTTAAAATGGGCAGCAATGGTCCAATCAGCAGCCATACAATGTACCAGCTGGTACTCCCTGCTTCTAAAACATTACTGTCCTATCTTAATAACTACACAGGTATCAGTGCAGCAGTCCAGCTTTCATCATAGATGGAGGCAGAAAACGAACACTATTTACCTTTATTATGTTCCTGTGCCAGTGCAGAAACCACTGTTTTGGAAGAAAGTAAAGAAAAAGCCACCATATCAGTCATCTGAGTTCCCTCCAGCCTTCAAATATTAGAAGTTAGAGGTCCTGATGTTCAGGAGCAACAAGGAGATTCTCATGCAGGTGTTACTTTTGCTCCCGCAGGTGCACATCAATAGCTATCACACATGGACTTGCACACTGAGTTTTGGTATTTACTTGAGTTTCTCTTTATATAGTACTTGATTGCCTGCTGCCTGGTTGGTTTTATTATTTGTTGCTGTTTTCCTGTTCAACTAGTGGCTGAAGCAAACAAAATAAATTGAACTGAACATGGAAGTTTGGTGCACTGAGCTCTCTGAACAGTGCCATTGGTATACAGCGGGTCTTAAGAGACACTGTCATGGGTACATTTCAAAGAGGCAAAAAGATTTGCTATTATCTATGCATTAGCAACAAATTTGTGAACTGATAGTACTCAAGAGAGAAGCAAAATACAGAACTGCAAGAATTAATGTGAAAGTAATTATAATTTTATACCTGAATGGAGATAAACAGGCTCCACATTAGATACAGTTATCTCAGTCTTAGAAAGTGATGGATAGCTTTGTAATTTTTTTTCTTTCCAACCTAGCCAGCTACACGGAGATAATTTCTTTGAAAAGCATTAGGCACTGAGACAGGGGGAAAAGCCACATGATTGACTCATGTATTTTAGAGAATGTTAAAAAGGCTACACTAATTCCCTAATTTAGTAAAATTAAGAAGTAGCTGAGACAGTCTATCTTTGTATGGTGGGAACTCATTTGTCAGCCTAATGGATACTTAAATGTATTTTTCTCTAATGCTACAGAAAGTTTTGGTATAAACAAAGAATGTTTGGAGATGTGAAAAAGAAATTCAACAAATAGAATCACCTTGGAAGAGATGATTTTTTGATACAGATGAAGAGTATCAGAGACGATAATGGAGTTTCAGGGTGCTCCTTATTATCCTTACTTGAACTGAATGCCCCCATCCTCTACTCAGTGTCTATAATTGCAGATATTATCTGTCACAGGAATCCATGTTTAATCAGAATACCCTTCCAGTTCTCTGTGTTATAATAAGGTCTTTCAGGCTATATTAACGTAAAAGAGCATCATCAGGAATTCTTGCATTGCTGGGGTTCAGTAATATCCCTGCTCAAATAGAATCAAACTACATCTGTTCTTCCAGTCTGCTGCTCCCAGTCATGCAAGCTATTTCTGTTAGTCTACCTCTGTTGGCAACCAGATGGTGACAGGGTTAGGTGATAAAGTTTGTTACACAACCCTCAAGAGTAGCTTTTGGTGAAACACAAAGAACTACTTAGGGAGTCAAAAGGGGATAAAGATTGAGTCTTTCAACCAGCCACTATAAAACATACCCATGTATGGATTTGTGCATTTACTTCATTTATTGTTCATGTTTCTCACAGAGAACAATGAAGATTATGCAAATACTGAACCTGAACACTGGGTTCACAGTTATTTTTTGCAAGCTATGAACATTTTAAAAGAAATTTATTACAGAAGATGACATATACCTAGACAATGCGACCGAACAATAGAACCATCTCAAAATGTATTGATGTACAAATGCTGTCTGGGCACATATGTCCCAGGAATTTAACCAAGCCAAGTGAGTGCCACTTCCAGTAGTCTGCACTGATCTACGACAAGTGGAAAAATATTATTTTCCCTCTTTATAGTAATTTCCTTCTTTACATATACAGGTGCTTCCCTAAACCTGTATTTTAGAACTACATTATTATGAAATGACCCAGGCAATTGACACGGTTGTGCTTAGGCACCCATTCTCCGGTCAACAAACCCAGGCAGCCCCTTGGGTTACTGAGGGGCTGTGGATGATAAAAAGACAGGAGAGACAGCTAGAGCAATGGTGGAGAAAGGCTCAGGATGAATTTGACAAGGCACAGGAGCAAAGAAACTTGGTGCAGACTTACCTGGGCACCACAAATGCTTGTTGGGGGAGGCAAGGCAGAAAGAAGGGTCCTTCCTTCCTTTCTCCTTCCTTCTCTGACCTATAGGTCTTGAGTAGCTTTTATCAAACATACGTAAGAATGTGAAGAATTCAGGACAGATATGTACACTACAAGGACAACTGTTTTTTTGTAAGTTGCCCAAATTCTCAGAGCCTGAACTAAAAATTTAGCTAAAGGGAGTATATTTTCTACTCTTGAATCTGCAAATAATTTAGAAACAAGGGTATCTGCCAAGGTCTCAGTCCATTGTTGTATCAAAGGTTTAATCAATTTCTGTCTTGCAAGGGACATTCAAATGGAACATGTCTTACAGGTTCGATAGCGCCTAAACCACAGCTACAATATCTATTTAAGATTGGTATGCCCAATATGTGGCCTTCAGAAACTGCAGAAGGTAATGCATTTAATCTTGCGAGCATAATTGCTCATTTGTACTTTGGGACCGTTAAGCTAAACAAATACCTCAGAATTGTAAAGCTTGGGGGAATCCCCAAATTAAGGGAAGAGCAAATCCGCCTAGCTCTGCATATGGTACTATTTGTATCAGTCTTCATAATTAGTTTTTTGATGGTTCTACAAGCTAAAGGCCATCCTGGTGCAGCAATTAGATTTTCTGAACATTGTATGACATTCAGTTTTTCTTCCATTGCTTGGTTCCATGCACTAGAGAAGTTATCTTGCTTCATATGAAACTACTGTTATTCTCAGATAATATTATTTTGAGTCTCATATTCAGTGCCAGAATCCTAGCTCTAGCTTCAAAGGAATATCAGCCCAATTCTAATCTGAGGGCAGTATCTGCCATATACTTCGGCATTCCACAGATTTCACATAAGAACTGTGTTAGTGGTCAATCTATGGTCTCATTTGTTTTATGAATCCAGACTGCTGCTCCACACAATAATTGAGGTAATGCTTTGGCATTAAAAGCTGTAATTGCAGCTGGGAGGTATTGTCCACCTTTTCTATAGAATAACCACTTTATTGCTGCACCAGAGCAAGTTACTGATGATGTAACAGCCTTACATTGGGGTTTCCAGGTTAGATGGTCAAGAGATTACTCTGAAGTACTTGAAGGATCTAAGCTGTTCCACCTTGTTGTCCTCCAGTTCATAGCTGCAGTCTCTTCTCTTTTTTGTAAAGACTAATAACTTCAATTTGGCAACGTTAATTGCCAGACCATGCTTCCAACAGTAGTTTGAGAAGGATTGTGTTAATCTTCAGAGCCCAATAGGAGATCATAATACCAAAATTGCATTGTCTGCATATAGTAATATAGGAATTTCTAAAGCTCCAAGTTTTGGTAGATGGCATTTGTCTTGTTTAAGAGTGGGTGCTAGATCATTCAGGAACAAATTAAAAAAAGTGGAGACATCAGGCACCCATGCTTAACACCAGATCTCATAATAAATATTTTTGTGGTTTTCCCCTCTGGCCCACATCTAACCTGACCTGTTGGATTATAATATAACATCTGTATTAGCCATAGCAATCTGCAATCAGTTGTGGTTTTCTTAAGTTGTTGCCACAAATGAGTCTTAGGGATTGAGTCAAATGCAGATTTCTGTAGGAATGAAGTTTAAGAACCGCACAGTATGCAGATCTGCAGAAAACTGTCTCCCCACAATGGGCTTCACAGTGTTTTTATCATTCCCCCTTTTTCTCCCCCTTGCAGTGTATACATGAGATCATAAGCATAGTAGAATAACAGGATGTCTTTTTGCCAACAGCAGCTCACCCTCCCATCTTCCCCAGGCCATACCACCTGATACAAGTACATGTGAGAACCATCCTCTTATCTGTGAAGACAGGTCAACTTCTGGGCATGCCTCCAGAAGGCCCATCCCCACATCTCACCCCTTTTAGATTTTTGGCATGCAGCTAAGAGAGGAATCTCATCCTCAGATTCATCTGAGTCGGCATAAGGCCAAGCCATAGACACCTGCAAAGGGTAGGCTTTGATCGGGGGGCGACAAAGAGAGAGAGCTGCTGGCAGGCATTGAATACAAATACACAGTAAAATTCCCCCAATAATAAATGCAAGGACAATAGCAAATAAAGGGCGCAGCCACTGCCAAGGTATCCATTGTAGCAACCAATCTAGAGACTAGGGAGAAGAGGCAGTATCAGCAATAGCTTTAAACACTTTAAGATGGTCATGAACCTGCGCAATGCCAGTAGTTATGTTACCTGTCTGGTCAATATAATAGCAACAGTGCTCATGTATGAGGGTACATGTACCCCCCTCCCCCACTGAGCAGAGAGTAAATCCAGAGCTTGTCGATTTTGAAGCACTACTTGAGCAAGAGAGGAGAGCTCCTGGTTGAGGGCAGTGAGCAGCTGGCTAGAGAGATTAAATGATTGTTCAATCTCTGCAGAGAGATTGGCTATAGCACCCTCAAGTTCAGAAACACCAAGGCCAGGAAGCAAAACCCGAATGGCCTTATGGAACCCAGAGGGCCGGGCCACCAAGGGATTTTCCACAGCCTGGCGCTTACGGGCCCAAGAGCCAAGATTTAATGTATCTGTGGCATTGAGTTGGGAGTGAATGTGAAAAGGAAGCTGGAGATTGCCAAAAGCACAGCGACCCTGAAAAGGATAAGGAACATGTTTACAGGGAAGAGGAGGGTCACCACATACAAAGACCCGCCCTGAACGAGTGGGGAAGAACCCAGGATTTGAAGCATTGTTAGCTGCATGGACTCCGCGTATAGCGTTAAGCCAGGAATCTGAGGAATAAAAGGATATATTACATGATAATGCGGCAGCCATTAAGCGAACAAACCATCATTAGAATTAGCCCAAGAATTGCTGTGAGCAAACCAGGTTACCCCAGAAGTATTAAGCTGGAGCTGTAAAGTAAAGTTAAAAGCATCAAGATCCAGCGAGGGACAGTTTTGACCAGAAATAAATTTTGGGGCATTTGGAGTGCCTCTGGTCACCTGCCAATTTAAGGAAGTCTGATTAAAATGAATAATGATATTGCACTGAGCCCAAGGCAACCAGCCCAGTGGGGTTCCAGTGCTGTTATGCTCAAAGCAAACATAGAATGGCTCAAGCACCTGCCCAGAGAACATACGAATGATGTATGTTTGATTATTGCTGAGGCGGACTCTTTGCCAGCGCCTAAGCCCACGTCGCAGTGGTTGACGCCATTCCACTGGAAGACCACCATAGGTATAGTTGGTATAGTCTTTACCTGCCAGGTTACCAAAACCCACAGAGAGCCCATGATGGCCGCAAATCCAGCAATTGGACTTGTTGCTGTCTTTGAAGCATAGCCACAAAGCCCAAATGTGGATTGGGAGGTGTCCCCAATCTCAGGAGGTTCTGCAAGGCTAACCCAGGGACCCAACCAACCATACACATAGTCACACAAGTAATGATTACATTAATACAAAAGCCAGTCCCACCAGGCCTGTGCCCCTGGCAGAGGCTCCTCATCAGAGAAGAAGCCATCAGATTCAGAAGAGTCTGTAGAATCTCCATGAAAGCCATGACAACGCATCCAAAAACTGATGGCCAAAGACCAGGAAGCTGTGCTCTGGGTCCCAGTCAGCACAGTTGTCCTGTTGACTGTCAAAGTATGGAAAAGCCTGCATTAGTGGGATGCAAACAGAGAATTGCAGACTAGGTGCAAGCGGAATTTGCAGTGATAACCACAAAGACTGCAGCGCAGAGGTTCTCGGGTGTCAGGTCCTTGTCCTGCTCCTGAAGCAGCCTCTGCACGTCGCAGGTTACTTGCTTCACAGCTCCCCAAGTCACCAGGGGAGTGTGTGTGGTACTCAGATGCGGTTGCCGGGTGGTCTTGGTCAGGCTGATGCTCTGGAGCTCTAGAACTGGATTCAGCTCTCCATGGTGCCACGCCATGCTCCAGATGCACACACTTCGCTGGATCCCAGAGAGGACCTGTGGACGACAAAACAGAAGCAAACCCTCTCCCCCAGGTTAACAGGGGGACCGGGCCCAACCATGTACGGTCCGGCAGGGCCCGATAGAAAACCTGTGGCTGGGGAAGCATCAGCCTACTCCGAAAATGCCGATCATAGGCCAACAAAGAGACAGCTCCAGGGAGGTGAGAAAAATTTAAATGATTATAAGTAAACAAAACTAAATGAACTTGCTGCATAATCCAAGCCTGATTTGGTACACGGCCACCTTTCACCCCTTTTAAATGTTTTTCTAAAATAGTTTTGAAGGAGCGATTGGCACACTCCACAATAGCTTGTCCCGTAGAGTTGTACGGGCTCCTGTGGGAGAGAGCAATGTCCCAACGGGTGCAAAACTGCTAAAAGGTTTGGGAGGTATAGGTAGGACCGTTATCAGTTTTTAACTTAGCAGGATGGCCCAGAACTGCAAAAGCGGCAAGACAGTGGGAAATGACATGGTTAGTTGTTTCCCCCCACAGGGGGGTAGCCCAAAGCACGCCAGAGTAAGTATCAACAGAAGTATGTACATATTTCCAAGGAGCCAAGGCAGGAACATGGATAACATCCATCTGCCAAAGTTCACAGGGACCCAGGCCACGAGGATTGACACCCCCCTCAGGGCAGTGCGAAAAGCTTGCACAATGAGGGCAGGAAGCCACAATGGCCTGGGCATCCCCCAAGGGAATGCCAAACTGTGCTACCAAGCCACGGGAGTTTTGATGAAAGAACTGATGGCTTTCCACAGGATCAGTGAAGAGGCCATGCACTGCCTGATCAGCTCTGGCATTCCCTTCTGTCAAGGGACCAGGAAGGCCAGAATGACTACAGATGTGGGCCACATAGTAGGGGTGCTCTTGGGCTTGCAAGAGATGTTGTAGGGTAAGGAAAAATGCCATGAGGTTAGCATCCACTCTAGGGGCAACATAAGCTCCAGGGAGGCTAGAAATCAGATGAACCACATATTGAGTATTGGCAATTAAGTTGAAAGGAGAAGTGTCAAAAACTTGGAACACTAAAATAGCAGCAGCTAGCTTGGCCCGTTGCGGGGTAGCCTAAGGAGCAGTATATTGAGTCTGCCAGACCCCGACTTCCTGATACACAATAGCACCATGCTGCCTCCCCACGTCCGAAAAGACCGTGGGGGCTGCTGGTAAAGACTGTGAACGGGCTAAGCAGTGGAGAGAGTGTGGAACAGACTGCAATAAGGAAAACCTAGGGTCTTTAGGAAGGTGACAGGAGAGATGACCCACATAATCAGCACAAGCAAGTTGGAGTGGAAGTGAGAACACCAGGAGGTGGGAAGGGCAGAACAATATTAGTGAGATCACAGGCACCTCGGGAAAGGGCATGGTGCCGAACCAAGCTAATGAGGCCAGCCGTTGCCTCGAGATATGGAAGAATATTTTGATGAGGACTATGAGAGTGAAAAAGCCATTTTGCAATAAAAATTGGTCCAGTGTCTTGTTCCTGGACTCCCAAACAACCAGTAGGCATTTTAGGAGTAGGAAGAATAAACAGCTGCAAACCAGTATGTGTAGAGGGAAGCCGGTCAATGCAGCGATATCCCAAAATAAGATTCACAGCCTTTAAGGCTGTTTTAGCTTCAGCAGTAGGGGTAATGAGATCTGCTGGGTGTTTGGCTTGAGTAAGTAAGGCAGAGTAAATCAGTAGTTAATGAAAAATAGGGTCGGACCCAATTAAGGGTACCAAGCATTTGTTGGAGAGCAACCAATGTTAATGGTTGTGGAAAAGAAATTTGTGGAAGCACTGGTGCTGCAAAGGTCTGAAGCAGCCTAAGCCCTAAGTAGATATAAGGCTCATGCAATTGAATTTTTTCCGGGGCAATTTGAAGACCCCAGCTGGCAAGACTTGTGACCAGATCTCCCACCCACTCAGGGGGGACTTGGGGTGCTGCCACCACTTGCCCTGGGGTTTATTCCCTTTTGTTAAAGCAGCAGCAAGCAAGTTTGCCTGATAGGATTGTGTGCCAACCTCCTGACATGCTTTCAGCGTATCAGAGATAGAGGGTTTTTTGCCAAGTCCTGTTATAAGGCGTTGGCATTCTGGTGTGGCATTCTCCTTTGCTAATTTAAAGAGAAGCTCATTCTGAGCCTCAGGATTATCAATTTGACGTTGCAGTGCCTCCTGTAAATGATTAACAAATTCTAGATATGGTTCAGTGGCTTTCTGCCTGATATTAGAAAAGGATGCTATTGGCTTCCCAGAAGCTGGAACACGCTGGAAAGCACGGAAGGCACACTGAGCAGAAATCTCTAGGTTTGGAACAGGCAGTACTATTTGTTGAATAGATTGAGCAAATTGACCACATCCATACAGTTGGTCTGCGGTATATGCACCATTTGAGGCTGCCCCACGAATTTGACATTGCTGCTGGAACTCACTATCCCACACCACATACTGTGCTGGAGACAGGAGCATGTGACAAGTGACTTTCCAATCATCCGGCACAAGAGTGTGATTCCTCATAATGGCCTATAACATTCCTTGCACATAACTACTATGTAAACCTGAGTCTCGAATTATCTTCCGTAGTTCATTAAGAACAGAATAGGGAAGAGGTTTATATTCAACAATATTTTGGCCTTGAGCATTCTGACCCATGATATGAACTGGGCAGACAGACAGCATATCAGAAATTTCCTTAATTTCCTCTAATGTTGGTTCTTTATTTTTCAAATGGTCCATTGGAACACTCTGTGGTGTGGGATGAGAACTACCCGGAGGATCACATAAAGGCTGATCTGGGGGTTCAATAATCGGAGGCGCTGAGGGAATGGGAGTGGCGGCTGGTGCAACAGTAGGCAAGGGGGCAGGAGCCTTTGGAAGAAAGAGTTGAGCCCCAGCTGAATAAGCAGGAGGAGAGTCTGTCTCACATTTAAGTGAAGCCAGACTTGCAACAGGGGCAACTGACTCTACTGCAAAACGACACAAATACCAAGAATGCAGAACTTCCACTGGTGCCCGAGGCTCCATGTGGAGAGTTTTACCAATCTTTTCCTAATCTCTCAACTTAAGGGATCCCCCCTCAGGGTACCAAGGACATTGTTTCTGAATTTCCAAAAGAAGCTGTGTAAGGGACGCAGAGGACACAGACCTGCTGGCCTTCTGTGTAAGAAACTGGAGCTCTTTCATGTGTTTCTGCTGTGGCAGCGTTAATTTTCCACCCATACTCACCAATTGAAGAAGGGGTCGCAGAAGTATGACGAAGGAGTGCACTCTCAGGAATCTATGCCAGACATTGGTGAGTGGGGAGCCTCTACTGGGCTGTCTTTCTGTGGAGTCCCTGTTCGGGCGCCACTTTGTAGGAATGAGGTTTAAGAACCACACGGGATGCAGATCTACAGAAAACAGTCTCCCCAAAATGGGCTTTGCAGCGTTTTTTATCATTCCCCCTTTTTCTCCCCCTTGCAGTATATACATGAGATCATAAGCATAGTAGAATAACAGGATGACTTTTTGCCAACAGCAGCTCACCTTCCCATCTCCCCCAGGCCATACCACCTGATACAAGTACCAGTGAGAACCATCCTCTTATCTGTGAAGAAAGGTCAACTTCTGGGCATGGCTCCAGAAGGTCCATCCCCACAGATTTCAGATCCATAAAAGCAACACATAAATTCCCCCTAGTGTAGCAAGTATACTTTTCTGCTAAGTGGTGTAGGACAATACAGTGGTCTATGGCTGATGATCCCTGTATGAAGCCTGCTTGCTCTATGCCTATCACTGATGCAGTATATGCAATCAGCTAACTTGTAATACAAGTAGGATGTGTATAGTTTACTAGTTATTGGTAGCAAACTAATTGGCCTATAATTACTTGAGCGCCCTTCTTGAATATAGGAACTATGAGAGCACACTTCCGTATCGCACGCATTTTACCCATCAGATTAATTTTAGAGAATATGGGTGCTAGCAAATTGCTTCACCATTCTGGGTTGCTTTTAAATATTTCTATTGGTATCAAATCAATTTCTGAAGGTCAAGCATCTTATCAATGTCAACACTTCCTTTAGATGACACTGGTGGCCATGTTGGTATGCTAGAGTCTTCTTCATACACTTCCCTGATATCTGCCACCTAAGTATTAAAAATATTGCAAAAGTGAGCTTCCCAAGTGTTGGCTGATATACAAAAATTCATTGGTACATACTTGCCAAAACTTTCGGACACTAAGTTGCAGGAGCTCTAGTATCATTGTTAATTAACATTTCATCTTGCATATTCCCAATAATCGTTATCAGCCCTCCTTCTAGTGTTATGTTTTAATTGAATTATTTTGTGATTTTTGTGTGTGTGTGTGTGATTTTTTTACTGTACTTTTAATTCTTTAACTATGTTAATGTTTGCTGCCTTATGGACCCTGATTGGGTTAAAGGGAGGCATAAAAATGCTTTATATAAATAAATAAAAGTATTTTTTTAGGAACAAAGGGGTCAACTGTTTTGTATGTTTCTGTACACCAGAGTGGCAGAGATAATTTTCTTTCATAGATTCCCCACTCATGGACAACTTTACCATAAATACAGCTGTCCAGATTCACTCTGTCTCTGTCTGTCTGTCTGTCTGTCTCTCTGTATATAAACTGCCATCAAGTCACAGCTGATTCATGGTGATTTCATAGGGTTTTCAAGGCAAGAGACATTTAGAGGTGGTTTGCCATTGCCTTCCTCTGCACAGCAAATTCCTTGGTAGTCTCCCATCCAAATACTAACCAGGGCCAACCCTGCTTAGCTTCTGATATCAGGCTAGACCAGACCATCCAGGTTAGGTGATTCATTGTATATCCTCCTTAATCACATTCTATTAGATTGCTGTGTAAAGAATATAACCCCATGAAGCACATTTCATATTTGTCAAAAAATTAAAATAGGGATATATATTCACAAGTTAACTAATTGAAGATTGGACCAAATCTATTCTACTCTGTAATATCAGTAACTAGGAATAAGGCCCATTGTGGAAATAAATACAAGGAGCTCTAGAAAGAGGCTCTCGGTGGGTGCCCTGTGTCAATTTGTTGTGGCGACCTCAGCAGGGTATAATGACACAGAGTCCACCATTTTCTCCAGATGAACTGATCTCTGCTACCTGAAAAACAGTTGTAATTCTGAGTGATCTCCAGCCCTCACCTGAAGATTGGCATCAATGGATCCCCAGGAGGGAATGGCTGGTTTGGAGGGTGGGGTCTATGGCATTGTACCTGTCTGAGGTCCCACCCCTCCTCAAACCCCACCCTGTCCAGGCTCTACCCTTCAAATCTCCAGGAATTTTCCAACCCGGAGTTGGTAACCCTATTGCCTTCCCAGCCAACCATCAACCTACCTTGATCTGCCTCTCTGATTTCAGCTTTCCATCTCCTCCCCCCTCCCTCCTGGAGAGCAATTGTAATTCTGAGTGATCTCCAGCCCCCACATGGAGATTGGCAACAATGGTTCCATGGGACTGACTGATTTGGAGAGTGGAGTCTATGGCATTGTACCTATCTGAGATCCCACCCCTCCTGAAACCTCACCCTCTCCAGGTTCCATCCCTCAAATCTCCAGGAATTTCCCACCTGGAGTTGGCAACCCTATCTCCTCAGCCAATCATCAACCTACCTTAATTTTCTCCTCATTCTTCAGCTTTCCACCCCCACACCACCTACAGCCTCTACCGTGCTCTGAAAGCCTGACTGCTATGTCACATTGGCTGTCATACAGGGGCTATCTCAGCAGGATATTAGGACACAGAGTTCATCATTTTCTCCAGGGGAACTGATCTCTGCCATCTGGAAAGCAGTTGTAATTCTGAGTGATCTTCAGCCCTCACCTGGAGATTGGCAACAGTGGTTTCCCCCAACAGGCACTAAGGGGAAATGTATTTTACCTCAGAACAGCAACAGCAAACTGTTTAGAATGTTAGAGGCCGCATATGCAAATGACCTCTATGTTCTGAGGCAAAGGCCAGTCAGGCCACATATGCAAATGATCTCTGTGTTCTGACTGGCTGTGGGGGGGAGAAGAACAGCAAACTGTTTAGAATGTTGGAGGCAGGACTCAGGCAAAGCAGCCAGTGGACAGGGAGACCCTCTGAATGACAGATCAGAGAGCGAACTGATTTCGGAGAGTGTTGGAATGTTCAGGGGAGTCCATGACCAAAACAGAATTATATATACCAGAGGATACTCCTAGTTAATTATTAAAATTAACTGCAGTCACTAACCTCTGGAATCTTCAGATTGTTACACAATACTGAATAACAAATGACCCTTTAGCAGGGAGGGCTTCTAGTGTCCTGGCCCCACTGCTAGATCTCCTGATGGCACCTGGTATTTTTGGCCACTGTGTGACAGAGCGTTGGACTTGATGGGCCATTGGCCTGATTCAACATTGGCTTCTCTTATGTTCTTATGTTATGTTCTTATATACATTATGATTTCAGATCCTCAAGGCATGCTTTTGTGCTGATCAGGGCTTTGTTCTCATTGCAGGCAAAAATACAGTTAAGATAGGCTGACAAAACTTATGATCTACCAAGCAGTGCACCAGCTCTGCCTTGTGGCCTGCCAGGTGCTTGGCAACAAAAAAAGCAGGGAGACGATTTTTCCTGAATCCCTCTTCCTGTTGTAGATCTCCGGTTTCTCTGACACACACACTAGCTGCAGTCACACACATGAAATAATCCATTTCAGGTCCACTTTCAGTTGGAAATCCAGTTGGAAAGTAGATTGAAAGTGGATTGTTTGGTGTGTGTGACCACAGCCACTGTGACGATCCCCTGACCCAAGAGCAGATTTTTAGGGATTCTTGATGGGCTAAAGGGGGGGGAGATGCTCTTCCATGAACTTTGTTTTGCTCATTTTGAATTTAACCTAACACACAGAGAGACACTTTATTAGCCTACAGTGATGGCAGGGGATGTGGGAGAGTCCTTTCCATGAGTTTTGTTTGCTCCATTTTGGATTAAGCCCAATACATACAACACCAACCTATAGAGAGGGCACTTATTTGACATTCACACAGCTCCATAGCTGTGCTTAGTGACACCTAAGCCATCTCACTGAATAACTTCAAGCAAAATAAAATCTAATTTACATATATTCCCCAATTTTTCTAATAGTGGATCACTACATTTGTCCCATTGTGACTGCTAACAGATATCTGACCTTTACTTTCGGATTATATTTTCATGACACAACATCAATAGCTATCTAAAAGTTGTTTATTCAGTCTAAAATGACACCATTTGGTGATTTAAAATTGTTACATTAAGAAGATACTTTATTTTCTGCCCTTTTGAGCAAGAAGTGACAACACTGAAAATAATGTATGTGGTACAAAGAACTGGAAACCATTTTCACTGATTGTACTGTAATGGTTAATATGTTACACTTGGATCTTAGAGACCCAGGTTCAAATATCCACTCTGCCCTGAATTCCACTGTGTGATCTATACCCTGTCACTTTCTCTCAGATTAAACACATAGTTGTTGCAAGGATAAAATGGGAAAGACTGAAACAGACTGAGCTCTTTGAAGGAAAGCCTGAATAAAAATATACTAGACTGATATATGAAGCACTTCAAAGGGAATATTGGTCACGTTGCATATTTCAAATACATTGTCAATTAGCCACCTATTGTTTTAATAATAAATGCATTAATTATAAATATTGGTATGAGAGAGGTCTGGTGTGAGCCTCAGGGGCTTTTGTGTGGAGCTTGAGAATCTGTAGAACAAGGAACAAGCATATGATGTCCTGACCTAGCACTAATAATAGCTGTGTTTTCTCCTGTCACTGAGTAAAAACTCATTGCTTAGGCACTTAGTAGGGGAGGTAAAGGGGCAGAGTCCATTAGATTTATAGGGAATGATGCAGGTATGGTATGGACAGGGGTCCTTGCCATAGTGCTTGGAGAGAAAAGCAGAGACAAGCCAGCTCGGTCTATCTTGCTTGCAAAAGCAGGTAGTCCTCATGGTAAAAAAGTAATTCAGTTCATACTGCTTCTTCAGTGAAATCTGACATATACTTAATAGACCTGGCATCACTGAGAAACTCTAATAGGTACACAGTGCAGCTGCATAGCTTTACCATTCCATCAAGTGGAGGGGCAAGCTATGTTCATGAAGTCATTTAAGTCAGCAGGGAAGCCTCCAAATACACAAACGACTCCAACCAGAGAGTTTTTCATCAGCAGTCATGACACTGATATTACAAAGAATAAAATATATTTCATGAAAAATATGCTAGAGAACTATTCAGAAAAAAAGCAATAAGAAAGACAATCTGTTATGTAAGTTTCCCATTGCTTATACCAGCTTTCTAGCTTGAAAGCGCTTTCAATAGAATACTGTATTGCATTTTATACTGTTGTAACCTGCCCTGAGACCATTAAGGGGACAGTGGGATATAAACCCAAATAAATAAATGAATATCCAATCACTTTTATGAAGATTCAAAACATGAGTTGTTAAATTAGGGGATAATATATTAAATTAAGGGGACATATGTGCACATTGGACACATCACACATGTTAATTTCACTGTAACATTGTATAGGCTTTCACCCTCTGAATACTCTCTCTGTGTCTTGCTTTCAGTAAAGTTAACTCAGAGTTCATTGCAGTAGGGAAGAGCAGGATGCAGAATTGACTCAAAGAAGGTAACTACTGAAAACAAGATTTAATTTATTTTACAGTTGTACAAGTAACAAAGCAATTCAACTCCTGTACACAACATAACAATAAACAGCATCAGACAAGATGATCCTGACAGAATACATCTCAACAATGCACACAAATGGGACCTGGGTATCCTCAATAGCAGTAGTACTTTCAGGAAGGCTGGCTTGTATAAACTTGCTCCCTCACTAAATTGATTGTGCTTTTGCCTGTCCAGAAAAAAGTGATCTTTTTTCAAGGAAGAAGGGGAAAATATGA